>OY744476.1:45068999-45812485 GCA_963556175.1 Tipula confusa
TATAAGGCATCATATACATGAGATATAGAGAAAATCATTTTTCATTCGACCGGATTGATAGTGCGCGGACTATAATGTAATCAATTTTTTTTCTTCATTTTATGTATCTACTCGTACTTTCACTTTTATCTCAAGTCATGCATCAGTAACTTTTATGAGTGGAATAAATGTATATACATATATACAGTATGATAAAAATAATAATTTTACTCATTTATCAGAGCTCAGTGTTGTAAAGAAATGTTCGGATATGGCGTGTCTTGATCGATAGTTATATTTTTTTAATAATGAATTATTACAGTCACTAATTTTTGGAAACTATGGTTCCAGTCAATTTTTGTGGGTTGAAAATTTAAATTGTATTAGATTTAATTGACTGACAGATTTTTGAAGTGCTTTAAAATAAGTAAATAGTCGAACTATTTTGAGTTATATTTCGTCAAAAAAAAAATAATGGTAAAAAAATCATTCGAACTAAACGATTTCTAGTTGGGATGAGTCTCCAAAATCTAGTTCAAAAGTGACCATGTAGAACAAGACACGTTAATATGATCGCGAGAGCTGTAAATGATAAATATGTTGGATAATAAGAATTCTTCAATTGTCAACCAACCAGATTTGTTTCTGTTTTATTTGGGACTGATGATGATGTATGTACCCGATCTATAGGGTTACTCAATAAGAAGTTTTATTTTAAATAGCAAGCTATTTGATCAGCTGTAAATTTTGAAGCTGTCATCTTTTGGCATTTGACAAGTAAAAACTACGCCATTACTAAAAATGGTGTGAGACTCGCTTCAACAACGCATTGTTAACATTTACTACAAAAATGGTGAAAATCCAGGTTTGTCGATCCCTCGTCGATCTTTGGAATTAGACATTCCACAAACGACATTACACCGTATTTTGCATAAAGGCTTCGGTCTTAAGGTTCTAATGTTCAGTTAGCATGAAAAAATAAGCCGGTCGATCATCATAAACGTCGTATCTTCGCTGATTGGGTCCTTCAAATGCACCAAAATGATCCGGATGTTCATTGAAAAATCATCTTCGGTGTCGAAGCCAATTTTCACCTTGGAGGCTATATTAATAAGCAAAATTTTTGCATTTGGGGCTCATCCAAGAATGGGCTACCGCTTACCTTAAGAAAAGTTTCTTGGCCACCGAGATCTTGTGATTTACACATTTAGACTTTTTTTTAAAGCCACGTGAAAGATACGGTTTATGCCAATGCTCCACAGTCGATTGAAGACCTTTAAAATGGAATTTGTGAAGTTATTGAGGACATGCAGCCGCAAATGTGTGATTTGGTCATTGAAAATTTCATGAAAAGGATATAGTACTGCAAGCGTAGCCATGGCAGCCATTTGGCTGATATCGTTTTCAAATGTTAATGGCATACCTTCCTCTTTACAATGAAATAAACATTCATTGATTTCTCGTAAAAAATACTTGTTTTTTTTAAGGACACCATCTAACGGATCATTTGCGGTGACAGGATTTGTGGGGTCGGGACATTTATGGTAAACCTCCGAGTAGCGGCTTAAAGTCTGTGAAAATAACGAACACCCGACCGGAAAAAATACCAGGGAAGATGACTCCCACTATAATTGCGTGACTTTACGATCAACTTGGTTATATCGTCGTTTAGTTTCAGTCATAGTTCTAAAGTGAAAAGCTATGGGGCGCTCTTTTGTTCCCACTCGATGTGACAGTATGATGGCAGTTCCTTATTGGAAAGCGTCACATACCTTCAACATAAAGTATTTCTCACTAAATGCCAATAAGACATTGCTGGGTATCAAGGCACCTTTGAGCGTACCAAAACTACAATGCTCGACGTGTCTCCAAAAGACATCCTTATGGAGCAGCTGGTTCAAAGATTTCGAAAGGGTATAGCCTTATCTTGAATGAAAGAATGGAAAAAAATAATTAAGCCTAGGAAAGCTTGAACTTTTCCTTTATTCGTCGTTGGAGAGATGCTTCTAATTGTATCTTTTTTCTGTTGCATTGGATGGCGACCTTTGGAATCAAGTGTATACCCAAGAAATTCGGTAAATGAACAACTAATTTGAAGTTGTGTGTCGTGAATGTTTATACCAACGCGGATGTGTAATCTACGATAAGCTGTTCATATGCCTGGGCTAGGTCGAGTTTTGCAAAAATGGCACCATTTAGAATTGTAAACAAAAAGTGATTTGTTATGATAGGTGATTCGCCGCAAATTCTCACGCTGCCATTGGACTTTGGAACAAGTAATCTTGGAGTAACTCACTCGCAGTATTTAACTGGTTCCAGAATTCTCTGTCGAAATAATTTACCTAGCTCTATTTCAACTGCTGTTTCAAAGGCGAATGGAATTTCTCAAACTGGCATAAGCGCATCGTTTCAGTTTTCGGATCCACTTGAATAATAACAAGTGGTTCACTGTAAGGACCCAGTTCTGGTAAAATTAAGTGGCTGAACTTGACTAGTGCATTGTCTATGATTGCATGTACTCCTGAACGGTAATCCTCAAAGTTTCGAAACAATCGACCCCAAGAACACTGTTTTTATTCCCTGTGGTGATGTATAGTGGTAGACCGGAAATTGGTGTACCATTATACTGCATAACAACGTTTAAACAACCTAAAATTTCAGTTAGATTCCGTTGCAACTCTATACCAGCTTCAAATTTGCCTCAGGAGTTGGTGGCGATTTTCCAAAAATTGTTTGAAATATTATCTCAGAAATGATAGTATGGAAATTATAGCAGAGGTATTAACAGCAGAAGGATTGAAAACAATTTTCACTTCTCTGTAATTACGATTCAAACGCCTTTTGGTGTGACTCGGGTCGGTCATGATCCTCACTGCAGCTGGAACACACTTGTGATTGTAACAGTTTCTTATGAATATATTTTGCCAGTACTTTTTTATGTTTTGGCACGATGTGCATTACTTGGTGTCCTTCAGCAATAACCTTTTGATTCTTCTCTGCAGCTTATGCGGCAATGCGGCGATCGATACTGGTGTCTAACTGTACATATTTTTAAGTCAGAAATATCTGCTGCAACTGAGTGTTTCGCAAACCGCGGTCTAAGCTATTTTATGGGAAATGCAGCTCTTGGCAAGATGTCAAAGCGCAGTAACGTAGTTGGCGACACATTTTCCCTGGCGTTGGTCATGTTTGAAGAATGATTCTATCATCTGTTTGATCATAAAATCACTAATTTTTTTGGAGCTATTAAATTTTCTAGCTCAACAGTGTCCGTAGTCACGAATACGATAGAAACCCATTGCACGACTATTACTGATCACTTCTGGGACGCAAATAAATCAATTATTTGGTTCCTTACAAAAAAATGGATAACCAATTTGGTCCTGCTTGCTTGTTGAATAACTAAAATGTTGAGATATTTTTATTTAGGGAAATTGTGAATTTATGAGCGAACTTTCTTAGCTCTAACGGGGTCATGCCTAAATATATCATTGGAGGCGTGCCTTACATATTTTTCTAGCTTATTTTCTTCTTTTGCAATGAATACAGAATTTTGTGGGTATCTATATACCTCGAGGCCACCATCATTTCTTCCTCCGTATATGTTCGTCGAGGTTTTTTCACATAGTGCCATAATGTTTGATGACAAATATCCATTTCTTTATAGCGAAGGTTTTTTTCCGGTTTTATTGCGTTTAATGATAAAATAATCGCTCTGTACCAGCTTTACTATATAGTACCTCTATAGGTCCGATAGGCAGTAACACCCACATTTTTTTATTCCTAGTATGACTTAAGAACGACTTACGTCGGTTTCCGGTATGGAGTCCTCTAAATCATTTTCATATAAAATTATTATTTTTGGATTATTTAATTTTCATATGTTTATATCTTCCGAGGTAGTGTTGAATGCAAAGTTACCTATATATGCCATTTTATAGTACAATCCTTCCAATTAGCCGCCTCATTTGACATGCAAAGATACTGTAGTAAAATTCATACAATTTCCGTGATGCCACTAACCGAATTGCTCCGACATTTAGTTAACCTTTCAAGCACACGTAAAAAAGAGCATACAAAACAACATAATCTCCCTTTACACGTCTCAAAACGTATATGTTGCATATGTAACATAAACCAATTAATCTGTCATAGAGAACTGTCACTCACCTAACAACTCCACTCGACTTCATAACCAGATCTAATTCACAGATCGTGCATAAACATTTACGTCTCACACCTCGAAATTGAAAATCAACTCGAATATACGCACACATCAGTTTAAAAAAAAAAAATTTAAAACGTATACAATATACACAATCCCTTTACGCAAAACAATTTATGTGATCCAAAATTGAAAATCTCTCCCGAAAAAAACGAATGTAAAAAATATTATCATAATATATCCAGCACTAAATACATTATCTTTTCGGCAATTTAAATTTTGTATTTTATTCCTTCTGGATGCCGAGTTCTCGGATATTTTTTGAGCTCTCTGCAAATATTCAAATAAATACACTAGTACTATATATACAAGCATACACAACACCATCAATTTTATTCACCTTTTGCATATACAACAAAATAAAATTCACTAAAATATGAAATGGAAAAAATATTTTGATTGTGCCGTCGAGAGAAGAGGGTTGATTGTTAAGATGAAAAAAAAAATAAAAATGTAAAGCACCTACAACACCAAGTCGTATAATAATATAACAGAAAGGGATTATTATATTGTTTATGAAAATATAAAAATGAAAATGAAAATTTCCATATATATAAAATGAGAATGATGGTGGTGATGAAAAATATGATAGAACCAGGTGCTGCTTATGACGGTTATGGTGCTTTATGTTTTCATCCTTTTCAAAAAAAAAAATAAATAAATAAAAATTTATAATATACCAAGAAGTATTACATTTTTGCTGGATTTAAAAAATATTTTCTTCCTTTTCGTACAAAGAATGAAAATTTGTTCAGTTAACACAGAGGTTATTACCATACGGCACCACACCAATTTTAAACTCTATTATAATAAATAGTTTTTTTTTGTGTGTGTTGCTGTTATTGTAGTATGCGCTAAATTTTAAAAAAACGTACATAACCTTAAATAGTTTAAACTATTATCACCTAGTTAATTTTATATATAGTATGTATGCGGGAGATCGAATAAATCTGCACCTGTACATCGTACTTATTGTTCCCCATCGTAAAATCATGTTTAATGCTCATTTTAATTTTATCCGATGCATACACACACAAATACAAAATAGTGATTCATTTTTGACTAAACAATGAGATGTTGGAAAATTTATAATAATTTTTCCATTTTATTTTTAAATGCATCAAAATAGTATAAATCTAACTTGTGGTGGTGGTCTTCGCTGTTTGTTTATAAAAGAAAAAGATTTTTGTTTATTCGTAATTTTAAAATCAGTAAAAATTATGGTTTCTAAAATAAATTTTTCATTAAATTTTTTTATTTTTAAATTTTCATTTACTTTTAAAAACTAAATGGAAAAAAATGATATATGGGTTCTTCATCTACGAGTATCTCGTCGAATTTGTAATATTATCGTTGAACATTTTTTTTTAAAATTAATTTATGATGGTGCATGTGGAAGAGATTTTCAACCATTGATATTGGTACTTTAGAAATGGAGCGGAACACTTCAAACAACACTAAAATTTATTTCATTACCACGTTTTACTAAACCTCTATCTTAGTCAAAGAGTTTTTCACTTTCCGAAGAATAACCTCCTTTACCAAAACCCACCATCAATTTTCACCCATATGTTGAAGCATTAATTTAGCACTAAAATAATTGATTTACGAACAACATAACAAAAATACATGAAATTCTTGATCTCGTGTTTGAAGATAGCTTGGTAAGTGCTATTACCAAAGCTTTAAAAGTTATCAATCAGTCTGAATATTCAGGGTTTATCTTTTAATCCATGCTATTAAAAAAGTCGGAACTCATAACTTTATTTTAGTCACTACTAAGTCCGAATAAGTTTTAATGTCTCAATCCTAAGCAATTGGAGCAGTATTTGAAATGGTGTTGGAGGTAGTTTTTTTGTCGCATAAACACTTCCCAACTTTAGTTTTAGTTTTTGATCTTATTTGTTTCTTTTGTTTTAATTTTAATTTTTAGTTTTCCAAAAATGTTTGCAGATTTTTAAATGGCGCTTCTGGAAATATAATGTACTGCATAATATTGACCAACTATCAGAAAAATATGCGACATCATTGCAAATTTCAAAATGGTATCGCACACCGCGCTTTTGACTAAAGAATGTTTTTTATCAATTGTTTTCACAAAGTAGGTTTTGTTTTTCAAAATATTCACAAAAAAATTTCGAGTAAAGCTGCTTTGTCAGAAATAAAACAAAATGAATAAAATGAACCATTTTTTTTTTAATTTTTACTATTATAACAACTGCTGATCGAAGTGACCACGATTTGCCAAACTACATAATCGGCATCACCTTATAAAATGTTGTTATTAACTTTGTCGCATCTCCTGCTTCGTCTGGTTTACTTTTTGGTCTCTACTTTTTCCAGGCAATGATCCCTTCCCTTCCAGTCCTGCGGCCTGATTATTATACGTTGAAGTGCCGTCTCACTACTAGTGCATAATGACGAGTAGCTTAAATCAACGTGGTAATTCAAACGGTCCAATCAATTTTTCGTCGATTACTTTTGCTCACATGTTCATTCTATGTTGATATTGAAAATGACTGAGCCGTACTAAGTTTGGCTTTACACGGATTAATATTGCAAATTATGGATATTGAATTTCCTCACCATTTTAAAACAATTTGTCACTCAATATAAAATGTTGTTAAAAAATAGCCAATTTTTAGGTGGCCCAACATTTTTTAACAAAACTGCAGCCTTCTTTCACGGTCTGCGAATAAAAGGTCTTGTGATAGGAATTTACCTCATTCTTTTTTAATAAATGTTGCAAGTGGAACGCGGTAATATATTATGTTGACCGGGACTTCTAACCATTTGGATATTGTCTCTGGTATTCTGTTATTGCAGCTTGGCCGTGACCTTTACAAAACTCAAAATAAATGCATTTCTTCATTTTAACAGGGAAATACGGAGCACGGCTTATTTACAGTAGCGGATCATGCAAATCAGGGCCCGAGGCAGTCGTACCAACTGAGGACCCTTGAAATTGTTATTGCATTACAAGTGAAACAAATTCAGCTATAAATTAAAAAAAATAATTAATTTATTCAATAAACAAAAACTAACAATTTTAATCTTAATTATAACGGCACATTTCGGCTTTTCGAAGATGAAAATTGGTAAATTATATTTTAAAAATTTATTTCTTGGGTAATATCGTTTTCTATAAACATTATTGATATTTAATTTAATTACGTCTGACTGATGCTGTTTCTTAAAAAATTCTTTATTCTTTTCAATACTGAAAAGGAACGCCTCCACTTGCGTTGCAAATGGGCACTGTCAAAAATATTTTCATGTTTCGACGTTTGAGGAAGAATTCAAATTAGCTGACTGCTTTAACTGACTTAATCTTTTAATATTTTTAAAATTATTGTCAACAAAACTTATAATAAGGAAGTTCCATCTGAACATGTCTCGGCAGCACAATTTCCTATTAAATTTAACGTATGACTACTACATGGAATATAAAGAGCGGTTTCGCTATGTTGTTTTTTTCTGGCCTATAGTCCGCTGAATTTACCTGTCGTATTAGCAGCATTGTCTTAGGTTTACCATCGACATTTTTTAATATTTTCGTGATATAAAGCATCGTGATTTTCAATATGCAAACATCCAAAATATGTCTTTTTCACAACTCCCTCTTTATTAATAAACTTGAAATGAATGTTAATTGGTCAATATGAGTTATGACCGGAGTAGAATCAACAATATTAGAAAAATATAAAGCTGCATTTACTTCAGTTTCCATCAAATTTATAATTTCATCACAAGTAGTATGGGATAAATAACTGATATTGCCCTTCCTATAGTAGCCAAATATTAAATACAGGATAAACAATTTCCTTTCCTATTAGAATTTGATCCTTCCCTGTGTCCTCGAAATGATAAACCCAAACTGGCTAGCAATTTTACAGTAGCTACGACCTCCAATATTTTTGTTGCGAATCTATTTGAAGAACTAAATCTGAATCATCTCTTCCTGTTAACGACGACATGTTTTGTAATATTAACATAGCTGAAAAATGATTTTGTGATTATTTATGCTCTTTTAATCCTCTATTTAAATTTTTCCAGTTATTATAACCTGTGATAAATTTGGTTTTGAGTTTTGAAAAAGTTTGCAAACATAACAATAAATGCATTTGCTAGATGCAGAAAAAATTAACCACTCACCGAGTTCTTTTGTGCCGTTTAATTTTTTAAAGTAAAAATGTGTTTCTGAAATGCTTCTAAAATAAAATTTAATTCGGTCGACGTATTCTACTTTAAAGGTATAAACAGAACCAGAGCGTCAACGACAAGCGTCAACGAATAAATATAAATTTCGCCAGCGATATCGCTGTAGTAAACATAACAAACAAAAGCGTCAGCGTATCGCGATATAAAAATAACAATAAAAAATTTTAAAACATGGCTGCTTAGGTATCACTTTATTAAAAAGGCTACTTAAAAAAATAAAAAAACAGTTGGCAACATTGTTTCGCCGGCGATAAAATTAGAAATAGACTCTAAATTTATTTCAACGAAAAAATCGTCATCGCTACCGTCAATGTTTCTGTTAGCTTACTATGCTTTTAGTGTATTTTAATTTGACAGGCGTCGACGCTCGTCGTTGTCGCTCTGGTTCTGTTTATTCCTTAAGAGATGACATATTTTTAAATTGCTCGGTTTATTTAGTATGTAATAATTTACCATTTTGTCCGGTAGAATAGTAACGGCCATAATGCAATGTCTTTTGGGAAATCACATTTTTCATTTTGTTTGCTTTCTGTGTTAGCACCATTGCCTGTTTCTTGTTGGTATGCCTTGTCATTTTCACAGTTTTCTTGATTATCTTTTTCTGAGAATTTATTTTCGATCAGTGATTCTCTCTGAAATACTCTTTGCTCTTCTAGGTTTGAATTACTGGCATCAGCTTCATTTTGTTTGCTTTGTGATAACATACTTTTTGAAACATAGTATATATTTGGTTTTGGAGGGATGTTTTTAGAACTGCACTGTAGAATTCTTGCATATAGTCGTGTGGCATGTAATCGAACATGGAAAACAAAGTCTTAATCTTTTCTTTTGAAAGCAATCCTGGCAAGCTCACCTGAGTTGGTTTACATAATTTTGCTATACTGGATGCTGATGTAAATTTTGCTCGCAGATTTTACATAACAATCAGTGATACTGCCTTTTTGGGGTAGATTTCACCGTATTTCTCTATATTACATTTAATTAACAGTTATTATCAATTTTTGAATATAATATTTCGGTGGCTAAAATTTAACTAAAATTTAACTTCAATGAAACTTGGTTATAATAATAAAATATCACTCAGACTAGTGACAATGTCATAAAACCATTTAATTATGATAAAGTATTTAAATGCAGCCATACGTGAATTTTATATATGTTCTTCTTGGAGAACTTTTCAGATAAGAAACTTAAGAGTAAAAACACGCGCAAAAATACAATTGTCTACAAAACTTTAACAGTAAGGTCAATTTTGACAAATAAATCTGAAAAAAGTGAAAAATATAAGAATCCATTCATACCTCATTTTAGTCCATATTCATTTGTAGGACAGGATATAACTATAATGATGATTTTGTAATTTCAATTAGTTAACTATCATGTACGTTCTTGATTGTAAAACTTTTTAAGTTTTGGCATAGATTTTTCAATTTTGTTGGACAACCCATAAGATACAAAGTGTTTGACTTATGGCATAAATTTGTTCAAGGAAAAACCACCATGTATTTTTGAGGTTTTAAAAGTTTACGATTTTTGGCATAACATTTTGAATTTTAAAAGACTTATCAGTATGTATTTTCTCGGATTTTTTTATATGACCATACCACTTAGGATAATGTTATACCATTAACATAAATGTTTCAGCACAACATACAGCACTACTAAAAATTAAAGGAAGGATTAGAAGTGAAAAAGGTAAAAGAGGAATAGACGAAATAAAGTTTCGAGGAACAATGGCCATGGAAGTATTTGTAAAACACGCATAATGCTCCTACATTACTCCTATAGGGAAAAAAGCCAGATTAAGTTATAATTTTACGTCAACAATCATTTAAGTTCCTCGATTTTAGACCCGATCCTGTGCAGTCAAGTGAATTTTCAGTGTACTTGCCCAAAGATAATAATTATAGTTCAACCTTGTTGGTTTTGACCTAAACAAAAACTTTTGTGTCTGATGACGTAAAGATAAACATATCGTAAAAATCCTAGACATTTGGCTGCACCAAATGCTGCTTTATTTGTTTATTCAGTCCAAAATATTTTCTTTGATATAGTCCAGTCAAGAATCTCAAATGTATCAGATAAATAGCCAAGCATGATTCACTAGTCAGAAAAGATGGCGAACAGCCATCAGGATGATCAGAAAAAACATAGAATTGAAATTTGTTGGGATTGAATTCAACGCAAGATCTCGCGTAAGGCGATTATAGTCAATTATGATTTAATAGTTAATTATTTCTGCAAGAACATCGTTTCTTGATAAAAAAGAAGGTAAACAGTAAGAAGTAGAAAGTGCGCTGACGTCAGCATAGGGGTATATTGAGTTGCTGAAAGAATATTATAGATAAATTTATAAATAGGTTCGGATAAAGATGGATCGCTGAGAGATACAAGCATTTAAAATATCAGGCATGGGAGTCACGCCATTCACCACCACTTGAAAATTGTGGCAAAGTAGGCCAATGATCAATTCATAAAATTAACGAACCGTAACGGCCAACAGCACTCAATCTACATAGCAAAATCTTGTCCCTCACGCGATCAAATACCTTTGAAATATCAAGTGCAATCAATGACTAGTGTACCACCGGATTGATGAATGCTCCTGTACTGTAGTGATGAATTGTTCAGTAACATTATTAATTAAATCATATACTGATCGATCTCCATAAAACCCATATTGACGATGGGAAATTAAAAAGTTATCTATACCAATGATTTCATCAGCTGGAAATTAATTATGGTTTCAAGTACTTTGAAAAACATCGAGATAATACTTTAATAGGGCGATAATTCGAAGTGTTCAATTTGTATTTTTGACACAGGATGTATGTTAGCAGTTTTCAAGATGGAGGGAATATGTCAAAAGACAAAAATCAATGGATCAATGATAATAGTGGCTTTGATAGTGGTTTACAAGAATAATTAAGAAAAATTAAGGGAATACCATCCAGACCGGCTGATTGGTTGGTATTAATATTTGAAAGAACTTTAACGACAACTCTAGTTGAAATTTAAATTTAAATTAAATTGTGGTATAAATTTCCTACTGTACAAAAAGTTTTCCTCGACTTTACGAGCGCGATTATGCCAAGGATTACCTGATTGCTTTTGTTTAGAAATATTGAAGGCAATGAAGTGATCCATATCTGTGAAAATGACAGCTGAAGCCAGAATAGCTTCACTACCATTATTACCGATGACAAGAGTGCTATTCGAATTCTTAAAAGGACTTGTTTATTCCAGGTTTAGGACATTTTTGATAATGTCTTCAGATTTTGTAAAGTTTATAAACTTTTTTGTATTTTCTAGGTTTTGGAAGTTCTCGATTTGATACAAAGATTTCTTAATTTTGAAACATATTTATGAAAATTTGACCTGAAATACTCCATAAACCAGATTATATAAATGAAATATTTTTTAAATTTCATCGGTGGTTCTAACAACATTACTAAAGGCTTATATTTTGTTACCATTTAAAAATATAATCAAAGCTTAATTCATCAAAAGCTTTAGTTCATGTGTGGTATTTGTGCAATAAAAATGAAAACTTTTTGACGACTCTGTTTTAGTATAGACATTAGAGATATGCTAGTCAAAAAAATAATTGTACAGCCATTTGATATACAGTAATCAAATAAATACTGAAGTTGCGTTTGGTTATTATGAGTTTGAAGAGCCGCGCGATGCAGAAAATTCCTTACGCTGTTAAAATGGAATGGTGCTTTGTGACCATAAAACAAAAATGAAGCTATCAAAATATGGTAAATCTATACAAGGTTTTGTTGAACCACCAATTAATCGAGGCAGAAGATCTTCATCCAGAAGATCGTTTTAATGAATGTGTGGGAATAATGTCCTCATGCATGGTCGCAGCAGTAACCGATGCAGATCACGAATAGATATTCAATCAAGAATTTATTTGCGTGATAGTTTGTTTAAGGGTACTTCAATCTTAAACCAGAAACCATTCAAAATTACGTTCACGCAATAGTTGCGTTGCAAGGAGTCCACCACCGTAAGTACGGGAAGGTTTAAACAAAAATTCGGTGAGTTTTCAATGTAACTATCACAGAACACTCCAGAGGCTTCCTTGAAGGAAAAAAGGCTGAAAAACTGTACTAGACAATGCAATGAGTTGGTTAGCTGTATTCGCCACCTGCTTACCGAAGGTAATGACCGGTATAAGATGGAACATTACTTCTAAAATACGAGTAGGATTTGCCTTCAGCGCCCCGCTTAGGAGTAAGAATTACAAGTATGAATATAAAGCATGTAGAAAGCCGGGTTAGATATAGGGCAATTTGAGGTCCCAATTTTAGTGATCCTGCCTGAATACATAATGATTAAAGCGGTATTTACTGTTTCTTTAATGTAAGACGTATAGCTTATTTTGCTGCCTCAGGTTACATCCTGAAATCCTTGATTTGCCAGTAAATACCAGCTTAATGACATTTACAGTAGGGGAAAAAATACCGGTAGTTTGTAACTCATATTGAAGAATACCAGCTGTGACTAAATTAAAATGATTCCCAGTGCTCACTTGTTGGCCGATTTGGTACCTTTTAGGAGCATATTCTGCATATTTTTGTAATTGTAAATAAATGTTTACTTAGAAACTGTGATAACCGTGACACCAGTGTACGTAATTTCTCCTATACTTTCTCCTTCCAGTACTAGAAGTAATTTATTAATGTCTCACAAAAGACAGGTAACCTCAATGAAGTGTAACACAGACCTGTGTATCCCGTACCGTTAAAGTTGATTCCCGCAGTTTAGAGTTAAAAGTTCTGCTTACCATAGTATATAACTAATCAGCATGATTATGAGATACTCCACCACCCTTATTATCAATCCTTCTATGATTGCATCAATTTTAACATTATTAAAAACCCCCATAAACTCAAGGTATGGTTACTATACAGTACCTTTTGGAGTTTATCTACAGTCTTTTTAAGTTCATATAAAAAACGGTATAATTTTAGGTCTAATTAAGTTTATTGGGTAACCAGTTTTGGGGTAAAGGCTACCATGGCCTTTAACCATTTATCAGAAATATAGACTAACTTTAAACACCCCTTATAGATCACCTCTAACGATGAGATAAAAATCGGTGCATTCTTATAATTCTCACCAAATTCCACCGAGTCATCAAAGCTCCTTTAAATATGAATCTAAATAAAAAATTTTAAAGATCCTTCACTAGAAGCTGTCCAGCAGCCATCAGATTTTACTAAATAGTTTAGACTAGTTAGATTGGCGGAAAGGATTTCCCTAAGGTGAGAAGTCCCTTAGACTCCTTCGATTTTCCCATATAAGAGGCTCTAATAATTTGTTTGCCCCTTCTTTAATTCACCATTTTATAGTCTTAATTCCTCCTTATTCGAGTCCTAGTCCTGAGACTCTTTCTTATTTCCTATTATTGTTTTTCTAAAGTTTTTCTATTATTTAATAATTATATAATAGTTTCTCTATTAAATAATTATTTTCGCCTTCTCCTTTGAGCCCAGAATAAGAAACTCATTCAAATTTATCCCTGTCATACCATGCTCTGTACAGAAATGGACTGCACCTTTCGACTCTATAATTATATGACATCGATTTTTTGATTTATTTAAAAGCCCAAAAACATGGTAGCATTTTAGTCACCTCTAGAGTAGGTAGATATTTTTTTAATATTCTGATGAATTTTTCGCAATTCCATCTGATTGTAGGTACATCGCTGATAGTACTTACTATCTTGATTTTGAGGTTTTGGGGTAACTCCAGGTATGCAGATTACTCAAAGATTAGTTTCTTACAAATGTTTCAGCAAGTCTTGATTCTCGATTTAATATGCTTTGTTCATTTACTAAAATCATCTATACACGAGTATTTAACGACTACCATTTTGGGTAACTGAAAAACGATCAGCAGTATCTATTTATATTCGCTTAATTGATGCTTCAATCGTTGTTTGTTTCATTTCTCCTATTTTTCTTGTTTGTTGTTTTTTGCTGGCAGTGCAAACCTCATAAATCCTACATCACACTTCAACATCCCTTCGGTAATTGACCCAATAGATTCGACCTCAAACTTTTTCCAATGTTTCGTTGGTGTCCGAATGCAATTCAGATAACACGATTTGCTGTTTGGTGCGGTTCCCGTTCTGTACGTGCTTGATTTTGTGATATGACTACTATGATCCCAGTATTAGTAGTGTCGATGTCCATAATGAAAAGATCACCTGTTTGTGAAAACGCGAAAACTCGAGAACTGCAAAGCTTTTTCAAACGCGTATTGCATGTCCGGTTGATTTTTTGAAAATTTTCGGTTTGTCGATACAGAGCCGACCTGAGCAACAAAAAGATTGGTACAAATCATCAATATTACGAACATGCAGTCGTAGAAAATTCGTCAGCTCAATGGCAGTCATTGGTACGGGCCACTTTTTTGTGCCACTCAGTAAGTAATCCTTCACTTGATACTATCTGACCCTGATAGTTTACTTTCTTTTGCAACATATTGTTGCATTCAACTTAAATACGACAGCTTTAAGGGTTTTTAGGGCTTTCTTAAGATTACTTACATATCTGGCAAATGTATGTCCTAATACAATTTGGCAGATATATAAGTAATGTAAATTACTTATATATCTACCGTTTTCTCATTAATTCCTACCTGCCAATACCCGCTTTTTAGATTTAACGTACTGAAGATGTTTGTTCCAAATAGTGCTCTCAATGTGTCATCCAATTTTTGCTAATGGATATTTGTTCATTTTAGTCACAGCACTAAGCTTGTAGAACTCAACACAGAACACTGTCAAATCACTTTTATTTTTAAGTTCTTGGCGTTTGTCGATTAGGAGTAGCATTAAACGGCAACAGTTTACCCTATATCGTCATCGTTGATAGCAAAGACGTTGGCTAACATTCCTAAACATTTTTACTGCTTTTGCTTCTTCTATCAAGTGATGTTTGCATAATGAACGAATACTCCGCTTATTTTCAGAATGTAGTAAATTACTTTTTTGTCCACAAAACTCTACAATTGCGATGCAGTTGATCATTTTATACCTTTCCAAATTACTTCGTTAAGTATGAATTACCAAATAACGTTTTTTTTTAAATAATTTGGTCACTACAAATGCTGTTTGGCACAAATATTTTGTAAACTGCTTGCTGCGAAGTAACTTTGCATTATAATATAAATTCTTGAAGCGTACGACCCCTAAAAGAAATGCTTTACTTTCTTAAAACTAATTAGTGCCAAGTCTCTAATAACTATAGTTGTTAAATCTGCTTAACTTAATTTCCCATAACGTTGTCTTAACCAAATACGCGTATCCATCATCAATTAAGTAATTTAAACAAATTTTTTTTAGGTATTTGTAATTATTTTCATTCTAAACATTTTCTAAAATGATACCAGGCAATCGTAAAAATCTCAGAAAAACAAAAATTAAAAAACTTGTGAACCAATCATTCGTGTCTGTATAATAAAAAATCAAATTGTGAAATCCATCTTCGAAATTCTTAAAGTAAAATATTTACAAAATTTTTTTTAACACATTTCTTATTATTACTATTACTACTATCACTACCACTATTTCTAATTTACTTCAATTATGGGTTTTTAGTTATGTGCTTTGTTTCTATTTTATTGCTTCTAATTGTGGGTTATAAAAAATACAAAAAATAAAACAAAAAAATCTGAAATAGAATTCAAAATAGAAATTAGATTTGAAACACAAAACTAGAAATTATATAGTTTTAGATATCCCAATCAACCAACCATTATATTCCATCAACAAAAAAAATTAACGAAAAAATTTCACTTCCGTTTTTAATGTGGTTACCAAACTATTATTTTTTTTTTTTTGTATATTGTTAGATTTAAAGTTGTGTGTCACGAAACAAAAATCCAAATCTAATGCAAGACTCCCACCCAATTCTATTGTAGGGTTTGAATTGTATACGCGAGTATATGGCGCGCACACGTATATATAGAGAATTTATTTTGTTGTTGTTGAATTGTCCGCACTATCTGTACAAAAAAATCTATTGTAGTTTGTCTGTTTAGAGAACCAAATTTTTATTTTTTTTTCAACAAATATTTGAACACTCGTACTCGAATTAAACAAGTAGCGGGGGACGAAATATCCCGGAGGTGCTTTAATTATATATTTGCGTTAAGAAATTGTTATTTTTTCTACATGAATGGAACCTATATAAAAACTCTGCATGTGTCTTACAAAAAAAAAAAAAAAAAAACTCGTATCGAATCAACAAAAATATCACCAATCGATCCATGTCGTCACAACAACAACAAGTTGGGCCCCTCAAATGCCAAAAACCATAAAAAGTAAAATCATTTTTATCTCTGCACGAAAAAGAAAAAACATTATATATAGTAAAGCATCCATATCTATCTATATATTATTAGCCTCGCCATATTTGATTTTCCATTCGAGAAAAATAAAAAAAAAACGAAAAACATTTTCCGCAACAACAATCATGCAGCACAGTATCAACAACAACAAAAATATTGGTAAATGTATTATAAAAATAAAATTTTCGATTTTATTAAGTTTA
Organism: Tipula confusa; assembly: GCA_963556175.1. Taxonomy (NCBI): domain Eukaryota; kingdom Metazoa; phylum Arthropoda; class Insecta; order Diptera; family Tipulidae; genus Tipula; species Tipula confusa. The sequence continues at coordinate 45,086,001 of OY744476.1, forward strand.
AAAAAAAAAATAAATAAATAAAGTGAAAATTGAAAATTTGATTGGAAAATAGAAAACACGCGAAGTACGAAAATGGAAAATTCCTAATGAATATTGAAATTTGAAAATTGATAAATTCAATTTGATGTATATTCATTTTTCGTATCTATCGCCAGCCATGTACACACACACACACACACAAACATACACAGTTCTACATGTATGAGTAATTCCATCCAATATTTAGATTTTACATGATAAGGATATCATGAAAATGTTTTTCATTTGTTGTGTGTGCTTTAAATTTAAATCATTTCGATTTTCGTTTTCCCGTTTTTAAACAGACAATTTAGTGCAGGGAGGAGGCATGATATGATGATTTTTTTTTTCTATTTTAAGTCCTTCATATTTTAATGATAATGAATTAAGATTGATGGATTTAGTAAAGATTTAATTTATTTTGGAGTGGAATGAAAATATTTTGACGGATGTGGAAAATTTTTTTAAAAAATATTTTGGAAATTAAATGATAATTTTTTAAAGGTTGATACGGGGTGGTATGGTATCAAAGTGTTTTGTGTGATCATGTTGGAAGGGCTAAAACTTCATTATTGATCCTTTCAATAACCATAAAATGGGGAAAATGTTTTATTTCCAGATGGACATAAAAATCATAGAAAAAAAGGTAAATCACCAAATAGGAAAATGTGTTTGGTCAATAGTAACATATTTGGTTTTTTTTTTGAGAGGAAGCAAATAAATAAGGCAGAAGACAGAGCAACAAGAAGCTAGTACACGGCAAAAGCGATCGGAAAAATGATATTAATACAAGCAAGAAATTGTACACCGTTAAAATGTGGTAATGAATTGGGGTTCTATGTGCACTTAAGCCAAAACACATTGACCACCTCTTTGCTATGAAATATAAGAACATTTCATCAAATAATTGTTTTGCAAAAAATTAGCAAAGCTAACCCCTTTGCCAATTTACAAATTTGAATTTATATTCAATACATGACATAATAGATGCCCGAATGTGATGAATGGTACCTTGATAAAAAGCTATGGTTATCCATTTAAATTCTGCTATAAAATATAAGAACATTTTATCATATTATTTTTTTGCAAAAAAAAATTAGCAAAGTGGTAGGCCTTTGCAAATTTACGAATTTGATTTTATATTTAATATAACACGCAAAAGAGGCCCGATTGTGATGAATGGTACCTTGATAAAAAGCAAAGGTCATCAATTTAAATTCTGCTATAAAATATAAAAACATTTCATCAAATAATGTTTTTGCAAAAAAATTAGTAAAGGGGTTGGCATTTGCAAATTTCGAATTTGATTTTATATTCAATACAAGACGTAATAGAGGCCCGATTGTGATGAATGGTACCTTGATAAAAAGCTACGGTAATCAATTTAAATTCTGCTATAAAATATAAGAATATTTCTTCAAATAATTTTTTTGCAAAAAAATTAGCAAAGGGATTAGTCAGTAACAGAGGCCCGATTGTGATGAATGGTACCTTGATAAAAAGCTAAGGTCATTAATTTAAATTCTGCTATAAAATATAAAAACTTTTCATCAAATAATTTTTTTGCAAAAAAATTAGCAAAGGGGTTGGCCTTTGCAAATTTCGAATTTGATTTTATATTCAATACAAGACGTAATAGAGGCCCGATTGTGATGAATGGTTCCTTGATAAAAAGGTATGGTCATCCCTTTAAATTCTGCTATAAAATATAACAAATTTTTATCAAATTATTTTTTTGCAAAAAAAATTAGCAAAGTGGTTGGTTTTTGCCAATTTACGAATTTGACTTTATATCTAATACAACACGGAATAGATGCCCGATTGTGATGAATGGTACCTTGATAAAAAGCTACGGTAATCAATTTAAATTCTGCTATAAAATATAAGAATATTTCTTCAAATAATTTTTTTGCAAAAAAATTAGCAAAGGGATTAGTCAGTAACAGAGGCCCGATTGTGATGAATGGTACCTTGATAAAAAGCTAAGGTCATTAATTTAAATTCTGCTATAAAATATAAAAACTTTTCATCAAATAATTTTTTTGCAAAAAAATTAGCAAAGGGGTTGGCCTTTGCAAATTTCGAATTTGATTTTATATTCAATACAAGACGTAATAGAGGCCCGATTGTGATGAATGGTACCTTGATAAAAAGGTATGGTCATCCCTATAAATTCTGCTATAAAATATAACAACTTTTTATAAAATTATTTTTTTGCAAAAAAAATTAGCAAAGTGGTTGGTTTTTGCCGATTTACGAATTTGACTTTATATTTAATACAACACAGAATAGATGCCCGATTGTGATGAATGGTACCTTGATAAAAAGCTACGGTAATCAATTTAAATTCTGCTATAAAATATAAGAATATTTCTTCAAATAATTTTTTTGCAAAAAAATTAGCAAAGGGATTAGTCAGTAACAGAGGCCCGATTGTGATGAATGGTACCTTGATAAAAAGCTAAGGTCATTAATTTAAATTCTGCTATAAAATATAAAAACTTTTCATCAAATAATTTTTTTGCAAAAAAATTAGCAAAGTAGTTTGCTTTTGCAAATTTACGAATTTGATTTTATATTCAATACAACACGTAATAGAGGCCCGATTGTGATGAATGGTACCTTGATAAAAAGTTATGGTCATCCCTTTAAATTCTGCTATAAAATATAACAACTTTTTATCAAATTATTTTTTTGCACAAAAAATTAGCAAAGTGGTTGGTTTTTGCCAATTTACGAATTTGACTTTATATTTAATACAACGCGGAATAGATGCCCGATTGTGATGAATGGTACCTTGATAAAAAGCTACGGTAATCAATTTAAATTCTGCTATAAAATATACGAATATTTCATCAAATAATTTTTTTGCAAAAAAATTAGCAAAGGGATTAGTCAGTAACAGAGGCCCGATTGTGATGAATGGTACCTTGATAAAAAGCTATGGTCATCAATTTAAATTCTGCTATAAAATATAAAAACATTTTATCAAATAATTTTTTTGCAAAAACATTAGCAAAGGGTGCAAATTTCGAATTTGATTTTATATTCAATACAAGACGTGATAGATGCCCGAATGTGATGAATGGTACCTTGATAAAAAGCTATGGTAATCAATTTAAATTCTGCTATAAAATATAAGAATAATTCATCAAATAATTTTTTTGCAAAAAAAATTAGCAAAGGGGTTGGCATTTGCAAATTTCGAATTTGATTTTATATTTAATACAAGACATAATAGAGGCCCGATTGTGATGAATGGTACCTTAATAAAAAGCTATGGTCATCAATTTAAATTCTGCTATAAAATATGAAAACATTTCATCAAATAATTTTTTTGCAAGAAAAATAGCAAAGGGGTTGGCCGTTGCAAATTTACGATTTTGATTTTATATCCAATACAACACGTAATAGATGCCCGATTGTGATGAATAGTACCTTGATAAAAAGATATGGTCGTCCATTTAAATTCTGCTATAAAATATAAGAACATTTTATCAAATAATTTTTTTGCAAAAAAAATTACCAAAGGGGTTGGCATTTGCAAATTTACCAATTTAATTTTATATTCAATACAACACGTAATAGAGACCCGATTGTGATGAATAATACCTTAATAACAAGCTCTGGCCATCAGTATAATTCTGCTATAAAATATAAGAACATTTCAGCAAATAATTTTTTTTGAAAATTTTTGATTAATTTAGATTAATTTTTTTGTGATTGCAAGTACTTTGAAGAACATGCTATAAGGTGCGCAACTTATTAGCCAAATAAACGTGTCTCTAGTTTAAATAAGATATTGTTGATAAAACTTCTACTGTCCGATTACCCACGGAAATGCTCTTCTGACTTTGGCGACTAGCTAGCCAATCGAGTATAGTACATGGATGTACCCAGGCGTAAGTTTGCTTGGTTACAAACCGTCACACTTCCTGGCAACTTTGATGGAATTTGTCAGCAGCAAGGTGGCGCATTGCTCAAGAGGAGAAATATACTCTTTCTCCTCTTGAGCAATGCTCCACCATATCGAAAACAAAATTAGCTTAAAATATGCTACTTTTGTTTTCGATGAGATTAATTTTACCGATACCTTATTATCATCGGGATTTGTAATTTCTAAGAATGTAACAGCTGCAAAAGCCAATAGGTTTGTATCACAGAAGATTTGCAATTCTATTGTGCTAATTAATGCGTTATTTTATACAAAAAGAGAACATTTTTTAGTAAAAGCCAATTACTAGATAAATTGACATTAAAAAATATCTTTTGAAATCTGGAAGAAACGAATTCAGTTAAATTTGTAATTTCTCAATTTGTATGAGCTTCTGTTATTGTCATCAAAGCGAGTTCATCCAACAAGGTATCCTGAGCTTTAGAACCACTTATGGTTTTACAGGTTTGGAAGTTACAAACAATCGTCAACCGAAATTTTATGACTTTAAAGTTTTAAAACTTCATTTATTTAAGTAAGATGAACTAAAAATTAGATTAGAGATACCTTGTAAAAAATGTTAAAGTCGTAATGCAAACATACTAAATACTTAAACCACTATTCATCTTTAATCGTACGCCCAAACTGTGTGCTACAATACAGACAAGCAAAAAAAAAAGTTCAATTCTACAAAAATGTTTCCCTTATGCTATCAATTTCTGTGGTGAAGAGAAACAAAAAGTAAAAAGTTACAAAAAACCACTTTGCTATCTATCAATTTCGTATCATATTAGTTATTTAGTGTTACCATTCATTTCGTTTCTCGCATGTATACACACACACACCCATATAAATATATCCCTTAAAGTAATTTTTCCAAAAAATAAAAAAGGAAGACGACAACAACAACAACAACAACAACCAAAAAAAATAAGAAAGGATAATAAAAATGTAATAATATCCTTAAATTGTAATACGGCAGCACAGTAATATTATTTTCTATTTTTATCTATTAAAATAAATAGAGAATATTGTTGGAAATTAATGGAATGTAATTTAACATTATGTACCATAGATGATAGTTAGGAGGAGTAGAAATGAAACCGAAATGATGGTGTACGGCCATATTTTATTTTATCGGTTTTCTTCTTAAAAACATTTTAACATCCCTTTTTATATATTTTGTTGTTGCTGTATTGTAGATAACGCTGAAGAATGCCGTAATAATAGTCTAGTATATATCTTAAATTAAAGAATTACATAATATTACATTCCAATGTTTGATGTGTAGTTAGTTTTTAGTATGATTTGATTTTAACAACATTTATACACATTGTATGAATATTGTACGAATGTCGAATAGTCCTTTGTGGATCATTCAACAGTTCGATATTTTATTCACAACCTTTACTATATGTATAATATATCCGTTCGATATTAATTTAGTAGTTTATTATATTAAAACATTAATTTTGAATGGATAAAATTATTTTAAAAATTTCAACCCTCATCGAACCTAATTTCCGAATTCATCAAACCATAACCATACTTCAATGTGTGTAAATATATGTATCGATGGAATGATTTTTTGATTTAATTTAAAAATTCATTATACATATACGTCGGCCCCCTTTTTGCTCGTTCAGTTTCGTGTCTATATTGGATCGGTGTAAAAGTTGTATCGTATTAACATCGTAAAAGAGGTTAGAGTTAACCAAAGTTCAAAGTGATCAATTCTTTTCAAATTTACAACCTTTATTTATTTTATACAGTCTTTATCCAAAAAACTGTATCTCAGTTGTACGATTGAGTAGTTGAAAAGGACTTAATTAGCGATAAATTTGAGCACTTGATCGGTATTAACATTTTATTGGAATTAAGGGAAAACCTTTGAATGTATCAATTTATATACACTTTGTTTGACACAAAACTTTAAAATTAAAATAAATTAAATTTAAAAAAAATGATTTAACAGTACAAACCAATTTAATTAACCGTTTTATGACAAATGGGCTATGTAATCGCCGAAAATCCAATTTATATACACTTTATTTCACACAAAACTTTAAAATTAATACAAATTAGTCAGATGAGTTGAGTTGAGTGGTATTTCAACCGAAAAAGAGTTAGAATAAGGATCATAGCCCCACTAGCGGCTAATCTAATGAAATTAAGAACCGGGAATAGGTAAAAACGTAACAATTAGTGACAGCGGTTGGATTGAGGACTAAAAAAGAAGAGTGACTTTCTACTAGTTAGATAGAATTACGAAAGGAGTTAAAGTGACGAGATTTACAAACAATCTATAATAAAGAGTGAAATGTTTAAATAAATAAATAAAGAATCTTCCGGAAATTTATTTGTCGACGTAAATGGCTGTAGTAAACCAATAGTTTAAACAAACAAATCAAATGATGAGGCAGCAGAGCAGCATTGTAATGGGACAAATATTGTTGATCTGAAACAAACGATCGTAGGCAACCAAAATAAAATGGAAGAAATATTTATGGAATTGTCTACTACTCTCCGAAGTGATGTAGATAAATTACAAGACAAATTTGGAACTGAGATTTAAGAAGTTAAAACAAATGTTCACCTGGTTAAAATGGAGGTTCAATACACGTTAATCAAAAGTTAGAAAACACAATTGAATCAAGAGTTTTTTAATGTCAAAGTAAAAAGGACAACGTCACAAGTATAGTTCAACAAGGTCAATTAGTCAAATTAAAGCTTCAAACCTTTGATGGAATAACATCGTTTGGAATATTAAAGAAACAATTTGAAACAGCATCCGCCAGAATGCAGTGGTTAAAGCTGCGATGTTTGGGACCGGAGGAACCGTGTTTGAATCCCAACGGGGGAGGGTTGCAAAAGGGAGTTTTCGTCACCTGATTTCGATCGGTGATGACGATGAACTCAACTATGAACCCTTGTTGAAGTGAACCCTTGTAAGGTAGGACGTTAAAAATTAACTGCGAAAGAATTGGGAGAGCTTCGGCGTCAGAACAGATTGCAGAGTTTAGAAACAAACAAACAAACAAACAAACATCCGCCAGAACGATTGTTGGACCGAAGAAAATTGCGCCGCATCGCTGATTGTAGCATTAAAAGTGTACGAGAGATCAAAACAAGAAGATCTGTGTTGTTATCTTCAAGCAATCAATAAAGGGGAAATGGAAATTGATGAAATCAATTCATGAAGGACTTCATTTAAGTCAATGAAAACAAAAAATTTTAATCGAAAGATCTATGGCAAAACGGGCCATATTTGGAAAGACTATAGGTAGTTTAATAAAAAAAGATCGAGAACACCGTCGCCAATCTATCGCAGGCAAAGGGAAAAAATTTTGAGGTTGACTAAGGAAAAGAGACAGTTTAAAGATTAAGGTTACAAATCAATCGATTACTGATGCAAGTGCGTTAATCAAATGCACGAAAGGAGTTTCATTACGAATTGGGAACCGCAAGTTTCATCATGATGTGTTGATAGCCGATATTGTAGATGAGGTCGAGATTTTTAAGCTACAATACTCGGGATTATTTATGCAAATGAGCAATGGAGATCCAATGGTAAGTTGAGTTATATCAAACCATCGATAAAAATTTCCACTCAAGCCCGGACAATTGTGGGGGAAGATTAAAGTGAGGTTCTGGTTCACAAAGGTTTTAGGATGAGAAAGCAAGCAGTGAGGAGGATAAAGTTAGAGAAGTTATCCTTGGAAAAGCCCTAGTACAACCCCACAGAAATTTTCAAGTTCTTATACGAGCTATTAATTTAACGGATTAGACAAAAAACCATTAAGAAGGGGACTATAATCGGAAAAGTAGGTATTCACAATAGTGAAGTGTGAAAAATTGAATCCGAGTATAAAGGCCAAGGATCAACGGCAGCAGAATGAACTATTTAACCGTTTAAAATGGACAGAACACCTAACACCGAAACAGAAGCCAGCAGCGAAAGATTTACAGTAAAAATACATGTCCATTTTCTGTTGTGCTCCAAAAAATAATTAGCGGAACAAACATTGGAAAGACACAGGTTGCCATTAGCAAAACAGACAAAGCTCGATATGTATGATAATCAAAATGAAAACATCAGGGTTGGCTGAGCAGTTGAGCAGTTCTTGGAGCTCTGAGCGGATGCAGGTAGATGGAAGTCACAGATGAAGATAAAGAAAATACAGCGTTTAGTGAAGGCAATGGAGCAAAGGAGAAGTAAGTAGTTTTATTGGACTTTGTACCTATTATCGGCGATTTACACCAGGATCTATTGATATTTTACATAAACTAACGAGAAAAAATCAGGCATTCGATTGGACTGAAGAGCACGAAAGAGCGCATTCAAGGCATTGGAAAGATGGTTGTGTACCAGTACTGACATACCAACCTTTTTAGATGTCTTACTACAGGAAATCGAGGGCAAAAGCGAATGACTGCATACTATTACAAAGTACTATCGAAGCCGAAGTATATAATTATCGCTTCACGCGCAAAAAATTATTGGCCCAAGTGAAATTCGTTCTAAATTTTCATAAATATCTCTATGGTCAATCATTTCATTTCAAAACGGATCTTGGGGCTTTGAAATAGTAACTGCAGCTTAAAAACTCATAAGGACAAGTAGCGCGTTGGATCGAGCGACTGCAAAGCTACGATTTTAAGATTGAACATCGTAACCAAATCGCACACTGGATCGCCGATGCCAGATCAAGACGGTCATGCCGAATAGACTACAAGCATCATTATGACCTAGTGCAAGATACAGAAAACATAATTGACATTAGTCTCTAGAGCTACCACCAGAAGAATGAGCTCCTGAGGAAATTTCAGATTTACCAATAATATTGAAATACAATTGATTGAAATCGCAGACAAAAGTCCAGTAGTAAAAGCAAATTAGGTTCAAGGAAACAGATTGTGTATATCTCAAGCGTATTTGACAGTACAATGGAGTTACTAGTGGCGGCTATCTAAGAATCAATAAAACGATAACCAAAATACGGAGAAGATTTTAATGGTCAGGATGTCGTTAGTCATTAGCAGAATGATATCAAAAGTGTGACCAATATATAGCGGTTAAAAGATCGAAGAAGTCAAGGTACAATATGACAGTAGCACGTTATGGCACTATTCAAAAGGATCGCAATGGATGTTGTATAGGTCCGTTTTCAATCAATGTTAGTGGAAATACATATGTGCTGGTAGTAATGGATTACTTAAGCAAGTAGAAGGAGGTATAACCAATACCAAATCAGGATACAAAACTTGATCAGTTGATTTGGGGTACTCAATGCCAACTTTGAGCGCAGTGGTGCACATTACAACGGGAGTTACGACAGCAAAGATAATTTTTGGTAGTAATTAGTGGCGACCAGGAGACTTAAAGATGGAGATGATTCTAATTTAAAATCTGTATTTGCTCGACTTACATCTTGACCATTTTGACTTGAAAAGGACACACTTTAAATAGCCGTTTAAATAATCTTTGCTATCATAGTCTTACTGCAACGACATGTTTTTTGTTTTCTCACAACTGTTTATGTTGGACCGAAAAGTAAATTCCATTTAAAATCTGGAGCGAAAATTACTTTTTCTAAATGTTAAAGTTCCAACCTACGGTATTATATGTCAAGACGTTCACAACACCGACGCCGCACGCCATAAACCATAGGCCTATTGCCAATTTGTACAACCTTCAAAGCATTAACTTACTCGTAGTTGTAAAACCAACGATTATCATTGGTCATATGATCGGAGGATTGTGCCAGTCTAGGTAGAGGTACTACCCTTTACAATTCATGAATGTTGCTGCTGTATTCCTGTCTAGTTTGCATATGCTCGAAATATGTCTATAACGTCACGATATAATTATTTCTGGGTAAGATTTTAATCAAACGTAAGCATAAAAGTGTCATTTTGGATGGTATTAGCAGCATCCTGAATATCTAGAACTTTAAGCTGCAACCCTGTAATTATATTTGAACTTTTACAATCACAATATTACCACTGCTGAAACTTTATGGTCACTAGATAACGACCACTGAGAGTCCGCTTGCATACTATATATATATATATTCAGTTATCGTTATTTGGTCTCCATTTTCTGCTCGCAGTGAGATTTTTCTTATTTTTTTTTCTCAATGTTAGATTTTTGGTTATGGGTCTAACCCATAAGTTGATGACAAAAATAAATTCGCTAATCATTACGATGCGTAGGTAATTCCGTAAACCCTATGTTAAATTTCACTTTTATGATTTTATTTCAACTTGTATCAAAACAGTTATCATGCCCTGAAGTATTTTTATTACATTTAAATTATTCGAATGCATTTCATAATTCCAAAAATATAATTTTTCAAGAATAAAAAAAAAAAAAAAAATTTTCGGTATTCTGAAGTTTTTATATTTATAAGATTTATGACAATTTTCGAAAAGAAGATTTTTTGTGTAGTATGAGTATAGTGGAAAAAACCCCGAATTATCTCTCCCAGGAAGATGAAATTTTATTTTCTTCGTCTTTTTTATTTATGTTTTTCAGTTTTTGTTGTTTTTCTATTTTACTTTTTATCGTATCCTATCTCGTCGTGTGTTCTTTTTGGTTTTTAAATAAACCGGCATAATTTTTGTTGTTTTTGTTACGTTTGACGACTATCAGACGGTTGATCAGCTGTTTATTACATTATACCATCCGTTTGGTGTTGGTTGGTTTTTGTTGTTTTTCCCTTCTTTTGAATATTGTATAGTTGTTTCATATATAAACTTGTTGGTATCTTATGTGTCTGGCTGTGTATATTAGGTACACTTAAGTTCTCGGCAACAAAGAAAAATATTTATAAATTATAGACAAATCGAATTGAAAAATATATGGTTTGATGGTTTAAATTGTTAGAGGGTTTCGATTTTTAATTTATTTATTTATCTTGACTATTTAATCATCTTTAAATATAGTTAAGCCACCATTCAATTATTTATGTTGTTATATAGCAAAATATTTTTATAGATCCCTTCGGGCCGTTCAAATATATCTTCTCCCGGTAAAAATGTTGAAATCACATAACTGATATAACTCTAATAACATTGTTCAAACCAGACATCTAAGTGCTTGCAAAAAAAACTTTCACTGACCGTTTTGCTAATTCAAGGCATCAATTTCATGACAGTGTAGTCTTAAACGTTTTGCTTAAAACTTCTAAAAAAGCAGAAAAATCACAGCGTAATTATGCTACAAAACTTTTAAACTTTTAAAAGTTTTTGATCTTAAACTTTTAAAACCTAGACAATTTCTTCCCAAAAACTTCCCAAAATCCAGAAAAATCATGAGCGTCGACAATCCATAAAAATTGAAAAATTTAAGCCTCAAATTGAAAATTTCCAAAATCCATTAAAAACTTGCAGGTTTTTAACTTAAAAAATTTAAGTCACAAGTTCCAAAATTTACAAAAGATAACACATAATGGTGAGTTCATCAAAGATGAGAATTTTGAAGACAAATCGAAAATTTCCGAAACCCTGAAAAACTATGATGAGAGCTCATCAGAATTTTGAGAGACGACAAAACGCCCAAAACCCTGTAAAACATGATTATTTGCCCATCAAAATTGGGAAATTTAAGCCATAAATCAAAAAATTTTAAATTACAAAAACTTAGAAACTTAAGAAAAAAATCAAATATTTTGAACACCTTGACAGAAAGCATGATGGTTTGAGCCCAACAAAATTTTACAATTTAAGCCACAAATCGGAAATTTCCAAACCCAGAATAAATTTCCAAAACCAAAAAAATCATAATGGTTTGCCCCTCAAAATTGAGAATTTTTAGCCATAAATCAAAAATTTCCAAACCCAGAAAAACATGGGGATTAACCCCTCAAAATTGAAGCCATAATTCAAAAGTTTCCAAAGATAAAAAAAACATTATTGTAAGTCCATCAAAATTGAGAAATTTAGCCACCTATCGAAAATTTTTAAACCCATAAAAAACTTGAAGTTTAGCCCCTCAAAATTGAGAAATTTTAAGTAATAAATCGAATTTTTCTAACCAAAAAAAAATATAATGGTTGGTCCATCAAAATCAAGATATTAAAGCCATAAATCGAAACGTTCCAAACCTAAACAAAAACATGATGATGTTAGTTCATCAAAATTGAGAAATTTAAGCCACTAATCGAAAATTTCCAAAACCCAGAAAAAGCTTGAGGGTTAGCTCATCAAAATTGAGAAATTTAAGCCACCAATCGAAAATTTGTAAACCCAGAAAAAACATGGGGATTAGCCCCTCAAAATTGAGAAATTTAAGCCATAAATCAAAAATTTCCAATACTAATAAAAACGGAGATTTTTTTTATCAAAATTGGAAAATTTTGGAGACTAATCGAAAATTTCAAAACCTAGAAAAATCAAGTTGCCTAGCCTCTAAAAATTGAGAAATTTAAGCCATAAACCGAAAATTTTCAAAACCCTGAAAAAACTTAATGGTCAGTCCATCAAAATTGGGAAATTTTTCCACCATTCAAAAATTTCCAAAACCCAGGAAAAACCGTGTTAGCGCATGAAAACTTGGAAATTTAAGCTATAAATCGAAAATTTCCAAACCCAGAAAACACATGTGTTAGCCCATCAAAATTGGTAAGTTTTAGAGACGAATCGAAAAATTCGAAACCCAGACAAACATGACTTTTTTCCCATGATGGTTCATACCAATTACTAATTAGAAAAAAAAACTAAAAATCTACTAAAAAACATGTATTGGTTGCAAACCTACCAAGTGGATGGTCGAATACTTTACAATTCTATTATTTACAAAAACGTCATCCCAAATTAATTACTTGTCACAGTGAAACATGCAAAACTAAATTAAAATCAATTTCGAGACTAAACTAATAAAAAAAAACTGATGTTTAAATAAACTATGACTTAATATACCAAATTAGCTTTTTCAAATCCTCACTGTACTATAAAAATTATCGTTGCAATAAAACAAATAAGGCGTACATATTCGTTCGATAAGAATTGCGTGCACGAACATTTTTAATGACTTCGTTTAGTACAACAGTGAAAATTCCAGTATATAAACTATTTTATATTCACTGTGGTCGAGGGGCATTCATATTACTTGGGCTTTTTAATTTTCGTTGGATATGGTATTATAAGAGTTCTACTATAGTATCCTTTGCTTTTTTTGAGCAAATCTTCCTGGTTATATCATTTCGTTACACTTTGGATTGTATAGCTAGTTTCCCATCTTCGTTTTGCTATACCTTTAACAAAGAGGGAAGTTAATGGATCAAAAATCCTTTGTCCTTTCATGTCAATCAGTATTCCGGTTTGTTTTAAAAAAATCAGTTTTGGAGGCGAAATGTCTGCAATGACAAAGTTCCATTTAAATTTTTTTCATAGTCCAACATACAATTTTAAAATACCTAAACCAGAGTGCCGCTTTCAGCGAATAATTTATAAGTCGAAATAGGTTTTGAAAATTACGATAATTTGACCAGAATGACTGAAATGTTCACTCCCGGGTTTGTGACTAGGCCATTAAAACAAGTCGCTGAATTTTGATGACTTTCTAAAAATTTGGAAACCTATGCGCTTTTATGCCACATTTAAAATGATAAAAACAAGTATCAAATTTTTGAGTTATTCTCTTCCTAGAAGTAGATCAACTCGATTTACAAGTACGCGAAGGAAATCTAAACTCAGGTCGAGAATAATGAACTTTTTGAAAGTACAAACTGACTCCGAAGTGCAGTCTCTGAATCTAAAGTCGAATCTGTCTTACTAGTCAATACAGTCATGATATTTAAGTGTTGTTAGCGATAAATCATTTTCGAACGACGGCAAAATTATCGTCGTATATCGAATTTTTATAAAAAGTCAGACCAGCATTCAACCGAAAAATCTAATTTATATTAATTTTAAAGTTTTGTGTCAAACAAAGTGTATATAAATTAGATTTTCGGGGTTTACATGACGTGCTGGTCAGTTAATTTAATTGATTTGTAATGTTTAATTAATTTTTAAAATTATAATTTGTATTAAAAGTTTTTTGTGTCAAATCAAAAGCACAATTAATGAATTTGAGCAGCATGAAGGTGAAATAATGAATTTGTAATTTACAGGTGAAAACTAATGTTATCTGTTATAGCCTACAGGTTGGAGAAATTAGTTCATTAATAGATTTTGTTCTAAAAAGGGAACCTTTATTGATTACAATTGAATGTACTGGAGTTGCTGATAAGAGACGTGAAAATTTCAGAGCAGTTTAGTTAAATTGTAATTGACTTGTGCTAATAATAGTTACACATTGGCAAACCGGGAAACCGGACCAATTTTGTCATTACTAACCAACTTTTCCCTTTCCCTACACCACAAAAAAAATCATCGATCACTTAGGTGCGAGTAACCGGGTCGAGTCTGTCATAACTAACATTCCTTCTACTCTTCCTTCGGTTTTGTTATATGTAACACGGGTTTACGGTGGTGCCCGGCATTCTGAGAGTTCCTGGGTCATTCTTGGCCGTACATTCTAATCAATCGGTCAATAAATAATAAACTATTTACATGTCCCTTTCTTTTCCTGTATCCTCATCAACATCCTATATTTTTGCCTATTAAAATTAATTTTTAGAAGTGTAGCATTATACTAACAATTAATAGGGAAGGGGTTTGATCCCTACAAATATATGTTCTCAAAATTTAAAGTTTGCAATTTTTACTTACATGAGGGTACTTTAATGCAACTAATAGAAGTTCTAAACGTTACATGGTATAGTCTTCATGTTTTACTACACAAAAAAATCAGTAGTCTTATAAATTTAGTTATAAAGGCCCCTTGCCTAAATCCATTCCATTTTTTACTGTCCTAAACAACAAATTTGGTCCGATAATTTACGTCGAGATAAAGTACGGACCCGCAATGGCGTACACAATCCGATTAATATTATCTAACTTTAAATTGTATAATATTGATTTTAATAGTTATCAACACTAGTAATTAAATAATTAAAATCTGTATGTATATATGCAAACTTGTATTATATATATGTGTGTGTGTGAGTGTCTATATAACTCGATAAAATTTTTTTAGCTAGTTCAACTCAAGTAATATTTACGTTAAAGTACAAACACACTTGATGAAGATTAAATTAAATATTATGTAAATTTAGTTAACACATTTAATTTAATTAACGTTTATAATTGTTTAGCTAAATATGTTAAATTGTTGTACAAAAAAAAAATAAAACGATTCAAAATCTAACAAAATAAATATTAGAAAATTCACAATTTGTGGCAGCAGCAACAACAGCATCAACAAAAAAATGTAATTGGACTGGCGTCGAGCAAGTAGATTTAGATGGATATGGTAATTTATGCGCAATTTTTTTTAATAAATTTTAAATTTTGTTATATACAAAGAGAAATGTTTATCCAATTTTCAATTAACTCACAGTTTATTTTTCGTGCACACGAAAAAACCGTCGGACTATTGTACCGAAATCTTCATTTAGGCACTGGATTCAAATTTTTGTAATTTTTGTAGCCAAACTCGTAATGATCTTCTGTATTATGGATCAGCAACTAACAGAAGGTAATAAAATTATTTAAATTACAGCAATTTTAGGTCACTCTACTTGAAAGGTAAAACTGCCGAAAGTATTAAATTCGATTTGAATGTAATTGATTGATTGATTGATTAGAATGTACGACCAAGGACGAATCAGGAGCTACCGGAATGCCGGACACCCCCGTACACCCGTGTTATATATAATAAAACCGAAGGAGAAGTAGAAGGAATATTAGTTATGACAGACTAGACCCAGTTACTGCCACTTAAGCGATGGATAGTTAGAATTTTTTTTATGGTGTAGGGATAGGAAAGGAAAGTTAGTAATTACAGAAGTGATCAAGTTTTCCGGTCTTATTTTTACCAAAAGAAAATGTTGACCATTCGGAATTTTGGAAGTTGGGACTTATGTCAAAGAGAATGTTAATTAAGTTCTCTATGCCCATGAATTCTGCACTCTAACAAGAGATCATATAATGGATTTTATCTTGACCACCGATCACAATAAAGTGATGAAGATCCCTTATAAATCTTTCCATCATTCAGATTAGAACTCGGTACCTCTCCACCCAAACATCGCAGATTTAAGCATTTTAATAAGAATCTATCGTGTTTTTGGTGAATTTTTGATTCAAATTTCATTGTTTGGTTTACCATAGTGATTTTTCTGCATTTTCGAAATTGGGACTTGTGCATTAAATATCATAGTTCCAGACGGCTTACCATTATATTGTTACTAAATTTGGTAATATGGATTTTTGACATTTATGCAAAGTTGCACTCGGCATATTATCATCGTGTTTTTCTAATTTTGTGAATTTTGCATCTGCAGGATGGAAATTTGAATTTTATCGGATAACTTTTTCATCATTCATTTTCAAAATAAGTATCGAAAACTAGACATTCCTTGAATTGTATGGTCACCACTATAGTAAAACTCATTGCGTCTTGGTCTCTAAGACCAGCAATCATATATTTTGTTGGAAATTCATTGATTTTAAGACCAACGGAGAAGCTAAGAATCGAACAAGTGGATTCAGTAGTTATTTGACACTTTTGCCATTCCAAAGCATTTCCGTGCTAGACACAAGAGGTAATTCTAGAAATTCGTCAAAGCATATTTTGAACTGTGATGCAACATTGTAACTGCAATACGGTCAATTTACAAAAAGGCACCTATTTTTGAGATATTCCCAGACACCACAAAGCAAACCATAAGCTATCGCGATGGATCGAGACTTGTTGAAAATCTAAGAACACCTGATGTACGTCTAGAGCTGTTTACCGTAATATTTATCGTTCTCAATGCAAAAAAACTTCATCAGTGACTGACCGATTTGAACGATGTCCCCCTTGGTAGTCACCTACAATTTCTTCCGCTGGGAAAATGATTTTATTCCATATCATGTACGACCGTAATTTATATGCTGTGCAAAGGAGAGATACGTCGCTTAAGTTTTCACATTTTAAGGAAAGGACACAACACGCCCACTTGCAAAACTTTCACCTATTGCTTCGCGTTGCCATACTGTTCGAAAAGAGGTCGAAAAGATAGTTCAACAAAATATCTCCTCCAAATATCAAGAGCTCAGAAATAATGCAATCAACCCTAGTGGATCTTTTATTTTTTTTAGTTGCTGCTTGCCCAGCATGACTTTCATGTAGGATGGAACCTCCATGCACCTCACCGCAGTCGGTGTTTGACAACTTTTAAAGACAGCATTTGAACTTATTGAACATTGAGTAAATCCGACAAATGCTCCTTCCAATTGTCGATCATTGCATCGATGTTAACACGGAGGTTTCCAGCCATGTTTTGAATGGCTGTGGACTTAGAAGGCTATAGACTTAGAAGCTTTATTGAAGCTACGAGAACTGTGCTCATCGTTCAGTTTTTGTACTCTTAAGACTTAAGCCTTTCACCATTTCCGTTGCTCAACAGCAAAATGACACTCCTCATCTAACCAACCATTTTTTGTTCTTCAAAGTAATCTTCAAAGTTGACTGTGGTTAAATCCTATAAGCATAGCATGCTCGTTTACAAGTCTTTTACGAATAATGGGAGTGTTCCGAACCACAGGGACCATTATATAAATAATTCTGAGAAAATTATTATGGCTTAATTTCCTGCTTAAAACCGGTTTAAAACGAGTAAGTATTGGCTTCCACCGTACAATCCGCGAATGCAACACTGCCGACTGCATTTTTTGTATAAGCGATAACACTAATATGTGGCGATTTGTTTGAGGTATACTTAATCCTGCTTCAACCAGATCATTAATCACCGAATCATGCGTCAAGGCACAAATTGCTTCTCATTTAAATTCAAGAATTTGGATTGAAACTATAAACGGAACGAAGGTCATGTTGTATAGTAAAGGTGGCAGCATTAATCGTACTGAGTATTGCCCCAAATTTTCCGTTCAAAACATTTGAAGGACTACTAAATATTGACGAATCCTTACCTTTAACTGACCCCATTTATAATAAAAGGGAAACTATTGATATTCTGTAAGGATGTGACCATTTTTTCAATATTCTGCAATATGGAAGGATTATCAATCAGGCAAACATTACCGTAGCACAAAATACCATATTTGATTAGATGGTGGACAAGGACAAAACGGTTTTTCAATAAAGACCCATTTTAGCGTTAGCAGTGAGATTAACAATGATGAATAGTTAAGACGTTTCTGGGAGAAATCATTATCAACTCTAAATTAGACAAAAGATGTTTTAAACTGTATTGAAAACTTCAATATGAATGTCAAACGAGATGATAATGGAAAATTAGTCTTAAATATTATATTTAAGCAAAATATCAAATTATATCATAGTCAATACTTTTTATCAACTTTTGAATTTTACTGGTCTTATATATTATACAGATATAGGTCTTTATTGTCCCTAGCCTTATTAGTACATCAAAAATTGCTTAAATGTTTAAATGTTATAATTTATAAATTTATATAGACTGTATCCGAAACCCATGATAAATAATTGAAAATACTAATTTTTCATTTATTTGATAAAAACGAAGACACCAAAATTATCACAGTTGCTTTGATAATTTATGACAAATTCAAAAACTTTCTACAATAAAAGCCGATCTTATCGCGTGGCACAATCAAAAAACAAAAAATTTAAACTTTTTCGTTGCTATGATAATTTCAATATACAATGCACACAAATAAATGTAATTCTTCTTCATAGTTTTTATACCTCACCAAAACTTAATTTAAAAACGAATAAGGATAAGAAATATCAATCAATTCTTGTACTTTTCGGACAGCGCAATAAAAAACTGGGAATATAGGAGAATATTTTTCAAATTAATGTCAAAACTTTATAATCACAAATATTTATCATGGATTTCGGACACAGTCTTAATGCAAAAGACAAAAGGATGTTTACTAAATAATCCAAATGAACGATCAATAAAAAAACACTATGACCAACTCTAACATGAAACTGCCAACACATAAAAGCTTTAAAAGCTTCAAAAGCTTTAAAACCTTTTTAAATCATCGCAATTTTTGAGAAATCTTTTACATACATAGCTGACCTACATCACACATGGAAGCTTTGACCATCAAATTTCACTCAGTATCAATGTACTTCGGCATCATATTTTGAAATTGATCGACTTTCAGTTCCAATTATAAACCAATTATAAACTCTATAGTATTTTGTAGTCAATACAAAGCAATTGACATCTGATGATCTTATATTAAAATATGTTTAGTTGTCTGACTGACAAAAAAATTCGGAAACTCTTCTTACCATAAAATGGCAGTCAATTTTGGCACCCTCTAAACTTCTTAAATCACCAAACTAAAAAAAAAAAAAACAAATCCAAATAATACCACAACATGTTTTCGAACTAAACCTCATACCATATTATTATCTTGTTGTCAACGCATATATTTTGGCAAGTCTACCATATGGACGTGTGTTGTATGAAAACCTAAAATTCAACCAACAACAACAACAAGAAAAAACCTAAAATTAAGTAATTAACCATAAAGAGCTAATTAAATCGGAAAACATTTTTATGTGAAATACAAACAAAGCACATAATTTTCATCTATCCATCCTGTCATTTAAACCCATTATAATCTGACATCTGTCAAAAGTAATTTTTATGGGTAAAACGAATACACATGAAAGCAAAAAAAAAAAAGTTTTTTTTTTGCTAAAATAAAAAATAAAAATGACAGGAACTAACATTAATAATTCTTCCTTCTTTTATATTTTTCGTATTCTACATAATTTTTGTTTTTAACATCCTTCAAGCATATATCCTCGTTTACGATACTCGTCTATATAATGTAAAATACGGGATTGGATTAATTTCAAAGAAGTTTTTCGTTTTTTTTTTTTTTTTAATATAACTATGTGCTGCGATATTATTTTATTTTGTGTTAATTATTAATTAGAATGTAATTAAATAAAAGTGGAATTATATCCTGAAGATGATGTCTGCTTAAAATTTTTTGACACGTGAAGAGTGATTACATTTTTTTCTAATTGTTATTGATACTTTTGGGTTTCTATCGCAGACAAGCGGTTTATTTTACAACATATGATGGTATGCCCATTAAAACAGTTACACTTATGGCACCAATCGAGTAATAACATTATCTAGAAAACAAATGACTTTTAGCTCAATTAAACTAAAAATATTGTCCCAAATCGAGGTTTCCTAAATGAGCGATACCACGATAGTTTCCACAGTTAAGACGGTCTCCTTTTTTGTGCAGCGGACATATGAGTGCGGTCTTCCAATTCTCCGGCAACTCTTTTTGGTCCCAAATAGTGACGATCAGATCATAAAGATTTGCTGCATGAGTAGTGCCTCCGAACTTAATGAATTCTACGAGGATTCCGTCGAGACCGGGTACCTTTCCATTTTTTAATCTACTAATAGCGGCATCTACTTCCACTACTGTGAGATATTCAATAAGGACCTCTTCACCTGGAGGAGCTATTGCGTTAATAGGGGTCTAGATATTCTGCTAGAGTGCTTCTATTGAACCAACCATTTTTCACGAAGCTTTCGTTTATTTTCGACGACTCTACAGCATTGATCATCGAACCAAACATTACGGGACCTCGGAGGCCTACTTCCAATGGAACTCTGCGCCGCGATGGTTATGGTTGACTGTATAGCGTGCTACTGCTCCTGGATGTTAAAAGGAGCTTCTTCGTTGTTATTGGGACGGTCGACCACAATGTTTTTAATGTCGTGGTGCGGTATGTTATTGATGACTTCCTTCAGCTTGACAAAGAAGAGATCTGTGATGCCATCAGATTTATCTTCGGTAGGTGCATGTACATTAATGTTCGTGATGTGGAATTTCTTAGTGCGGAGCCTGACCGTGCAGATCCGTATGTTGATAGGGCGGAAGTCAATGATATGATGCTTCACGCGATGATGTATAAGGAAGCCAACTCCAAATTCTCCTCCATTCTGATGGCCGCTGTATTAAGGAGTGTAACCATTGGTGGTGTCATCTAAGCTCTTGTAGTGCAAGCACGTCTAATGTGTATATTTTTGCACATCTAATGTGTATATTTCTGAAGATTTCTAGGCCTTAAGAGGCTAAGCACGTTCCATGTTCTCATTTTTAAAGCGTTGTCCGTGTACAATTTCTGAGGTCGATTTTGAGATGAATCCGACTAACGGTAATTCGAGGCCTTTGATTAGGGCTCATAACTTTAATAGTTTTTATGAGAGCAAGTTGTTGGCCTGCTGAACCCGCTTGTTACGTGTGTGGACCACGTACTGGAGAGAATCTAAAGGCATCCAGTCCTACCTTGAACACATTTGTATAGCGAGCCACTTGATACAAGAACGCTCGCTTCAGCCGCCCCTGACGGAGAACAGACGCTGATTTGGTATTGGTTTTGAGGCGCCAATGACTCGCCCTGACATGTAGTATCCATGACTATTTAAACAGGATTTCCCCTGCTCGTCTCCACTACACCGCCTGATTCATTTAGTGTGACCCAGGGAGCACCGCAAGGACGTATGAATCTAGGACTTTGCTCTCCCCCCTGGAATCTTATAGCTATCTATTAATTTCCGTGGCATTGCTGAATCACAAGCAGTTTTAATGAACACTTTCTATACAGCTTAGGATTTCTTAACTTTTCGAATTCTGCAAATCAACCATATAATCCTTATCCATAGAGGCAATACCTTATGTTTATCCCACCAGCTATTTCCTTCCGTGTCGGTATTTTTTTTTAATTGGGATTGAAAAACAGTTTCCGGTTGGTTCTCAGTCTAATGCAATTCGAATATGAATAACATTTTCCTATACAGATCATTAAGTTCTGAGTTCGCCTTTACTTTTCTCACTTTCCTGGTTCTAGGGCTGGCTTCAGATTGGTCAGAGTACGCGCACTTATTGTAATGTACTTCTGTTTGCCTAAGATGAGTTGGGGTCTTTGAACCTCTTTTCTTTTTAGCAGTATCTGCATTAGAAGCGTCCATGGTTTTGCTTATCCGTTTATCATGATTAATCGAAATGTCTGCTGGTTTCGCAGTACGTTCACGTAAGCGTACAGTCTACGCTATTACGTGAACATCGTATAGGGTAGCCTACCCACATCTTTATGATCCTCTTTCAGAGCCATCGCGGGTTTTCCAATTTTCTCACTGAATTTTTCCAACTCTTTTTCTATTTCATTATAGAAAAGTTTACCATCCGAACTATCCTCTTTGTTTCGTCATGCTCATTGTTCATATTCTTCACATATTCGAACAAGTTGTCTATCTGCTTTTTAACAAAAATAATTTTGAAACAATCGGACGTTCAAACTCAATACTTTAATCTATTTTTACCTGGTCCTCATTTAGATCAGGAAGTGAGGCTATTTTTACCTGGTCCTCATTTAGATCAGGAAGTGAGGCTATTTTTACGTAGTCCTCATTTAGATCAGGAAGTGAGATCACCTACAGAAACATAAATATATATATATATATATATATATATATATATATATATATATATATATATATATATATATATATATATATATATATATATATATATATATATATATATATATATTTATGTTTCTGTAGGTGATCTCATGAGCTCCTTACTATTCTGAATGGACCCACCGACTTAACTGGCTAATTGTCAGAACTTGACCTAAACTTGGCCGCTGCTTCCTGAACTGAATATAACTTAAATCCAAATAAAATTTTAACACTTTTTGTTCTTCCAGCCAAGCTTTCCACTGCAAGAACATTATGGTGATTTGATTTTGACGACTGCCTAAAGCTGTCGGTTGGCCGGTCTGAGATTCCAAATTTGTGCTCAATTATTTTATTGTCACTCTTCTTCATCATTGGTTTTAATCAAGTTATAGTGCCAGGTTTTTAATAACTATCAATTTCTGCTATTACAAGTCCTTAATTTTAAAAAAATTTAAGTCCACAAGCTTTAAGATTTTTTTTTGTACAACGTGCATATTAAATCACCGCACCATAAAAACCATCCTGGTTGCTCAAAAATAATATCCTTCCATCAATAAGTTAGTTACAATAAAGTTAAATAAAAAAAAAAAAGAAAACCCATTTCGACTTTGGGATCTTTCTAGAGAGATAAATGTGAAAATTTGATAATAAAAAAACAAACAAACAAACATTTTGAAGAAAATATTTTGCTTCCAAATGGGAAAACAGCTAAACGTCGCAAAAAAAAATAAAAGGCAAAAAATAAATATCAAACCCAAATATTTGTCAATTCTGTTACATAAATGTTTGATTTTTGAATGATAATATTTTGCAGTCCCTAAATTTTTTTTTTTTTATTATTTTATAACGAATATTCCAAAGGGGATGATATTAAGAAAAAAAAATATTGAGAAAATTTCTCATTAAATTTTCACAAAACACATGAAGTTTTACTCACCTGGATCGAAATGGGACCATACACCATACATATATATACCGAAAATGTAAACAGAATCCAAAAAATGTAAAATGTTATCTATTATATTGTGTTTATGTTATTGATTTGTCTGTTTATATTATGGCTTTTCCAGAATACAATAAAAGTTAAAATAAAAAATTTCCCTTTTTGATTCTCGTATGTGTGTGTGTGTAATATTTATTTATTTATAAATTTTAAATAAATTTAAAAAAAAAATTGGAAGAAAATTGGTTCCAAAAATAGATGTATTATACCATTTTTCCTTACACCGACAAAAATAATATACAAAACTATCTCTGGAATAAACATCCTTTTCACTTTCTATATACGTTTCATACTATCGAACGCTATTTTTACATTACCTTAAATTATGTGTATGGTTACCGCACTAACAATTTATCTACCCTATATTTGCCTATATATAAAGCATGGATTTCTATTGGGAATGTTACTGATATATGTATCCTGAATATCATGTACATGTGTATATACTCGTAATATATAAATATTTTCGTAAAGTAAAAAAAAGGATGTACCACAAAAAATATTATTTAATTTTACAACAACAACGACCAAATTATATTATTTCCTTCATCACAAAAAAAAAAAACATCTGATATCTCCCATAATTGACTTCTTGGGACAAATATGAACATTGAATAGCAAGTACTCTCTTTTTCTCTATATATTCGGTAATATTTTCAAGGATTTAAATTATTTGTTCGGTAACACTACACAACAATAAACTCAATTATAATACGTTTACACACACAACGAGCAAAAAGGATATTTTTCGACTTAAAAAATTGAAAAAATAAACAATTTTTGATATGAAAATGACTTGTCAAAATATAAATAAAAAATTTTTTAGGTAAATTTTAAAGATGACAAGTGAATTTTCCTCATCAACATATTTTTGTTTCGTATATCATGCATGTTTATACAAAATTTCCAGTAGAATACCTTACCGAAATCGATCTCACAATTCTTCAGAAATATATATATATATATATATATATATATATATATATATATATATATATATATATAATTTGTACAAGCCATTGCTGGCCTATACTTTAATCAACAGTCAGACTCAGAAGAACCTAGCTCTTTTACCTAGCTCTGGTAAGCAAAAACTGTCGGTATAGCGTACATCGCTTTACATAGAGATTTAGGTATTTGAAATTTTGTTTCCACAAGTAGTAGGTACATAGATCAGTTTATATTTTTTTCCGTCAAGTAGGCACGTATTTTAAACAAAAAAATTTATGAAAAAAAAAAAAAAAAAATAAAATAAAAGAAAAGTAAGCCGTTGTTGGGTATCGAATACGAAACATAGTTTTGTCATTATTAAATATTTTACGTATGAGTTTTTTTTTCAATTAATATTTATATATTTGAAATAAAACTGTTTATAATTAGTCAGTTTTTAGTCAGTAATTATTTTTTACCCTCAAGCCAACTATAATTATAACAACACCAGCCAGGTAAATTGTGCCAATTAAATTATTTTAAGTATAGTGTTATCGTGTCAATTTAATGTACTCTATTGAAGAAAAGTAAGTGAAATAGATTTACTTAAGTACCTCTTAAGAGGGTACAAAAAGTAGAAATGAAAGCCAAACGGAGACGTGGTGAGATGGCTCCCACACGTTCAAATTTTACTAATCAATCATCAAAACTCAAAATTGAATAGATGAAGACGAAAAACTGTGACATTTTGCGTTGATAACAAAGTACATGTTAAAGGGTTTTGCGGGTAAACTAACAAAAATGGCTTTCCTCTTTACAAATGATTCAGTCATTGTCATTCTGGTAAGAAAACAATATAATTGCTATTTATTGATTCAAGGTATTGTAGTGCAATTGTATAAGCAATACCATATCTTATGCTGATTTGATGTACATTTAAAACACTATCAAACTGTTTGCTTTATTAAAAGAGACGACACTGGCCGCTTAATTCAATTTAAAAGCACAAACCCCCAATGTGTGTCCATATTTGTATGGTGAAATACCAGAATATTTTGTTTTTGAATAAAGCTCTTGAAAGCCTATGAAATACAGCAATTGGCTGAATGTTGTCTTTGAATATAATGGCTAGCAAATGGAGCAATACCTTTCAATGCTTTTAAAACTCTTAATCAAGTATTTTACGCTGGTTTCTTACAAGCTGCTAAATCACTTAGATTTGACAAAGATAATAATGTCTGGGATGCAACAAGAGCTACTAGAAAACTATTTTCACCATTTTGTGTGGTGAGCATGATAAGCTTTGGGAAAATTATTTAGAGTATATGAAGATAATGGCTTAACATAAAAATAATCAAGACTAACATAATGTCTGCGAAAATTTATAGCTTCTAAGCGTGCTGAACTTAGAAGCTAGAATGATTGAGAAAGTCTATAACTAATTGTGGACTAAAAATTTGACCTGCAATTTAGGATTACATTGTGTCAAAGTTGTGTGATACAATGAACGAAATAAAAAGATCTATTGAGTTATCAGCATCTCTTGATATCAAACAAAAATAAGCAAATACCACAATAACTGTAATGTATTGCAATGTCGAGATCCCACAATTGATTTTTTGTTAATGGTCCTGGTGGTAGCTGGAAAACTTATATACCTCCGGTTTTAAAACAATATTGGGCTCTTGCAGCTTCCAGTCATGCAATAGAACCTTTTGATCGGTTTCTGAAAGATGTAATCATTATTCCAAGAAACAATACATCATTTAAAGGTAAAGTCATGGTTCTGTGAAGAGGCATTAGACAAACAATTACTATGCCACCAAATCTTCACAAAGAGCAACTGTTGTGGGAACAACAATGTAATTTACCGAAATCAGTAAGTGGTTGCTTGATCTTGGTGACATAAGACTTACAAATATTATTAGTCTGCGGATGAAGATCTTATTAAAATACCTGACCACGTCAAAAATCTTCGCTAACAAACTCACACTAGACAATGTCGCCCAATCCTACAAAAGTAGTAATACAACCTCAGAAATTCAACCTCACAAGCTTAATTTGATAGTAGGAGCAGTTTTTATATTGCTAAGAAATATAAAACATGCGGTCTGTCTAATCGAACAAGTTGATCATAAAATCATTTGATTTGGTGATCTCCCTTTCCAATTCTGTAGAAGACAGTTTCCTGTAAACTAGCGTTTCCATGACGAAGTATTAGATCTCAAAGGCAAACGATTAAATGTGTTGACATATACCTTTGGCAACCAGTATTCAGTCACGGGAAGCTTAATGAAGTTTTTTCTAGAGAAACAAGTTTATCATAATTGATGGACAATTTTTGCCTGAGCCCAACAAGACCCTTACCAAAAACATGATTTTTGAAAGAATATTTTTCCTTGGGTAAAATTATTACAAATATAAATAAAAAAATACGAAAAATCGAGCTTGCAGTGTCTCAGATCAAATGAAACATTAGTGCCGTTTTACAAGGCTAACATTTAGAGGGGGCTTCTCGTACCCAGTCCTTGTAACTGACCGGTCTGCTTTTATTATATAAAACAGTTATTTGTGACTGATCTTAATCGATAGTTTTCATATTCAAAGCGATCTTCCTTTTTTAAAGGATGGAACTTTAGTTGGCATTTTTTAAATCATCGGCTTTGCAACGCTAATCGAATATTAAAAAAATATATATTTTCCAAATATGAAGTACCCCAATTATTGCAATCAAACCCAAAAGAATAATTTGATTTCAGTTTTTGCATGGCCAGTGTGAATCAGTATTTTTGGATGTGTTTTTAATGCAAACTTCTCAAATTTCTTTTGGGTAATTTTCATATATACCATTTGACTAATGTTCAAGAATGAGTAAATCAGAGAAATGATACTTCCAAGTGTCTAGTACTGCATTGACATTAGAACTATGATTTTTTTCCTGGTCGTGCAATAGACCTAAATTCATTACAGTTTTTTTTTTGGTTTTCTAAAATCTCATCAATACACTATTCATACATTTGTGGTGTACAAACTCTATTAGTGAGTTCTCCTGGTAAGAGATTTTAAAACATTTATCACTTTTAAAACATTTTTCGAGCAAAAGCCATGTGTCCAAGCAAACGGACGAAATTATGCCGCATTTCGAAAAAACTACTTTACTCCGTACTTCCTGATTTTACTCGAATTTCTAAACACAAGATGTGATACTCTAAAACATTATGATGCAACCTCCAAGAAATTTATTTCTAAAACCACAACTAAGTTATATGACACAAAACTTTAAAATACAAAATAAATTTAAAAAAAATGGATTAAATATTAAAAATCGATTGGCTTAACCGTTTATTCATGCAATTTCCGTAAATCTAATTTACATACACTTTATTTGACACAAAACTTTAAAATGTATACAAATTAGATTGTAAAAAATCAATGAATTAACCGTTGTATGACCAACACGTCTAGTTTGGCATAATGTACACTGTTATATATATATATATATATATATATATATATATATATATATATATATATATATATATATATATTGCGTCACACGATGTTCGAAAATGATGCTGTTTTGTAACGAAGCAAATTATTTCTGCCATTTTTTATTTTTTTATTGGCATAATAGTTAATGCACTTAGTCGAACTGGTTACATGTTACATTTTAATTTACATTTTTTTATTATAATTTATAGAAACGAGAACTTCTAGTTCATCACAATTGCTGATATTTACCAACACTTAAAAAATTAAAACTCTTTATTGGTTATTCAACTTATAAAGAAAGTAATGTTGTTTTAAAAAGCTTCGTTGCTGACATAAAATTCATTTTGACATTGTCGGCATACCTGTTGACTATATAATAATAATTGTCCTTAGAAATGTATGCCAAAAAGTTAGGGTCCAAAACTTAATAGCATTGGCAGAATTTTAGGTGGCATTTTATTCCATCTCGAAAGCATCGGTCCAAAAAAACTGTCCAAAAAATTATTAATGCGGGAAACCACAATTTACAACCTTAAAAATATAAGGATAGAGTGTTTGATTTCATTTTCCGATTCAAATTTCACAGCCAATTTTCTTAAATTTTCCACTATCAAAGGCAATAGTGAAAGGGTCATTTCTTCGAATTATTCAATGTTCACATAACACGTCGTTCAATAAGTCCCGATACTAACTCCTAAAACAACGTTTTTTGAAAAAACTTTTCCCAAAAATACCCTTTAGTTGCAGCTATGACTTCATAATTAGACCCAAATTTCTTTCCCTGGAGTATTTTTTTAAGGTATGCGGTGTGAATTCGAGTGGTTTGGCTACCGTTCTGCAATGACTTGTGACACGGTGCATCGAATTGTTTAAAGATAACTTTTTTAATTCGTTTATGGCTGTTTTTCAGCGATTTCGAGAGAAAATTGGCTTAAATATAGTTTACAACTTGATTTATTCAGGGTCGTCCGTTTGGTGTTTATTTTACTTCTTACCATTCTACGATACCAAAACGTTACTGTGGTTTAAATCTTTGACGATTCTTTCCGTTTATATCTACTTTATGGGTCATGTGAATACCCCTCGACCACAGAAACCATAGAATAAAAACATTAAATTATCAACCCATTCAGCCTATAAATACTGATACCCTGCTGGTAACAATTAAAATTCTTTCGTTTCTATTTACAAAATTTAGCATGCAGAACTCAATTACCTACATAATCGTATACCATAAATGATTAAAAGGGATGAAAATTTTATTTCCATTCATTTTGTATTTTCAATTTTTCCAGAATAGAACATGAAATTTAATAATAAAATAATAAATTTAATAGTTTTTTTTTTGTACTATAATATTTTAATATCATAATTTATTAGTTTTACAAAAATGAATACTAATAGAACAAAATAATTTAGTTTTGTTATAAAATAAAAAAAAAACTAAAGTTTGTTATAGTATCGAGGTAATAGTTGGAAAAAAGGGGTATTTACCATCATGTACTCTGGCATATTTATAATAGAGAAATAGGGCAAAAGAAACGTGTAATGGCTTGATTAGACTGCGTGAAATTAATAAAGGAGTAAATTGTGGTGGTAATGTTGGTGGGTAACGGGAGAAAATGTGTTGGAACACCATGGGAACTGGTGTTGGTTTAACGTTTATTTATTTCATATATGTGCCGTTGTTTCAGCATGACTATAAGGACACATGAAAATTGAAATATTAATAATAATGTGGTGTGGCCCTTATATTACCAAGTCATCTTAATGATGACTTAACTCGAATTTTTAAAGGTTGAGTTATATAATATATATGTAGTAATATATTTACTTTTATATATGTAGTAATATATATATATATATATATAAATATATATATATATATATATATATATATATATATATATATATATATATATATATATATATATATATATATAGATATATATATATATATATATAAATATATATATATATATATATATATATATATATATATATATATATATATATATATATATATATATATATATATAGGGTGTCCGCCGGGAAGGTATACTACTTTGTTTTGCCGCCATTTTGGTAAACGTTAGTATTGACAGTTCATATTTGGCAGTCGTGAAGTAGACACGTGGCAAATTTATTATGGAAAAATATTCGATAAACCAACGTGTTTTAATCGTTAAAACATTTTATCAAAATCAATCATCGATTACTGTGACGATGAGAAAGTTACGTGAAATTTTTGGGAGAAACAACGTGCCAACAAAACGCACTATTTATCGTGTAGTGAATGATTTCGAAGAAAAGGGGTCTGTAAGTGGTAGGCCCAAGCATGGGCCACAACGTACTGCAAGATAAGCTCAAAAAAGTGTTCAAAACAATCCATCAACCTCAATTCGACGCCGTGCTCAGGAGCTTGGTTTTCAAAGAACAAGTTTGGCCACAATTTTGCACAAGGATTTACATTTGTTTCCATTTAAGATTCAGTTGACACAAGAGCTTCTTCCACAATACCATTTATGCCACCGTACATATGCCAATAGGATGTTACAGCTCGCCCATGACAACCGCGATTTTCATAATGAGTGACGAGGCACATTTTCATTTAAATGTATATATGAATAAACAGAATAGTCGGTTCTGGGCAATGGATAACCCTCAAATTATTCATCAGTCACCTTTACATCTATTTAAAGTGACAGTCTGGTGTGCAATTTGGTCAGGAAGGAATCATTGGACCTTACTTCTTTGAGAATCAAAATGGCGTAACAGTAACTGTGAATGGGGAGCGATATCGTGATATGATTGAACACTTTTTAACGCCACAACTGCATGTTTTGGGCTTGATTAACATGTGGTATCAACAAGACGGTGCCACATCGCATACAGCCAGGATTACAATGGAATTACTGCGAGACCTCTTTCCACAACAAGTTATTTCAAAAAATGTTGACGTTGATTGGCCTCCACGGTCGCCTGATTTGACTGCTCCGGACTTCTTTTTTTGGGGATATCTAAAGAGCAAGGCTTATGCAAACAAACCAGAAACGCTTGAGCAACTCAAACAAAATATTCGTGATGAAATTAATGAAATACCGCGTGAAATGTGTGAGAATGTAATGAAAAATGTGCTCAAAAGGGTTCGCGTTTGTGAGGCTAACAGAGGCGGACATTTATCTGATATTGTATTCCATACATAATTGCCAACATTAAAACATTTATCAATATAAGATCCATTCTCTTTCATTTAATCACAAATTATTAACAAACAAAGTAGTATACCTTCCCGGCGGACACCCTGTATATAGTTGATGTCGAGGAGATAAACACATCTATTCTAATCAAATATTGGTGAATAGCAAAATTTGTGGTCCAACAGGTATTTTATGATAAGCGTTTGTTGAGTATTGTATTTTTGTTCAGTTAGTCCAGGCTATATATAAAAAATATAAAATAAATTGTGATATAAAATTCACAAAGAATTTAAAAATTATTTAAAAAATATTGGTAAATTTGGTTTTAAATTATGGAATATAGTCTTCGTTAAAATGATTTTATTCCAAATTAGTGTAATTAAAATTTATACGTACATTTTTTAAATTACAAGTTTATTTATGGCCTTTAGGAACGTTCCTTTAAGTTGCATAGTGAATTCAGTTCCAATAAATTTGTCCAATTGAGAGTAAATGAGTTCCACTTGTCACACAGGTGTGAGCTTCCATTGATATTTTGTATGATAATATTCTTAAATTTCACTCGCTTATCTATAATTAAAGTAAATAATGTAAATTTTAAATTATGCGGATAACATTATGTTAGAAAGTATTTTACTTACAAGTTCAGTCAATAGATCAAATCTTGTGATTTTCTTAAACTAATGGATCGCCTTGCTTCAAATGTTAATATTACTAATTTTTTAACAGAAATTTGCTGCTTTTGGCACGTTTTAAAACATTTATTTTTATATATGTGACATATTAATGCAATTTCACTTACTTTCATCACAATATCTATTTCGCCACTGTGTTAAAATGCAATATTTCAAAAAATCACAACGATATCAAAACTGACAATTTTATATTTCACTCTTTTATAGGTTTAATTTTACAACTGAACCGAATTGTTTTTTGGTCAAATATGCTTGCATAATTAGTTTCATTCGTTTTTAGAGTAAACTGCATCTATAAAAAAAACTGTTAATTTCTTTTCAGAACTGAATCAAATTCATAAAAAGAATAAGTAATTAGATTAACTCTTCCATTGATCAACTCTTAAATAATTTACTACTTAAATTTACAGTTAAGTAAAACTAACAGTTACAAAATTTAAAATGAATGTATTAAACACATTTTTTTGGTCCTTAAACCATTTTTATTCGGTTAAAATTGCTTAAACCTTAAAAAGAGTTACTTGTTGAATATTAGAAAGATTCGATTTTACTCTAAATTTCTCTAATCTTATGAATTTTTAATTCTATTTCTAAGATTTTTTTGATATATATATATATATATATATATATATATATATATATATATATATATATATATATATATATATATATATATATATATATATATATATATATATATATATATATATATATATATATATATATATATATATATATATATATATATATATATATATATACATATATGTATATATATATATATATATATATATATATATATATATATATATTATATATATATATAAATATATATATATATATATATATATATATATATATATATATATATACATACATATATATATATATATATATATATATATATATATATATATATATATATATATATATATATATATATATATATATATATATATATATATATATATATATATATATATATATATATATATATATATATAAACTTAGAAATTTAAAAAATCTCAATGTTGAAAACTAAAGCTCAAAAAGTTTTACTCTATAAACGTTTCAATCAAAACGTTTCTACCAAAAATGTCTGTAAAATAGCATTTGTCGGTTCGAAAAGAAAACTTGTGTGTTAAAATTTAACAGGGTTGGTTTAAAATATAAACTCGTTGGTTTGTAATCAAATAAAAAAGTTTTAAAAAGTTTTAAAAAGTTTTTTTTTATTTAAAATATAAAGTCAGTAATTTACTGATCTGGCCAGTTAGGTATTGGTTTTTGTTGAACAGCTGTATCATTTCTATATTCCACCACCATCTATGAATTTGGTGTGTTGCCTAATTAACTAATTGAAAAAGATATACAAATTAAAATATTCGCTCTCTCATTAGGGTTTAGCGACCAAAATACAAAAATGTCATTTTTTTTCTAAAAATATTTAATTGGTTAATATTTACATAAATTTTCTTGGATTCTTAGCCTAAATTTTATCATCTATCATTAATAAGTATTTTAGTGTTACATCTATTGTTTTATAAATTTCTTAAGTATTTCAGATATATTTATTGGCTTAAAACTATTTTAACTACTATGAAAAATGTCATGGTTTATACTTGATTTTTATACTTCATATAATCACGTGTATCTAGTGAATTATAAAAAAAATGCAAATTTCGTTTAGTATACCTTCGATGCGTTAAATTTTTTAATATGGAAAAGTTAACTTAACTCTTATGTTTTTGTTTAGTTGAGAACCAGCAGTCATTTCTTTATATTTCTCAGAAGTTCTAATTTCGAAGGACTTGCTTTGATATCAGACGGTAAGATTTTATAGAGCTACGGATTTTTGGAATCCACTATGCACTGGTTATTAATTCGAAAATTATATCTTTCAATCGACCTGAGCCTTTTATAGTCCCAGGTCGATTGAAAGATATAAGCCTTTTATATATATATATATATATATATATATATATATATATATATATATATATATATATATACATATATATATATATATATATATAAATATATATCTTCAGTGTTTCATCTATAGTTAACTTAGTAAATCCCACTACTGCTGCTGGAACGTGCTTATTGCCTTTCTTTGTTGCTACTATAAAGGATATCTATTGATAGATGATCCACGTGCAACATTTCCAGTGGAATTCCAGTGGAAGCATAACTTTCGACATCTTTCGTCACTTCTCAGCTTTCATCTTGTCATGGTCAGATATTGCCGTTTTCAATCAAATTCCCAATATATTGGATTTTCCTCTGCAATATCTGACTCTGTTTCAATTTATATCCAATTCTGCAGTTCTTGCGAGAAAGAGTGTCTCCTCAAAATGTTGCACTTCTTCATTCTCTTCAATACCAAACACAACAATATCACTATTACCTATTTCTTCTGGATTAAATTAAACTGCATTTCCGTTGAAAATTCGACAAGTTACAGAATCCACAAGAAGCTTTCTGTAATACCTACTACCTGTCATGCGACACGTTGCTAAAATATTTTTGATTTTCTTCTGATACAAATACGTGGAAAAGTCCATTGGTCTAATCCAACGTAGAGTACCATCTCACCTTCGCTAGTTTGTCTATTTGTTGGTCTATCAGTGGTAATGGATACTTATCTTTGACCGCCTCTTTGTTTAATGCTCTGAAGTCAACGCAAAGTTTATATTTCTTTCTAACGAGCAATACTAGACTTAAATAATTTGAAACACTTGGCTTCAGAATTCTGTACTTTACCCGATCTCTTTGAACTGGTTGCCCTCTAAAATTATTCCCATCTCGATTTTAGATTTAATGGTTTTCTTCGATTTACATTTATCGATACGATTGCCGAACCTGAATCGATTAGTCTCATATCAGATGGTTTTGTTGTTGCATTTAACATAAAGCAGTGTAACATATACTTGTTTCACTTTACTGAATGCACGCGTCATTTAAAGAGCATAACACATCGTTCGAATCTTTAAAAATTCTTGAATTGCGGCAAAATCTTGACAACATTGGCCAGTTGATTTTAATAAGAGTGAAACACCTCGTTCTACAATCCATAATGTACATCTCTCAAAATATTATCTTCTAGAATCATCATCATTGGCATCGCTTAGAGTCTCGATTTTCGTTGCTGCAAACTCCATAAATATCTCTGATTCGTTTGTAATCTCATTGCAGATATTTTGCTACCGGTGTCAATCAAATATTCGACACCTTTTGTATAATTTAGTGTTACTATTTCAATCCTCTTGTAGTTATTATGTGATAAAAATCTCACCTCACGATTTGAAATGAACGCACCTGACGTCACGTTACATTTTTTGGTCTACACAACCTCTTGAGTTTTCTTCTTTGGGCCAATTTTTAACTTATTCCCAAATTTACCAAACATCAGATCTAATATGATCGATACTAAGCATTAGACCTGATGTTACATTATCACCTTATATTACAAGGTGATCTCACAAAGCCTTGGTGGAACTTGCTTGTCGCAATTTGAAGAACCTACCAATTGCCTACAATAAAACTTGATAATATTTATTGGTAGCTGTTAAATGTCTAATAAGGTCGATATGGCAAATCTTTGGCCTCAAATGTCTTTTATTATGATAATTGCAAATTAATTTAACTTGCATTCCTTTTATACAACTAGAGTAGTCGTTTCGTCTACCATCTTGAATTAGATATCAAATTACATAACTTTGACATTATCCGCACTGCCCGCCCGTTATGCAGAATTTACGAGTATATTGATGATCTCCAAGTATTAATTCTAGGACATTTCACATTAGGAAAATCTCTGATTTTCTATCTTGCAGGCAATCTTGATTTCTATCATGCAGGCAGTCGTATGTATAGTTAAGCTTCTACATGCGTATCGAATAAATAATATTACCCGTTTATTGCCGTACACAAATCGAAAAACCAGCATTTTTACATAGCATGTCTCTCAAAAGTTTTGCAGTCATCGCATAACTTCCCATGAACTTCCGTAAAAAGCTCGGTTAGTCCGAGTAAACTTAGCATATATCTGAAATTTTTCCCTCTTCTATCTCACAACCTCTTCTTAACCCAACATTATCGGAGCTACAGCCATTTAAAATTCGCAGTTCAAATTCATAAAATTTGACGCACATTTTTGAAAATTCACAAAACTACATATTGTCAAAATTTAGTATTTTTTTACTATAGTTCTATACAGCGAGTATCTTTTATCTGTCCTGAATCGAATTTTCAATAAAACGACAATATACTTTTTGGAGTTATATTAGGAGCCCGTGTGAAATAAAATAGTTAGACATCAGTCAAAATTACATTTCTTTTCGCCGAGTCAAAATTAAAAGTTTGAAAATATCAATTTTAAAAAAAAATTTAGGCCGTTCTAAATTATAATGGGTGATGCTGCAAATGAAGTTGATGTGAATGCCGATGCTGCAAATCCAGTTGCTGCAAATGTCGTTCCTGCAAATACCGATGCTGAAAATGCTGATGCAAACGACGACGATGACGATGCAAACTCGAGTATTAAAAATGTTTTATTAGGCGATTCAGATGATGATGATGGGAACTCCCAAAATAACGGCAGCAAAAGAAACTCGAAATCGCATTCAAGCGCATTAGGCCGAGCTACTGGTGTCGAAGCAGTAAACAAGGTTAATGGCAGTATAACATCAGTTGAATCCAAGCTTACTAAAATACAATCACAATCAGTTAACAGTGCAAGCAGAAATAAATCAAAAAACCCACCATTTCGTCGAGACAATAATGTACTTTACAGTAAAATAACGAAAAATACCAAACAAATTAAAACCGAAAATCTAATTGAAGGTGCGGTTAGAACTTTGCGGCAAAAACATGTTTTTCAGCGACAAGAACAAATCGTAAGAGATAACAGTGCTCGTTCTTATAGTCCAGATTTAGATTCAGCTGATGATCAGTCGGACTCATGTAGTATTCAATTTCAAGGTGAACCAAATTCCAAAGCGGTTAATAAAGTGAAGTCAGAGACTAAAGCAACTCAAACGTCATTCGTAACAAATGACAACCGGAACCATTGTAATATGGAAACAAGTATGACGGGGCTCCCAGGTGATTCGTGCAATTTAAACAGGCAACCAGTTGTTCGGGGAAACACATTGCCGCCAGAGATGGAAAATGCCAATGGTGGTCAAGAAAATTTATTCACTGAAATGGCAAACGATTGTGATCAAAATATACCAGTAGTTCAATTGCCAAGCTGTTTTACACCACAAAATATAAGTGGTTCACAAAATTTACCTCAAAGTTCGCATTTACCAGTAAATGATCCGTATCAGCCAGTAATCCAATCACCTTGCATTCCACATAATGATCACAATTATGCGCTCCCTCCAGATCGTAATCTGGAGGGAGGGCATAACCAAATGAATTGCAACCCACAGCGTAACTTAACCAATTTAGGGAGGCGGCCGTCAATCGGCCATACAAGTGTTGTAGTAGATTCACTTAATATTAATCGAAATGCAACGGGATGTCCTCCTAATGAATCAGTTTCACCTTTGGCTGGTATAAATAACCAATCATATTTAGTGCCGGTATACGATTCAAATCAATCAGGAATGCTAGTCGGTCGTACAAGTATTGTCGTAGATTCACTTCATACAAATCGAAATCGTACACAAAATATGAGTGGTATACAAAATGTAACCTGGAATTCGCACATAAATCACTGTGCTCCTAGGAACCAACCGGTTGAAAATGAAGTTGCATATAATCTACCGCGACGCTTTTTTGAAGAGGATATAGATGAAGTAAATTCGGCTTCTGCCTTAAACAATCAAACGAATCGGACAAATCGAAATACAACACTAAATAACTGTCCTCCTGTGAACCAACCGATTGAAGATGAGTTTGAAGATGATCTAAACATAAATAACTGTCCTCCCTTGAATGAACCAATTGAAGATGATCTTCCCCAAGGCTATTATGAAGAGGATTTAGATGTAGTAAATTCCCCACCTGTCCATGGAATAAACAATCGAACGTATGTCACACCAGAAGGTGCTTCTAATCCACCAGGAATGCAACCATTAATTTGCCGTACAATGATAAGAGACCCAACGGTCAATGAACAACATTTAGCTCCAGATTTTGGCTTTGACGAGTTTGATCCTGACACATCTAGTGATTTTGATGATGATTCCGAATACAATACATTTAAACAATTTAAAGATGGCCTGCGTAATATAAGTTTTAATGAATTCTTAAGCATACTGAACTCAACACCAATTCCAACTGTGCAAACTAATCGACCACAAGAATGTGTTCCAAATACACAAATGCCTCAGGAACCTGGACAAAACTGTAATCAAATAAACAATACGCGAGACCGATCACAACAAATTCAGAGTGCACCTCCATGCAATCAAACATTTAATACAAATATGAGGCCACTAAATGATCAACCAAACGGCCAAATATGTAATCGAACGGTCAATGCAATAAATCAATCCCATCAGCTACAAAATGTAGCTCCGAACAATCAAACATTTAACGCAAATTTTGGAGTGCCAAGTGGTCAAATAACCGGTCAGATAAATAATCGAACAATTGATTTACGGAACCAATCCAATCAAATTCAGCCACAAAATGTACCACCATGCAATCAAACATTTAACGCAAATGTTGGATTGCCATGTGATCAATTACCTGGTCGGTTAAATAATCGATCAATTGATTTACTGAACCAACCCAATCAAAGTCAAGATGAACCACCACGCAATCAAACATTTAATACAAGCATGAGGCCACCAAACGATCAACCACATGACCAAACATGTAATCGAACATTCAATGCAATAAATCAATCGCATCAGCCACAAAATGTACCACCATGCAATCAAACAATTAACACAAATGTTGGATTGTCATGTGATCAAATACCTGGTCAGATAAATAATCGAACAATTGATTTACCGAACCAACTGAATCAAATTCAAGATGAACCACCACGCGATCAAACATTTTATACAAGCAATAATATTGATGATGATTCCGAATACAATACTTTGAAATATTTGCAAGATCTCATGGGTAATTTAAGTTTTAATGAATTTTTAAGCATAGTGAACTCATCACCAATTCCAACTGTGCAAACTAATCGACCACAAGAATGTGTTCCAAATACACAAATTCCTTCAGAACCTGGACAAAACGGTAATCAACCAAACAATTCACAAAGCCGATCACAACCAATTTCGAGTGCACCACCACGCGAACAAACATTTTATACAAGCAGTTATTTTGATGATGATTCCCAAGAACATACATTCAAATATTTTAAAGATGGCCTGCGTAATATAAGTTTTAATGACGTTTTAAGCATACTGAACTCAACACCAATTCCAACTTTGCAAACTAATCGACCACAAGAATGTGTTCCAAATACACAAATGCCTCAAGAACCTGGCGAAAACTGTAATCAAACAAATAATACACAAAACCGATCACAACCAATTTCGAGTGCACCACCAAGCAATCAACCATGTAATACAAGCATGAGGCCACCAAATGATCAACCAAATGGCCAAACATGTAATCGAACAAACAATGCAATAAATCAATCCCATCAGCCACAAAATGTACCACCATGCAATCAAACATTTAACGCAAATGTTGGATTGCCATGTGATCAAATACCTGGTCAGATAAATGATCGAACAATTGATTTACGGAACCAATCCAATCAAATTCAGCCACAAAATGTACCACCATGCAATCAAACATTTAACGCAAATGTTGGATTGCCATGTGATCAAATACCTGGTCAGATAAATAATCGAACAATTGATTTACGGAACCAATCCAATCAAATTCAAGATGAACCACCGCGCAATCAAACATTTAATACAAGCATGAGGCCAACAAACGATCAATCACATGGCCAAACATGTAATCGAACATTCAATGCAATAAATCAATCCCATCAGCCACAAAATGTACCACCATGCAATCAAACATTTAATGCAAATGTTGGATTGCCATGTGATCAAATACCTGGTCGGTTAAATAATCGATCAATTGATTTACTGAACCAACCCAATCAAATTCAAGATGAACCACCACGCAATCAAACATTTAATACAAGCATAAGGTCACCAAACGAACAATCACATGGTCAAACATGTAATCGAACATTCAATGCAATAAATCAATCCCATCAGCCACAAAATGTACCACCATGCAATCAAACATTTAACGCAAATGTTGGATTGCCATGTGATCAAATACCTGGTCAGATAAATAATCGAACAATTGATTTACGGAACCAATCCAATCAAATTCAAGACGAACCACCGCGCAATCAAACATTTAATCAATCATCCGGTCGAGTTTGTAACCGGACATTTGATGCAGTGAACCAATCAAATAGATCGCAAATTGTCCAATCACCTCAAACACAATTAAATCAATCAAGTGGACAAAGAGGCAATAGAACAATCGATGCCACAAATCCATTGCAAAATGCAGTAATCTCAAACCAATGTGCTCCTAATAATTCAGCACACTTGGATATACTTAATTTATCAAATTCTTTGGATGATGATACTAACTATGCGTCTTATGACTCTAATTTGACTGGCTTTAGAGATGGCCTTTCTCAGGTTACATTTGATGAAAATGAAAATGTATTCCTTTCTATTATACAATCTGAATCAATGCAAGACGGACAAACGTCCAACAATGCAGCATCCAATTTAGGTGCGCAACCACCGGGTCAAACATACAATCGAACATTTGATGCAGGAAACCAACCACCTCAACTGAATAGCAGTCCAGCTCGCAATGTAACATTTAATACAAGCGGGCAACCAATAAGTAGTCATTCGCCGGGTTCAACAAGCAATCGAACATGTGATGAAGGAAACCAACCACATGGCCCAGCTCGCAATGAAACATTTAATGCAAGTGGACCACCAATCGGTAGTCAATCGCCGGGCCAATCAAGCAATCGAACATTTGATGCAGGAATCCAACCACCTCAATTGTATAGCAGTCCAGCTCGCAACGTAACATTTAATACAAGTGGGCAACCAATAAGTGGTCAATTGCCGGGCCAAACAAGTAATCGAACATTTGATGCAGGAAATCAACCACATGGCCCAGCTCACAATGTAACATTTAATACAAGTGGGCAACCACCAGGTATCCAGTCACCAGTTCGCACCTGTAATCGAACATACGATCAATTACCGGGTCCATCATGCAATCCAACATTTGACGCTGGCAACTCACCAAATCAATTGTATAATAGTCCAGCTCGCAATGCAACATTTAATACAAGTGGACAACCCATTACTAGTCAGTCACCAGGTCGCACTTGTAATCAATCAGCCGCTGCAAGAAACCGGTCGCATCAGTTGGAAAGTGATCCGATGTACAATGAAGCATTTGTTACAAGTGAGCAACACCCTAGTGATCAATTACCGGGCCCACTATGCAATCAAACATTTGAAACAGGAAACCAACCACAACAATTTTCTAGCAGCCCAACGTTAAATGCAAGTGCGCAACCAGGTCCGTTATCAGGTGGCAAATGTAATCGAACATTCGATGGAAGAACACAAGTAAATCAGTCACAAGATTGTAATTTAGAGAGCAGAATGTCGCTGAATGAATCAGAAGAACACGATTTAACCCAAACCCAGGGAGTTTATGATTTGATTCAGGAAGCGTTTCAAACCCAACCGTTCGACATAAAAGTAGTATACAAGTTTTTCGATAAGATTAACAATATAAAGGCTTCATTGGCTTGGAATGATTTATTTCTGTGCCTTGTCGATAATATTAAACAGTCAACAACCATTAAAATTTTCAATCGCCAAACCTTTGACGAAGTTGGCCATTTTAATATCAAATCAACAGAAATTGAAAATGTTTATACCTGCGGTCTGTTGGATTTATTTCAAT
Organism: Tipula confusa; assembly: GCA_963556175.1. Classification (NCBI taxonomy): domain Eukaryota; kingdom Metazoa; phylum Arthropoda; class Insecta; order Diptera; family Tipulidae; genus Tipula; species Tipula confusa. The sequence continues at coordinate 45,127,796 of OY744476.1, forward strand.
ACGCTCGAAATCGTAATACAAATAAAGATCCAACGGCAGCTGATAAATTTACACCTCGGATCACACAAATGATTTACAATGATTTGGAAAGTTCTGTATACAATCCAGACGAATCAGTTGATGATCCAAACATGGATATTAAATTTATCCTTGATGATATAGAACGTAATGCAGATACATCTGAGTATTTGGGCTTTGATTTACCTTTGTTCCCCGATGTACCACTTCGCCAAATGGCACCACCAGGTCCAACCTACAAGACAATAGAAATCATTTTTGAACTCATCGAAGAAGCGTTCCCAAATGACCCGCGCAAAGTGAAGGCAATTCAAAACTTCTTTCAAATGATTAATGGTTTCTTAGGCAAATTAAGCTGGGATGACTTTTTTGTCAGCGTTATTGATAATATTGGAAATTTTACGGTAGTAAAAATATATGATCGTCGTACATTCAACGAAATTGGCCACTTTAATATAAATCCTTTGGACATGGAAGATGTTTATGCGAGTAAATTAGTAAATATGTTCCCTTTGATCCGAGTTCGAAATTTAGAACGAGATGTAACAGCGCTAGATAAATTTACACCGGATCACGCAAAAATGTTGTACAACCAAACCTATGCAAAACCTGCAATAACAAATAAAATGCCCACCGTTCCAAGAACTCGAAGGGATATAGAAATGGTTATGGATTGTACTATGGAACCTCAAAATGTAGGGGATTATAGTTTCGAATGTTGTTCAGTACCGTGGCAATAATAATTCGAACGTAATTTGCCATTTTTAAAATGTGAATATCATCGAAAATCTGGCTCGATTTCAATTTGTATTTAAATTATTCCGGGCACTAAATTATTGTATTTAATAAACCAATCGACTATACCGACGATATGGAAAAATATGAAATGATTGTAACAAAATTGTTGTTTGTATTTTCCAAATTTTGATATGCACCAATATCAACTCTAGTCCACGGTTGACTAATTATTTGGCGGTGTAGAATCAATCTAGCATCTAGTTGTGACAGTATTACAGTAAGACCATGAGTAGTAAAAAATTCTCGTTTAAAACTATTTCCGAAAGTAGTGATGCGGCTAATAAGGAGGATACATTTTTTGTTTTAATTTTTTATATATGTCTGCATCGCTTGACTGCCATTAAACGAAATGTTAAAAAGGTTTTCAATAAAAGACTTCGATCAATCTAACAAGTGTTATAGATTGAATGAAATATTTAAAAAAAAAATTAATGCATCGGACGTAATTAATTTAAGTTTTGCTAACTAACTAGGAACACCCGCTATGCCGTACACTACCTTTCACTGGTGTTAAATAAAACAAAACCAAAGTATAGGAAGGAAAATTATAAAAATAATTATACATTTTATCATTTACATATATTATATTATTATATTATTATATTATTATATTATTATATTATTATATTATTATATTATTATATTATTATATTATTATATTATTATATTATTATATTATTATATTATTATATTATTATATTATTATATTATTATATTATTATATTATTATATTATTATATTATTATATTATTATATTATTATATTATTATATTATTATATTATTATATTATTATATTATTATATTATTATATTATTATATTATTATATTATTATATTATTATATTATTATATTATTATATTATTATATTATTATATTATTATATTATTATATTATTATATTATTATATTATTATATTATTAATATAAAATATATAACCTTTTGTTAAAAAGGTTTTCAATAAAAGACTTCGATCAATCTAACAAGTGTTATAGATTGAATGAAATATTTAAAAAAAAAATTAATGCATCGGACGTAATTAATTTAAGTTTTGCTAACTAACTAGGAACACCCGCTATGCCGTACACTACCTTTCACTGGTGTTAAATAAAACAAAACCAAAGTATAGGAAGGAATGATAGTAACGACAGACTTGAACCGGTTACTGACTACTAAGCGATCGAAAGTTAGTACATTTTGAGGAAGGGGGAAATGAACGGAATTACTGTTTTGGCAGAATTGGTCCAGTTTCCTGGTTGCCAATATTCAAACAACTGTTAGTTAGCACATTCAACAATTATAAGACATAGACAATTATAATAAACTTCTCTGTATTTTGCTTATCAGCAACTCCAGAAACCATCCATCAGTAATCCGCATTGATCCTTTAAAAATATCTTTAAGAATATAATTATTAATTTTATTATAATAATATAATAATATAATAATATAATAATATAATAATATAATAATATAATAATATAATAATATAATAATATAATAATATAATAATATAATAATATAATAATATAATAATATAATAATATAATAATATAATAATATAATAATATAATAATATAATAATATAATAATATAATAATATAATAATATAATAATATAATAATATAATAATATAATAATATAATAATATAATAATATAATAATATAATAATATAATAATATAATAATATAATAATATAATAATATAATAATATAATAATATAATAATATAATAATATAATAATATAATAATATAATAATATAATAATATAATAATATAATAATATAATAATATAATAATATAATAATATAATAATATAATAATATAATAATATAATAATATAATAATATAATAATATAATAATATAATAATATAATAATATAATAATATAATAATATAATAATATAATAATATAATAATATAATAATATAATAATATAATAATATAATAATATAATAATATAATAATATAATAATATAATAATATAATAATATAATAATATAATAATATAATAATATAATAATATAATAATATAATAATATAATAATATAATAATATAATAATATAATAATATAATAATATAATAATATAATAATATAATAATATAATAATATAATAATATAATAATATAATAATATAATAATATAATAATATAATAATATAATAATATAATAATATAATAATATAATAATATAATAATATAATAATATAATAATATAATAATATAATAATATAATAATATAATAATGTAATAATATAATAATATAATAATATAATAATATAATAATATAATAATATAATAATATAATAATATAATAATATAATAATATAATAATACAATAATATAATAATATAATAATATAATAATATAATAATATAATAATATAATAATATAATAATATAATAATATAATAATATAATAATATAATAATATAATAATATAATAATATAATAATATAATAATATAATAATATAATAATATAATAATATAATAATATAATAATATAATAATATAATAATATAATAATATAATAATATAATAATATAATAATATAATAATATAATAATATAATAATATAATAATATAATAATATAATAATATAATAATATAATAATATAATAATATAATAATATAATAATATAATAATATAATAATATAATAATATAATAATATAATAATATAATAATATAATAATATAATAATATAATAATATAATAATATAATAATATAATAATATAATAATATAATAATATAATAATATAATAATATAATAATATAATAATATAATAATATAATAATATAATAATATAATAATATAATAATATAATAATATAATAATATAATAATATAATAATATAATAATATAATAATATAATAATATAATAATATAATAATATAATAATATAATAATATAATAATATAATAATATAATAATATAATAATATAATAATATAATAATATAATAATATAATAATATAATAATATAATAATATAATAATATAATAATATAATAATATAATAATATAATAATATAATAATATAATAATATAATAATATAATAATATAATAATATAATAATATAATAATATAATAATATAATAATATAATATTATAATAATATAATAATATAATAATATAATAATATAATAATATAATAATATAATAATATAATAATATAATAATATAATAATATAATAATATAATAATATAATAATATAATAATATAATAATATAATAATATAATAATATAATAATATAATAATATAATAATATAATAATATAATAATATAATAATATAATAATATAATAATATAATAATATAATAATATAATAATATAATATATGTAAATGATAAAATGTATAATTATTTTTATAATTTTTGTATTTTTTGTATTTTTTAGGTTTTTTACAATTTTTTATATCATTTTATTTTTGTATTTTTTATATTTTTATATATTTTATGTTTTTATTTTTTTTTATATTTTTTTAAATTTTTTATATTTTTTATATTTTTTAAATTTTTCGTATCTTTAAGTTTTTTATATTTTTTGTTTTTTTATATATTTTATATTTTAAGATTTTTTATATGTTTTATATGTTAATATTTTTTATGTTTCGTATTTTTTTTATATATTTTAAATTCATATTTTTTTATATTTGTTATATTTTATACTTTTTATATTTTTTGTATTTTTATAATTTCTATATTTACATAAAAAATTTTATATTTTCATATTTTTTATATTTTTTATATTTTTTATATTTTTCATATTTTTTATATTTTTTATATTTTTTATATTTTTTATATTTTTTATATATTTATAATTTTTATATTTTTATAATTATTATATTTTTAAATTTATTATATTTTGTTATAATTTTATTTTAATATTTTTTATTTGTTATATTTGTTATATTTTTTTATATTTTAATAATTTAACTGTAAATTTCAAGCGGAAACTAACTCAATTTATTACAGCCTACGGCTTGCAAACATTTTTTATGTTTTTTATATATTTATATTTATTATATTTTGTTATATTTTTATATTTTTATATTTTAATATTTAATTGTAAATTCAATCGTAAACTATTTATTTCAACTTTCAACTTTCAATTTTCAACTTTCAACTTTCAACTTTCAACTTTCAACTTACAACTTTCAACTTTCAACTTTCAACTTTCAACTTTCAACTTTCAACTTTCAACTTTCAACTTTCAACTTTCAACTTTCAACTTTCAACTTTCAACTTTCAACTTTCAACTTTCAACTTTCAACTTTCAACTTTTAACTTTCAACTTTCAACTTTCAACTTTCAACTTTCAACTTTCAACTTTCAACTTTCAACTTTCAACTTTCAACTTTCCACTTTCAACTTTCAACTTTTAACTTTCAACTTTCAACTTTCAACTTTCAACTTTCAACTTTCAACTTTCAACTTTCAACTTTCAACTTTCAACTTTCAACTTTCAACTTTCAACTTTCAACTTTCAACTTCCAACTTTCAACTTTCAACTTTCCACTTTCAACTTTCAACTTTCAACTTTCAACTTTCAACTTTCAACTTCTAACTTCTAACTTCCAACTTCTAACTTCTTACTTCTAACTTCTAACTTCTAACTTCTAACTTCTAACTTCTAACTTCTAACTTCTAACTTCTAACTTCTAACTTCTAACTTCTAACTTCTAACTTCTAACTTCTAACTTCTAACTTCTAACTTCTAACTTCTAACTTCTAACTTCTAACTTCTAACTTCTAACTTCTAACTTCTAACTTCTAACTTCTAACTTCTAACTTCTAACTTCTAACTTCTAACTTCTAACTTCTAACTTCTAACTTCTAACTTCTAACTTCTAACTTCTAACTTCTAACTTCTAACTTCTAACTTCTAACTTCTAACTTCTAACTTCTAACTTCTAACTTCTAACTTCTAACTTCTAACTTCTAACTTCTAACTTCTAACTTCTAACTTCTAACTTCTAACTTCTAACTTCTAACTTCTAACTTCTAACTTCTAACTTCTAACTTCTAACTTCTAACTTCTAACTTCTAACTTCTAACTTCTAACTTCTAACTTCTAACTTCTAACTTCTAACTTCTAACTTCTAACTTCTAACTTCTAACTTCTAACTTCTAACTTCTAACTTCTAACTTCTAACTTCTAACTTCTAACTTCTAACTTCTAACTTCTAACTTCTAACTTCTAACTTCTAACTTCTAACTTCTAACTTCTAACTTCTAACTTCTAACTTCTAACTTCTAACTTCTAACTTCTAACTTCTAACTTCTAACTTCTAACTTCTAACTTCTAACTTCTAACTTCTAACTTCTAACTTCTAACTTCTAACTTCTAACTTCTAACTTCTAACTTCTAACTTCTAACTTCTAACTTCTAACTTCTAACTTCTAACTTCTAACTTCTAACTTCTAACTTCTAACTTCTAACTTCTAACTTCTAACTTCTAACTTCTAACTTCTAACTTCTAACTTCTAACTTCTAACTTCTAACTTCTAACTTCTAACTTCTAACTTCTAACTTCTAACTTCTAACTTCTAACTTCTAACTTCTAACTTCTAACTTCTAACTTCTAACTTCTAACTTCTAACTTCTAACTTCTAACTTCTAACTTCTAACTTCTAACTTCTAACTTCTAACTTCTAACTTCTAACTTCTAACTTCTAACTTCTAACTTCTAACTTCTAACTTCTAACTTCTAACTTCTAACTTCTAACTTCTAACTTCTAACTTCTAACTTCTAACTTCTAACTTCTAACTTCTAACTTCTAACTTCTAACTTCTAACTTCTAACTTCTAACTTCTAACTTCTAACTTCTAACTTCTAACTTCTAACTTCTAACTTCTAACTTCTAACTTCTAACTTCTAACTTCTAACTTCTAACTTCTAACTTCTAACTTCTAACTTCTAACTTCTAACTTCTAACTTCTAACTTCTAACTTCTAACTTCTAACTTCTAACTTCTAACTTCTAACTTCTAACTTCTAACTTCTAACTTCTAACTTCTAACTTCTAACTTCTAACTTCTAACTTCTAACTTCTAACTTCTAACTTGATTACCTTTTTCAATTTCGAGCAAAATTTTAAAATTAGAGTTACTTTAGCTCATCCAAATTGTCAATGGGTCAACATAGTGTGTTCTTCCTAGGAACCCTTGTAAAATAAAATTTAATTATCCCGTCAGTCAAAATTATTTTCGGCACAACATTTCGGTTCTTGAAATTCAAAATTTAAAAATTTATTTAAATATTTAAGTCACTTACAACAGTAAAATGCCTAACGATCAAATGCCAGCTCCAGCAACGGATAATCCAAATGTAAACGTAAGAAACACTGAAAATGTTAGCAATAATGCGTTACCAACGCCTAATTCACCGTTGGAGGCGCCAAACGTTACTAGTTTAAGAAATATTGTTTTAAACGAATCCGATATTGCTGATGATGGCGAAAGTGAAATTGATTTGTGCAAAAATTATAGAGATTTCAGAAAGTTCGATTATTATGTGAACACAATCGGGCGGGCTGCTAATGATCTAAAACATATTATCCGCGAACTACCCGTTGAATCAGAAAATGAAGATGAAAATAAAAATGTGAAATCTGTTAAGTCACAATTGAATAAGATACACTCACGCTTAATTGATCGGTTATGCAGAACTAGAATAGATAATACAGCAAGTTGTGATTTTAAAATGATGTTTAACAAAAAAAACAAAACTGTCAAACAGGTTGAAAAAAATAACCTGTTTCTAGGAGCTGCATCAAGGCAGAAACGTACTCAACAAAATCATCAATCAGCAATGATAGGTGAGTCAGATACATCAAATGACCAATCCTGTATTCTAGAAACTAAGCTACCCGATGGAAGACGCAAATTAACTCAAACAAGGTGCACTAATTTGGCTGGAATAACTAATCAGTCTTTAATTATAAATAAATGTGCTCCCGATATTATTGATCTTGTAATTAACAAAAATCGTTATAAAACAAGACAACCACATACAGTCACATACGCAGATGAACCCGCTGCTCAGCGATTAAACCGAACTTTTACAATAACGAGAAATAATCCAAATAAATCACAACCTATCGGCATTTGTAATCCCGTATCTTCCAGCGTTCGTCATGATGATACTAGCATATGTTATGTGCCTGACAATTCCGACCAATTGAATCATAGTGCGACAACAGCACATGATTCCTATAAAAGTTCAAACCAATCCCAACATAGCACAACAGTTATTGATAATGAGGTGTATGACTCGAATATGCCACAACATTTGATTGGTCCACCTGGCAATCAAAGTCACACACAAAGGGAATACGAAGCGTCTATCGTTGCTAATCCAGAAGTTATAACCAGTCGCAATCAATCTACACGAAATACAAGTGGCCCACAAAATGCTCCAAGTAGATTAGTAAACCAACCAAGTAACTCCACGGTTACTGATTGCGATGATAATCAGAACGGTTTTAACATTTTACAATATCTGATTGGCCCATCACCTGACCAAAATGTAACTCAACGTTCCACAGATTCCCAAAGCTTATCATACAATGATTTTCGAAGCATAATGAACTCAACTCTTAAACCTTCCCAATTACCTCCAGCACAGCAAATAAACGACCAAAATATGAATGCAAGTGTTCGATGTCGATTAGATCAAGCACTTAATCAATCAGCTGGTGCTAGAAACCAACCACTTCAAACTCAAGACAGATCGACCGATCGAAGACAGCAAGTACAAAGAAGCCACACTATTAATTATCTTTGGGATGACCAAGCTCGACCGCAGAATGATCAAAACCACATCAAATGGAACCTAACCGCAGATCGAATTCCTCGTTCAAATGATCGAGCATGTAATCGACCGTTTGAACCAAGATACCAATCACAAAGTAGGCAACTATCTCATCAAATTTCTGATGGCAGTGAACACTCATCTAACCAACCATTTGATTTAAGAAACAAATCATCACTCCCTAATAATCAAGTATCTGGTAGAAGTTTTAATGCTGATCAAACTATAACTGATGACTTTTTGCTTCATACATCTCTACCACAAAAATCATTAAGAAACGAAAAACTATCTGAATTGAAATTACCCAGCTGCAATACATCTTTAGGCCAAAACATTTCCCTACCTCGATTGAATGCACCATCAAATTTGTTAGAAGTCAGCCAAATTGATGCTATGAACATTTCGTTACCATCTTTATCAGTGAATGCGTCAGACTTAGAGGAAGAACATAATTCAACCCAAACTCAAGCTGTTTATGATTTGATTCAAGAAGCCTTTCAATCTGAACCATTCAAAATTAAAAAGGTAGAACATTTTTTCAATACGATAAATAGTCTACGAGGAACGTTAGGTTGGAATGATCTACTTTTGGGCGTCGTCGATAATATTAAACAGTTTACAACAGTCAAAATTTTTAATCGCCACACGTTCGATGATGTTGGCCATTTTAATATAAAATCAGTGGAAATGGAAAATGTTTATAAATCTGGACTTTTAAATTTGTTCCAATTTATTCGAAATCGCAATATAAATAAGGACCCCACGGCAGCTGAAAGATTGACACCACAAACCACACAAATGATTTACGATGACCTGGAAAATTCTTTAAATCAACCAAATGAGTCGGTTGTAGATCCAGATAAGGATATCAGACTAATTCTTGACGATTTAGAACGAAAAGCTTCATCGCCTTATTATATTAGCCATGAGTTACCACTATTTCAAGATATTCCACTTGCTAGATCAATACCAACGGGTCCACAGTACACGACACTAGAAATATTTTTTGAATTGATCGAAGAAGCGTATCCAAATGATCCGTGTAAAGTCAAGGTGATACAAAATTTTTTCAAAATGATACACGGCGTCAAAGGTAAATTAGGATGGTCGGATATATTTACCTGCATTGCTGATAATATTGGAAATTTTACGGGAGTTAAAATTTTTGATCGGCACACATTTGACGAAATGGGCCATTTCAATATAAACACATCTGAAATGGAAGACGTTTATTCGTGTAAATTATTGAATTCGCTCATTTTCATTCGTAATCGTAATTTACAGCAGGATCCAAAAGCTATCGATCGATTTACACCAGCTACTGCAAAACTGATTTACACAGATCTTTTTGGTCATTTGGATGGAAACGCGAATGTCTCCGGCTTATTCGAAACTAACAGAGATATAGAAAAATACATGGACTTTACAATGGTACCTCAAAATTTTGGTGATACACCGTTGGACATTTATTGACCATACCCTTTCGAGCACAACTCTTTCGAAATTAATTTGAGTTTTAATGTTTTACAATTTCAAAGTATTTATTGTAAATAAAATTTTAGAACAATTTTAGAACACACTGATGAATGTTTGAAATGTGTTGCTGAATCAAAAAAGGTGACTAGAAATTAGATTTTCGGCAATAATAGGACGTATTGGTCATAAAACGATTAGTTCAATTGATTTCAAATGTTTAATCAATTATTTTTTTTATCTAACTTATTTGCGAATCGTTTCTATCATGCATAGACATATATTTATAGAAATATAAATATATGAAAATCCCTCCTATCCTCCAAGACCAGCGTTAACCGGAACACTTGCAAAGTGCTTGGTCTCAAAGTCTCTTCAATCAATCAATAAATCAAACAATTTAAGCGAGTAAGTAATTAATAAACTTAAACAAGCATCAAATATCGACGAACTATCAGTAGTTGTCAAACAAAAATAAAATCAGAAAGCTTTAAGCGGGAAAAGTATAATTGAAAAGTGAAGCTGCAACTGTACCAAGACACTTTCAAATTTGATCAGCCAATTCGATCGCAGATTCATTGAAGAAATTAAAGACACAAAAATTGTGTAGGTAGAGGAGATGAAAAGTCCATTTTTAAGATTTTAAAGAACCACATAAAATTATGTTCTCTTATAACCTAACAATCAATATCCCAACATTCAATGGGCTCAAATTTCTGCAGTGGATGAGTTGCCAGTTATAAATGAATTTTTTGAAAATTTATGGTCATGGTTCAATAAAGTACTCAAACAAATGTGCTCCTCATAACTAATCCAAACTCTACGTCAGAAGCCACATTGTGTCGTCCATTCCAATTCCAAAACAACCCTGTAGAAAGTTCATACCATCGAGCTAAGCTTAATTGAAGAACTAAACTTTGCTAAGCTTTCAAACAATTTATGCACAAATACTCAACTCTAGGACATATGAAGGAAGTAGATCTGAACTGAAAGGACGATCAACCACATTAATTTTTACCATATCACGATGTTATCAAAACAACAAGTAGCACAACAAAATTACGGATCATTTTGAAAGCTCTTTAAAAACTGCCTCCGCAAATCGCTAAATAATTGCATAACCGTTGTAACGGCTATCCATTCAAATTTAAAACAAATGCTTTTGTCTCATATTCAAAATTTTTTTACGGCCGACATTGAAAAAAATGTATCGTCAGGTCTAGTAATGACCATATGATGGTCCTATAATAAACGGATACTTTTTATGAAACCAAACAACTAAAAACCTAGATAGAAATCTCGACTTTAAATGTAGCCGACAAATTTGCCAAAAACAGAACTGCAACTTCGATAAATTAATACTAGTTTGGGCCTAGGAATTCGATTTAAATATTTAAAGATAAACCAAATTCCAATAGATGTTTGCTCGCCGTACCTCAGCGTAGTAGAACACCTAAAAATCAAATCTCATCATTATCAGGTGTGCATAATCCAAGCACTTCCAAACAGAAATACAGACAGACGAACTGTCAGACAGACGAATTACTGACATCACATATGACGTAAAACACCCTATCTTACTAAGGGTTCATGACGAATTAACTGAATCGATTGTACGAAAACACCACTTGCGGGATCGACACGCTGGAACAACGTTAAAGATGGTTACACAAATATTGGATACTAAGTGGACGATCATTAGATAAATGGCACAAAATTACGTTCAGTGTGTTCGAAGCGATGTCAGCACGTTGTGTCAAGTGATGGGAGAGTTACCTAGTCTAAGAGTGGAAAGTTGATTTAATCATTTTGCAAAGTTGGCGTAGATTATGACGGGCAATTCCGGTTTATACAATTAAGCGCATAGGGCAGAGACCCAGCAAGTGCTACATTTGTTTATTCGTCTGTCGTGCCATGAAAGCTATTCACATCGAACTATTGTTCAATTTAACGTCGGATGCTTCCTAAGCTGCATTAAAACGACTCATTTTACATATTCCTTAAAAAAACATGTTTTAACACAACATTTTGTTAAAACAATCTCCTGTGGAAGGAGATTGGACAATAACAGTAAAAAAGATGGCTATAGTCATCGTTAGCAGAAGACGACATCGAAAAATTAACACCATCACATTTTTTAATTAGACGACACAGTTACGTGACTACGATTTTACGGATATCAAAATGTCCAATTTGTTCAGATGACGAATAATACAGTGGATTAACTATATGGCGAAGATGGCAGCTAGAATATTTAACCACTCTGCAACGAAGAAGCAACTGCAAAGGGTGTACCGATCTTAGTAAAGCCTTTAATAATATTGATCATGCATTACTTTTGGCGGTAAAATGGATTACAATTTATCTTGAATCCAGGCGCCAAATTGTGAAGATTGGTGGTTTTCCCTCTAGCTCAATTCGAGTAATGTCGGTTGTTCCGTTAAGTAGTCATGATAAACACAATGAGGTAAATGGTTAAACTCGCTTCAATAATATGGATTAAGAAATTTAAGAATCATCAATTTTGCAAAGTAAAAACCTCAAAAATTGGAGAATTGACCTAAAGACACACCTCTAAATATTTAACTCGTTAATAACATGTTGGACCAACAATCAAGCACTTTTACGTTCTGTACACTGGTTTTACAAGAATCAAGCGTAGAAAATTAGTTTAATCCAACCAACAATCGGCTACATGTGGCGCTATACAAAAATAAAAAGGAAAAGCACTTTTCCTATTATAACTGAAAATAAGGAAAACACTACAAATGCGAAAATGTATTAAATGTATCACGCTAACATGTACAATTATTAAAGGTCCGTTAAGGCTAAAGGAAAATGGGTCCATCTAAGCAAAAAACGTACATGAAGTTACGTGTTTTCTGAGAGTGTTCGTACTTCTGACGAAACAGGTATTTTAAGAAATTGGAAAAGTCAAATTTGAGGCTTTTGGTTCAAAACGTTAAAGGATGAGAAATGCTAGACCATTTTACACATTTGAAGAATTATAGGATGCCGATCCTGATTTATGCAAAGGATTTAAATCACGTGATTATAAATGTCGATATTCAATTGGATGAAAAAGACACTGATGACGATGTCTATAGAAAGAAATTCATCTAAGGAACGTACCTGACAAGCCAGAACTTCATTATACCATAATGTCAGCACCGTCTACTTCTGAGCAAGTTAAATCTGACAATTTATCACCTTCAAAGCGCCAGAAAATTACAAATAAAAAAAAAACAAATAACCTCTAAATGGGTAAGAACACGGCCTGATTTCCAGAAGTTATATAGGCAAGATGTTTTTACTAGTTTATGAGTTGAAAATGCGGTCGTGAGTTCGATCTTCGCTGCTGACCTCAACGTTATGAAACGTAAAAAAGTATGATCTAAAAGGTCTTGTAAGAGATCTCAATATGGGTCAATTTGGTATGGTATATGGTCTTTTTAGTATGGTGTTGATGAAACAAAGATGATTATCTAACAATATATGATTCCCCCTCAGTATTTAACACTCGAGACGGCCCAAATGAACATTTTTGTGGGTGTTTATTAATTTCTATGTTGAATTATCCATCTAGGGATACTAAAGTTACGATAAGCAGCGTGTATCGATAATCTGTTATATATTTCCGTTCGCACAGTTTCGTTATTTACCAGGACATTTTCACAATTAATGTCAAACATTGAACAAAAATTAAAACTATTAGAAAAATGCCTACGGCCTTATCTCGCTGGAAACATGAACAAACTGAAAACTAAAAATTGTATGTACATATTTCGATTCCACTGTAGTTAATTTTCAGTAAAGTGCATGATAAATTTAAAAAAAATCAAAGTAGCATTTTCAAAATATGTTTCGTAAGTTTTGTTTTAATTTGTAACTATTCAGTGGAAATGTTTTACTGTGCGCGTCAACATTACATATATTGTGTTTAGTGTAAATTTATTTTTTAATTACCTAAAATTATTTTAAGTGCCACCCAAAATGTTAAACATTTGAAGACCACCCAGTCATGGCTATCATGTGCTGTTATTTTGCAGTGAAAGAATTTCAAATGCAGGTAATAATGATTTAATCTTTAAAAGATGAATGTATATCTCACTAATAATAATATTTTTAGGAGGTGGTAGTATATCTCACTAATTAGAGATATTGACATTTTTACACACTAAAATGAATCAAAACGGTACAATACTCCCCGTCCAGTGAATTTCTAATTAATTCACGAAATATATTCATTTGAAATTATTGTATGCATATTTGGATGGAGTTTTAATGAGTCGTCCAGATCTTGTGCGTGTTGTTTTTAATTTTATCATGTAAGTTAAAAGAAATTTTGCGTGTGTTGGTATTCGTATTTTTCGGTTGAGTGTCTAAAGTTAGTTTGTTTTCTCGAATAGTATTATTGTTTTCATGTATGTTCTCTAAGTGGCGTGGTTTAAGTCTGTCAATTGATACCTTGTGCTTGCCGTTGATTTCAAGTCGGTTTAATATCGTCGAAATGTTTCCGTACATTTTGTACAAATTCTGTTTGTGAAGAGTCGTTGGTAACGTTTCGATCGATAAATTGTCCTGATATTTGTAGTGTGCTTCCGTAAACTAGTTCTGCTGGTGTGGTCTGTAGTTCATTGCTAAACGTAGTCCGTAGTCCTAGTAGGATTAGTGGTAGTATGTTAGTCAATCAGTTCGGTCGTGACACTTTATCGCAGATAACTCGATGCCAACGTTCTACCATACCATTTCATTTCGGATTGTAGTTCGTTGTGTGTCTATGTTTAAATCCAAATAGTTTTCCCCTGATCGGTTACGATGCAATCTGGAATGCTGAATCTGGCTACCCAGACAGAATACACCGCGAATGCAACAATGGTCGCAGTAATGTCAGAAACTGGAATCGCTTCAGCCCAACGCGTGAAACGGTCTATTAACGTCACACAATATCGATTATTTCCAGAAATGGGTAATGGACCAATGATGTCTAGATGAATTACTAAAAAGCGTTGAGATCCAACTACAAAGGAGCCAAGAGGTGAATGTGTATGCCTTGAAATTTTAGATTTTTGGCATGGTATACATTTTTGAGCCATTATGTTTAAACGTTTTTAGTTAAAATTTTAACTTAAGCGTGAATGCCGGGATGTGTTAAGTTATTTAGAGATTCAAAAACTATTTTCCGAAAACTTATTGGGATAAAAGGTCTTGGTATACCGCTTGAAATATCACAACAAATGAACTAGTTGGAATTGAATATTAGGGGTATTAGTTTAAGTTGAAGTGAAGTATTTGAATTATTATTATTCAACAAATCTCTTAGTTCTTCATCATTAGTCTGGGCATCTGCAATTGCCACATAATCGATGCTTTCAGGAATAGAAATCTGATTAATACGTGAGAGGATATCTGCTACAGCGTTATTTACGCCGGAGATATGTTGGATACCGGTAGTAAATTGACCAATGGAATTAAAATGTCGAAATTGGCGCAGCGATGCTTTTTCTGGGTTTTGTTGAAACGCGTAGATTAAAGGTTTATGATCTGTGAATAATATGAACTCGCGACCTTCTAACAAATATTTAAAGTGTTATCGTCATAAGCACGGTATCGTTGTTGTGTTTCGTTTAGCCGTACAGAGAAGAATCTGAGTGGTTGCCAATTACCTTTCACACACTGCTGAACCACTGCTCCAAGTGCTGTGTCCGATGCGTCGACCATAATAGCTAATCTAGCTGTAGCGGAGGGATTAGCAAGTAAAGTTGCTTGACATAACTTTTCCTTACAATTAGCTTGTATTGATTTTTCTGACCATTGAATTAGAGTTTTAGTGTTTTTTTAACCCTTCAAAAATTCGTTCAGTAAACTTTGGTCATGTGCCGCGTTTAGGATGGCACGTCTGTAGAAATTAATCATACCTAGAAACCTTTTGAGATGATTAACCGTAGTTGGAAATTCAAAATTTTTAATTACTTCGATTCTTTCCTGAATGGGTGAAATGCCTTGTTCATTAACCGTATGCCCTAGGAAGTTTATTTTGTGTGAAGCAAAAACACATCTATCTGGATTTATGATCAAACTATGTTCCGAAAATTTTTGGGAGACGACATTTAGATTGTTCCAAATGTTTACACACATTTTACGAAATTCAATAAGAACATATGTAAAATAAAGTTTTTTTGAACACATTTTTGGATTGAAAGTCCCTCATAACCTCAATTTTTTTTATATCTGTATTTAACACAAATCTTTAAATATAACATATATAAATCTCAATCAATTATATTCTGTAATTATATCAATATTTTTAAATTGAAATGACCTGCATTTCATATTTTTAATAATTTTCTACGTGAGGTTTTTTATGAATAAAAATATATTAAAACATTCATTAAAAATATATAAAACGGATTTTATTGGTTGAATTTTTGAATCATTCATAACTTAACTGTTACTTTAAATGTCTTTGCGTTGAAAATTAAAGCCATTTTTATGTTTGAAACACTTTTTGGCATACGATTTGTATAAAAAGTTGAGTTTTAATCGTTTTGCTACCACCTCTAATTTAAGTTCGATTTTGATCATTGCGGCTTTGTATATATAAGAGGCTTTGGAATAGTCATATATCGATGAAAATGTTAAAAATTGACAACACAATTGGTTATTAGTACTATAGTGTAAGTAAGATACCAAATATTGTTGACAACAATCGGTTTTTTGTACTAGTGTATGTAAGACGACAATTATATTTGTCTTTTTCATTCACATCAATAAGCGATACGCAATAATTCATCCACAAAGCGCACGCATTATGTAAAGACTATTTTATTTTATCACAGTTTTCAAGAGGTGCTTCACCACAGATGGTGAAGCACCCCTTGATAATAAGTCAACTGGATTTGGAGTTGATCCAATATGAAACAAGTCGTTCACATTCGTTAGCTGTTATATAATAGCGACTCTGTTTTACACAAAATTCTGCCATCTTAAAACAAATTATGCTATCCAAGATAAAACTTCTGTGGAATCTGACCAATGATATTGCCGATCAAACTTAATGTTCAACTCTGAGTGTACCTTGGCTTGAAGTTCTACCAACAAATTTGCAGCATACACTTCCAGCCTAGGTATGGTCAATTTTTTAAGCGGACCTTTGCGGGATTTTGTACAGAGTAGATTGATTGTAATCTCGCTATTGGTGATTAAGCGGCTTCTGATGAGTCACAGAACCCGTGCAATTCTAGTTTGGCTAATACCGATGCCTGAATATTCCTGTTGATTTGCAACGTGTTCAATCGATCTAATTGATGTAACTATTTTGGTTGTAAATGTGTTGGCAACGACTCGTCCCAACCTAAATGGATTTTCCACAATTATTGTATGGCGATTGTTAACCGATTTAATCACCTTGTATGAAAATGTGTCTTGATTTGGACTCCAGAATATGCCAAGAGTTTTTATGGTTTCGTCTTGGTCAAACGTAATTATTGCGTTTTGTCCTCTGATGTCTTCAGGAAAAAAGTGAAATCTACCACCTTGTAATACTTGACAAAGTTGTGCTTAGAGCTGCATCGCAGTGTGTAATGATTCCGATCTAGTCAGGATGTCATCCACATAACAATCATTGATGACTGCAGCATATGCCATTGGCAAGCGTTCATGTTCGTTGTTGGCTAGTTGTTGTAAGTTCCTAGTTGGCAGGTATGGTGCTGAAGTAGTCCCATATGTCACGGTAGTGAGCTTGAATATCTTTATTGGACTGCCACTACTATATCTCCAAATGATTTGTTGGAATCGTAGATCATCTTCATGAACTTGTACCTGACGATACGTCTTAGCTATATCGGACGTCATGAAAATTGGATGCGCTTTCAAAATCTCAATATGATTGAGAAGAGGTCAGTTTGTGTTTGTGGACCGACTATTAGATGATCATTGAGTGATGTGTTGTCATGATACATTGATTTCAACTCTGCATTTCTCTCTAATTTGTTCTCCAAGTGGTGGAACCATCTAAGTGCACCATTAATTGTATCACCCAATTCAACATTAACTTCATTGATCGGAAGTTTTACAATAAATCACCCACTCGAGTCACGTTTGAAATTATCTAGAAAATGTTTCTCACCCCTTTGTTCGTTGGCCATTAAATGTTTAATTTCTGGAACTTCTAATTGCCTAAATGTTTCGATTTGTTGATTTAGTTGGTAAGTGTTGTCACTATCCAACCGAAAACATACCTTTGTGCAAAATCGGACTATCGTTGGATATTTTGATTTGTCCAACACATAATAGTTGAAAGAACATCTGAACCGAGAAGCATATCAATTTTGCCAGGTATGTGAAATGATGAATCCACCAACTTGATTGTATCCGGAATATTCCAACCACTGATGTCATTAATTCGGGTATTTGGTAAATTGTTGGTGATATTATTTAGAACTATAGAGATTCCAAGTCGCATGAAATGTTATTGAGTCTAGATTGAATTCTAACATTCACACTGTGTTGAACCTTGGATGTACATTGATTGACTCCACTTATTGAAATTGATTTTTGTGTAGCTTGAGACGAAGCAGTTGACACATGTGGGCTGTTATGAAATTAGAATTTGCGCCACAATCAAGTAATACTCGACAAGGATGAACTGCTCTACTTTAATCAAATGCGAACACCACTGGAGTTGACAATAAGACCTGATTGTTTGTTCGATGAGTCCCGTGAGATTGATGGCACGTAGCTTGATTATGTAGTACTGAATCTCCATTTATTGAGGCTTGTGGTGGTAAACCATTGCTTTTACGTATTGATAATATTGTAGTATCAAGATTTAATAGATTTTCCTTGGTCCTGATCAATTCAGTACTGGCTTGACCACTGTTGATGACTGTTAGCTGATGACTGCTTGTTGTAGACTGTCCATCTTGGTTTTATAGATGTAGTAATGTACTGTATGGTGTTTATTTCAACGTTTACAATTACCACCTATGCACAATTGTTTGTGGTATGGACTGAAGCAATTTAAACATAAATTTAATGCTCTGACACGATTTGCGATCGTGAGTAGCGGCCGGGTTTCAATTCGGTTGTGTTTGAGTGTGTAGTATTCTTGAAGTACTTGGTTTATTTCGTGATGGGGTACATTTCTCATTTCTTGCGTATTTCGACATGTTCTGGTTTTTGGATTGTGGGAAGATGTCTAGCATTTGACATCTCTGTTCGATGAATTGTCGTAGTTCTTCTAGCAATGGAAATGTCTTGGTATTGAATGAATATTTGTTTTCTCATTCACGTCGCGTTACAGAATTTAGATGTTATATGACAGACGATGATTATGTTCCATTCATCAACTGGCTCATTTAATTGTTTCAATATCTGAATATGTCTGGTTGCCATATCGATGAGATCACGAAGCATAGTTGATGATTCACCAGGTAATGATTAAATATTTAATAATGCCGTGATATGTTTTGTTATTATCAATTTATGATTCATAATTAGCTTCAGAGATCTGAATTGAATTGATCAAACTCAATGCATCTTTAGTTAGCGCTGAACGCAAGTGATGAAACTTTTGTATGTCACTTAGACGATCATTTTTATGAACCAATGCATTGTAAGTATCGCGAAAGGTAAGCCAGTTTTCGTAATTGCCATCAAAATCTGGAATTCTGATTGATGGCAATTGCATATAATTGGTTTGTCCTTGGCCAGCTTTGGACTCGGCTTGTGGCAATATTATTGTTGGTAGCGCCTTTTGAATTATTAAATTTGCCTTTGCA
Source organism: Tipula confusa (assembly GCA_963556175.1). Lineage (NCBI taxonomy): Eukaryota > Metazoa > Arthropoda > Insecta > Diptera > Tipulidae > Tipula > Tipula confusa. Next base: position 45,147,687 of record OY744476.1, read on the forward strand.
ACAACTTCAAAATAAGACTCGTGAAATCTTTCCATCTTTTCCGCATCACCTTCCATTTTTTATATTTCTTTTGCTAACTTATTTTCACTTGTAAACTTAAATTCAAAACACAATGTGACACAACCTTTCTCTTTTACACGTCAGACGCTAATGAACAATTATTATTGATTCGGGTTAAGTAGTTGTGAGCAACATATAATATTCGTATATTCCCGTTAATAAGACGAATGCAAGTTTACTCTATGCATTTTATTTGATAGGTAACCACCCAGTTACGTTGTATAGTAAGGTTCAATAGTTTGAACACCAAAATTATCTATTATGTTTTTGACTGCCGAGTTTAAATGGGTGCATTTCAGCAAAAGATAGTGCCTTACAACCTTACTTTCATGGGAACATGCTTGATTGGTTAAAATAATGTTATCTTTCGGTATTACGGTTTGAATTTTATCTGCCAAGGTTTAGGCTTTTAATATATTGTCAGTGTACATAAGAGTGTGATGTTTGCAAGAACATTGACAACATTTATCTCCCATTTTAAAGTCGTATATACCAGTCTGCTTTTCTATATAACGCTCACCGCTCTTCAACTAATTGTTGCTGTTCCTTTTTGCATGCTATACAATTTGATGGTAGCAAAACTCTTCTACAATTAAATTAAGTTGGGTACTGTGGTCATTTGAATAGGATGATTTAAGACTCCAATGTTTCAATTCTCTTTACTTAAAAAATTGAAAAAATCTTGTACGGTCGAAATTCCATTGGTAGATGTTTTTGTACCTCGTAAACTGCAGGTATAAACAATATAACTAAACGGTAAGTTTACCAAGCTGGCCATAGTTCTCCAAAATTGAGAACAAGACAGAGATATTTTACCATTATGTTCGTTGGCATTATTAAGAGTAAGAACTCTTATATGATTACTCGATGTTTAAGGTTGTGAAAGGTTTTTGTTGGACTAGGTCCTTTTGTGAAATTTTTAGTGGACTATATATTAGGTGCTTATTCAATATTAAAATCAGATGGACGAGTCATGTATAACAAAACCATGTATAGGGAAAAACCATCGAAAGTTACCCATAGTATATTTTTGAGTTTCAAGTTAAACAATATATTTAAAAATTAGGCAACAGTTTTCCAACTTTAAGGTAAATGTCTGCATGGTGTGGTAATCACTAAATCACGATTTTTATTTTTATAAAGTAACAATAAAGAAATCATCCATCTAAATTTTGGAAAGGATGTAAAATATTGGATTGAACCCATATTAATATTATACCTGGAAGATAGTGTAAATCACAGCTGAAATAAATTTTAATTGGTTTCATTTTGTGGTCGATTCTATCAGGCATCATGGTGTTTAGGCAAAGAATAAATTAGAATTATATTTAGGTATACAAAATTTATTGTTGGTTATATATTGGATCAAGATAGTGGAAAAAATGTAAGCAAATGATTAAATATTGAACTCAGAGGGAAAAATAAGATGTCTCTAAATTTGACCTGCAGAATACTGTTATCCATTCGATTAATGTCTAATGAGTTTAGAGACCGGGTTTTTATTTTCTTCCATTAATTAATCTTATCGCTTATAATATAATCCATATTATATTTTTATACTTATTTTTTTTACATGTACGTGAACGCCTCTTGGGATAAAACTGTATCCATAAATATGCTACTTTCATATTTTATTATACGATAGCTGCTGATAAACTAAAAATATAAAAACAATGTTTATCGGTCGTTATTTATCACTTTAATTAAGTAATTTGTAACATCAATGAGATGAAAACTATGACTGTACACATTTTATTTTAATTTCTAGTACTGATTCTAGGTCATGCTAATCATCAACAAAATAGACACAATCGAGCTACTATTACGTATTGTATTGAATTTACAATCAAATTCGCAAATTTAAAAAGGCTAACTCCTTTGCTAGTTTTTTTTTTCACAAAAATTATTTGTAAAATTGTTAAAAGCAGTATTTATACTCATGACCGAAGCTTTTATAGCAGAGCAAAACATAAATCAAGGTAGGAGTTCTGAACTCCTTGTTGCTATTTAGGCAAATCCTCAAACCAATCATCTGGACCTACGGTATTCATCATTATAGGCATATACCATAAAAGACCAAAGTGTAAATAGTACAATTATTCCCAAATGATAATCTCCATAGGGTTTCGCTGGATAAAACCAATTTAGTAAGACTTCTCCAAAGAACGAAATCTACAACTAGAACAATATAAATCCTATTTTTATAAGTTGCAGTGTTGTCAGATTTTTACTCTTCGAAGTGAGGTTTTAGAAAGCAGTTTCAATGCTCACGCTTTGATAATATAATTTTCAATCACTAATACACAGATTGTATATCAGAATGATATCGATAACTGTACATGAATTTATTGATTGATGAATAATTGCATAATGTCAACACCTACAAACTAATAAAATTTAGTAAAAGAATTTTAAATAGATACAAATTTAAAACTTGAAGTCATTAAAAAAAAAAGATGGCAGGAAAAGTAATAAAAAGGAGAGATTATTTTCACTTAATTAATTTGCTATAAAAATTATAAATAGGAAATTGGTTTATTATAGTCGTGTTATATATGCTGCACAAATAAAAAAAAAACTGTTAGTCAGTTACTTTGAAGTCTAAAAACGAATATATATTTATATATATATATATATATATATATATATATATATATATATATATATATATATATATATATATATATATATATATATATATATATATATATATATATATATATATATATATATATATATATATATATATATATATATATATATATATATATATATATATATATATATATATATATATATATATATATATATATATATATATATATATATATATATATATATATATATATATATATATATATATATATATATATATATATATATATATATATATATATTGTAGATATTTAATTAAAATATATTTCGAGTTCATCGAGAGAAGATACATAAAATGTCTTAAATAACTTTTTTCTTTTGCATTTAAAGTTAGTGTGGTATAATTTTGTTGTTGTTGTTGTTATTATTAACTTAAGAAAAGTAATAAATTTAATTTCTTGACTTTTTTTTCCATCTAAAATTACAACAGTAGTTTTGTTGCTCGTCTTTAAGATAATATATAAACATAAACGCATTCGTATGTAAAAAAAAAAACGTCTTAAAACAGCACATTATACAACTTAATGATGATAGATGATTTTGTATTATTTTTATAAGTATATTTTTATAATGTGTCTGTGTGTGTGTAACACATTGTATGCGAATAGCACGTCAATATGAACTTACATGCAATAATTTCATTAGAATAAAGAAAGTATTTTCTCTTAATGGTTTAATCATTTGCTAACATCATTAGGGATGTTTAGGGTTGAACTTCTTTTTTTGATTATTATGTAATGGTTTCAACTTTGTATATTACTATATATACGTATTTTTTCAAACCATCTTGTAACTTATTCCGCGAATTATTTCAAAATATTAACCGTTTAAAAGCTGTGAGGACAGAAGAAAATAATCTTGCAAAAACTATCACCACCACTTAGAACTGTCTTTGTGGTTTGCAATAGTTTTCTAATAGTCTTTCTTTACTTCCTCGATTTCCTAATAATACTGCTATTATTTTCAAATTATCCACGATAGCATCCAAGATGTTTCTTATGGTCAAGGTTACAGATATAATTCATTCGTTAGTATTTAATTTTTATACTTCTTATTCTAGACTTTCAAAATTCAACTCTGATTAGGAGCTTCCTTCTTAATCAGCACTAATTTTAACATTTTCATGTTGTCAAGATACTTTTTATGTTTTCTCGCGTAATTGGTTATTTCAACACTTCTATATTTTATCCGTAGCTCCCTATATAGTTTATTATTTCTTTTGCACCAAGGAGCGTTAATTATTCCACACAATGTATTAGTCAATAAAATAGCTTTTTTGATGAAATAAAAAAGCTATTTTATTGACTAATGCATTGTGCCGGTAATGTCTATAATCTAAATCATCAAATTAAAGATAGTTTCAAATTCAAATCAATGAATACCCTTGATAAAAATCAGATGTTAGCATTATTGCAACTATGAAGAAATTGTTTCAAAAATAATCAGACGCTAGCTAAATTTAGGGCTAATCGGTCATGACAATAATGCCGTAGATTGCATCACCAGTTACTACATACTAGAAATATGGAAAAAATTGCAAAAATAACAACCAATTCCGGTTCAGAAAACAACAGGAGTACAACATCGGTTACTCTATAGGCATCATCACAATCTATTGCGCATTTGCACCTTATACTTGTGATAAAGAAATGATTGATCTTAAGGTATTGAAACATAAGCTGAAAAACAAGATCTGTGGCTTAATGACAATGTTACCTAAACAAATAATCCAAAAACAAGGCAAATATGGAAGCTATATTTAATAATATAATGGATGCATTTAAGAACATCAAATTGGACCCCGTAAAACTATACTCTTTTAAGGAACTTCCTCGGAAATCGGGGTTTATGCTCACTGCACCATCAGTAATATGTGCATTCTGTAGAAGCCACACTATATGTTAAAAAACATTCCTGATGTTTTAAGCAATTTACAAATGGTTTTGAAATTTGTTGAAAAAAAAAATCATAACGTGATGCTCCATCTTAATATGCCTACACATACTTCTGGAGTTACTAGTTTAACGTCCAATCAAGGAACTACATGGGATCATTCTAATTCTTTAAATTCAAATTTTTCAATTCAAAGTAGAGTTAGAAGTCAAAACGATGGCTGCACTTTTGTTAAACTTTACTAGATATAGGCTCATAATCATCTTTTATCACCAAATAGTGTTTTCAGTGCTTGGGACTTAGGAAGACAGAATATAGGCAGAATATAGACAGAATATCTTATGGCAGAATATATGGTATGGTTATATAACAAATTGCTAACATGAAAAATTTTTTTTTGTGTTTGAACCCTGCAATCTTTTTTAGAGCCAAAGCTTTCCTAACTCTTTCGCAGTTAATTTTTAACGTCCTACCTTACGCCGTCACCAGCCAAATCGAGGACGCACGAATACAGGTTCGATTTTAAATCCACCTGCACAATGCATTGCTCCATCCAGCCTGTACTGACATGGACGATGGTTCGGCCCATGGATTTTGCACTCCAACAGGGGGTCATAGTTGTGTTCATCGTCATCACCGAACGAAATCAGGTGATGAAAAATCCCTTTTGCAACCTTCTTCCATTGGGATTCGAACCCGATACCTCCCGTCCCAAACACCGCAACTTTAACCACTGCGCCAATTGCTCGGTAGGTAGTCTTTGAGCCAAGACTTCTTTGTTAGAATTGTTGCTTAGGTTTCAAACCTTCAAAATTTATTCACGGTCGGAATCAAGAAAACGTTCCAACAAATTTGGGTTAACGTAAAAAACACAGAACACAAAAAATTCGTTTGAAGGAAGGACCAAGTCGAAAAGTTGCACCCAAATAAAGCATCTATTGTGTTTATTGGGTTATCGTCACATCCAAAAAAATGGCAGACATATGGAGCCATACATACAAACCGCAGAAAATGGAATCATATATTTACCGCCAACAATCCACTAGAAGTTTACTGTTAAAATTAGACAAATATTAAAATCAAAATTTCCAGAAAGGATCAGTGTTGATATTGAAAATAGGTGAAAGCAATGATTGGATGTGTGGGCTCATAGAACGATTCTCAAAATTTCCTATTAACGTTTTTTTATTTGCTCAAATTCTACTTTTACTCCAAAGAAAATCATTTAGTAGATCAATCAGAAAATTATAATACGACTAACAGTTTAATGAAGTAAATCGTGATGTGTTTAACTGGGTCATCCAGCGTGTGAAGCAAAAACAATAAATCGAAATTTAAAGCTAACTTCGGTTTTTTCTATCTTAGATAAAGTTGAAACTTTACGAGTAGGTGGAAGATTGTAATGCAGTTATTCCATAAACTGCAGAGCATCCAGTAATAATCCCAGCATTTTAATTCCACAATTTTGAAATCCACTCTAAATTAAAAGTTCCGCATAACAAGTAGTAAGAATGATGTTCACAGAGTACTTGGTCAGTATCTTACGTCTATTCAATTAAAGGCACCGCAACAATAATAACTATGGGCATCATAATATCAAGACACACGGTATCGTATCATCGACCATTTTATACCACATGAGTTGATTATAACGGTCCTTTGTTTATCAAGACATCACGTTTGAGAGGCATCCGGAAGTTATCAAGACATATCTGGTACTGTTCGTGTGTATAGCCACAAAGGTGGTACATTTGGCAGTTTAACGACTGATGTGTTTTGGCAGCCTTGCGAATATTCCATTTTCGGTGAGGATTATTTAGCCACATTTATGTGTTGAATGGATTCAAATGGTTTCAATTTTGTAGGCGCGATATAATACATTTCACAACATCAAGTAGCAGTTCATACCTCCAGGAGCTCCAAATTTTGGAGGTTTATAAGAGGCGGATACAAAGTACCCATTTAGATAGAACCTATCTGATGGGTAAAGTTTGAGCTGGCATGTTTTCATCGGTGCTATGACTGACGTTCGTCTTCATTGCGCAAGATTCGAAAATTGAATGGAGAAACGAAAGGAATGTGTTGCGCTGTTGAAAAAATAAACTGACTTAACTTGGAGAACCGCCAGAACTATTTAAAATTATATGCTTGTCAGATATACCACCGAATCAAAGTATTACCTATCTAACATCAGGAAATATAACTCATGCTTTTAAATGACGTCGTTCGGTGCAGAAATCATAACAGCTCAATTCATGCCAACTTTCAAAATAAAATGACAAATTTATCATAAAAAATTTATGTGGACTATCTGGCTTTCCTTGCCAGATAGTCCACATAAATTCCTTCAAAAGTATTTCATCGGTGATGGTATGACAAATTGAATGCGTGCTGTGGACAATTTAATGGCATAAAAACATCCATCGTTTCCCACTTGCAAGAGCTTCTTCACAATTGACATTATGCCATCTGACACACACAGGAAAGTTATTCATGCTGACAAAAAGCTGCTTCAATGAATGAAGTGACAACTATGTTATTGTCAGAGATCAATTCTAACCTAGAGATATTCTTCTTCATCTGAGAAACGATCAATTGATAAAAAATGCAGAAACTTATCGATGCCACGATGCTCTGCAATATACAACCTTTTTTGGGATGATGCCGATGGATATTACTTCAACGTTAAAATAGTAAATCATCAGTCAGTGGCGAAGAAACAATACAATAGCAAATGTCTGTTACTACGAGCACCCAGATCTATTCATTACATTCATATCAAATCCAGCTTGGGACAATATACAATAGCTTTTACTTACTGCGGGCAATCGCGGGTGCTTATAGGCATGACATTACAACATGTGTTTCAGATAGAAGCTGAACTCGTTGATATAGATTTCATAGAAAACCAAGAAGTCTGTGCGCTGCTGGACGTACTCAGTGGAATGGCAAACGAGAGGATTACCACACGCACATATACTAATCTGGCTCTATAATAAAACCACTTCAAATAAAAACGACGTTGTAATATTCACTGAAATACCCTATGCTGATGTCGATAAGGATTTGCATGAAATTGGGACGAAAATATGATACATGGACTTTGTGGTACACTGAATCCAAATTCACCATGCATGATAGATGGAAACGATAGCAGCTTTTGGCTGGAAGATGCATAAGAAGCAATGTGTTTCCTCCAGAAGTCCAGCTGTTGTTCACTTAGCAGTACATTTAGAAAAAGGACAACGTGCTTATTTCACAGCTGTAAATGTGCAGCAAATAGCCTTGAAGCCACCGGCAAAAACTGCTGACGTGCCTTAACTGCTGACCTGCCTATGTATTACCCATATGAAATGTCAGTTGAAAATCATTTGGACAACGCAAACAAGGAGAGCGAGCCGAATTACAACCTGACATATTCAACAAAACTATACGATAGTCAAACTGTACACTGATCATCCCAATCATCTCTTTCATCTCTAACAGAGTTATGGGAGAAATATAAATCACACATGGCTGAAGATATTTTCGGACTAAACGAGAAAATTTCAAGTAAGAACAAAGTTCTCAATCAATTGGGAATGTCATCATCGATCTGCTGCTAGAGCGTTCGATGTAGATTAGAATCGTGAACAAAATAACATAACGGGAGTTCATTTTTCGTATGTGCAATCAAATATTCCTATATGGTAGAGCAAAAAGGCATTTACGATCAAATAATGCAAACTGTCAATAATGGGAATGGAGAAAAATTATTCTAAGATGCACCAGGAGAAACAAGTACAACATTTCTATGTAGATTGATTCTTCCAGCAATTTGATCCAAAAATGGTATAGCCTTAGCTCTGGCTTCGTCCGTAACATGGAGAACAACAGAATTTACTTGAAAAATGAAAAAATAACCTATACAATTGTATAGAACTGTACAATTGCAGTTGATAATGAATTGAATTTTGGCACGAATTAGTTTCGTAAATGAGTCAAAGTTCTAGAAGGTTAAGTCACAACTTAGACTTTCAGACTATTTTCATGGCATTAATGATAAATTGTGAAAGATAAGATTAGAAACGTTGAGGGTTGAGGCTAACACTAATATAAGTATGACTTGAAAGTTTTACTAGCCAAATCCATTCAGTAAGTACTTAAAAAGTCTTCCACTTTAACAAAACAAAAATTCCATCAATAATTTATAATCTTTACACAACAATTTTTATGTTATGGTACTATCCGGTTTTCATTTCTTTAAAAAGATTTATTTTCATTTAATTTTTAATTACTCCTTCGCTTCCTATGTATAGGTATGTATTATAAATATATATATATATATATATATATATATATATATATATATATATATATATATATATACATGTACGAGAAAGTATCTAGATACATAATACACATTCTTCATGGATATCTTTCATATTTCCGTGCTTCTTCTTATATACTCGTATGTATGTACATATATATTCATCCCAGTGGAGATGTGTTACGTAACAAAAACATAAAATATAATAACACCCGCATATACATATGCATAGCAATACATAACCTTTCTTCTGTCTACTTAGGATGGAGCAATAAATTTCCAAAAATATTTAAAAGGAAAAAAGGTACTTTGCTCGTATATGTGTGTGTGCCTGCGTGTAAAAGTAATTTATTCAACTGAAAACCATCTAATCTTCTAAATCGTCAAATCGTCTAATCGTCAATCATTTTCAAAAATGTATGTTTGGTACCAAAAAGTTGATCGATAGTAAGCAGACAAATGAGATCAATCGACCAATCGGCCAAAGAATGAACAAGACAGATTTATATGTGGGTGTATTCTGTACTTGTCTAGTGACGCGATTTATTCGAAATAATGTTAGTCGATTGAAATACACAAAAATCCAAATCAATTCGATAATTATATGGTTCTGTCTTATGCAATGTATGATGAAGTGTTACAACAAAATTCTATTTGATATCTGGATTTTCGATTTTATTTGTCTAAGATTTATACATAGACTTTTTGCTGTACGTGATGATTCAATATCAAGTTCTAGCTACATATACACATAATATATAAACTTGATCGATCGACTGGTTTTTGTAAGCTTATGAATTGGTAAAAGATTTTTTTGTTTTGATTTTTTATTCCTATTTCTTTGTACTTCTTATATCTTGGTTTCATTGACCACAAGTAGCAAATATCATTGCGGCAATATATTATCCATCTATATATACATGTTGACATGTTTTAAAAATAATTCTTAAATCATTAAAATTCTATTACTGTATATATATTTGAAATGTCTAAATTATACTAACGTTCATCAATTTTATCGTTACAAGACGAATAGGAGGGGTGCACCCTTCACAAAAAAAAAACGTTCCGTCATATACCGAAAATTTTATTTTAAATAATTATGCCTAATTAAGAATCTCAATTATCCAACATTAATTTACTAAGTTAATTCATTTGAGTCGTGTCGCGTACACATCTATCTCGTATATGCTTATGTGCATCTATATATGTTAGACAAAAATCGAACAACAACAATGCTTTGACGTTGCCGGAGATGAAACATAAATCTGAATACGAAACTATAAATTTTATTTTTATTCTTCGAAAAATTTGAATTTTTTTTTTAATGAATATTCGTCTTAAAGTGAATCTTGTCTATTTTTAATTTTTCATATAAAACAGATACTAAAAAACTTAATAAAATAGTTTTTGAAATTTGTATAACGTATAACGAAATCATAAACCAAAAAACTATAAAATTTAAATTAATTTTTGTTGTTGGTGTATGTTAATTAAGTTTTTTTTATTTTTTTTTACTAAAATTAGTAGTTTATTGATTGGTTTTGACATGTTTGAAAAATTAAATCAAAATTTTCTTCGATCTTTTGAATATAATTTAAGCGCACAGTTTGAAGAGGCGACACGGCGATTAGTGATGTCTCGATTTACATGTAATAATTAATCAATCGGACTAAAATGATTTTAGAGTTAATTCAACCTGTTTCCAGTATATGTAGTATGAGCTGTGGAATCATTACGAAATGACGACTAAGTGATTTTTTCATTGCAAATATGCAAATTTATCTAAGGAATTTGATAAATTGCTTTTAAATGTAGAATCTAAATCCAACTTAAAATTGATTTGCACTACCAGAATTGAAAGAGAACAAATGCAGGGTGACTTAAACCATTAGGAGAATGCAGAATGTTTGCATGATGAATGATTTTTAAAATATCACGCATTTCCATATACCAGCGGTAAATATTAACGATCATAAAATAACTGTTCTATCCTCAGAAACAATGTTGAAATTCACCGCAAAATAGACGAATTCGCACAAAAGTGGAACACCTTATAAAAAATATGAACAAAGATATACATACTTGAGCAGATTTTATGTAATCAACGGAAATTGTTAGAGAAAGTAATAACAGAAAATCGTATGTGTATGGAAACAAACTTAGCGGCCAGAGCAGTGCCAAATGTGTGGCAATTTTGATAGTTTGATAAAAGCGTAGAATCATGGATCAACTATCTATGTGCGTGTGCGTCAAAGAACAAATCAAAAAGGAGCATGTTTTTACTCAAATGCTATATTGTTGGAACTGCAACCGATAAAGAACTAACGGTAAAGCTAACGGAATATAACTCATCGAAAGTGCATATATTGGGTGTATTTATATTTTTATATCGTTGTTGATTAATAACCAGAGAATCCGAAATTAAATGGTAAATGTGGGTTTACGTACATATGGTAGACATTCTGTGACGTGAAAGGTAATTGAATACTCATGTCATCTACATATGGGCACAGCTAACGGTAAATGATAATCTCTAGCGACTTATAGAAAAAAATCACTCATTGTTTCTTTCACCAAGACCAATGGAACTTTAAAGCGTTGAATTCTCAATTGAAAGTATTCATGAAACTACAGAAAGATAACATTAAGGGAACGCTCATAAAATTAGTGGTGATTAACACACCTTTTGGTCTAAATAAGTACCAAAGACTTAAGCTTTCGGTGTTGCTAGTGCATCTGACATTTTCTTAAAAAAAACTGGATGTTTTAACCTCCAGTATATCAATGCGTGCGCCATATTTAGATGATGTTATTATTTCCGGTCCTACTACAGCTGAGCATCAATATAATTTAAAACAAAACGAAACTTTTTTGCAGATGACAGCACCACCTAATGCTGTAATATCTCAATATCCCAAGTGGAACCGAACACCCAATTGGATTTGATTCGAAGACGTTCGAAAAGCACCAAAAAGTTTACAGTCAAGTGGATAAAAAGGCACTTGGTATTTTGTTTGGTATTAAGGAATCCCATCAATACCTTAATAGAAGTAGCTACTGAGAGCATATCCATATTTAATCAAGTTTAGACTGTCCACTCAACATAGCAATGGTTATGGGTTACCACGGTTAACCATGGGGCCCGACCAGGAATTCGACGGGTACGTACTCAGGTCATAGTAAGTATATATGAGATTTATGTTATTGCTGTACAAGAGGACCCAATTGATAGTCGAGTAATCCAAATTGATCGTTGACATTGCCTCGGTTTAAATGTAAATACGCACTTCTATGAGAATTTACGACGCAATCAGATTCAGAACAAAATTGGTCGATTTTACTGGACCATATCTCAACAAGATGGGGCTTATCTTCGTCGATAAGAAACTTGCTATTTGAAGTTTCGATATGGTGTGCCAATCTCCAACACATTATCAAATAATATATCTTGGCACCTTAGACGACTTTCGCGATAGAAGCTTTACCAGTGATCATCGTTTCGAATAACAGTATCCAGTTCCCGTTATTAGAGTTTAAGTAATTCTTCCGATTAAATGGGATCAAGCATTTAAAAACCACACTGTTAGGTCTTGCAAGTAATGGCGAAGAGTAATTATTTGTTTGCTTGTTTAAATGTTGATAAATTATTTAGCCGAACCTACCGAAATATATATTTTTAAATGGGTGTCAAAATATATATTCATATATGTGTGTGGTCAACAATTAAACACCGAGGTAAATATTATTTCGACATATCACTACTATTTTAAATCATATGGCCTAAAAAGATACTGTTCCATAAACATCTCGTATGCTAGGCCAAATGATTTGTCACGAGCAAATGTCTTGTTAATGGACGTCTGCCTACTACGAGCAAGGTCAAAGGATGCTCTCAAATCAAGTATATTTGGTTTGATGGGTAATTTGATTACGAGTTTACCATCACTGGTCCTCTGTGCAATTTCCTTCAATATATAAATATATATATAAATATATATATATATATATATATATATATATATATATATATATATATATATATATATATACAGGGTGGCTGAGACCAAGTGTTACCAAATGAAAACGCTGTAATTTTTTTAATTTTGAATATTTTTTATTGAAATTTCGTGGAATATGTTGAAAACATATTACATTTTATGAAAAACATGTTACTGCTCGATATGACCTCCTTTGGCTCTGATTATTTGATTCAGTCTTCCATAGAAAGCATTGCATGCTGACCGAACGTGGGCTTGCGGAATTTTATTCCATTCTCGAACAAGAGCTGACTTCAATGCATCAACACGTATTTTTTAGTGGACACCTTACTCTCCAAAATGGACCATATGGAGAAATCCATGGGATTCAAGTCTGGTGAATATGGTGGCCATTCTTTCGACGAATCAGCCGCGGAACGCAATTTTGTAAAAATTGCGGTGTCGCTCGAGCTTTGTGTGACGATGCCGAGTCCTGTTGGAATGTCCAACGGTTCGTACCAAAGTGTTTACGTGCCCAAGGTAGCAAAGCATCGTTTAGGATCTTTTAGTGGTACACCTCTTGGTTTACTTGACTCCATGTTCGATGAAAACCAGAGGAGTGCGTCCATCTGCAGTAACTGCAGCCCAAACCATAATATAAGCTGGTGATTGCTTGCGCATGGCAATTCTTGTGTTCAAATTATCGTTGGACTTGTGCTCTAACCAAACACGATCATTCTATTTATTCACAAACTGTTGAATGGTGAAAATTTTCTCATCAGAAAAGACAATTTTTGAAATCACTTCACGTTCGGCCAAGGCCTTCAATGCTCGTGTTCTTTCAAGCCTAACTTTTTTTGTGCCTCCGTAAGATCTTGAACTTTTTGTATCTTTTAGGGCTTCAAATGTAGTTCATTTTTCAATATGGTTTGAATGCTGTATCGTGAAACATGTAGACGCGCGGCTAATTGATTGGCACTTTGACGAGGATTTCGTTGGATTCGTTTCTTCACCTTTCGTATCATTTCTTTTGATGTTGCTGTCTTTTTAGGACCGCCTCTGTTGCGTTTAGCGATACTACCAGTTTCGTTGTATCGAGTTATGGTTCGATACACAAACATTTTATTCACATTTAAATGCTGGAGCGGACGAACTATTGCTGTTTGTGAATTTCCACCCAAATATAGTGCAATTACACTATTACGTTTGAATTCCATTACGATTTTTTTATTAAGATATTAATTTAGAACAACTATTTGTTTACCACATGTAAACAACTAACCAAACTTCAATCTGTCAAAAAATTGACGCGCGAAAATGACAACTACACAAATGACAGCAGAGTGAAGTCAGTCACATTTGGTCTTAGCCAAATGTATATATATATATATATATATATATATATATATATATATATATATATATATATATATATATATATATATATATATATATATATATATATATATATATATATGTGTGTATATATATATATATATATATATATATATATATATATATATATATAAATATATATATATATATATATATATATATATATATATATATATATATATATATATATATATATATACATACAAAAAACGTTTCTAAGGCCATAATTCTATCATCAATCTTCAGTCTTCCAATTATCATATCAATTTTTCTTTGCTCTTCAAAACGCGGATTAGCCAAAAATATTGACCAGTTTAACTTATTCAACTAAATCGAATGACCTGGTAACTGAGATTCAACAAAACCAATGCAACAATCGACACTTCTTGTGCTGTTGGGTATAATCTTAATTTTATATACCTCACCGAAAGACCAATACCAAAACTATCCATAACTTTCACCATTGCAGTTTCCCAAATGCTGATTGTCGAAGCGCTTACTGCTAAATTAGATAATACCTCCCTATCTTTGTTGGTTTGTAATATAACCATATCGGGAAATATTTAGATGGCTTGGGTTCACCCCTCAAATTATTTTTCCGAATCTTAGGGTCATGCGTGGTCTCTTATCTGAGACATCCAACAATTTGCGAATGGTAGTTGATCTTCCATGATTTATTGCTGGTTTAATAAAAAAAGTACGGATAAATGATTGAATAATTGCTGCACATATAAAGGGTGGTTAAATTTTAAGGGCCGATGTTGAATGTGAACCACACCTAAACGTCAAGTTTTTCTCTGCATTTCATTTGACATTTCTCAATTTCAAACTAACTCAATTTGAACCATGGAAAGATACACAATCGACCAACGCGTTAAAGTTATTCAGGCTTATTATGAAAATGGGCATTCAAATCAAAATACATATCGTACACTTCGTGATTTTTTCGGTCAATTTAATCGTCCAAATGTGAGTACAATCGGAAAAATCGTGCAAAAATTTGAGCAAACCGGATCTGTAGGAGATTTTAAAACACCAGTGCATGCTCGTACTGCAGAAAATATTGCTGCTGTTCGCGATAGTGTGGCTGAAGAGCCGTCCACCTGTGTTCGCTATCGTGAGATGATAACGAACTTTTTATGGCCCGAATTGGAAGATATGGATGTGGGCGATATGTGGTTTCAACAGGACGGTGCGATGTCAATTGGCCGCCAAGATCATGTGATTTGATACTGTTGGACTTCTTTCTTTGGCGTTATTTGAAAGAAAAGGTGTACGTCGATAAGCCAGCAACAATTCAAGAGCTGACGGATGAGATAATTCGGCACATTAACGGCATAGAACCTCAATTATGCCTAAGCGTCATCGAAAATTTGAACCATCGGATGGGGGTGTGCCGCCGAGGTTGTGGCGGCCATTTGGCCCATATTTTGTTTAATACATAATTGAACCATAACATATCATAATAAAAAGAATTGACAATAATTTCCTAAATAATTTGTGTTTTATTCAAAATCAACATCGGCCCTTGAAATTTAACCATCCTTTACCTCCTTATCTGCAAACTCTCCTTATAATTTGATTCAGATATCAGAAAATGTCTAGTAAATGGTTCGGTTTTAATTTTAGGCAGTCTAATGTTAATAGGTACATTGGATTGAATCTGTCAATGTAGTATTTAGTTCGTATCCTCCTTGTTTGGTTGATTTCCTTATGAATTTGAAACATCAGACCCTCAACATAACTAAAATTTTCCATCAAATCATTTGCCCGTAACTTGCAAGTTTACAGTACATCTATATCAACAGTTGTAATTTTCATGTCATTCTAATTCTTTCTCTCGATAGAGACACCAGCTCGACAAACCAGCTGAAATACTGAAATTTTTGGTTCTGTATCTTATACAGGTGATCGTGTCATTTCTAGCGTGCATGAAAATATATTTATATAAATATAAATATATGCAAATTCCTCCTATCCTACCGTTTGTTAAATGTAAAAAGGCAATGGGAATAGGACCGACGTTAACTGGGACACTTGACAAGCGCTTGGGCTCACAGTCTCATCAATCATATTAATCAAACAATCAATTGTCATTGGTCGTATAGTGATGGTTAAGATATTGGCTTAAACACACCGCGGTCTTGTGTTCGATCCGTACAATTAATTACAACGGCGTGATCAATTGTGTATAACATCGTAAACTTCTTACTAGTCTATGAAGGATTATACTTATTACCTATTCAAATTGTTTACCTATATATCTTCAAATATGATTTTGACAGTTCCTTAATAAAGAAAGGCACAATTACTAATCTCACCTTAAATACAAACAAACCTAAACCACCACAATTAAATACAAAGTTAGAATCCTTTCTGTCTTGACTCTGAATTATGGGAAGGATAAATGTTACAAAGAAACAAAGAATATCCACTCTCTTTAATAATATTATGCCAACACATTTCTTCCTACTGTCATATAAAATATACCTAGTCTTTTTGATATCAAGTCAAATGCTCATTTTTGCGCATAACACATAGTTTGATTATTTTACAGTTATAATTAAAACATTAAAGTAATCCAAAAAGTATTTCCGTATTTGCAATATTTATTGTTTATGTATAATACATAAAAAATTAATTATGTTGTTCAACATATAACATACACTATTATGTCGCGCGATCATTTTGCTATTATCTGACTGAATTCACATCATATATGTTTTGCACCAATGTATACCATAATATAATTACCATATTACATTGTATCAAATTCAAAACCAACAAACAACAAATCAAATTAATCACTTAGCATACATCAGCTCCTCAGTATACTCATGTGACTATACATTTATTTGTTTATGTGACATATGATAATCACAATAATTGAATTTTCTGAACCATCACGAAATCCAATTACGATCATGTTTTCCATTTTGATTGGAAAATTAACCAAAAAAAAAAAAAACGCAAAAATAAACAATTTTTTTGTCTTATATATGCTACTATGCTGTATTTAGATAATATTATGTACATGTACATAATATAATACACCAAATATTGCAACAATAACAACAACATTAAAATCATATAATTTATTGTAATTGTGATTATAAATCATCAGACCATAGAACGAAACCAAACAATATAATAAAATAATCAAAAAAACAAACGAAAACAAGAAGACATATTTTTACATACAAATTGCGTCCTTCCTGGCCACAAAA
This sequence comes from Tipula confusa, assembly GCA_963556175.1. Classification (NCBI taxonomy): domain Eukaryota; kingdom Metazoa; phylum Arthropoda; class Insecta; order Diptera; family Tipulidae; genus Tipula; species Tipula confusa. The sequence continues at coordinate 45,165,206 of OY744476.1, forward strand.
AAAAAAAAATTTAATTTTCGAAGCATACACAAAACATACAAAAAATCATACGAAATTCACGAACGAAACGAAAAACAGCATAAGACCAAAATAACATAAACACACAGCTCTAGAAAACAAAATATCAAAAAAAATAAAAAAATTCAAGAATAATATGGAGGCAGGCCAAATCAAAGACATAAAAACAAAAAAATACAAAAAAAACCATGTTGAAACATAATAAAACGCAACAAAATCCAGTTTCAAATATTTTTTTTTCTTCATTTCTTATTCTTAATACCATTTTGTAATTCTTATACTTATCTCTCTTCGTATAATATTTTGAAGGTTAAATTAGAATTTGACTTTGAGAATGAAAGAATTGTAGAAAAGACATAAAATCCAACAACAATAAAGTTAAAAATACAAAAAAAAAAAAAAACATAAAATTAAAAAAATTGTCGATGTTGTTGGTGTTGAATTTAATATTTAAGAGTTACTTTTTTTTTTGTTGCTGTATGCTGCATAAAGACACCAAAAACATTTTTTTATTTTTTTATTTATATTTTTTTTTGGAGACTTGTGAAGTACAATTGAAAGACAAATATAATTGAAAATGGATTGAATCGTAATGAATAATAAAGGAAATGGTGCGGTTTTTGTATTAAAAAAAAAATTTGGTGGAATGGTTTGGCTTTGTGTCAAATTTTTTATTGTTTTTAATATTCGTTCGTTTTTTTTTGCTATGAAACTGCTGCTGCTGCTGCTTTGGCCAAATGTTACGATCGATCTCATATTTCGGTTGTCTCGATTTTATTGTTATTTTATCTTTTTATTTATTTCTGAAGATAAAATACGAGATATGTATTATGTAAATGTAAGATATTTTTAGGGTTTGTCGAAGGTGTAGGTGGAATTTAATTATATAACATGTATTTGGTACAGTGTGGAATAATGAAATCTATACAGTTTATTAATGTTTTAGGCTTTCCTATCAGAGTCGTTGCACCGTCGTAGTTTATGTATAATTTTAGTTTGCGGCCACTAGATCCATCGTTTTGGTTCTCTTTAGGCTTCTTTATTAATGGTATATCAATTAGACTTTCTTGTAATTGCAAAGACGAATTTGGTCAGTTTAACGGTTATTTCATTAAATTTTCGTGCTAAGTATTTTTTTTTTAATCTGTAATTTGTGTAAGTTTTGGAGATTTGTGTCTTCCACATAGAAGAAGCTCTGTTTGTAATTTTAACTTTTCAAACATAAAACTTGAAATGGCTGGATGGTGACTAAGATCCCACTTCAGCACTTTCTTTCGTCTCTGCACCGTTAGAGGGTTTGATATGTTTATTTTTCATGTTAAATTACATTAGTCCAGGCGTGCGTTGTTTCAACGTCTCGGTTACTTTTTGAGGACAAAGCATACCAGTGCTTTTTTGTTCAATCTGTGGCGTTTACCAGAATATGTGTTTTTGGCGTTACTCAGAATCTAGCTAGCATCGCTGAATAATAAAATCTAGACAATTGTCAAATAATTGTGGCTCTTAATTCTGAAATTGTTAACCATAATTGGAAATTAGCTGACTTATTATCAAATGACGAATGGAAACTTTTTGACCTTCTTTAAATCATCGTCATAAAGGAGCAAAGGTATTGGGTATTGCTTCTTGAAAAACTAGCATGTCTTTTAAATCTACCAATATTTTGGTGACGTAGTTGTTTAACAAAAAGTATGTTCAAGTATGTTTAACAAAACTTGAACGGTAGTCAAAATGAAGTGTTTGCAGAGTATTACAGTAAATGTTAATTTTAAAGGGCTTTCTTCTTCTGCACAATGTTTTGCCATATCTGTAAACTTTCTTTCTTGCAGTTAAAAAAATGCATGATGGATTCAACATAATCGAACTTGTCGATATAAAGTGGACAGATTCTTTCCATTTGCTAAATGAGATACTGAGTAATCAAAACGTGTAATTTGTGCTATTCGAATGAGTACTTCGAGTATATCGTTTTTTTAAGACTATGACAATATTTACCATATAAAAGATTATCAGGGAATTGTAACTGGACCCAATTACCATCAATTGCAATTGCAACATAATAACGTGCTTTTGCAGTTTTCGAAAATAAGAATCTATCTACTCTAAATTTATAGGAAACATATTGGCCTATGTCCATATGTTGGAGAAAAATGAACCACAAAATCATACGTTTGTACGTACAAAGTATAATCAAAACAAATTGTCAGGTACTTAGTCATTTTTTTAGTCTATACTACGAAAATACATCCACACGAGATGATGATGGTCGATTTATTTTCAGGTTGCCATTTAAAGAACCAAGAACTATATTAGGTACTGCATTCGTAGCAGCACACCAGCTATTATTAGCGATGGAACGAAAGTTTATAAAAGCTCCTAATTTTTGTAAGGAATATCGATCATTTATGAAATAATTTGAGGCTCTTGGACATATGACCTATCTATCGTTCCATTCAAAGATGATGCAAAATATTATATACCACATCATGCAGTGATCAAAGCTAGCAGCAGTACGACCAAATTGAGAGTTGTTTTTGATGCTTCTTGTAAAACAAGTACTGGCGTATCGTTAATATTGATATTGATATTCTACAAACTGGCCCAAATAGCCAGGCAGATTTGATTACAATAATTTTGCGGTTTCGAAAGCACAACATTGCCCTGGTTGCCGATTAAGTAAAAATGTATCGGCAAGTTCGCGTGGTCCCTGAAGATGCCAATTTTCAACTTATACTGTCGCGTGAAAGTCCAAACGAGCCACCAAATACTTATAAAATGAATATTGTTACATACAGTACTGTGTGTGCACCGTATCTAGCGATTAAAGCCGTTAAAAGGGCTACCGAGAGTTTTGAAGAATCTCATCTAAACGCAACAAATGTAATCAATAACGATTTTTATGTCGACGATTTATTGACTGGATGTGACACTGTGGCAGAGGCTATATCACTTAAAGACCAGCTAAATACGATTTTAATTAAAGGTAGATTTAATTTGAGAAAGTAGAAGTTCAATTCACCAGAATTTTTGAGCTCCTTTTCACATCAAGTCATTCAAAATATTCCCAGGCTATTGGAAAGTGATGCTTCAGTAAAAATATTGGGTATAATATAGAATGCAGAGTCAGATAGTTTCTCGTTTAAATTGCAGCAAATTGAGAGTAATATCAATTGGACTAAACGAAAAATACTCGCAACGGCATCTAAAGTGTATGATCCTCTAAGCTGGCTTGCACTAACAATAATCTTGTTTAAAATTCTACTGCGGAAAATTTGGTTACTAAAACTTGATTGGGATTGCAGTGTACCTAATTTCATGACAAAAGCATGGTATGTTATATACGAATCACTACCAGAACTCGAAGCAATTAGAATTCCTAGATGTTTGAGGTTAGTAGTACGGCAACTTCCGTTGCATGCATTTTGTGATGCATCTAAAGCAGCGTATGGCACAGTTATCTATTTGTCAGCTACTGATTATTATGGACAAATCACAACCAATATTGTGTATGCTAAAGGCAAGGTTGCACCAACTTCTGTATTAAATCATTAGCTTACGATAATTTAGAGATATTTGCCTGGACCGACAGCATGATCGTTTTACACTGGTTGTCTGATGTCCCAAAAAGATGGAAAAGCTATATAGGCAATCGAATTGCAACAATCCTTGAGATGATGGCAACTTATGCAGTCGAAAAGTCTTATGCAGATTTGGTAGACAAAAATTTGAAAATTCGATACAATCAAATTAATCACAATACTTCGATCACGACCGCTGAGATGAATGAAGTAAAGATCATAACTCTTATTAACGTCCAAAAAACTGCATTTACCAATAAATTAACGACGATCAACAAAAACCAGTATTTACCAGCAAAACATCAATTGTCGTCTCTCGATCCATTCGTTGACTCACTTGGAGTACTTCGGGTAGACGGTCTGTTACGCAAATCATCATTAAGCTACTCTGCTAAACATCCAGCAATTTTGCCGAAGAACCATATAATATGCGAGCTGATAATTCGTGATACTCATATAAAAAACATGCATGCTAGCAATCCGCTTACACTCAGTATTATATGTAGCAGATATTGGATCATTGGCGCCCGATATATGATCAAACACTGCATAAAATCGTGTAGATCGGTGTTGTCAAAGTCGACCTTTTCTAAAGGTTGGTCTAGATTATGCTGGACCACTCTACATAAATACCAGCAAACGAAGAACTGCTCCCACGGACAAGGCATATGTGGTAGTTTTTGTGGGCTTAGCCGTCAAAGCAGTACACTTAGAGTTAGTTAGCAGGTTAAATAAAAATTCATTTTTGGCTGCACTCAAGCGTTTTATTTCACGCCGTGGCTTTCCATACCGGAACAAATTTGGTGTGACAATTGCACTAATTTTGTTAGGGCTAATACAGAACTACGCAAGCTGAAACAACAAATAGTAACTCAATCAAACAATCAAATGATGTCTAAATTTTTATTGCAGAAAAGTATTTTATTTCATTTCAACCCACCGCTCGCTTCCCATTTTGAATATCACTTAAAACGGGTAACAAATATTAATCTTACATTTGAAGAACTAACAACATTAATCATCCAGATTGAAGCATTGCTCAATTCAAGGCCGTCATGCAGAATGAATGATGACCCATCTAATTTAGAAGTATTAACGCCAGCTCACTTTTTGTTGGAGAATCATTAACCGTCATTCCAGAACCAAGTCTATCAGATGTGACTGTAAATAATTTGTCAAGATGGCAAAACCTACAACAGCAACTCCAAGGATTTTGGAATAAATGGCACCGCAATTACCGGTCGACTCTACAACAACGACACAAATGAAAAATGGCAGTCGATCAATTCGCAATTGATGATGTAGTCATAATTCAGAGAAGACTTTTTATATCCTAGCCAATGGATGTCAGGTAGAGTAATAGAGGTTCATGCTGGAAATGATATGGGATCATCAGCAATAGCCATAACCTATACAAATTTCCTTTTTGCTATACAAATTTCCTAAATGATAAGTTTATAAAAATGGAAAAGTACAAAAATTAACTCACTGACAGTCTGGCCATCAACCAATCAACATTACAATATATAAATATTATAAATTACGAATAAAAGTATTTTGGAATTTGGATACACAATTGGGTTTTACTTATCCCATCCGTATTTTAACTGTGCACCTTACAGTTTTTGCAATATTCGACAATTCAGATTTAGTACCGCTAAAGAAAAAGTTCTATTAATTCTATCCATATAAACCGTTTGAGATCCTCCTTGTTTAGCTAAACAAAATTTACAGTTTAATAGATGTAATGTAAAAAATCAGGAAAACTTAAACCTTTATTCAAAAACTACTACTGAACACAAGTATGAATTTAAAGATTACCTCAACGAAAGCCAACATTTTTTTTTGTTTCTTTTCTTTTTGTGAATTGAATACAAATTTTTTTTATTTTTTAAATAAATTTTTTTGTAAAGAAATAAATTATTACTTTATATAAAATTTTCTTACATTGAACGTTTTTTATTCATCTTCAAATTTTCGTTTATATACATAATACATTTCCTTATCACCATCACAATATTCTTCTTATATACAATTATATTTCTTTTCACATCTTTTTAGTGGTTCTTTGTTTATTTTCATCTTTCTGGTTTTTATACCTATCGGGTGAGTAAATTAGTTTGATACACTATTTGGGTACTGAGTACCCGATAATTTTTAGGTTCCACATTATATTTCGAGCCGTACTGGAATATAAATATTTATTTCTCAAATCGAACGTGATAGCATCATTGCCAGAACCATCAATTAAAATAGAAACCGTGAGTGAACGCACAATTATATCTAATTTGATGCAATGCATATGACATATATAACGTATGTGAAGTTAGCCCAGAAAATCATCCCAGAAAAAATAAAAAATTTCATCAGGCAACCCTAAAGTTATATATTGTCATCCCAGCCCAGGATTTAATTAAATATAATTAAATTGACAACATAATTATTTCAGACCAAAAATTTATTTCAGACCAAAAATATAAAAATTGATCAAACATAGTTTATGAGTACAATAAGCTTAACATGATAAATATATTCAGAAATGAGACAATTATAATTCGGCGATAATTTAATATACACATTTGTAAATACATATATATATATTGGGCCAAATACTAATGAGCCTATAACGCCAATCACAACGGAAGAATTAACTTGAATTTTTTTTGTTGACTTGTGGTCTTCATTGCGAGGCGATATCAGTTGGTTTGGTTTCCGGAACTCTCCATTTCTGGGAACCACAAAATAAACACTTCATAGATTGGGCCAAGTACTAATGAGCATATAACGCCAATCACAACGGAAGGATTGACTTGAATTTTTTTTGTTGAGTTGTGGTCTTCATTGCGAGGCGATATCAGTTAGTTTGGTTTCCGGAACTCTCAATTTCTGGGAACCACAAAATAAACACTTCATAGATTGGGCCAAATACTAATACTAATGAGCCTATAACGCCAATCACAACGGAAGGATTGACTTGAATTTTTTTTGTTGACTTGTGGTCTTCATTGCGAGGCGATATCAGTTGGTTTGGTTTCCGGAACTCTTAATTTCTGGGAACCACAAAATAAACACTTCATAGATTGGGCCAAATACTAATACTAATGAGCCTATAACGCCAATCACAAAGGAAGGATCAACTTGAATTTTTTTTGTGAGGCGATATCAGTTAGTTTAGTTTCCGGAACTCTAAATCAGCCTTTTATTTGTCAACTCTGGATTTTATTTCATTGAGTAGGGCCACTGATTACTAATTTTCGTGGTAATTTTCAGAATTTATCTATGACACAGTAAAAATATAACAACGGTTAAATATGTGTACTTTTAAAATTATTCATATGAATCGTCTAAAGTACTAAAGTGGTTGGAAAAATCCAGCCTTCTCGTCAATAATTATATTAATAAGGACATAATTATTAACAAAACGGTTTCGGAGGTATTCGAAAACCTGGTAAATAAAGAAGATCCTAAATATCTTGAAAGCACAAAAACTACCATTGTGAAATCATTGGAAGTTTTGCGGAAAGCTCGTTCAGAAAAACTTCAATAAGAAGATAATGATTCTGACAATATTATCGATATTTTAGAAGAATCCCTCTCTAACAATTTAATTCAAAAATTTTTCGTTAAACCATTTTGTGTAGTTACATATAATCAAACCAATTAAGCAATTAAAATTAAAATTAAGAAAAAAGAATAATAATCAAACCCAAATAAAATTGTTGGAATTATTACTGAATAATTCCAAAAATTATAACGACTGCGGTGACGTGTCGTTATTTTAATTATTCAGATGTAGATGGTGTGCAAAACAAAGCTCAGTTTCGATCTGATGAGGAATTTAGTTAAAAATTAATTGTCATCTCATCAGGCCATGGCGACCGAGTGCTTTGTGTAAATGCTATTTTACGCTCTATATATATTTATTTACAGTGTACATGTAGCGTTAGCGGATTATATGAATGTGCACGAAATATCTGAATAATTGTTTTTGTTTTTGTGTAGCGAAGTCGCTACAAAATGAAACATTAGTGGCGTATCTGGATGCAACTAGACCCCAAGGTCAGAAACCCATTTAAAACAGAGTCCTCAATTTTATATAACGCTTTGGTTGTACCTGTTACCGTTACGTCAAGTGAATCTTCTGATCCATTCCCAGTTACTGATATGATCAGCTCTAGCCACAATATGGATACGATTGATAGTTGCCTTAGATCTTATCGTTTTGAAATTGAAAAAAAAATTAAATGTTGGCCAATATTCGAAACAGTTGTCACTGAATTTAATTTTGCTGGTATAAATGCAGTTTCAGGTGCTTTTAATAAAATGGACATTGTCCAATATTTAAACCAACTGATATTGCCTCGCAATGAAGACCACAACTCAACAAAAAAAATTCAAGTCAATTCTTCCGTTGTGATTGGCGTTATAGGCTCATTAGTATTAGTATTTGGCCCAATATATGAAGTATTTATTTTGTGGTTCCCAGAAATTGAGAGTTCCGGAAACCAAACTAACTGATATCGCCTCGCAATGAAGACCACAACTCAACAAAAAAAATTCAAGTCAATCCTTCCGTTGTGATTGGCGTTATAGGCTCATTAGTATTTGGCCCAATATATGAAGTGTTTATTTTGTGGTTCCCAGAAATTAAGAGTTCCGGAAACCAAACCAACTGATATCGCCTCGCAATGAAGACCACAAGTCAACAAAAAAAATTCAAGTTAATTCTTCCGTTGTGATTGGCGTTATAGGCTCATTAGTATTTGGCCCAATATATATATGTATTTACAAATGTGTATATTAAATTATCGCCGAATTATAATTGTCTCATTTCTGAATATATTTATCATGTTAAGCTTATTGTACTCATAAACTATGTTTGATCAATTTTTATATTTTTGGTCTGAAATAAATTTTTGGTCTGAAATATATTTAATTAAATCTTGGGCTGGGATGACAATATATTACTTTAGGGTTGCCTGATGAAATTTTTTATTTTTTCTGGGATGATTTTCTGGGCTAACTTCACATACATACATATATAATTTAATTGATCGCGAATTATAATTTTTTATATATTTTTTTACTGGTGAATTAATTTTAAAATAATGTTGGAAATTTAAGCTTTTAAGGTTTATTAAAAGGCTTAGACGTTATTAAAAATCAAACAGACAAGTTTAATTATACTACTATAGAATAAGTGAAATTCGAGTATATTTGGCTTTATTATAGCTGACGAATGGAAGAGTTCCAAAGTCTCAAAAAATCGATAAAAGAGACATTCAACAATGCTAATTTAAATTTAGTAGACAAAATTGAAGAAACTTATTTTGAATCAAAACAGAAGTTAATCAAATGGGAAACATGATATAAAGTTAATAATTTTAATTAATAAATTAGACAATAAATAAAAATAAGCAAAGGCCCATGAAACTTCACAGCTAAGTCTAAGCCCACTAAAAGAAATAATTTTTTGGTGTCACAGTTCTCTAGTGATATGTGTTATGCAGAGTGATGTTTGGTCTTACATGTCCCACTTATGTCCAGCTTTCGCTACAACAGTTAACAAGCGATAACACCGATCAAGGAGGATTCAATTTAAGCAAATAATTTTTGAACGTTTTAAGTATTTGTGATGAAGCAATCTCAAATTTGTGCAGTGATGATACACCGTCAGTCAATATGATTGATATGTAGTGTTTAAGAATCAATGACGTGTTCCGATTTAAAGTGATACCAAAACAATGTGGTCAATTTACTAAAAGGACAATTATTTTCTAGTCAAATTAAAAATATTGTTTCAGAAGCTCTGGCTCCTAAAAAATAATTGGTACGATTGGCATTTGCCTGATCCTTTTGAAAACCTTCTTTAGATTTCACATGGTATTGTAATTCTTGAAGCACCCATATTATCTTATGGCATCCGCAATTTTACTCGTACTAGTGAGGTTATTACTTAAGTGGAAGTCCATCACGGTAAAGTAGTTTACATGCAGTATCTTTCGACAATTTCTTTTCGATTTGCAAAGTTATGAGCTAAACTTTTCTTCGGAATCTCTCAACTTGAGTGTAGTTGCCGTTGAAGAGAATCCATGCCGCCTATCGTCCATCAAAGTAACTTCCCAATATTTGGAAAAACCAAACGAGTTGTAGGCCTAAAATAAAACTAAATTCATGAATCATAAAAATAAAAACTGTTAATTGCGGAGGAAATTCTATTATTTTTATGTTACCCTACGAGATTTGTATAATCAACTTGGCAAAAAAAATTAAATAAAACGATAAGCCTAATACAAGTCAGTACAACAGGTTGAAGCAATAATAACCTCTCAAATGCCAAACAATCGATACCATTTCTGATGATAACATTCTAACAATTTTGAAAGAATTTTACGTCTAATCCGACAAGCAGCAACAAAAAAATGTCATAAGCGAATGGTTTAAAAGGACATTTCAATGAAGTTTAATGTGAACTATTACCAGCTCGAAAATGTGAGTAAAAATAAAAATTACCGATTTACATGTATTGAAGATTTTTTAAATATTTTAGCAGAAGTCAAACCTAAAATAATGCAAGAACTTAAAAACGGATATTGGAAGTAGATTTGCTGCTCATTAAATCATAAAACATTCATCTTCCTGCTTTCACAACTACTATATCCCCAAAATATTGGCGTTGTGATTAAAGCTGTAGTTGGTTACTGGGATGCCTGGTTCGGGTTACAATGGGGAAAAGCGGAAAAAATAAATTTTTGTCTGGAGATTAACAGGCCCATATTAGCGTGTTTCCAATTTAACTAAAAACATTTGACTATTACTAAATTGTTTTAACTAAAAATACAGATGAAAGAGAACTGTCAAAGTAATAAATGCGCTTCGGTTCTAGAGACGTAGCAAAGATCCAGATTTACTTTTGACATTCCAAAATAATGTTTTTGTATGATGTCTTGTCTCGTTTAGTTGTCAATCCTATGGTAAATTTTTTCAATACATTTCAATATTTCATGTACATGTCATGTGGCAAAAACTACACAGATTTACTCAAACTGGAGAAAGATCATATGTGGAAGGAGTCAAATGATTACCAGACACTTTTGTAGTTAATCTTAATTTCAGTTCTGAGACAGAGGGTAATAAGTTTAGAATCCGAAGTATCTTCGATAAACTTATTTACGGAATTCATTTGTACGATGCTCAGCAATAGAACGGTATTCCACAAAGAAACATTTAGCTACTGTCAGTATTTTTTTACCGTGAAACCAGAAGGAGACAAAAATCCTAAAATACTTTAGAGCGACAAAGACAATCGTTTTTGTTTATTTTTGTATTTTGTTTTTGTTGTTATAACAAAAAAAAACGATTATCTTTGTCACTCTAAAGTATTTTAGGATTTTTCTCTTCTTCTGGTTTTAAATTAAAAAAATACTGACAGTAAATGTTTCACTGTGGAATACTGGTCTAGTTTTATGATTTTTTTTCATAAAAGTATAAATATATTTGAGAGGTTTTATTGAGTATTATAAATACTCGGAGTATCGGACTGTTCTAATGAATTTTGACTATTTTGTTATTTATTTTGCATGTAGAACAACTCTAATTTAAGATATAGTTGCTGTAGCAAAACTGAGTGGTTTGCAAAAGTTTTTCGCTTTGTTCAACGTATTTTTACCGTGCAAGGTAGAAATTAAATAACAGCTTTCATCGTAGACTGAATTGAGTGTAAACCATCATTCTTTTGACAGGTTACGATTATTTAGCCTTTTATCAAAAGATATTTTTAGGGGCATTTTTATAAACTTATGAGAAAATTGAAAGCAGGATTATTTTGGTTCATAAGTACGGTAATATAAAAGAAGTTTAAAATTTCTTAAAATAGTTTATGTTTTACAACCAAATTTTCAACACACCAAAACTTAAAGTTTTAACAGGTTATATGTGATGTTTCATGATGCTCGGTATACAATTACCGATACACGAAAGGCGGTTCCTAAATGCCCGAAAGTTTGACGGTTTTTATTCGAAACTTATGCGTTTTATTTCTATTTGATGCTGCGTTATGCCAGCTTATCGCTAGTTACTTAGCTAGTTACGTAATAAATAAATATATAAAATTCAAAAAGACTAGTAATAAATTGTTCCGTGTAGTTAGGCTTAAAAATACTAGTACTGATGAATGTCTAAAATTTCTGACATGTTCAAATGTAGCTGATTTACAGTCATTAGTTTAAGCAATGTAAATTATCTAAAAGTGACTTTAAAAAGATAAAATTACCTTTAATTAATTTGTGTGCATCTCATCATTCAAGGAATCGTCAATTCAGGGTTGGGCGTTTTACATGTAAAAAACGTTTTCTCCATTTTACATGTAAATAACGTAAATTACAAAAAAATGTGTATTTTACAAAAATATGTAAATTATATTTAAAAAACGAGAATCCAAAATTGACTCGGTGGCCCATTGCTAGATTTTTATTTAATTTTCTTAATTCAACTGAATACTAATCCAGATTTTGCGAGGTAGACATCGGTGCCACTATGTTTTACTGTTAGTTCTATGAATTACCAATACCCATGAATTTTTTTAGAATTTTGTAACAGTTCTGGATTGGTCAAAATTGACTCGGTGGCCCATTGCTAGATTTTTATTTAATTTTCTTAATTCAACTGAATACTAATCCAGATTTTGCGAGGTAGACATCGGTGCCACTATGTTTTACTGTTAGTTCTATGAAAACCCGGATAATATATTAAATGATTATTATTGCCGAGATTTTATAGAGTTTTCTACGAAAAGATATTTTACATATCTTCCATTATGGAGCACAATATTCCTTCATTATTTCGATGAAAGCCACAGGGTATCAAACGCTAACATTGAAAATTGGTTTAACCTTGTTAAAAATAATTTAATTAAAAAACCTCACCAAAAATTGGGAAGATTTATAGATGCTTTAGAGGAAAAAACCGAACTTATTTATAACTCTATAGAAATGGCTCCTCATTTAGTTTCAAGAAAACGCAAACAATTATCCAAATTGGTAAACTCACCATTAACTTCATCGCCTAGTACACCAAACAAGCGACAAGATGAAATTGATCCAAGTGATCCAAATATTCAGGAGAGTTGGAAAGGAAACCCTCGTCATAAAGTAAAATATTCCGGCAAAACGGCTCTTTCCAATTACGTTATTTCGAAAACTCTAACGTACATCAATAATAATTATTATGATAATATGACAAAAAACAAATTTTGCTTAAAAATTTTTAAATACAACTTTACCGGCCTCTGGGAAACTACATTAACAAACATATGTTTTACTTCGTTAAAAGGAACAAACTATTTGACTACGGATCTGGTTTATGTCGCTGCAAGTCTTTTAGTTAAAAACAACAATGATATTTGCTAGATCCTTTTCAGACATATCAAGTTATGCAGTTGGGTAAATCATTTAGTACGACACGAAGAAAAAAATATCCGGAAATTTCGCTTTGTCGAAATAAACGAAAAATATACATTCCTCACTGTGGAAACAATCACTTTGTTTTAATAATTATTGATTTACATAAGAAAACAATTATGTCCCATGATCCGTTGTCACCAGAAAAAAAATTAACTTCATTAATAAAAAAGGCACAACAGTTTGTGTGCGATTTAAAAAGAGCTTGGAATGAAAAGGCTGAATTTTTTGACACTGAACCAGCCTACACTTTTCCTGACCAAAGAGATGGTTACAATTGTGGGCCATTAGTTTTGTATGCCATTGATTTTACATCTAATAATAACAAAAAACCTAACATTCACTCTGAAAATGATATTGATCATTTCAAAGAAATTGCAGCATACCGTATCTACTTAAAAGAATTGGTAGCAAATAGTTCTGATTGTGTTAAAATGAATTGTTTAATATGTTTTGAGATAATTCAACCAGAAGAACAATATAATGAATGTATACAGTGCATGCGAAAGCTACATCAAACTTGTAATGTTCACAATGTGCTCTCAGAAATTGACCAAATTTGTAAATTCTGTATATAGCCAACCAGCTTTCCCACTTCCTTTTTACTTCGAGAATGTCACCAGGAGTTTTCATCAAACTCTTGATAATCAAACTCTGTTAAATGTTCACACCCATGGCAGATGGACTGATCTGCATCTTGTAGAGCTTCATTCTATTGTATTAAGAAACTGCAAGATGCATTAAACTTTTACTCAACCCAGCAGTTCTATCTTTAAAAATAGGAATGATGAAATTTGGATGTAAAACCGATATAAGCCCAGATCAATGCTGCAAACTATTGGTTTGTTTGATTTAAATCAATTGAATTAATCGGATTTTAGTCAACTAAATGAAAATAATTTATTTGCACCAATCCAAAAATTATCACGGAACCACATTAGTTAATTCGATCTTTTCTTTTATCTAAGTTGACTATACAAAATTCTATAAAAAATCATGGGTATTGGCAATTGATAGAACTAACAGTAAAACATAGTGGCACCGATGTCTACCTCGCAAAATCTGGATTAGTATTCAGTTGAATTTAGAAAATTAAATAAAAATCTAGCAATGGGCCATCGAGTCAATTTTGACCAATCCAGAACTGTTACAAAATTCTAAAAAAAATCATGGGTATTGGCAATTGATAGAACTAACAGTAAAACATAGTGGCACCGATGTCTACCTCGCAAAATCTGGATGAATTAAGAAAATTAAATAAGAATCTAGCAGTGGGTTTTTATAATTGCGTTGAGTTTTATCATATATACTTGGTTTATTTTTGTGTATTATTTTTATATTTATTTCTTTGGTTTTCATTTATTTAATTAATATTAAAAGATTACTTTTCTCGCCTAATAATTTTAATAATTTTTTCTCGCCTAAATGTTTACCTTTGTAATTTAATACTATTATACCAATACATACACAATTTTTTTTTTACTTAGGATTGTTTTAGGAAATATTTCACGCGCATCTTTTAGTTATCTACATTGAGACTATAAAAATCACCTATCCTTCTACAATGCCATCTGTTTACGTCTTAAACTAGTTCTTATATTCGACAAAATAAACAACAAGTGACATAGTGCCATCTAGCTACATTTGAATAAACTAAAATAAAATATTTTTAAGAGTGCATATTTCTTTCGATATGTAGCGGAAAACTAATTGCAATTTAACGTTTAATCATAAATAAAATAATTCTCTGCAGTGAAATGAATGAAGTGAATCTATACTCGTTTGACTGGCTTTTAAATTTAAATGTTTATTAATTTCAAACAGGTCAAAATCAACCAAATTATCACTACCCGTCTCACCCTCATCAAATAAATGTATGCCTGAAATTACTAGCCCTATTCTATCCATTCGATAAAATGCCTATGCATTATGCCCTTGATGTCCAGTGTAGTTAAGAGGTAGCGAATATGATTATCGAATTTAAGCGTGGAACTGTAGTGAATTTTATTAATTCAATTTAATTTTTCTTACTCTAATTACAATTAATAATTTTTCATAACCTAAGTTTGCAGCAATACCATTATACTAACCTTACAAAATTAGGGAAAAATATTCTTTTTGAAACCCAGCAGTTACCATTCAAGGAATTCCATATGCTAACTCCTCTCACGAAAAACGAAACGTTCATCAAATTACATTTATTGATAGCAGGTGTCAAGATTTCATTGTCAAAATATTTCTTATCATAGGAAAGTTGCACTTTATTTTACATTTATACATATGTACAAATATCACAATAAATAAACACAAATACACTACACTTTAGTATATAGTCAATTTTTCTTTAATTAAGACATTTGGTAACAGATGGCGATAATTGTAATGAAAAAGTTGATTTATATTTTACAGTATGTATAAAATAATCGTTTACATTTTACATACATTTTACATGTAAAAAACCCAGTAAATTACATTGTGTAATTTACACTGTGATTGTCATCCTGTCCCACCAATTTTATTAAAAATGCAGTATCGCATCTTAGCTGCTACAACGAGTTTTTACGTCGCATTTCATTTGAACTGGTTTGCTCTCTAAACTTTTTATATTTCAAATTGAAGCGATTTCAAACCAATTTTATAATAATCTTAATTAAGGTAAGCAACATAGAAGTTTCTTACTATATTTCGCAAATTATTGAAGTAAAAGTAATCGTTTCGTTTTATTATGTAATATAATTTTTGATCAGTTTTACCAATTCATGTACTTTTCCAAGATAAAATAGATTTAATGTTTCATTGATATATCGATGAATGGCATTATTTGTCCAGACGATTACATAACATTGTAACTATTTAGAAACATATTCCGAAAGGTTTGCCATTGTTCGAAAGTATTGAATGATTTATTATTAAAATGATTACAGTTATTTTCTAGCAACATGTAAAATCTCCAGTAAGAGTATAAGTCATTTGACTATACGTCAAAGTATCGCAGGTACATAAGCTCTATAGGTCATATTACCTTTAACCCTATAATTTATTCATATTCTATTCTAAAAATGGAATTGCACTCTTGTTAAAAAGCTCTTAAAAAACGGATAGTAGCATATTATTTTCCGTTATGATACCGAAAAGTGACTCAGTAACATGAATCATATCGCAAGCTTAGAAGTTTTGTTAAAATAATTATCTGAAATGATCACTGGCACTCTCATTCGTTCAAAATAACACCAGATTCAAAAATTTAAATGAAGTCTTTTCAATTTTGGCCTTTACGAATCCTAACTGACCATAAACTAGAAAATTCATTAAAGCTGGGAGGTTGACCTTTATAATAATTCTTGCTTGACGGTATGATTGTTGTTTAGGTGTTGTGTGGTTGTATGGTAAAGGCGATTTACTATTACGATTGGCACCAACTTATACTTGCTAGTGTGAATGCCATGAACCTTGCCCAATACTCATTATCCTTGATAGATCTACCGACATTGGGGTTTTATTAGTTTTACCAAAAAGAATACCCAATTTTTGAATGGTGCAAGTCATTTATTCTCTAACATGATTTACATCTTGATCGAACCTATATAAGCTAATAGAGTTTTATTTATTTATCGTTGTAGTTCTGCCATTTAACTTTAAATTTTTCTGGTTGTCACAACGTCCAAGTTTGCAATTGATTCATATAAAATTACTAGTGTTTAAATGCACTCGTTTGGTTTTTTTTTTTTTTTTATTTTTTTTATTTATTAAAATGGCTGGAACCCTCAAGGATTCCACACTCAATGCCACAACGGGCCCATGGTGCAAACCTAGGATTCTATTAAATTTCACAAAGGCGAGTAGCTGCCTTAGCAAACTGAATCAGCTTGAACCAAGGCAGGGAAGACACTTGATCTAACCGAATAGACCTAGAGTTGAAGACCTGAAGCCTAACTCCTTCAAAGGCCGGACAACTACAGACAAAGTGAATGCAATCATCAACCTCTTCGAGACAGTCCTCACATACACCATCCTGAGCTACACCCATGCGATGAAGAAGATCTTTGAATCGGCCATGACCTGTAAGAATCCCAACCAGGATCCTCAACTGATCTTTCCTTAAAGACAAAGCAAACTTAGTCGACCTCAAATTGGGTTCACTAATAAATTGTTTCGCCCAGCGGCAGCCAGACGAAACACGCCAATTTTGTTTTGCAACAGACATAATGAATTTCTTAAAAGCTTGCTTACCCAAACTAAAAGAAAGGGGAGTAGCTGGTTCAGTGCCGAAAATTTCCAAACGAGAACCAGCTTTAGCTAAGGAGTCCGCGAACTCATTGCCCTCGATGCCACAATGAGCCGGGACCCACATTAGTGAGACTTTATTTAATACGCAAAGACGATTAATGTAAAGTTTACAATCCTTGACTAGTTTGGAAACAGTCAAAGGGTTTATTAATGAATCGAGCACAGCTTTACTATCAGTACACATTATGATGTTTTCCTCAGCAAAGCTATACTTTAAAGCAGCAAACACACAATGCGAGAGCGCAATCAGTTCCGCGTGAAATGCTGTACAGTACGAACCCAGACAACCAGACGAACTCTGAACCAACGCGGGACAGTATGTTTCAAACCCTGCAGAAAGTTCAGAGCGCGATCCATCCGAGAAGAATACTATAGATTCAGACAATCGTTTTTGAAAGACCTGCGAAGCCCACAGATCTTTAGACGGATATTCTACCGAGAATGAATTGGAAAAGTCAAACTCAGGTAGCAGTCTGTCATTAACCATATCAATTTCTGGTATAAGTGAATTGTACCGAGAAATAATGAGCCTATGACCCAAAATGGATCCGAAACTATTCCACTCGTTTGGTTAGTAAAACCTAAAATATTTTAGAACGCCCTTTGCTAGGTTGTAAATCAAGTGGTGCTCCTCCAAAATAAATTAAAACATTCTCATGGTACTACTAAGGTGCTAGAGTTACAGAAAATTCTCCGAACTACCCTATAAATCATAAATGTCTTAACCTTATATTAACGGAGTAACATCCATTTGAAATCAAATAAAAACAGAAAATGGATGCAAATATTTTTCGAAATCTAACAAAAAATTTCCAAACTACTCTATAAAATCATAAAACTCACTCTCAACCCAGTATTAAAGTAGTTAATTTCAGATATTTAAAACCAGTTAGAGATATAGAGAATTTACTAAAGAAGGTATGCAGAAATTTGCATCATTTTTCGAAAAATTCCCAAAAATATTGACATGCGTCTAAGCATGTTGAAGAAAAATCACCATTAATTGGGACACGATCCAAAAACTTTAATACTAGCAACCAATCGAATGGATAATAGTTAATTGAATAATGACAGTACAAGGATTTTATAAGTGACTGACTGATTAAAAGATGGACAGTCTAAAGAGGATCTTTGTAAAAATTATAAGTTAAACGATGTGAATAAAAAATTAAAATTTCGGACTGCCAGGCATTGACACTTTAAATGTATAATCTATGGTAAATATCTTAATCAATGCTTGACCTTAAAACTACAACCAAACCGGGACATCGGGGAATTGATAAAAGATGTGGTTGGTTGTGAAGATGCCAGGTTCGAAACGTCAATGGAACGATGACATAAAAGTGATTTTCGTTTCAAGCTATTTAAAGATTTAAACTATTTCCTCTGGTAGTTTTTTCATTCTTGGCTTTTCGTTAGTGACATCGCAAAACCTATATCGATTGTCTCACTATCAAAGAAGAGCATAATATGCGGAAATAATTAAATGATTTTTTGGTAGAGAATTTAAATTCCAGAGAGCGAAATCTTCTACGAACTTGGTTGCTTCTGTTATACCTTTGTGAGAATATCCAACCTGGAATATATAAGATATTTACATGTATGATGTTGAGTGAGTCACCTGGTAAACATACATCGTTTTTTTTATATTTTTTTTTTTCATAATATTCATGCTAACAAAAAAATAAAAAATTAAGAACATAACAAAGAACATATACGAAATGATTATAAAACTGATGATGACGACAACGAAGATGATGTTTGAAAAAAAAACTGAATATACATTTAATTGTAAGAAGTAAACTAAAAAACTAGTTCACTTCAATTGTAAATAATAGTCATAGTCTTTCTTCTTGGTCTCGATTTACATCCATCCATATTATATACTGATTATGCTATGGTGATGATGTCTTAAAGATTATTATTACAATGATGATGATGATGATGATGATGACGATTATTTTTCTTCGTCTATATACCATTGGACAGTTGCACCGTTTTTTTTAATTACATTAATTAAAATGAATGATTTATTTGTTGAAATAGTTGAGATAAATATAAGAAATAAGACGAACCAATTTTATTCATAGACAATAGACATTAATCTTTGGTACGTACGGTGTATACGCATAGCATAAATTTATGAATATGTCTATATCATTTTAGTTGACGTCTACGACATAATTTATCGTTTCCTTCGTCAGCATTCTGCAAAATATAATGTATTCATAGATGGATCGTTAGATAGAGATATTATGGTACTTTGTGTTTTATATTTACGTATATGTATATATATATATATATATATATATATATATATATATATACGACGAACACACATGTATATACATAAATGACAAATCATATAAATCAATCAACACATTGTGGGTCTATCTCATTTCATACTATTAATTGTCAGATTAGATATTATGTGAAATGATGCGGAAAAAAATTTATTAAAATCGTATTATTTTGCGGTTTATAGAAAGAAGGCTGTAAGCCATTGTAGAAATTGTTGATAAAATTGTATGTTACTTTATCTAATGTGATGGATTGTTATTTACTATATTTAAGAATTGTAATTTCATTTATCTATGGTGATGTTTAACGGATATTTATCTACCTATAAAATTTTTTTTTTCATCTTTATATATAAATTTGTGGCGTTTGTGGTCGGAGGGCATTAACATGTAAAACGAATGAGAATTATAGTACCACAAATGTTGTTAAATCGTGTCCTGGATATTGAAAAATCTATGCATCACGAATTTATTCGGCACGTGCAGTTTTAGTTCAAGCCGACCAATATTACAGAATTTGACTTTTTTGATTTTGAGACAGCCTTAAGTTAATCTTTATATTAAAAAAAAACATTTCAAACCTGCTGGAATCTTAAGTAAGAATTTAATATAAAGATAGAACTACAAAAAAAAATCATTAAGAAAAAACCTGTTTTCTATTGACCTATACCATCTCGTTACGCGACAATAACAACAACCTTCTCGAAATCACTTCTATGACAAACAAATGAAAAAATAACGAAACACTTAACGTCTTATCAACAAATTTCTTTATTTGTCGTTAACATAAATGTTGAAAAAATTTAAAAAAAAAAAAAATAATTGTATAATTAAATTGACTCATTGTAATTAAAATTAATTAAAATTTCTTCTTCTTCTTTTTTAGTTATACGACAAAAACACAAACCAAAACAGTTTCGTCTATTAATTCGATTATTCGACATTATGTACTATACTGGTGAGGGGTGGCTCATACTCGTACCATTAATAGTACACAGCCACAACACAAAATTGTTGTCATTTTAATCAAATATTCGCTTGACTGCGCACAGACGTCATACAAATGTCTTGTCTATTTATTGATAAAAATTAAATTTATTTTTAACAAATAATTTTGTGTTCACCAAAAAAAAAAATTAATTTATTTCATTTTTGTTTTATTTATCATTTTAATTAGTTTTTTTTTTCGTTCGTTTTATGTATACAAAACAGTGAGTGTACATAAATTGTTTAAAATGCATTTTTAATAAGGAAGTAATAAAAATCGTATAAAGAAATAGATGGATGGGTATTCTAATGACCAAATTACGTGATATTTTCATCATACGAGAATTTCTCAACATTTTTATTTATTCTATACACATATTGTAATGAATGCGTGAATAACAATCAGTAGTCGGAGATGATACTTGTACAAACATGAACCACACCAGCTGAGTATTCAAATAAATTAAATACAAAAATTTATGGATAACAACTTTTCGTAGATGTCAAGATAATTTTTAATTTGAGTTATATATAAAATCGATTTACTAATTATTTTGGACGGTCCAAGCAACACCTCTGCGAATGATTATAATAAACAAGTAAATCGATGCCCGCCTTGTTATAATCCAAAACAAAGAAGAAAAAATAGACTTAAAAAATAGATTTTTCACACAGAAAAATCCTGAATGTAGCCAAACTTTCCTTTAGAAGTTAAGGAATTAATTACATTTCCAATTTGAGCTCTCCGGGCAAAAGTGATTCGGATTTTCTATGAAGAAAATATGTATAGATGTATAAAAGGTTAAGTTAGAGCTTTTGAAGAAATTATATCACTTATAAAATTCAAACCCCCATTATGTCCTTATTTTCAAAATTTATGAATATTGATGACTTTGTGAGCTAACCCACAAAATTTGAAAGCTCGAAAATGATTTGTGAAATTCAACGATTATTTGGCAGCATTATTTATGCTTAAATTGAGAGTTTTTGATGAAAGTTGCTCTCATAAAAGTAGGACCACTATTACGTGTTTACTTGCACGCTTTATGAAAATTGATAATTTTATGGGCAAACCCCTTGCCGGATCTTTAAGCTCGAAAATGATTTATAAAAATTAACGATTATTTTGCAACATTATTGATGATTAAATTGAGAGCTTTTGATGAAAGTTGCATTTACAGAAATAAGACCAGTATTACGTGTTTAA
Source organism: Tipula confusa (assembly GCA_963556175.1). NCBI lineage: Eukaryota > Metazoa > Arthropoda > Insecta > Diptera > Tipulidae > Tipula > Tipula confusa. The sequence goes on from OY744476.1 coordinate 45,187,041, forward strand.
TTGTACAATTTATGCTTATTGATAATTTTGTAGGCTAAACCATTGCTTGATTGTTAAGCTTAAAAATGATTTATGTTAAAAAATTAACGATTACTTTGTAGCACTAATTATGCTTAAATTAAAAGCTTTTGATAAAAGTATCAATCATTAAAAACCGACCACTATTACGTGGTTTTTTTGCAAAATTTATGCTAATTGATAATTTTGTGGGCTCCCTTGCCTGATCTTTAGGCTCAAAAATGATTTATAAAAATTAACGATTATTTGGCAGCATGTTTATGTTTTAATTGAGAGCTTTTGATTAAAGTTGCATTTACAGAAATAGGACCATTATTTCGTGTTTAACTGAACAATTTATGCTCATTGGTAATTTTTTGTAAGCTAGAAAATGATTTGTGAAATTTGACCATTATTTTGCAGCATTATTTATGCTTAAATTGAGAGCTTTTGATGCAAGTTTCATTTACAGAAATAGGACCACTATTTTGTGTTTAATTGTACAATTTATGCTTATTGATAATTTTGTTGACTCTTGTCTGATTTTTAAGCTTGAAAATGATTTGAAAAAAATTTATAATTATTTTGAAGCCTTATTATGCTTAAATTGAGAGCTTTTGATGAAAGTTGCATTTATAGAAATAGGACCACTATTTCGTGTTTAATTGAACAATTTATGCTTATTGATAATTTTTTGTAAGCTAGAAAATGATTTGTGAAATTTGACCATTATTTTGCAGCATTATTTATGCTTAAATTGAGAGCTTTTGATGAAAGTTGCACTTACAGAAATAGGACCACTATTTCGTGTTTAATTGAATAATTTATCATTGGTAATTTTTTGTAAGCTAGAAAATGATTTGTGAAATTTGACCATTATTTTGCAGCATTATTTATGCTTAAATTGAGTGCTTTTGATGAAAGTTGCATTTACAGAAATAGGACCACTATTTCGTGTTTAATTGTACAATTTATGCTTATTGGTAATTTTGTAGGCCTTTGTCTGATTTTTAAGCATGAAAAAAATTTGTGAAACTTCATGATTATTTTTTTGCGTTATTTATGCCTAAATTGAGAGCTTTCGATGAAACTTGCATTTATAAAAGTCTGACTTCTTTTACGTGTTTAATTACGTGATAATTTTGTGTAAGCTAGAAAATAATTTGAGAAATTTGACCATTTTTCTGCAGTATTATCAATGCTTAAATTGAGAGCTTTTATTAATGTTTAAATTGAGAGGTTTGATGGAAGTGCCACTCATTTAAAACTAACCACTATTTCGGCGTTATTTGCAAAACTTATGCATATTGATAATTTTGTGGGCTAATCCATTGTTTGATTGTTAAGCTTAAAAATGATTTATGTTAAAAAATTAACGATTATTTTGTAGCACTAATTATGCTTAAATTAAAAGCTTTTGATAAAGGTATCAATCATTAAAATCCAACCACTACTATTATTGCTTATTTGCAAAATTTATGCTAATTGATAATTTTGTGGGATCCCTTGATATTTAGGCTCGAAAATGATTTATAAAAATTAACGATTATTTGGCAGCATTTTTATGTTTTAATTGAGAGCTTTTGATAAAAGTTGCATTTACAGAAATAGGACCACTATTTCCCGTTTAATTGAATAATTTATGCTTATTGATAATTTTGTGAGCTCTAGTCTGATTTTTTAGCTAGACACTGATTTATCATAAAAAAATTAAGAATTATTTTGTAGCATTATTTATGCTTAAATGAGGAGCTTTTAATAAAAATTACATTCATTAAAAGTTGGACCACTATTATGTGTTTAATTACACATTTGATGCTTTTTGATAATTTTGTGGGCTTATCCCTTGCCTGATTTCTAAGCTTAAAAATGGCTTATGAAGATTATTTTGAAGCAATATTTATGCTTAAATTGAGAGCCTTTGATCGAAGTATCATTCATTAAACACAGACCACTATTACGTACTTATTTGCAAAAATTATGCATATTGATTAGTTTGTGGACTTCATCCTTGCCTTTTTTTTATGCTTGAAAGTGGTTAATGAAAATTATCGATTATTTTGTAGCATAATTTATGCTTAAACTGAGAGCTTTTGATGAAAGTATAAAAATAGGACCACTATTACGTGTTAAATTGCAAAATTTATGCTTATTGATAATTTTGTAGCATAACTTCTTGCCTGAATCGTAAACTCGAAAGTGATTTTTGAAAATTAACGGTTATTTGCTGCAGTAGCATTTATGCTCATACTAAGAGCTTTTGATGATAGTTACACTCATAAAAATTAGAATGCGGAAAGTTAAAAAACATCAAGAAAAAAAGATGTATGCTTAAGAGGCCAATGCATTATTTGCAATGGCAAACCCAAATTGAACAGTCTATAGCCTTGCATTTTTCCGAAAATTTGTGAAAAAATTTTCGAATTTCAAAGGATTTTATAAGGCTGTAATTTTTTAAAAATTAAATTGAGGGTGGATTTAATGGGTTTAAAGAGTATCCAGGACGGCTTTGATTGAATTCTGTCGAAAGACTGCTTTCATAATGGTAAATGCAATCCAGATCCAAAGGTTCATGCTTTAAGAATTTTATATCTACTGATACAATGTGGTTGAAGAAGACAAAAATGACTCTAATGACAGGACTTATTTGGTAATAAAGGAACGAGTTGTTGGACAGGTTCACCTTTCAGAAATATATCACCTTTTATTTGATAATCAAGATCTCTTGGCTGTTTCAAAATAATTCAACGGTTTGTGACTTTATTACGAATATACATGTATTCACAGTACTAGAAATAAAAAGGCTCCATCTATGCATTACACAGAACGAAGCTAAATTTTCTGATTCCCTGAACATGTAACCATCCAAAGGTTGAGCGATATTTAATAGAATGAATCATTTATCTTTTATCGACAATGCACATGACGATTGAGTTGCAGAATCTGTAAGAATCTAAAATTGTATCTTGTATAATAAAATAAATGTAGTATAGGCAATAAAGTACAGAACCAATCACATATTTTTAATAGAAAAAAAAATTGTGAAACACGAAAATTAAATGAAATAACCGTTCTGTCAACTAAAACCCAAATTCAAAATACATTTTAATTAAAAGGGATATCAAGCATTTCCTATGTGGCATTAAAAGATTATTAACTTTTGACTAGATAGTCAAGTTTTTAGATCAAAACTTCGCAACTTGATTACATTCAAAATCGTAGTTTTCTTTAAACTTTTTCCTAGCCGATTCGCAAATTCACCTTAAATACAACAAAATAATTACCTGTATAATAGATACTTTATGCTTTAGTTCTACCTCAAAACAATTACCTCAAAATATTTAAATGATTTTGAACAAATCTAACTGGTTTATGTCACTTACATGTAATATGTAACAGCTTATGTAACACATTTATGTCGCTTATACTGTTTAAACTAAAAATTTATTTACAAATATTACATAATCGTGAAGTAGCACCATTCAAGGTGTACAGGAATTAATTGTCCCTTATTTGCTTACAACTCTCACCTTTTTTGTATGATGTTTTGCTTAATTTTTTTTTCGTAAGTTAAACTATCTAAAACTCGGAAACTCGGATCACTATACATTTAGATATTGAGATGGAGATCAATGAAACCTATTTGTTGTTACGGTATCGACCAGTCATAGCTTGTCTAAAAACCGTTTATTATTTTATTCGCAACACTTCACATCAATCTATTTAACCCACACACGCAATTAATTTTGTTTTGTTTCCAAAAACTATCCACCAAAAAACAAAACACTCAACAACAAAACTATCTGCATAATTTATTGCATAAAATTATCTTCCATCGTCATTAATTATCAACACATATACATGTAACGCAGTATATATGTGTCATCATCTTAATTAAAATATGTTTGTTATACAAAAACAAAAATAAAAAAAAAATTAAAAAAAAAAAAATACAAAAAATTAATTAAAATAATCAAAAACTCACATCCGATTTATGTAAATTTTCAACAGCAAAAAAAAATTGTTGGAAATTAATTCGCTATCGGCGAATGAATAATGTATAACAACAGCAACAACAACAACATACATTCTAAAAATATAAAATTTTAATTAGATATTTAGATATAATTAAATAATAACAATATAATATTTAAATAATAGAAAAAAGCTCCAGTGATAAAGTTAACAATTTTTCCGTTTCGTCTTTAATTAAAAATTTTACGACAGTATTATGTTCTGTATAGTCGAGTGTGAGATACCCACCGGTATAGTTGCCGTGTGTGTAGATTTATGGAAATTCTTTTTTCTTTTTTTTTTGTTGGGTAATTTAACTAATTTATCGAGTTATAACGAAATATCTAGAACTGTAAATTGCTTTAACGTACATCGACCTATAATGATCTATTCGTATATCAGTCGTGTTTTGACAGCTCCGCTTATTTTGGATTTGATTCTCGTCAAGTTTCGTTAAGTGCATTATTCCAAAATCTCAAATTCTGAAATCGTGGCAGGTGATTTAAATTTCCATAATGACAAGTGGGGCTAAGATTTTAAATTCGTTACTCTGGCTAGTGATACGACTGATCTGTTTGCTGCTTTAAACCAACTTACACAGCACGCAGATCTTTTTACGAGAATACCAGATCGGATCAATGATACACGTTAGCTACTGGTTCTGTTTTTAATGTGCATAAATACAATATTTCTGTCAGTGCAGTTTTAGGAAATTTTAAAGAACAGTTGCGACAGGTCTGAAACCAGGGTTTTAATAATCCGACATTTTGGGTCTTTGCTAATTTTTTCTATTGCCCAAGAAAAAGCTAATCTTCTCATCCAAAAATTTGCTACAAACTCTAATTTAGCTGATTCTAGCTTAACACTTGTGATTATCTCTCAAAACTCCTAGAATTGTCACTAAATTCATTGCAAACATTAACACAAATAAGTCAGCCGGTCCGAATGGTTTTTCCCCAATTGTTTTAAAATATTGTTGTAAGGCCCTGTTAATGCCACTTTTAAGTTTGTTCTACTGATCTATGACTTCGGGCATTTTTACCTCAATCTGAATAATTTGCTAACAGACATCTTGAAGAATCGAGTCCTTTGAATTTTCGGCCAAATGCAATCGTCTCTGTCCCAAAGTACTTGACACCATAATCAATTTCCAGCTAATGAAATATTTGGACGATAATCATATTCGTAATTTCGTAATTTTTTCGTGTTTTAAATAATTTGTGAAATGTATGCATATTTTAAAGCAGTTATACAGGTGTCAAGAGCTTTTGATAAAGGTATCAGTTATCTCAATCGGACCACTATTACGTGTGGTATTGTCTTTTCAAATATTGCTAAACAGTAGGCCCAAAAACAAATATACTGAAAAATTGTTAGTTGGGCTCGATTCCTTCAGTACTGCGAGTTGTGGCGAAAAATATTTATATTTGGCTGTAACAACAGCCACTTCTATTTTGCTTATAAATTGTTTGGTTTTAATTATTGGTTCTTCGTGCCGGAATATACGCACTGGCTCGAATTAATTTGTTGTAAACAGAATCACCAGCGAGAGAAACGCGTGTAAAAAAACAGTAACTGTTACTGCGCACATTTAGTGCCTCAGGATATTTGAACACTGAATTGAAAGTGAACCTAATTAGTGACTCATTAATATCAGAATGTATTTACCAGCATTGAGCAAGCGTAAAAAGGCATCTACAAGGGTCTCATAACGAGATTAGAATAATTTTTGATGGAGCTTTCCAACACTACTAATGAAGAAGTCTAGCCAAAGGTCACACTTGTTTCTAAACTTCTTCAAGTATTTTTCGATATTGAAGATAAAATATTTTGCGAATCGAAAAATGAACCTTCAGAAATGAAGGCAGCTGAGAAAATTTCAAGGTCCCACGATTATATATTCTAGTATTTTCTGACGATTATCAAAAAGGGCCAAACCAAAGGACCTTCACCAATTTTGCAAGAGACACTGTTCGGTAGGGTTATAGCTATAAATTTTAGTTATAAATCCCAACTAAAAGAAATATTCTGCCATTTTCATTCCGAATTTCTGATGCAATGAGATGGTTCGCGCCTGTTATCATAAATTTTAAAAACTTATTTCAAAGGTTATGGCCCTTAAAATTGGTTTGGGATGATGAAATACCACCACCATTGTGCAAAAATTGGTTGAAGGCGAAGAACAATATGTTTTTCATGTGACATATGACATGTCTACAAAATTTAAGTATCTTGAGATGGCTGTTAACTATGAACATTTAAATGAAACTGCATGGAGTTTCTGATGCATCAGATGCAACGCAGTGATGATAGCAAAACAAAAAACCAAGTCTCAATTTCACGATTGAAGCTGTGTGCTGCTGTACTGTTTAAAAAATTAACTATGATGATCAATGAAACATTGGGTAGTAATATTGAAATGACGGCAGGGACAGATTTGACGATTGTTCAAATTTTGTTGGATAGCTTCTCATCCACGAAGATGAAAAACCTGCATTACTAATTTAAGAACAGCTAATATTTAAGAACAGCTAATTTAAGAACAGCTAATATTTTATCTTCTCTTTTTAGAAACCATTGGAGACATACACAATCAACAAACAACCCATCCGATTGCGCAACCAGAGGTTAACTGCCAGAAAAACTAATGAACTGTAATCTTTAGTGGAAAGGTCATGAGGAAAGCAATCTGAAAGAAATTTCAGAATTACGCTTAACATTGATGGCAACATTTGCAAAAGGAGTTAAAGCATCTTTGGCAGCGATGGCACACAGAATACCTAACCTCGCTTCACACATGAACCAAATGACTATCTCAAGGAGAGAAACTCAAAATGAACGAAGTGGTTATAATGAAGGATAACAATCAGTCCTCTACAGATTAATTATTGGGTCGTGTATACAATTTTTAGAAGATACAGTCCATCTCGAAACATTGGTAACATAATTTTAGATGTATTCTGATAATCGACTGTATAACGTCCATGCCTGAGTTTTTTTTGCAAAAGTGGTTATTCAGGTAAGGATTTGACTATGTTGTTCAATTAAATTGCTTTAAAGTAGTCTCATTGTAATATGAGAACTAGGATAACCGAGTAAAACGTCATTTGCACTCCTTTTGATTAGTTTCCATTTGGATAAAAAAAGGTATGGCTGACATGCGGTCGAGTATTTCTTGTTAAAACTCCGCTAGTTGATTAATCAATTCAATAAATTATCCATTATTGTAGTACGCCTGTTTTTAATATAGGGACGAGTAAATCTATTTACTAGGTTCAAAGTAAAATTTTGCAATTTTCTCTCCAGGTTGGCAACCTATATATATTTCACCATTAAACGGAAATGAATTTAAAGCAGCTATTGTCCAAGATATTTTTATGACATTTTCGTTTTATGGTTATTGTAATGCATGAATCGCAAAATTTGATGCATTTGCTGTAACAACATAGTCGCTCTGTAAAAGTGTTAATTTTTTCTGTGTCGTAACTCTTCCAGTCATTTATCCCAATTTTTTTCAATTCAGCATTGAACAAAATACCAATTACCATCATACATTTTATCCACTTCCACGTTGAATTATGTTCTTTAGCTTGGGATAGATTAAGGTATTCTACAAAATAATCTATGGAAATTACACATCTGCTATATAAGGAGATTTGGTCGAAATGTATCAGTTATCAATTTCTACTGAAAAAATACTTTTTTCATATTACGAAACAGCCTGAAACCTACGAGTAAGACTTTATGATGTACTTTGAGATAGCTGTGAATACCTTAAATTTTTGTTTATATAAAATAAGAGATACATTTTTAGGCAATATTTTAAGCCGACCTTCTCAAGTATAGAAAGACACGTTCAGTGGGTTATTAAAAATAAGTCCAGATTTCAGGAGCTATGGTCTAACACCGAATTGATGCTGATCGATAAACTGTGGAATAAGCTTCATTCGCTGTGAATAGGTTATATAAAATGGGCTTTATTGGATAGAAAATTGTATGGCATTAATGTTTAAATATGATTTCGACCAATACGGATGGCGAGTACGAGGCGCAATCTGGAACACCAATTTTCGCAAACTTTTCGCAGCATTTTCGGCCGTATTTCGCCAACAACTCTTCGAATGTTGATTTCCAGGTAATCAATTGGCTCTGATGTATTGACGTAGACAAGTGACTTTACATAACCGCAATGAAAATAATCCAATAGGGTTAAATCACACGATTAATTGGACCATTACGCGAAATTATTCTTTCATCAAAAGTTTCTTTGAGTAAATCAATTATAGCGCGCGCTGTGTGGCATGTGGCACCGTCCTGTTGGAACCACATGTCAGCAAGATTAATGCCAGCTAATCGAGGTACGAAAAACTTTCAAATCATGTCCCTATACCGCGCACCATTGACAGTAACATCCTGACCATCATCATTTTTGAAGACATATGGACCAATGACCCCGACAGCCTATAGAGCGCACCAAACAGTAATTTTCTGTGGATATAATGGAGTTTCGACAAAAGCTTGTGGGTTATTCTTACTCCATAAGCATGGATACGTTGCTTATTTACGTACCCATTCAACCAAAAATGGGCTTCATCGGAGAACCAAATTTTGAATGGAAATTCAACATCAATATTTGATAAAAAATTTCAACAATTTGCAAGCGTTGCTCTGATGTAAGTCTATCCATAATGAAATGTCAAACCAAACTAAACAAAAAACAACTATCAGCTGTTAAATGGGTTGTCAAATAAAGCAGTGTTGCTAACTCAAAGTTGTGAATCTATAAAGAAACACTCTTTATATATATATATATATATATATATATATATATATATATATATATATATATATATATATATATATATATATATATATATATATATATATATATATATATATATATATATATATATATATATATATATATATATATATATATATATATATAGTATTATTGAATTCTCGAGTGAAATGCATTCCATCAATAAAATTTTATTTGGAGTATGCACCAAAATTACTGCAGTTTCAATACTGTGCAGACGGTGGTTTATTTTTTTATTATGGAGAATAACAAAATGTAAGATTTAAATCATAAAACATAAATAAAATGATTTTTTTTAGGAAACGTACTACAATAGAGCACACTTTATGAAAATGTTAGAGTTCATGAAACAGCATCCAGATATTGCCAAAAATTTGACAAAATCTGGAGTTGAGGTTGTTCAACATTTCTGGCAAAATTTAAGAGATTTATAAGATATAATTGCTTCCTTACCAAGTAACCTTTGGTTTCTATCCCCACTGTTGTATCCATTTTTGAAATATTCTGATGATTCGGCATTTCCCCAAATAAATGAGTCGGGACTCAAGCCGTGAAACGTCGCATCAATACTTCGAATCTTAAGTTTATGGTCACACATCTTAAATAAAATAGTTTATTAATGCCAAAGAAAAGATGAGTAAAATTGATTCTTACTTTCATTGAGGCTGTAAAATCCTTTTCTATTATAAAATGGGTGCGCATGATCTCCTGGTTGCAATTTTAATATGAATACCATCCATACACATGAAGATACCCTTAATCATACTCTTCTTAAAGAAATAAACCCTATAGCTTTACTTTCCTCGGCTTCGGCCATCTTAAGTGTCACCCATTTTCAACACAAAATAGTTTCCAATATTCCAAAAACTTCAGATAAAATAACTAAAACTGTTGGTTGTGCCATCCCAACAAAGCAATTTTGGCCAATACCATTTTGGTAGCCGTATTTAGCCAAAAATGTTAACGAGACACCAATTTATCTTCTAGTGTTAATGATGATGGTTTCACCGCTGTTGGCAATTTGGTTTTAAGCTCTTTTATATTTCTTGATATTACGTCGGGTTCAATAATACAAATAATTTTAAGTGCGAATCGAATGCAAATCAATTGAACTCCCGCCGCAGTACATCCGCCGAGTTGTATTTTCGAAATGATTATCTTGACAACACAGTGCTTTTAAGACGCTAAAGTGGTTTCTCTACATCTTCAACATTTATTGTTATATAAATCGAGAAAGAGTTAACATTTAGTTCTAGGGAGGTATAAAAAACGACATGAAATTCCGTTGACGTTTTTTTACCAGAAACACTCTATGATATCTGCAATTTGTTTGCTAATTTTTTCGTATCGGCTGTCAATGCAAAATGGTTCTCTCCAGTGAAAGCCATCGTCGATGTTTTTCCCTGATCAAAGGTAAATCATATATATTTATCCAATCTTCAAGCCGCGTTAAAGAAATATAAAAAGTAAATATCTTGGAACAACCATTCTCTCGGTCTTATTCATACTGTTTAAGTCGGTGGTTCCCAAAGTGTTAGACTTTCATACCAAGAAACTTATTTCTTCTGCTCAACACCGATTTAATCACGGGAGGTTTTCAATTACTAACCCTGCCTCGTTTTATGGTTAAATATGTGGCTGTATAATGGCACAAGCTTATTTTCATTATTTATTAGCAAAGTTCTAAATTAATTAAAGTTTACCAAGTATACGTGCTCTGCACAGATGACATTAAGATTTTCGTCAGAGACTCTGGTAGTTCTTATTTTGTAAAGCTACTGGAGGACGGAAACCGATTTCATAGGTGGCCATTATCAATCGAGCCGAGCCTTTTCTGATTAAGTTTTGCTCTTCGCGTTCGATTTACCGCAGATATACATTATGCCCGCCTTCATAAGAAAAATTTGTCTAGCATTTTAGTGATCCGATATTTTTGACATAACGGTATATTTAGAGTGTGCATCTACAGTTACCTCCTAGCAATATCATTTCTAGAATATTGAGAGCGTTCAGTAACAATTGTTTGGTTTTTCGCTTCGATGTTTGACACACACGCTATGGATTTTCCACCTTATCAGAATTGAACTGACCTTTTGAAATTACAACTTGTAAACTTAAACCGGGGCGCGTAGCATCTCCATTGTTCGTACGCGATATTATTAACTTCCTTGTCTATGCTCTCAAAATGTTTAAAAGTTTTAATTACCTGACGCAAATTTCTTCAACAGGAACAGCTACGACTCCATTTTTGTTATCACAAATCATACAATGTTATAAATTAATCGTTGGCGACACAATCATAAACTGTGTCATCATACTTTGTATGTATAATACCGTCTCTAGCTAAACTAATTCCACTAATATCGGATTTATAGTTTATATTATAATATACCTTAGACGACTTGATAATTACATCATTCACATTTAACGTTATATTATCGTACATATGACTTTTGTAGTACCACTTAAGTTATTGTTAAAAGTTCTCGATTCTTGCATTTCCAACCTACTTCATCTCTATGTATATTCTCGTATCTTCTGTATAACGCATATATATAATAAATACAAGAACAACATAAAAAAAATTCAACAATTCAAGTTCTTAATTCTCATGTTGTTTTGATTTGGATTTTTTTTTTTTTGTGTTCAACATAAGACGAAAACAACATAAATGATCGCCAAAGAAAAATTGAAAAACTGGTTTTCTTATATATATACACTTTCTTAGTCATCTCATAATGGTCTTCATGTATAATCAAAATCAAAAAAATATAATCGTGATTTTTTATAATTTCGTTGTTTTTGTTGTTGTTGCTGGTTGGTGTAAGAAGAAAGAATTAAATAAACGAAAATCTTAAAGAAGAACATTATAAGAACACGAACACAACAATTTCTTTGTTTGATTGATGATCATCTTGGATGATGATGAAAAGTTGAAAATAAATTATCATTACAAATTTTTTTTTTTTACGTTGTTATTATTATTTTGTTGGTACGGTTTTAAAGATCATATGGGTTTTCGATCGATTAAGTGTCAGACGGATTGGATTAAATTTGACGGTTAATCTGATATGAAATATACAAAAAAAAATGTGTATATACCGGTTTAAATTAGTAGAAAATGGTAGCAATATTTTACACTCTCTAATGATCATTCTCATCGTAAAATGATATTTTGAGTATTCACTCAAAATATGGTAAATGATACTCCATTTTAGATAGGGAAAATATGCGAAAATCCTCACAAATCCAAATATTCTATATAGTCCAAAAGACAAATGATGATTTTTTTATCAAAACTGATCAATTTAAGAGCATCAAACTAAGAGCAACTCATTAATTTTGATTCGCACCAACCGAACTCTTTGGAATTTTTGCAGTAGTGGGCAGCTTTTTTTTCTAGTTATGGGTTCCAGTTATGGGTTGTTTAATTTTGCCAGTGTGCCTAAAAAACTGATTTAACATTACAAATCAATTGAATATACACTTTATTTGACGTAAAACTTTAAAATTAATATAAATAGATTTTAAAAAAAGGTATTAATGATTACAAATGAATTGAATTAACCATTTTATGACCAATACGTCATGTAATTGCTAAAAATCTAATTTAAATGCATATTATTTGACACAAATTTTTAAAATTAATATAAATTAGATATAAAAAAAAATTATTAAACATTACCAATCAATTGAAATAACCTTTTTATAAGCAATACCATCAAAGTTTTGAATAACTTAGGTTATGTCATTAAAATTAAGAAAATCTATGGCTCTAAGTATCTATAGTCTGTCGCTCAGATACAACCAGATTTATTTGCAATTAACACACTGATTTAAAGAAACCCAATGAATAATATACAACCAATTCAGGTAAATAAATTTTCAGAACTGTAGATGTAATCTAATTTAAGCCTCACCAAATTAATTAAAGCGTGTCGTAAATCCTCATTTGATATGGACGGTAAATCAGCGAATAAGTTTACGGTGTGTTGCTGGTTGTTTACATCTCACAGTTCACCAATATAAGCAGCTGCTCTCCGCAAATTATTGTAAGACCAATATAGAATCTTTTACTATTTAGCAAAATATCGATTTCAGACAATCAGCATTTGGTTATAACTCACTGGTGGTCGAAAATAATTCTTAAATAATCCCTATATATTTTTAAGAGATTAAAAAATAATATTTGACAGTGGTGGGATTCGAACCCACGCTATTTCTGACTGGTGCCTAAAACCAGCGCCTTAGACCACTCGGCCACACTGCCTTGAATCAGCACAATTTGATTGGTAATTCAAATAGCTGAAGAATTTATCGATTATAATCAGTAATAATAAATTGCAACATATAACAGTGCAGAATTGAATGAATTGATATTTAAAATTGAGTTAAAAGAAGCCTCTTTAGCTCAGTGGCAGAGCACTGGTCTTGTAAACCAGGGGTCATGAGTTCAATCCTCATAGGAGGCAATTTTTTACATTTTTAAATATCATTCTAGTTGTGATGCTTATTATCAAGAAACTAATAATTCATTTAATATCCAAACTAAATACAATTTTGAAAAACGATAGTGGTCGAAAACGCCAAAGGCTGTTAATTATATCAATTAAAAATAACCATAATTTAAGTTACAATGACTTTTTAAGGTAACGTAAACTTGTATTGTAGCTCCTATACCGGCGTAAGATTGTCATACTTTGTAATGCTGTATTAATAAAATTCTTTCAAGTTTTCAATTTTTTGTTCCAAATACCGCTTTGTTTTGATATTTCTATCATTTTTATAATTTGATTTGTAGTTCAATTTGACCAGGATTTTTTTTGTTTTTTTTTTAGTAAATATTCAAAGTTTCTGGAAATTTTTTACGACATTGTGTTTTATGTTGTAATTCGACCTAAAAGAAAATTTTTCTGTATACTAAACTCACTACAGCTCGATGTTAATATTTGACGTAAAATAATTTTGATTATGCGTGACAGTTTTGTTAATAGTTTCTTTTCATTTTTAACCTTATATCGCCTCGCGTTTTGCTTTTAGTAGCTTATACATTTTCAGAAACTAGAACATGTCATAAACATGTTCTAGTCTAGTATATCTGAAATCACCTATAATTTGATTAAAACTTAACTCAACCAATAAAATAAGATTGACAGCGGTGGGATTCGAACCCACGCCATTTCTGACTGGTGCCTAAAACCAGCGCCTTAGACCACTCGGCCACGCTGCCACGCATAACATAAGTCTGATTGACAATTTACATAGCTAAAGTCGTTACCAATTCTACTCAAAATTAGTCGCAACTTACCATTTTTTTAATGTAATTGAGAGGGCTGTTGAAACTTCCGGTAGATGCCAAACAATTGATTTTAAAATGTTCTCTAAACGTTAAAGAATTTTTTTAAGTAGCATCTTTAGCTCAGCGGCAGAGCACTGGTCTTGTAAACTAGGGGTCATGAGTTCAATCCTCATAGGAGGCAGTGTTACTTTTTTTAAATATCATTCTTGTGATAATTTTTTTTTAATCCGTCAGTGGTAAAATCTCATTAACATGCATGTGGCAATTGTTCTTATAGCTAGGCCCAATTTAATATCATCTCACTTTAATCAGAAATATGAAAAATTTACCACACGTTTTAAATGTAACGTCAACACTACGGGTTTACTTTAAACTATTTCAGTTTGAAAGGTTACCGGGGCCAATCAACAAGTTATCTCTTTTACTTATCAAGATGGTCAAATTATTGGGGAACATTCAGTACAACATCAATTATAACACTCGCGAATGTTTCAAATCTGGTCCCAAGGACAAACAATAGAAAACTAAGTACATTCGATAATAATTCAGTTATAAATTTTGTGAGTTTCTGTTAAATTTATACTCAAATCTAAAATAAACTTATGACCTTGAACAAAGTTAGCTTCCGAGTTAAGTGACCAGGGTAACTACCAACCTAAATTATTTCACATAGCAGTTTGAACTAGCAGTTAGCATTGGCAGTTAACTTGTAGAATTTCTTCGATTATAAACCCATGTAAAAATAACCGTTAGTTTACCGTTCAACTTGTAACTGATTCCTTACCCTAGAAATTTTTTTTTTTTTTAATTTAATGATGTGATCACATTTTATGCTGGGATGGTTTTCATAACTCTACGAATAAATTTCGTACTCGTACGAAACTTGTAAGCTACAAAATAATGTGAACCAACGCCATTATTAACTGGTGCCTAAAAACAGCGCCTTAGACTACTTAGCCACACTTCCTCGATAATTTATGGCCATGGCTGTCAAAATCGTCAGTTTATTTATGGTAGATACAGTTAAGTAAACATTTTACAAATCTCTTTAATACAATTCACTGAACTATAAAAGAACTAACCTCAGTGGCCTCTTTAGCTCAGTGGCAGAGCACTGGTCTTGTAAACCAGGAGTCATGAGTTCAATCCTTATAGGAGGCAGTTTACTTAATTATTTAATTTTACGAAAATTTGCCAGTTGGTAAGAACGGAAAATATCTGTAACTTAGAAGTTTTTCAGCAGTTCGTCAAATTAACACTACTAAATATATAAATAAGTTTTTATGTATCATACGCGTAGCTCTTCATTAGCTTGCTACTTTCCGGTTCTTGAGGCTTGTTCACTAACACGGCTGATATTTAACTGACTATCCGGATTAAGTTCCACGATTATAACCTTTTGTTCCGGATTAAGTTCCACGATTCTATTTCGTATTCATTTGGTGAGTGGTAGATTTATTTTAAGATTTATTCATGACCGTTTAAGTATTCGTTTCTCCATTTTTACCAAAAGTTATGTTTTTCAACTTCTGTTATCTTATAATGATAAAAGATTTATAGCTTATTCGATAAGATTATTCCGTTAAGTTTGATCCCATTAGAAAATGACTAGATGTTAGAACCTAAAGTTTGACGATGTAATTACATATAATTTAAGTCAACAGTGTTGTCAGTTACTCATATCTATGAGTAACTGACAACACTGTTGAACTCATCTGAGTGTTATGTTTCCTACAATTTTTTTCAGATGAGCTTTGACTGAACTGACGCAACTTAAAATGGTGCGATTCCAGTTGTTGGAAATTTCAAGAGATTTTTTTTTGTTGCTAAAATAAAATCTACGATGTCATTGAAGATTGCAACTACGCCTTTTTGACATCCTTTTATTAAATTGACAGCTACAACAAAGATTGAACTCTATGCGTATTTGTGCATATTCCACGGTTAGCAGTATATTTTTTGAAAGCTACTAAAAATCATCGGTAGGATGGTTTGTAGCAACTTGTGTATGTATTGGTTTTGCAGTTAAGCAACTATAGTAATATGCCGTTGCGCCACCCTGGTTTTTTGTTTTAGGCTTAATCCTGTTCGGCATTCTTTTAACCAATGAATTGGTGATTTCCGGTGATACTTCCTTCGAGGCATTCAAGTTGGCTTAACACTGACAGTCTGTAGCTCATGTTTTGTACTGGGGCTCGTAAGTTTTGGAGTATTATCTTGCTGGAAAATCAATCTTTCTTCTTAATGTTTGTGCAAAAAAGATAGATTACGATTTTTTTAGGAAAAATTAGGTTTCTAAAAAATCACTATGCTGTTAGTTATTTGGACTCTTTTCCAGCAATTTAGGCTTAGGGCACTTAAGTAGTTTCCAAATAGCTTAAACATAATTTGTAGCAAGCTTAAATGTCTGTACAATGTTACTTCTTCTGGGGGCTTGCCTGGTTTTGGTATCAGTATATCTTGTGAAAGCTTCCATTATATTGGGAAATACTCAGTTCTAAGTACTGCATAGAAAAGGTAGGTAAGCAAACGAATACCCTTATCTGGTAGCTCTTACAAAACCTTTCCTGTGATAAGATCATACCCTGGCACCAGTTTAGGATTTAACTCTCGCTGTATATTAAGAGTCGCAACACATATTCTTGAATTGACTGATATTTTTCTTTGAGCAGCAGTTTTTTTAACCGTTTGACCGCCTTATTTTCTTTTTCATTTTTTACTGATGTGGACTACCAAGCAGCCGACTGAATACATTCATTGAGATGTTCCACTGCTTGGTATATATCACACTCCATCTTTAATTTGAATTTTGTGATAAGATTCTTTGTTACCTTAAATCTGAATTGGTTGTCTCTGTAGGTTCCCCATCTTTGTAGCCAGAGTGATTAAAACCGGTAAGTGGTCCGATGACAAGTCCAAACATGGCGTGGCTTGAATGTAATGACTTACGATTCCTTTGGTTACGCAGAAATCTATGACGACTGGAATCTTTTTTTTTATCACTAGGCCAGTAGGTAGGTTCACTGGTTGACACATGATTAAGCTTATTTTTTTAAATTGATTTAAGTAATGCTTGGCCTCTTGTTGTAGCCAATCTTGATCCCCACTCTTGGTGTTTTGCATTATAATCACTCGCTGCTATTAAGCGATGACCCAAGGAATTATAAAAATGATCAGATTGTTCCATTTTTAATGGCATGTTTTGGTACACAGTAAATTGCCGGAATTGTCATAGGACTTGACCAATATTCTATTACTATAGTAGTTGCTTGTAGATGCTCCTTCTCATACTTTTTTCTTGGTGTTTAATTATGTGTTTGATTATAACTGCTGTGCCACCATGTGCTGTCCCATCAGGATGGTTTGTGTCATAAATGGTGTATCTTGGTATTTTTAGAAAACTTCTGCTGGTATTATGCGCTTCGGATATTAGCATGACATCTATTTTCTGAACTATCAACTTCCTGTCCATGTTGTGACAATTTGCTGACATTCCAAATAGCTAATTAAAGGATTATGGATATTGAATGATTTGGAGACAATGGTCGTTAGAAGGTTACGGTTATTATCATTACTTTGACCATTTTGACATTACGTCAACCAACACAACCGTTGTGCAGAAGTTTGCTCGGGCTGGCTGATTTTCTTTGGTATGATTTCCATCTGAAGTTGGATTTTTAATTGAATCTTTGAATTTCTGCGCATATGTTTTTCCACAAACAAACTTTAAGATGACTTTGGATTTACATAAGGTGGATTCGGATTGGATGATTGCGACTTCTCCACTCTTTTTATTTTAGAAGGAAAATCTGCGTTTCTGTTCTTAGTGGTAAACGCTGCAACATCAAAAGTTGGCTGGACGACTACCATTACAGAGAGCACGTTTGATCTCTGTATTCCACTTTTTCTTTTCAAAATATTTTGGGAGATGTTCACCTGTAAATTTCTTACACCTGGGTTAATGATTGCAGTGCGCTTCAGTATGATCATACCTTTGACAATTAGTGCATTGCACTCCTTCCCGCTTCATATGTGAGTTTTCGACCTGCACAACTGAATACATCAGTCTACTGCTCGAGTATATGTCTTTATTTGTTTCATTAATTCGAAGCTCGACTTTAAAGAGTGGAAGTGGATTTTTTGTACCACAATGTCTCATGATGCAGATATTCACAACATCGTGGCTCAAACCAATTATTTCACTTTTCAATTCGTCAGTGTTAATTGATGGATTCAAGTTGTATATGACCATCTGGTAGTTTATCTTTTGTTGGAATGAATGGAATTCTGTGTTTCGTTTCTCTAGGAGCTTTAAAGACCGCTGGGCATTACTTTACATCTTTTATTAGAATTTTAGCCTGTCTAGTTTCAATTAGTTTTAGGTCAAATCCTTTAACTAGACAAATAAAGGATTGATTTTTTCCACACAAGACATAAATATTAGAGGCGCTAATATTATTTTTAGTTGCTTGCATGGATAGAGTAACCAAAAAATTCTTCTATTGCAGATCGGCAGATGAAATGTCTTCTTAATCGTAGATTGTCCCATCGCAATTCAATTTGCGTTTTTGCGAGCATTTGGTACATAACATTGACTCCACCTTTGAATTTAAAATAGTATAAAATTTCTTCCAGCTTTTGTATTTCATCTGCTACATTTATGTCTTAGTGCAATATAGCGAAAATAATCATGAAACCGGGAAGTTTTTTAATCTCTGGCGAAATGCCTCTTTTAGTACTTCAAAGTGTACCAAAATACCCTAGTCCAATATTCATTAGTCGCTTACATACTTGTAAGATTTCAAAAAAATATATCAGCTACAATCATTTGCAAATTTGGATGACAAACGCATTATCTCAGTTCCTCTATTGTCTACAGCTCGTCGTGCTACGATATGGAAACAGCTATTCATCGATGGTGCGATATCACTTTGGGGATCACTTTGGGTAACTTGTTTTTAAATTTTTATTTTGAAAGTTCCAGATGTCTCGATAAGAAGCAGCTTTATCCGATTGTACGTGGAAATGACGAGTACGGTTATCATCGAAGCGCAAGACTCGCGATAAAGAAACAAAACGTCGTTATCCCAATGTGGCTTTAAATATTTGTAAGCTCTTTGTTTTCCAGAGAACAAATTCGTGTTGCATATTATTATGGCTCACACCAGATGCATTAATAATAAATGCATGTTTAACCTCACTTAATGCCGTGAATACATTTACGTAAATTATGTCCTATTCTGCTCCGCTTTTACCAAAAAAAATCTATTTTCACTTGCACTTTCCCAATGCTTCCTGCATTTCTAACTGTTTTTCAGTAGTTCAACTACTGGCTTCATTGCACTTCGTTGACTTCATCATCATTATAGTACTCCGGCTGTAATTCGAATTCTTGCTCTATTTCAATAGAAACGTTCTTTATGTCTTAGACCCCGTAGTAGTTATTATTATAACTTATCTGTGCATTTTGCTCTCGTTCTCATTCTATGTCATTCGTCAAAGCTGTCACAATCCGTGTTTTTGATTAAAACTCACATTAAAGTGATAAAATAGTAAAAATGACAGCGGTGGGATTCGAACCCACGCCATTTCTGACTGGTGCCTAAAACCAGCGCCTTAGACCACTCGGCCACGCTGCCCTATATATAAATATGTAATACCTTGTCCATTACAAGTAATTATGACACATAAATTTTGGTTTTGTACAATAAGCTTACTTAATTACTACGTTTACATGAATAAATATTGTTGTCAAAAATAGTTTGACGCATAATGAGCTCAGTGTATTATGATCACATATGCAGATATTTACACTCTAAATATTGTTCGCTGTGGATTAGGTTGTCAAAAAAATATTTACAGCCGAAATATTTTTTGTACTGTTTTATAAATAACAACTCTATTATTTACAGTAGTTTCTCGAGTAAATATTTTTTATTTCATCTGCCACTTGTTTTCTAAAAATTGATACTGGAATTTTTTTGTTATTTTTTTTTTTATATATGAAATCAACAATTAATTTACCACATATGTGAACAATACAATTTTTTTTTTCAACCAAACTATCAAAAAAAATAAAATTTGTAAACAAAAAAATATTCCACTGTAACAGATTGTTAAATCCAGAACATCACAAAAAAAAACAAATTACCATCCAACCATTACAATTACAATACGTACTAGGCAACAGCAAAGCAATTTGCATTTAAATTAAAAACGACAGAACACAAAAAAAAAAATTACAAATAGAAATTAACTTTCCATCCCTTTGTACAGCTATAAACATGCGTATAGTAAGCAAAATCGAATCGAGTCGAGTTGTCTTCCCTATCATCATCATCTTTATAATCGTCGTCCCTTGGAACAAAAACCTAATAAAATTAAAGAATTTCACATAAAAAAAAAAATCAAAAAAAAAAAATCTTATCCACCCATATTTACATATTTAATGAAAATAAGATAAAATTAAAACAATTGATACACTCGAGCAATAAAATCTTAAAGTTGATCGTTTCATAATTTATTTTGTTCTTGTTACCAACTATCGCCATCTCGTTTTGGTGCCACTATCACAAAACATGAGGTTTTGAAAAACAACAAAACTTTAATATGTAGATATGCATTTATGTGGTATGCTGCACGTATGCATTACTTAAAAAAAAAAAAAATTAATGACGACTAGTCAGACGTCATAAATTTTACCACATCTTCACTTTTTTTTTGAGCTGATTATACGGACTAAAATTCTGTTTATCTCTTTTCGTTTACAACCCGTATTTTATCTTTATAGTTGTATCTCTGTCTAACGGACGATCATACAATATCTTTTATTTATACATAATTTGGTTCGCCCTTAAAACTGTCACGTATAGACACCACTTTGTTGATGGTCGAGTTTGACTTTAGTTTTGGGAAATTTCCAAAGGAAATAATATTACCTTTTGTACATACAAGAAATGGTGCATTACTTTGTATTTTATTATTGTAAGTCTTCTGGCAATGGAATTTTTTTTTTATTTTATTTTTGTTTTGATGATGATGCTACATATTTTCTGTGTATTATATACAGATCAGGTGATCTTTATTAGAGGATTAAAAAAAAAACAGAATGAAGTATAATGAGGTATAAGGGGATGATAATAAAAATATAATTTCTTGATAGCCGTACGACAGTTATATAAAAAAAATGAGGAAGATGGGTTTTTGGGTAGTGTTGCTACCTGCGTATCTAGACAACTTAACAAATTTGTCCTTTAAGTCATGTTTTGGTGTCAAGATGTATCGAATGGAAGTTTTAGGCAAATGTTTCTAATTACGTAATCATGTTGTTTTAGAGTAAAAATTTGGGTTCAGCTAATGGCTATAACTTGGCAAACTTGTTTATTCTACAAAAATGGTGTGAAATATGGGAGAAAAGTCCTTTAAACCGAATTATTGTAGAAATATTTTAGTTGTGTGATGCGTCTTGGCTTAGGCGTTATAATTATAGAAATTGATTGAATCGAATGAAATTTTAAATGATGCAGGATAGTATACATTATAGATATAGTGTAAAGCAGTCGTCCAATTCGTTTGCTCGTAAAGTACAAGTTTTACGTGCGAATTATAAATTTGATTGATTGGCCAGATAGTCAAAGGATAGCAAAGAGGTTAGCCTTTGTAAGTTTATGAATTAGATTGAATCTTCAATGCAACACGTAATAGTGGTCCAATTATAATCAGTGATACCTTTATCAAAAGCTCTGGTCATCAGTATAAATTCTGCTATAAAATATAAAAACATTTCATCAAATATTTTTTTATTTAAAAAAATGGGCAAAGGAGTTAGCCTTTACAAATTTATGAATTTAATTGTATCGTCAATGCAACACGTAATAGTTGTCCAATTGTAATGAGTGATGCCTTAATCAAAAGCTCTGGTCATCAGTATAAATTATGCTATAAAATAAATAAACATTTGATTAAATTGGTTTTTATTCAAAAAATTACCAAAAGCTGGTCTTTGTAAATTTATGAAAAAGATTGAATCTTCAATGCATCCCGTAATAATGGCTCGATTGTGATAAATGATTCCTTGATCAAAAGCTCCGGTGATCAGTATTGAAACTGATATAACGAAGTATAAATATACGAATACTAATATAAGAATATTAATTCTATAATTTATGGTTCATTTGTACCGCCTTTATTTTTTTAATCAGTTGTTCATATTTATCTAAACTGCAACATGCGTCAGACACAAATGTACTGATAATATACAAATCTATAATAAAATCGAGTTTGGTTCTAAATTTAACCGACTAAATAAACAAAATTTAAAATACTTCAATGGGTGAAAAACGCATTGTCATTTTCTCGCCATCATCCATATAAAAATGTTGATCCTGCATAAACCGAAAAATTTCTGCAAATAATTATCGAGTAAATAATTTTAACCCCTCAACGATTTGTCGATATTGATTTAAGATTTAAAAAAAATTATAAATTTATTTGTTTAGGGTATTACGTGTAGCCCCTCACGACCACATCAAATTTTAAACATTTACAGATTATTGGAATGAAAACTGAAGGATTTAGAAAATGTCGGTATGATAACAGATTTATATTTAATAATAATAATATTTACCATGTTAGTCATTCATCACCATCACCACCATCCATTTTTTTTTTTAAAGATAATCGCGATTTATTTAGAAAGTAGGTTTGTACTTTAGTAGCACAACCGCACAATACAAATTTTGCACAGCTGCAACCAAAATGCCAATCAAATTATTTTCACTCACCGTAATTTTTCATCTAAAAATGTAATTCTATAATTATACGATTTCCATAGATGGGTATACACAATCGTACATACATAGCTACCAAACTAAAACCTAGAAATTATCCTTAATTTGCATAACTAATATCCATTCCACAGTGATCGTAGTAAATTAATTTTTTTTTTATTTTTTGATACGCGTTCATCTTAAAAATAATATAGAAATCGTATAAAAATGATTACGGTTCGGTTTAATAGTTTTTACCCAAAACCGGAATCTGTACTGATAGTTTTGATTTAATTTGAATATTAATTTGGTGATCTTCTTCTGTCCAATCATCATCGTACTAAATACTAAACGCACTATGATATTTCCTCTCTCACACCACCTCATCGCGGTATTAAATGTTCATAGAAAAAAAACCGTTATGGAACTATAATTTTTTTTTTATAGTTTTTTTATGGTTTGCAACAAATACTATAATTTATCGATAGATTTGTATTCGATTCTACGGTCTGAATTTTGACTAAATTTCACATTCTCGGATTTTTAATTAAAATGTAAATTAAAAACGAAAAAGTGATGATGAAATTTGTACGACGCCGGCGCCATATACACAGAGCGCACTACTTCATAGTTTGTTATCAAAATTAATTTATGGTAAACAGGAAATAATCGCCAGCATGATTTTGTGATTAAATTAAAATTTGGTTTTGTTTATGTTGTGTGATGTGGAAAGTGTGAAGTTTGTGGTGAATTTATACTGAAACTGTAAACAGGAAACTTGTAACATTGTAAACTGAGTATAGCCAGTGTAAAGCTGTTTAATTATCTTAGGTTATATTAGTTAAGTTATCAATACTTTAGATCGCATTATCAGCTAAAACAGAATGTTCATAACTTACTTATAGTCAGTGGTGTAATGAACATAACTGAAACGTCTTAAAATGTTAAAAGTTAAGCGCAAAAAGTTGGCATTGCTTTACTTAAAAAATGATCGAAGTTATTCAATTTTGAGGCCATAAACTAATTTGTTAGATGACGTCTCAATGACTTCTGCCAGCAGATAAAACCAACACTGTATACCACTTGTCATCTTGAGACTTTTTCATTTTTAACAGTCTTATTGTATTCCTAGGATTTTATGGAATATTTTTATTTTGTGAAAAATAATTTTGATAGGCTACCAACATATGGCGGTATACACTTTTGCAACTGTTATACTTCACAGTTTTAACTGTAAAACTTCCATTTGTTTTTCCATTTGCTATTAAATTTTCGGTTATATTTCACAAATTATGGCAGCTGTCTTTTGGTTTTAAAAGTTCTAAATTTTTGAATTTTCCCCTAAATTTTTTTCAATTATGACCGGCTTACTGTGTTCTTAAGAGCTTTTAGAACTTTTTCCAAGAGTTAGGAACGCTGGATTTTTCTGTTATGTTTACACTATTAGAAGCAACAATTTTATGAAATTTTATGAAATTTTAAAAATTTTCCAACTTTTCCAATCATATTACATTAATTGACAACTTAGACTGATTACTATGATCTTTTTTAAAATTTTGATTTTTTTTAACTACTTTGAAAATTTGATGAAACTTTTAATTTTTATGGAGTGTTCTTAAGGGTATTTTAAACTTTTTAATTTTTAGAAATAAAACACAATTTTGGCAGGATAACCATTCCCAGGGTCGGGATTTCTTCATTTTCCAAAATATTTCATAGCAAAACTTTTATTCGTTTTCAAACATTTTAAAATTCTAAGCTTGCAGCTTATAAATTTGCAGGCTAACATTGATGCGTTTTTAGAAATTTTAGAATTTTTTAAAAAATTTGCAATTTTTTCTTGTTTGACAACCGTCATACAGCTCTTTAATTTTCTATTTTATTTTATAAATTTCGCAGCGATTTCAAAAACTTCGAATTTACAAAATTTCCTTAATATTATCTAAAGTTTAATAGGCTTAGAGGGTTCTTAAAATCTTTACGGAAATTCCCCAAAATATTTCAAAAAATTTTCAGCCTACTAACATATGGCTTAAGTTTTTTTTGGAACTGTTATGGTTTACAATTTTAACAGCAAAACTTCCAATTTTTAAAATTATCGACATTTTAACTGTTTCCAGGAAATTTTAAAAATTTTACAACAACGAAAAATTTGAAAAAACTGACTTTTTAAAAAGTTTACAATTTTGTCAGGGTGCTAGCTTATATTTGTGGAACTTTTTAATTTCCTGTTATATTTCACACTTTTTAACGTAAAACTTTTATAAGTATAGAGAAATTGTCAAACCTCTACCATCGATTTAATTAACAGGGAACCACGAGGTTTTATTAAAATTTTGGGAAGTTTTATTTTTTTTAACTATAATTTTTAATGATTTTTATTTTGCCAAAATATTTAGCAGTTTTCACATGCTAAACATCATGGAATTTAAAAATTTTTGAACTTAATTGTTTTCCAAAATTCTTCAAAATTTAATGAATTTTGTCATTTATTCCTTTGCAAAAATTTCAAATTTCTAAATTTTCTTAAAATTTTTACACTGTCAAATAGACACTGTTGTTAGGATTTTAAGGAACTTGTTCATTTTCCAAAATATTTTTAATTTTGAATATTTGAAAAAGATTTTAGATATTTTTGGAGATTTTGAATTATTAGTTATTTTCAACAGTTTTAGCGGTAAAATTATTATTTGATTTTTAAAAATTTCCTACTAAATTTTTTCAAAATTCAAAATTACAAAATTTTATATAAAACCACCATTGATTTTTGGATATTTTGGGAGGTCATAAATTTTTTGTTATATTTCATAAATATTGGCAGCTTTCATTAATTTTTAAAATTTCAAATTTTTGAAGATTTTGAATGTTGACTGACTTAGGAAATTATGGGATTACTTTACTTCCCAAAATATTAAAAAATTATGAAAGACTACCAACTTATGGGCGTAGATATTTTTGGAACTCTTAAATTCTCAATTCAAATGTATTTTAAAATCTTCCGATCTTGTGCCATTCATTTAATTTTCTGAAATATTTCACAATTCAGACAGGTAACCTGTCTGAATGGTGAAATATTTCAGAAAGTTAAATGAATGATGGTGTATTTTTAAAAGTTTCTGAATTTTTTATGAAAAATTTTTAAATTTTGGCAGGTTACCAAAAATTAGTTTTTGACAATTTTTAAATTTTTTCAAAAATAACACAATTTTGAAATAATCTTGAAATATTTCACTGTTTTAACACCCAAGCTATCATATGTTTTAAGAATTTAGGATCTTTTTTATTTTTTTAACTTCTTCCAATTTTTGACAGGCACCCATTTTTAGATATTTTTGGAACTCTTGAATTTCTATTATATTTCACAATTTAAATGCAAAATTATTATTACTCTCAAAAAAATTTCTTAAAATTTTTTTTTTTAAATTTGATAATTATTATTGATGTCTTTTAAGAAATTTTTAAAAATTTTGAATTTTAATGATAATTTTTTTTTTAACTATCATAATATTTGCTTTCAGATATTTTTCCAAATTTCCAAATTTTAACAACAAAACTGTCATTAAATTTTAACAAATTTCAATATTCCAAATTTCCCAGTTAGTTTTAAAAATTTGCCTAGATGTGTTTTTAAAATTTTTCAAAAACTTTTTTATTTTTCAATCTATTTCAATATTTATTCATGCTTCTAACTTTTAAATTTCGATATTAATTTAACAAGTTTGGCACATTTTTGGATTTTTCAAGTTTTTTGAAAAATTCAAAATTTTTACTTGAGTTATATGTTATATTTCATAAATTTGGCGGCTACCATTTGTTTTTAAAAATGTTTAAACTTTTAAATTTGCGTAAATTTTTTTTACAAGCTTTGTATTTTTGGGGATTTATGGATCTTTTTCGTTTTGGAAAATATTTCAAATTTTGAATATTTGGAAAGGCTTTTAGACATTTTTTGAGCTCTTAAATTTTTAGTTATATTTACAATTTTAGTAGAAAAACTATCATTTTATTTACTTCCCAAAATATGTTAAAATTTTAACAGGCTCTATGGGCTTACTTATGGGCTTACATATTTTAGGAACTTTTGAATTCTCAGTCATACTCCATCATTTAACAGCACAACTATAAGGTATTTTTAAAAACTTTAGAATTTGTAACATCCAATTATCTTTTTGAAGTATTTTACAATTTGGACATGTAACCAAGACGTGTTTTTAAAGTTTATGACTTTTTTTTTTGAAACTTTAAAATTATGGCAGGTTTATGATTGTGTTTTTGAAAATTTTTAATTTTTCCAAATATAACACAATTATGGCAGGATAATCTGGGTATTTTTGGAAAGATTTGTCAAATTATTTCACTGTTTTAACATGTAAGCTATCATGTGCTTTAAGAATTTGGGATTTTCATTATTTGGGATTTCCTTAATTTTTTTCAGTTTTTAACAGGCACCCATTTTGAAACTCTTGAAGTCCTATTATATTTCACAATTTTAAAATTAAAACTATTTTTCATTTTAAAAAACGATTTCGAACTTTTAAAATTTATTAGTTAATTTTATAAATTTAATTACGGTTATTAATTACGGTTGGAAGAAATTTTTACAAATTTTCAACTTTTGTAAAAAAATTTTTTAAACATCATAATACGATTTTAAATATTTTTGAATCTATTAAATTTTTTATTGTATTTCACGCAAATATCATTCAATTTTAAAAAAATTCGAAATTAAAAATTTTCTAGCTAATTTCAAAAACTTGCCTAGATATGTTTTTAGAAATGTTTAGGCCTCTCAATTTTTCTAAAAATTCACCATTTTTACAAGCTAAACGCCTTATGTATTTTCAAATATTTTTTAGCTCTTCAAATTTTTTGTTATATCTCATAAATTTGGCAGGTATCGTGGGTTTCGAAAAATTTCGAACTTTTAAATTGACCCAAAACTTTTTTAATTTTGACAGGCTTAATGTGTTTCTAGGAATTTATGGAACTTTTTCATTTCAATATTTTAAAATTATGAAAGGCTACATATTATCTTTTCCTTAGATTTTTTTGAAAATCTTGAATTTTCTGATTATTTGACAATTTTAAATTTCAAAGGTTTTAACTTCTACCTTGGAATCATTTTACAATTTTGACAGGTTACGTGTTTGAAAAAAATTTAAAATTTAAGAAATTTTTAAATACTTTTTATAATAGTGACTTTTCTGAAAACTTTCTCATTTTTGACAGGCTAACCTTTTCTTTTTGATAAATATGTAATAATTTCATAATTTATATTTTTGCGCTTTTCGATAGTGAAACTGTACTGGTTTAATTCAAATACAGTGCTATAATATGTACATCAGTCTCTCTTCATGCCAACTAGAGGCTTCAACATACCGCTGGCCTTGTACTACTAAGTTTAATAATATGATCTATACCTGCGTTTTTTACTTATGGCTAATTGATTGATCCAGGCCTACATTGGCTCCATCCCGCGCAATCGATAGAATAAGTAATTGGTTCGTAGTTTATTTAAATTCATTTTATTTGTTGGTTATTGTGGCCACAATTATTTTATTTTCGGATCCGGGATGAACCTTTACATCTTTTCTCAATAACCACTAATTAACTGCAGTATACAGTTCTCCATTGTTTCCAAAAATGTGCAGCAAGCTGTTACACTATTTGGTGCCTTGTCACATAAGACTTTAGATCAGTAATACCATTCTTAGGTATCTTTGCAGCTGCATGACCGATGGAGAAGTGCGATGGCATTAGAATATCAATATCTGTAGAATCTAGAGCACAGATTGGACTAGAGTTTATAATACTTTCAATTTCAGCGGTTACAGCCGATCGGCGGTTAAAGCACATCTCTTTAAACTTTAGGATAGTTTTACCAATGATCCTCTTTAAGTGATATTTGGCCAATTTTGCACCTTGAATTGTCGGGCAGAATAATCACATAGTTTTTGATTTATTAGTTTTGGAATTTTTAAGTTATTTGTTGAAAGCTGTTTACCATTCTAGGATGCCAAAAAAAGTATCGGTGGTCATGTCACCAACTACAACCAAGTGTCTTGGTGCCTATGCATATGAACAGACATATGTATGCCTTATAAGATTATTGACCTTGGCTTCTTCGATTACCATCAATTGGCGTTTTACTTTAGGTTCTTATTTTACGCAGACGATGCATTTATTTATAACTCGACGAACCAAATTTCGTCCGTTAGGAAACAAATAATTTTGTCTAGCAATAGTTATCGTTAGGAATGGCCCGGCCATGTTTGTGATTAGGATGTATTTGCTTTACTATTAGTAAACTAAGACGAGATTAAGGGTGTAAAATTATTGGATTAAACATTCAATAACTGTACATCCTAAATCTCGTCTAAGTTTGATGGAAAAGGTGGCATTTGAATTTTCCAGGTGTCCACTGACATGTATAATACCAAGGTTATCAAGGGTGGAAAGAAGGAATTGAGACGGCTTGGTCTAGTGATCTATTTCTTGGGTGACATACCTTATACAGGTATGTTCATGGTGATGAATCGAAGTATGTAAAAACTCTTTTTAGTTTTATTAATACAGTGTTTTTAATTAAATCATCAAGTAATGAATTGTTGATAGTCCCGGCTAATGTGAATGATTTAATGCAGTCTTCTTCAGTGAAGCCATAATTCGTTCTTTGTTCCCCAATGTCTGGGATGACTAAAAGTCAATCTAAAACAATTTGAGGGTCAGTCCAAGCTTAAACGTTACATATCCCTTTATTAGAATTGTGCTGGATTGACTATTAGTTTTGTTAATAGCGTTGCAGAACAAAGTTCAAATCTAGGAAGATAGACTGGCATCCGAGAATCAGTAAATTTAAATTTTATCGCATTTTCTTAACTGGATGCATCTTGGTATTAAAATCATTTCGAAGTGTTGTAGTCACTTCGAATGTCCTTCCATTGTTTGGAAGGATTCAGCGGGAAGCGAATCACCCCAGTTAAGATTATTAGGCTTTATCCATCCAATGGCATCGAAGAAACAACTAGCTACAGAAACTGATATTCTTTTCGTAAATGATTTGTTCTTTGTTAATTCTGATATGAAAACGTTAATTGGACGGTAATTGACTTCCAGTTAATATCAAGTAATTTAACTTATTTTAGTTCATATTTCTGGTACCCGCTTATGGTTTTTATGGCATCTATTGAATCTGCATTTTTGGCGCCCAAAATATTTTTTGACTTTGACATCAACTTTTGGAGGTTGAACCCATGAATTGTCTCGTATGGCGAGAAATGAAGCATCAGATAGTTTTACTTCTTCCATGTGATTGAGTTGGTGTTAATCGTCCATGAAGTACGTGGGTTGCATGTGAACGATTTTTGGTGATTTTTAAAGGGCAAATTCACCATACATCGGCCAGTTTTGGAGTTTTCTATATTTACAATAAAATGGGTCTTGCAAAATGTTTCGTCTGGGTGGAAGTTAGTTTTAGAGTTTAGAACCGATTCTAATTCCTAGAAGCAATGGAGTGTTTTATCCAAATAAAGATTTGTACTGTTACTTATTGACAGCATTGGCACCAAATGCCATTCTAATGTAATACCAACCTAAATAAATTTTAGTCTCCGTAGATTGATTAAATGATAGTCACTAATTAAGACATCTAATTTAAAAAGTTAGCTGGAGTTTGGTAACTGGAGATTATACGATGGTGTTTCTTTGAAATTAGATCAATCCGTTTGGAAATGGTTTCGATTTCTTTGATGTGCAGCAATAAATGACGTCTTTTTCTGCAATGCTGTTCGCAATGCAGTTGCGTTTGACGTGTTATTGGACGTCTTGAGTTTAATACTCTAGCATATCGTTTTAGATATGGAAATTGTATCTGAAGGAATCTTTAGAAAACATTATTAGGCGTGCATAAAAATGATAAAAAAACGATATCCAATTCATTTGGATATACCAAATATTTTAACCGAAAAATTACATTGCAAAGCAAACACGTTGATCAACACGAGATGTTTACAAGAAACAATTTTTAAAAATAAACGAGCGGTAGGCAACCGATCAATATTAATTTTCCACCCATTTCAATACTTTAAGATCAAAACTACATTAATACCAACTCCTAACTTTAGTTACACACAACATTTTCCATTTCCATCTTAAAATACAAAAAAAAAAAAAAAACAAGAATAACAATAAAACTAAAATAAAATTAATTAAATTCGTCAAAGTTAATTTAAATCATCACAAAATTTTCTTATAAACACAACAACAATACGAAACGAACGAACAGAAAAACGTATCTCTAAATATAATCTTAATTCAGAGTATATAAATATGTAGCTATATGTACGAATGTATATAAGAAAAAAGGGTAACTCATTCTCAATTTTCTTACATAAAATATAAAAAAAAAAAAATTATTTTTAGAAAGCATTAAAAATATATAACAATAAAAAAAAATTATTATTATTATAATCTTGCCTTGCCTCAGAAGAAGAAAATTAATTTCGCGTTGGAGTGAAACTTTCATGATGATGAACGAAACGAATAAATAAAAACTTTCGCTTCATAAAAAAATGAACTTGAACTCGCGCACACAGTGTTTCAACTCTACAGTAAAAAAAATAAAATTTTAAATACGAGATACAAAAAACTCGAAGCAAAAACTCGTTAAGTTGTTTAGCTTTTTGGTTTCTTCTCAATTTCTTCTTCTTGACTTGTATGTGTGAGTGTGAGTATGTGATGTGTATTTATTATGTTGACAACAACATTTCTTACAACAAGACGATACGAAATGAATGGATACGAACTAAAAAGATTTTTTTTTTATCTCGTCTTAATTTTATAATTAAAATTAGGTCATAAAAATTATGGAGATAGACGGAATGGCAATTAATAAAGAAAAGAAAAAAAAAATCAAATCAATCTTAAACATATATTTAGATCAAAACGTGTTTATATTCTTATCTCGTATTCGTATGTGCACAACATGATTTTATACTCAACTGTAGCATTTCGATATGGGTAGGTATAAATACGATAAACCAACTTTTGGGGACATAGGTGGATACCATACATCATATTTACATTATATTTCTTAATTAACACTTGTTAAATTGCGCAGACACACAAATAAACGTGTCAATAATTACTTTTGACTTGGCGCACCTTTACTTATCGTCGACTATATCTACACCTATATAGCATATATATTATATATACACTTGAGTTTGTTTACACACCAATCTTGTATAATTAATTAGCATTATTATATTTCGCGTATATATGGTGGTGACAATATTTGTCAATTTCCGATATATATATATAAGTATACGACTGTGAATGAAAATATCAGATTTCTTCATGCCGCAATTTTATTTCGTACTGCATGCTAATCATTTATCATCAAATTACGTTACTCATAAAACAGCAGCAACAACAACAAAAACAAATGTGATAACCTTGTATATGTCATATGTTTTGTACTTTTTCAATTTTTTTTTTTCATTATGGTGAATGTGGATGTCGTCACCTGATTCCATTCAGAATTCTAGGTCAAATATATATATTGATAGAAAAAATTTCAGACGTCTATCACTTTTAAATGTTTTGGTAGCTTTAAAGTTGTAAAGACGTCAGAGTAGAGATAAATGCAGGCAGATTGAAGGTTTGATGTCAAGACCAAGTCGCCTAAGAAATTTGTAAATGAAGAGTAATGTTGTTGACAACTTGCCACTTCTATATAAAAGGCTTAATTCAGATTAAATTTATATCACAGACTAATACCACTAAATAATGACTATATAGTGTAGATAAACATGTAATTGGTGAAGTGGTTAAAGCTGCGGTGTTTGAATCGGAAAAAACCCCAACGGGGAAGGGATGTTTGGTGAGCGTGTGTCGAAAAAAGTTTTTGCTTTGTTTTGGACCATGTAATAAAATTTACCATGCTGATTGCTTGAACTGTAAATTTACCTCTAAAGATAACTGGATCAAAACTGGCATTGAATGTCCTAATGCCGTGTTTATGTACATTCTGTGTCAGAGTATCCCCAACAAATAACATTTTTCAGCTTTGAATTGGATACTTTGGACCTTTTACTTTGGAGTAATAGCATTGACCGATAATGTCCCTGCAGCCGGCAGACAAAATTCGTTATTGCTTCGCACAGTTATTTATTCAAATGAAGCTACTCAATCATCTGAGATGTCATCATCAACTCCTTCTAATACTTGTCTAGTTAGTTCAGTGATAGTTGCACCCATTAGTCACCGATCTAACTTGGATATGCAGAACTAAATCATGCTCTTTCGTCGATACTATTAAGCAGATAAAACATAAGTACTGGTTTCATGTGTCATCTTTCTAAACGGCCGTTAACGATACTGCTATTACCAATTTTGTGATTGACACGTCTAACATATCAAATTTCGTATAGTAATCAAATCCTGAGTCAAACTATTCTTGAAAGAACTGTCATGTTCACGGAAACCTGGCCAAACCATTGCGTTAGACCATTCAAAAATTCAACTTCAAATTTTCTGTAATTCGCACCATATTTAACACAAGACGGACTGTCCTAGCTACTATATGCTGTCAGAAATACCAACATCCAATAGCAACATATAACCGTGGTAAGTTCTAATTTATTTTGAAGCCTCATTGTAATCGTAACACAGGTGTTGTCTCCGTGTTCTGTACCTAGTAAACCCAAACCGTTTCGTATGTGAATCATTGAACATCTATGACATTTATGACCAAACACAAAGCGAAATTTCGTTCCGTCGCTATTTTTCCCTTTATAGATATACGCAAGTATATGTTTGCCAACTTTTTTGATTCAGTCTATAAACCAACCAGTCTTTGTAGTTTTTGGCTTACAACTATTGACCTCCAGTCTATAGCTTGTGGCTTAACAACTTTGATATCTTAAACTTGAATCACATAAAACTTACAGAAGAGCAAGTTTGGGATTTCTTGTGTGAAATGAACGTTAGTACCGGCTGTGACGAATTTCTACTAATGTTATAAGAAATGTTCTGAGAGTTTGGGCTACTTATATTTCCTTTATACTTAATGAAAGCTTCAGGAGGAGGTTCTTCTAAGGGTAAAATTGAGCACTACGGATACTTTTCCTGTTAATCGACGGATACAAATTTAATCTTATGCTACGGCCATTATTTTAAAAACACAAACGCTAAAGTACAGCTCGATTTCATTTACACCGATTTCGCTAAATCCTAGAAAGTCTGGAGAGAACCAAAAAACAAGTTTGTTTTGAACCTGATTAAGTGCACAGTTATTTCATTCTGTCGCACTCGTTCTCAATTAATTCAGTAATAGTGGCGCCATAAATAGGGTAGAGTAGTCCAGTTGCCAATCGCGTTCACCAGTAGTCCCGTCATCATTAGAAACTCCATTAGACAAAACTGCATCAAAACGCATCATTATATAATTTAAAAATAAGACATCCAGTTCATAAATTGTATTATGTACGCAGACAAGAGATCTCTCCATCTTAAAGTATATAAATATTGCAGTCGTGCACTCTCAAAACCTAAGTAAAATTAACTGCGCAACGCGAAAAATTGCTAACGATGATGTATAGCTTCAAATTATTTCATAAGTATTATGAACAAAATTGTCTTCATCAAACTGACCAACGTGCAGCTCTAATGTGGTTAACGTAGTCTAAGGAACCATAATGACGTAATGGAATAAAACCACAACCGAGAATAGTATATATGTTCAAGTTACCAGTTCAAGTGATTTACAATTTGTTTTATCTGCAATTTAGAAGCATAAGGCGTGACGTTATTGTTTTATCACTTGGTACTTTCCTAACTGAGTGACCAATCTATCTTTTTTTTTTTATTTCTTTATTTTGGTCTTAATTTTTACCTGCTTTGAAATTCTATGCAGTCCGATGTTTGTTATGGTGTTCGGCCAAAAGCAATTCAATATTCGTCGAAAGCACTTATTTATGAACCACTGCAATTTATTTATGATTTGTTTCATATCTTTCCATGTTTCACACTCAAACGATATTACTGAAATACACACAAGTTGAACATTCGTATTTTGGTCTTGCCAGATTGCAAAGAGGTATTCAAGTATCTATGTAACCTGTTAAGTGTATATCTTGATTTAATTCAACAGAAATAACTGTCCGGTGTGAGATTGTCAGCTAAAGACCACAAATAAGAATTTGAAGGAAAATACGCAGTAATGTAACGTTGGAACGCTATTTGTGTGAATAGCAATGAATATTGTTGACTATGTTCCAGTAGTTTAAATCGGGAATCGTTACTTACTTGTACCTATCGATTCTTTTCGCAAATTTACGGAAGCATATATGATAGTAAATCAAGACACTTGAATATTTTGCAAACAATTAGTCAGTTCTAAGTTTTACAAGATATACACTCAGATCAATACCATTATTCTGAACTATTTTATTTCAGAAGCTTTATCAAGCTCAGAACATCAAGAAAAGAAGACAATTGAACCATTTATTCAATGTGCTATTTTTTCCTAATTTACTGGTTCATTCATTCCCTTCGATCTGCGTTTGTAAAGGCTCTAGATACGCATATAGTGACAAATGTTATCTTGCTACACATTATAACATGTTTTTGATTTTTACCTCCTCATTTAAAAAAAAACCAACAGCATTACAGGTCCAAGTTGACCTTTACTGAGATCTTTTGTAAAATCTTTCAGGCCCAATTTTTACTAATTTTTGATATTCCTTGTATCTCGGTTGAACAAAATTGGCGATATTCTACTTCGTTGCAGAAGGTCCAATATTCGCATATTCTAATATTCCAACCTTTATTTACTTCCACAGACATACTTTCTGTAAAAATCTCAAATCAAAAATTGAGAAGATCAAAAATCTTCGTTATAAATTTGAAAACTCACTGGCTCTTCGAAAAAAAAAATCATAGAAATTATAGGACATATAAGGGTATCAAAAGGCAAATGTAATATTTTTACGGGCTTGAAGATCAATCTAGTTTATTGATTTATTTTAAAATTGATAACGACACTAATGACTATTAAATACAGTGAATATTTGGTGAGGTCAAATACAACATGGCGAAATGCACAGCCCACTTTGTTCCAATTTAATTAGAATTTACATTTAAATTTTAAACTTAAATTTTTTGTAAAAATTAAACTCTCAAAATGTCAATTCAAAGTATTGTAAATGTCAATTCAAAGTATTGATATTTGGTTATATATATTTTAGGAATGTGCTATATATGTCGATAGGATCACTTCCAGAATTCCATTGAATGTATCATTTGATGGTCTAAATTAAAACCAAAATGACTTTAGTTTAAAAATATTTTATTTAAAAAGCTTCATATTCACCTTCCGTATTTTCATCATCCTCTTCTTAAGTTGGATTCATCAAAATTCCGTGACAAACAATAAACTACTAGAAGCAACATTTTTGTTTAATGTGGCCAATGGTAAGTCATCATCACCATCAAAATCATTTACGGTTAAGTTTATGCTGTTGATGTCAACGTCGATAAGAACTTTCCAACCTGATCGAATAATTAAATCGAAACATCCATCCAAGCTTGATGTATCATAATAGAAACATCTTTTAAGTTTATTTGTTTCCACTTCTGGTTTGCTTGCAAGATCTAGCAATACATTCATTCGATACCGAAGTTTCATACTTTGAATGATTTGTTTGTCTAATGTATTTTAGTTGTATTAGGTGGCAAAAACATTACTTTAAAATTTCCATCATCCGTCCTTAGCATCGTTTCTGTTCCATGAGCAGTACAATTATTAATCAGTAAAACTGCCTTTTCTGGTAAGTTTTTTCCCTTTAAATGATGTCGTACGCTTGGAACAAATTGGTCGAAAAACCAATTCATAAATAGTGATGTCGTTTGCCATGCATTTTTGAATGCCTTATAATAAAGCATGTTGTCCAAATTTTTAAATGATTTCGGTTTTTCCGATTTTCCAATCATCATCAAAGTCAATTCATGTGATCCTGTTGTATTGCGGTAGGACATTATCGTCACTATTTCTTTTGAATTTTTCTTTCCCGGTGAAGTTTTTTCATTGACTGTAAATTTGTTCTGGGACCAACATTAATTCTTCCATTTGTCTTGTGAAGGCCTCTTGAAAATTTTTAATTATTGCTTCAAAAAATCTACTTACATTTTTTTCATACGAATTCCATGACGTTTCTTGAAAGTATTTATGAAGCCATGACTGGCGGAAAAACTGCAACTTAATCCCAATTTGCTTATGAATATTAAAAAGATATAATTCATATTATATCTTTTTCGCTCTGCTAAAAACCATGTATATAATCTATTTTCAAACTCTGGAAACCCGGGATCTTTCATTCTCACTAATATCTAGTCTCTCTTTAAAAATTTCACTAGTTTATATATATATATATATATATATATATATATATATATATATATATATATATATATATATATATATATATATATAAATATATATATATACATATATTTATATATATATATATATATATATATATATATATATATATATATATATATATATATATATATATATATATATATATATGTATATCCATATTTTCTAGTGATTGTTCAATTTTTTTAGCAATCAAATATTAACTCAGCAAAATGCATGATTTCACATCAAATTCTACACATTTTAAACTTTGGAATAACGGTAATACAGCATTAATAAAAAGAAGTTTAATCCAAAGGCGAGTGGAAATTGCACTCATTCCTGGTCATTACGAGGACAAAATAATCGACCCTTAATATTTGGCAAACTTCTTGGTGAAGATTCAAAATCCATGACAGATAAGCCAAAATCAACCTATATTTTTGGTGCACTTTTTGGCATTTAAAATTCAAGATAAGAAATCCATCAAATCAACACATATTTAGGTGTTATGATCCTAGTTGGATAATTTTTTTATCACGTGTTGAGTGTGTCATAGTTTGTACAAAAAAATGTGCAAAAATTATGCTCGGTTACTGCTGAAATGTGCAAAAATACACCAAATGTTCAATTTTCTTATAACAAGTGTTGTGCAAATAAATTTAACTTTGAGCAAAGATAGAGTCATGTCCTCAATAAGTTGAATAAAATCACCAATACGGTTGTTGAAAAATGTTTGCAATTTTTGGTGATTCATTAGCTAAACAACTAACTTGCAAATCTGTAAATATTAATATTATTGAGTCTATGGCAGTTAATAACGTGGTGGAAAATGTGTCGATGGCAACAACTTTGCGATGGGTGCCTCAACAAAAGTTCCAAGTTGCTATGTACTTGCATCCATCTAATACTGAAGATGATATCATACAACATATAACAACTAAGGCTGGTATTGCTGTAGAATCTTTTCTTGCGCTAATCTCAGAAACTAGGAACAGAAAACCAACTAGATTATATTTATTTTAAAATTGGAGACAATCCGCAACATTTTTGCAGCAAAAATTTGGCAATGGAAGTAGTGATAAAACCATATTCATCAACTTTACTCAAAAAAAATAGTTTGGTGCTACATCTGTAATTTTATTGAAGCTAGAAACAAAACACTTGATCTTTATGATAGCTTAAGCATATTACCGATATAAAGATTTTAATGCAGATCGCCGATTTTGATATCGTGTGTTTAAGTGAAACATGACTGCATTTAAATATTTCGTTATCGATAGTTTCAATACCTGTTTATAAATTACTTGTAAAAATTTTAGTAAAAATTGTTGCTAACCTTTCATACTTTTATATAATGATATCAATTTGCATCTTATTTCTGTATACCTTCGAGTGAGATTATTGTCCCAATGGAGGATATTTGTGCTACCCGTACGTAGCCCTACGAAAATGAGGTACAAGTTCAAAGTTTAGCCTTACTTTGTGTTGATTTTGTCGACATTTTAATAAGGAAATGATTAAAGGAGTTAATGTTGTGCTAAAGGATAAAATCATCCTGCATATTAACAAGGCAAATGTACTTAATAAATTTCAATCGGAATTTCGTAAAAATCATAGTATGGCTTCTGGTTTAGTTAATGTTTTCGACGATGTTTCGCATATTCTTAGCAAACCTATAGTTCATTTGCTGTTATTGTATTATTGCATTTCTCGAAAGAGCATGACTCTATCAATCACCTACTACTAATTAAGATTTGCAAACTATTTATATTTATAGCCTATAAAAACGAAATGTATCTAGGGAGGTAGTCAGCTATATCGCTTTTCTATTTTAGAGATTTGTCTGGAAAATTGCGGATAGTCATTTAAAATTCTTTAATATACATATATTCCAATCTTTTTCTAAATTTTAGAAAAAAGCAGTTCGGAGATATCATAAATCTTTATAGAAACGACATTTGGCTGTATAGTAGCAATTGGTTTTAAATATTTATGACTTTACCTATTTTAAAGGATCATTCAGTTTTTTATTTATAAAATATTTTGTAATTGCGAGATAGTGCAAAAAGGTTATGTCACAGTCGACCATATTTTATACTAAAAAATTATATAATTCCCAAATTCCGACTGGCTATAAATGAACATAAATTTTAAAACTGGCTCTGCGAAATATTATTGCTCTGCAATAAAATAATTTAATCTTCTTGAATAATGAATACAATCAGTCTATTTTGGTTGCCGGCAGCTTTAACCATTGCTCGGTAATTATATTTTCATTAAGCCTATAGGTTTAAACTCATCTCAGTGGTAGTTTTTGTCAACATTACGAAAAGATTATTTGTGGTTTTAGAGAAGCAATGCGTTCAAATATTTATGTTAATTCTTGTTTTAAGAAAATTAACTTCTGGACCAAACTATCAAAATTATTGTCTTATTGTTCTTTAACGATATCAAAAATTATTATCTAATCCCAATTTTTCTAAGACCTGTCATCGTTACGTTAATTGCCATATAATGGGTGGTCCATCTAGCGTTTGCAATGTCAACTAACAGTCGAAATCAAACTCTCATAACGAATAGAGCTACAAAATAAAAAATAAAAAATAGGAAAGTTCATATTAAAATAGAAACTTGTTTTTTCCTTATAAAAAAAAATTTTTATTTTTTTTTTTTTTTATGCCACAATTTGAAAAAAAAAATTGTTTTAAATCTATAATACAAACTTTTAATTAATTTCTTAATATTTAAGTGTTATTTTTATAGTGTACAAATAATAAAAAACTAATTATCATCAATTATATAAAAGTGCTATCTATATATAGTGGGAGCCCTCGTATGGGGCTACCCAATTATATAAATTGTAACTTTCGATTATTTAATAAAAAAAAAAAAATAAAATAAATTTTCACAAAAGTGTCTACGACCTAAAAAATTCTTCAAAAATTTTGTGTTTAGTTTTACATTATCACGTCCATTCTTTTGTTTGTTTTTTTTTTCGTGTGAACATTCTTAAAGTCAAATAAATCCTAATTATTTTCTTTACATTGTGTGTGTTTTTTGTTTCCTGTGTGATACTTTTTCCGGCTTTTTCATTATTGTGTAAAAAAATAAAAATATTCATATAATTTCATTTATCTCTTTCTTTTAATTTTAATATTTACAATATTAAAAAGAAAAATAATTTATCAAAGATAGTTAAGGGCCAGAATGATCTGGTCTCTTCCAATAAAAACAATCTAGATCTTCTAAAAATAAATAAAGCTTTAACAATGATAACAACAATTGCAACGATTCATCATCAATCTGATGAAAAAGCTTTATCTTTGGCAAACCCTCTACCAATCACAAACGAAAATGAAGATAACATCAACAACAGCATCGAATCAATAAATATTGATTCGCCACCAATGACAACAAAACCAGCACCAACAACAGTACAAACACATAAACTATCACCTACTTCAAAAAAAAAGAAGTGCAACCGAGAATACTAAGGCGGGTGAGTTATTCTCTTTCAAAAATAATATTCAAAATTTAAATAACGAGATAAAGTTATTAAAAGAACAATTAACAGAGGCACACAATAATAATTTTATTTTAAAATCAAAAATGACGAACAACCAAATTACTAATAATAATAATAATAATACTGACAATATCTCATTCATCTCAAAAAATACATTTGAGTCTCTCACCCAAGAAAATGAGGAAATTTATGAAATGAGCTGCGATCAAAACGAAATTATTATTAATAACGATGACCCCTTCGAAACCGTTAAAAAACAGATCAAAAATAAAAATAATGCTAAAAAACCAAACATTAAAATCAATAACAAAAATCTGACGAAGAAAAATTTGTCACAAAATAATACAAATACAACACATATTGGTAACATTAACAATAAGAATAATAATAACATGACATCATCATCGTCGGCTGATGATCCATCGGTGACATTGAACACAACAACAAAAAATCGGCGACCACCACCCTTACATATATTTGGGCAAGATATCAAAAATACTGTTGCACTTGCCAAAGGAATCAATATCGAAAAATTCCAAGTTAAGCGAATAAATTCCAACAAGCACACGCTTACGACGGACACATTACAAAACTATACTGCGATTAAGACAATTTTTGACGAGGTCAAAACCAAATTCTTTACATACACACCGAAAGAACTGAAGCCAAAATCTCTAGTATTACGGGGACTAACGGAAACCGAAAATTTAGACGAACTAAAAGACGATATCGAGACGGACAACATTAAAATTACAAAAATTATACAAATGCGATCAAGACGGACGGACAATTACAAAAAACCTTTACCACTATACATTGTACAGTTTACGCCAGATACTTTATTGAATTATGTTTATAACATAAATGTATTAAATTATCAAAAAATAACATGGCAACCACTAAACAAAACTGATGCAATAATACAATGTAAAAATTGTCAGCGTTATGGTCATACAGCATCAAATTGTAATTTAGAGTTTCGCTGTGTTAAATGTGCAAACGAACATTTACCAGGTAAATGTGCAATCACAGATGATATTGCAAAAGACGCTATTTTTTGCATAAATTGTAAAAAGACTGGTCATCCAGCCTCGTACAAGGGTTGCCCATTATACCAAACGATGTTGGCCAAACTACGTAAACGGGTCGAAGAAAAAAAAATGAAACAACAAACATCAAAATATATTCCAAAATTGTTCGATTCAGTTAAAGTGTCAAAAGAGAACGGTACCTTTGCCGAGATGATGCGAGGGGGGCCAGACAAATCACAACCACCGCAACCACAACTGCAACAACAACACATCAACGAGACAACAATTATAAATTTAACGTCACGGATTGACAAAATGTCAAAAATTATGGAACAACAAGGTGAACAGATCGCGCAACTACTCCAAATCATCGCATCATTATAAATTTTCATAATCAAACATCATCTTTTCGCCAACTAAATTTTCAAAATTCTTCGTCTAAATTTAAAATCATCTCGTTGAACGTCAACTCCATAGTGAGCGTTCAACGCAGACTTAATTTATTGAATTTTTTGACTACACACCATCCGGACTGTTTACTTATTAACGAGACGAAACTGAACGACAGACACAAAATTGAATTTAAAAACTACAATATTATACGACAGGACAGAATTAATTCGAAACAAGGAGGCGGCACTGCAATTTTACTAAAAGCAGATCTAAAGTATAAAATTATCGAACCACAATCTTTGACAAATCGGAAAGGATTCGAAATTGTTATAGTTAAATTAAATTTAAAACTTTCGTCCAATAAAATATATTTAATCTCAATCTATTGCACGGGTAACACACATCAAATCACCGATGAACAATTTTTAGTCGAGTGGAGCAAAATTTTTGATATTCTAAATTTAAGTCATCCGAATCACTTTTATATAATAGCAGGTGACCTAAATGCACGTCATATTAATTGGGGGAATGCGCTAAATAATTCTCGGGGAAACCGACTCAACAAATGGATGATGGAAAATGCAATGGATTTTCGAGCTCAATTATATAAAAGTGACAAACCGACGATGATTCGGTCCGGTAACTATATTGATTTGGCCATCATAGACGCACGCATCAAAATTTATCAAAATTCTGCACACGAAATACCGACTCTACATTACGACAGCGACCATCGAGCCATCCAAATTATTATACAAGGCGTGGGAGAATTTGAAAGAGGGACCAACCAAATTAATGACAACAACGACGAGCAAATTCGCTACAACTTTGTTGGAATTGACTGGAATAAATGGACCAAAAATTTAGATGATGCACATCGGAGAGCACTTTTCGAACAACAAAATGGCAATGACGACAACGACGAACATTTAACACCCAACAACAAAAATCTAACGGACAATGAAATTAACAAATATATTGAAAAAATTACAAAACTCATTTTGGACAATGTTAATTGCAATTCACCAAAAAAACGTCGAATCAATAATATGATGTGTTATTCGAATCCAATTATCGAAAAACTATACCG
This sequence comes from Tipula confusa, assembly GCA_963556175.1. Lineage (NCBI taxonomy): Eukaryota > Metazoa > Arthropoda > Insecta > Diptera > Tipulidae > Tipula > Tipula confusa. Next base: position 45,230,406 of record OY744476.1, read on the forward strand.
ACATAAATCTTTTCTCATTTCCAAAATTAAATCACTAAAAAGAAACCTATTTCGGCATCAGCATCATCAAAATTCAGCATTTGGCCGCAACAACAACATCAACAACATCAACAACAACACCAAAATTAAAGAATGGAAGACAGAAATTAAAAGGACAATTCAATTAATAGAACAAAATATCAAAATTCAAATTGAAACTTACTGGACAAATGTAATGAAGGGGATTCGGCCAAGCTCTAAAATGTGGTCTGAAATCAAAAAATTTACCAATTCAAAAAATTCGGACAGTATAAATATTAAGAGACTGGACATTAACGAAAACGACATTGACACATACAATCATTTCGATATCGACTGGACTCAAATCATGAAAAATTCGGAAAACAATTATCAAATTTATAATGAAAATATCAACTTAAACATTATCGGACAACACATCGAGGATCATACAAAAATAAATTCAACTTTAAGCGGCACAGAAAACGAAGCAGAAATAAGAAATATAATCGATCCACTAATAACAAAATTCAAAATTGACAAAATAAATCACCACACTAAAATCAACTTTTCGGCAACAAATCGAGCAAATACACCCAAGCAACCAAAGGATGATCCAAATTTTTTTATTACCACAGAACATTTATCGGCAATTTTAAATTTGGCTAATAATAAAAAATCATATGGACCCGATATGCTGCCCAACATTGTTCTAAAACATTTACCACGCTCGATCATCAACGAAATTTGCATCATCTTTAATAATTTACTAAACAATAGATCGTTCCCGGATTGCTGGAAATTGGCGAGAGTTTTTCCAATTTTAAAAAAAAAAAAAGTACCCACAGACCCTGAAAATTATCGGCCCATCAGCCTATTATCAAATTTGGGTAAAATATATGAAATTATATTGTATAATAAAATTAACGATCATGTTTGCAAAAATAAATTAATGCCAGATAACCAATTCGGTTTCCGTTTCGGCCACAGCACTGTGCATGCAATTACCAAATTAATGACAGACGTATGCTACAACCTAAATTATAAAAATCCGACGGGAGCTATCATGATCGACATTAAGAAAGCTTTCGAGTCCATCTGGCTGGATGGACTACTAGCTAAATTATCAAAAATGAACTTTTCGGCAGATCTAATTCAAATTATTTATGGACTATTATACAATCGAAATTTTATTGTTACCACGGGAAAAATTCATTCATCGGAAAAATTTAAAATTCTAAATGGTGTACAGCAGGGCTCCATCACAGCACCAATCCTTTTTAATCTATACACGGCCGAATTAATTAATCATCCAAAATTAAATTCAAGAAATATACAAACATGTGCGTACGCAGACGACATGATTCTTTATAGCTCTAATTATCTTGTTGGCAACATTGAAAAAAATTTACAATCGGCTCTAAATTTTCTTCAAAATTATTTAAAAAACTGGCACATTGAAATAAATACATCTAAATGTGAAACAATATTATTTCGGCAACCTTTAAAAAATGCACAACGTGATCTAAAAAGAAATTGGAAAAAATTTTCATTAAAAATTTACAATCAACCGATAATATTGAAAAAAACAATCAAGTACCTGGGCGTAAACATAGACAACATGTGTTACATGGCCAATCACACGACAATTCAACTAGAAAAAGCACGTCGTGCTTTTATGGGGGCAAGACAACTTTTTTACAGTCGACACATTGACAAACGAGTAAAAATTATAGCATACAAAGCACTAATAAGACCAATACTGACATACGGCTGCCAAGTATGGTATAATCAGACACCACGCTACATGGAACGGTACAGGATTTTTGAACGGAAATGCCTCCGACACTGTAACGGGCTATTCAGAAAAGCTAATACAGATTTCACGCATTATATTTCTAATAAAATACAATACGAAAATTATGATTCGGACCGAATTGACGTACACATTTTAAAATTAACTCGAAATCACATAAGACGGGCCACATTAAACTATGACAACTCATTGATATATGGACCATATTATTTGGATACACTTTTGACAGAACGATATCCGACGACCGAAACAGTACCGGGACCGAATTTATTCGCTTTTCTAGATAAAAAGGGATATATTCAGAATAAGGAAGCAATACCATTAATATACCATGTCCAGAGAAGGCCAAACGAAAAGTGGTTCGATCCAACAAAGTTTGAGAATCCAGATGAGCATATTCGATTCGACACATCAATAATTAGTAAATCAAATGAGTACGTCGAAAGATGCGAAAAGTATTGGTGGTTAGCCGAGAACAATCCTGTAACAGTTCCTGTATCATCAACATCTTGACATGCAATATTATTATAATAAAACAAATAATATTTTACATTAAGATTAAATTTAAATTTGAAATTTTAATTATTTACATTTGTTAACTTGGGTCCTTCTGACCACATCTCAAAATAATTTATGTTATAACATTTTTAGCATGACTAAATTTTTGTTAATCTTTTCTTACTTTTATAGTGTGTCTGTGGTTGTATGAATGTGTTCGGGAGTCCTTCTTGTATGAATGGTTTTTATTTAATTATTATTTAGTTCATAAGCTCATTCAAGAAAAGATATTGACCAAAAAAGTTTCTTAACCTTTTATTTTTCGTCAATTAATATTTAACATTAAATTTATATAAATTATTTACACAAAATTTTTATACATTTACTATTGTAATTCTAAATTTTTAATTTTTTTGAAAATTTTACAAAACATATATTGTTTAATGATACGAAAAACCTGAGTGCCCATTTTAAGGACAGTGGTTTTATTTATTTTTTATAATTTTATGAATGTCCTTTTGACAAATCCAACATTCTATAAAAAAATTTTTGTTAGTAGTTTTAAGTTACCTCTGTAAAAAAAATGTTTAAATAAATTGGATTGTTATTTATATAAAAAAAAAAAATGTCAACTAACGGTTATTTCGAGTGTGGCAACACTTAAGTCAATCGTGTGTTATGACAGAATATTAGTTTAATGTTTGACATTTACGAAATTGATCGCCTTATGCTTGAATAAAATTAGGAAATAATAAAAACCTACTTTTAAGGTGATGAGTCTTCTACCTAAAATGTAAGAAATTTACGTGGAAAGTTCAGTGGAAATGAAATGACATGTGCTCGGACATTTACAGTGTATACAATCGAAAATATTGCAGCGGGTGGTCTGAAATGTGTCTTAGCATCCATCAACATCTAACTCGCCTTCGTATTTGCGGATGGTATAGTTTGATGAACTGAAATTATATACTACGAGGCTGCATTATGGTCTCCATTAGTCTCCGTTTTTATTGTTGAATGAATATAGGATTAAAATGATTGCTAAACAGTTTTTAAAGGGAATTACTGAATTGTTTCTAAAATTGTTTCCAATTTATTTCCACCGACCGATGCTAAATCTCTTTTCAGTTACACTATCCCAAAAGGATGCAGCTCGTTTACTAAATTAGATGAGTTAAATAAAATATTACCAGACACAGCGTCGTCATATCTCAACTTGTTGGTTACACCTAAATAAAAGACTGTATATAAAGATGATTGCATCTGAAAGAATTATAACTTTGTTTTTATGTCGAATCCTTGAAAAATGACCAAAACTTATCGATTACAATTTGGTCAACCAATAATAATTGTTAACCACATGGACATAAATTAAATGCTTATGTGTTGTGTTACGCACTGGCAAGTTGGATGTTTTATTTATAAGTCATATTATGTATATTGTTGTTGTTATTGTGTTGTGCTTGCCTTAAAGAAACTTCAAAGAACGAAAGAAGTAAATAAGAATTTTATATAAGAAACGAACACGTTCAAACCGGTTGCAATCTTGAATAAACATAGATATGTCTTTCAATATAAATTTATAACAATTTTTTTTGTTGTTGTTGTTGTGGTTGTTATTCTACCAACCATTTTTTCATTTTAATTTTTTTCTTTTTTATGTTTTTTTTCGTTTTGGAAATTGGCTACTGTAATTTGCAATTTGGACTGTGATAAATTAAGCGAATAAATTATGATTACATATTATTATTTCAGAAGCTTAATTTTTGGATGATGGTACCCGTTCTTTTTAATATATTTATATGTATATATATATATATATATATATATATATATATATATATATATATATATATATATATATATATATATATAAATATATATATACATATATATATATATATATATATATATATATATATATATATATATATATATATATATATATATATATATATATATATATATATATATATATATATATATATAAATATATTGATGGAAAATAATACTCTATACCAGTCGTCTTAAAGCATTCGTGATCTTTGGGACTTTAGAGAGATAATATTATCTATTTCAAGGAACTCTACTTTTACAAATTTTCAGTGAAATAAAAAAGTGTTTGACAATTTAACATCATTGATTACTTAATCCTCAGACGCTGTTAGGGTCCTATACCACCCAAAACAAGTTTAAACTTATTATAGCTCTTTTGTTAATTGACAGTATAAGGTGCTATTTCTTTACTTTTATTATTTTATATGATGCTATACATAATTGAGTATAACGGTTAATATTTATTGATATTATCTATACATCGCCATACTATTAAACTAGGGACGTTTGGGGTCGTATAAGACCCCAGACTAAATGTTGGTTATACACTTTCTTTTCATGAATATTTTCTAGTGAAATAGTAAAAACTGCAGTTTACGAAATTCAACGACCTACGTAACACGAAAAAATTACGAATATTTCAAACGTTACATGAGTAAATTACGAATGGTTCTGATTTCTGTAATGCAGTACATTGTGTGATTTTGGCAAGACATCGAAACTGATTTTGAAGAAGATATTTCCGAAAGTGAGGACGATTTTGAATTGATTATACCAGAAACTTTGTTTTAATAGCAGTGAAAAGGAAAACAACGACAAAGTACCAGGACCGACTTCATATGCCACCGCTCGAGCAACTACTATAAAAGAAACGTTTTTACTTTATTTCCCGCCTTCTATTGAAAAAATTATTTTAGAATTGACAAACAAGGAGGGTGCTAAAATTTATAGTGAAAAATGGATAAACATTGATTATGTGGACCTACATGGTTATATAAAACTCATAATTTTAGCTGGAGTATATTGCTCAAACCATGAAACTCTACTAAAATTATGGGATGATAAATTAGGAAGTCCTATACTTCGCGCTACTATGTCGTTGGAAAAATTTAAGCAGTTATCACGAGTTATACGCTTCAAAAATACAAGACAAAATAGAAAAACTTATGATAAACTCGCTCCAATACACGATATATGGAATCTTTGGGTTGCGATTATGTCTAAGTTCTATAATCCTGGGTATAATGTAACAGAAGATGAGCAATTAATACTATTTAGAGGAAGGTGTTCCTTCCGTTAGTATATTCTATCCAAGCCAGCGAGATATGGAATAAAAACTTGGGTCGTTTGTGACCGTAAATTGTCATATGCCTGGAACATGCAAGTCTACACAGGAAAAATGGGAGACAAACCGGAAAAGAATCAAGGTTGCCGAGTTGCACTTGATCTAACTTTCACTTTGAGAGGTCAAAATGTAACCTGCGATAATTTTTTAGCATTTACAATTTAGGGCAGATGTTACTAAAAAAAATTTAACGATGTTAGGCACTATTAGAAAAAACAAACCCAAAATTCCGACACTAAAATTGTCATAAAAATAAGACCCACAAACGACGAATTATTCTTAGAGGAATTGGGTCTAAACCTTATAGAACCGATAATACGTAGAAGAGAAACATTACCGCGAGGTCCTTCGGCAAAAAACATTGTTTTAGAGTATCAAACTGATACTCCGAGTTCAGAGACTGAAAGTCAACCATCTACTTCTTCGGCTGTTAGATGGTCCAAGAAAATCGGACACTAAATATCATATTCGATGTGAGAATGCAATAATTTTGCTTCTTAATAACAGGAAAGAAATATCTATGTAATTTAAAAATGTAATGGGGTCGCATTGGACCCCAGACAGATTTAGTGTAAGGTAAATGTTAACATCATCTAAGGGTTAATATACTACAAAAATTTGAATATGAAATCAGTTGAAATGTCTTTTAGAACTTCATTTTTTCCTTCTGTAATATGGAAGTATAACAACATAAAAATAATTCTTAATACAAGGCAATTCCATTAAACTTAAGAATAGTCAATAAAAATAGTTTAAATAGTAGCCTTTGTTTAGTTTGCAAGAGGAACACAATTGTTTTTTTTTGTTTTTCCGTTTCATGACGTAAATTTCGCAATTTTTATGGACGTTTTTTTTATAGTTTTGATTTGTTAAACTGATTCAGTGAGACACTCCGGTTGCAATTAACCAGTTTCTTGTCTCAGAATTTTTAATCTGCTTCTTAAAAAAATTGTATTTCTCAGTTTTTCTTTCACCCCCAATTTTCGATACAAATGTTTCACTTATCGAACGAGTAGTGAGATTTTACATAGATAAGGTTAAATTTTTTTTATATTTGAAATCACCAAACCAGATTCAATTATGGATATTATGGAACGATAAGTCGTTGGTTGACGACTTCTGTTAAATTCAACAGAATCTACAACTAAGATAGTTAAAGATTATCCCTTGAATTAATATTAACTGTTGATAGGTGATATAACCTGGAGTTAAATTCAGCTGAATTCAACCATAATCCCTCAAAGATTAATATCGTCGATTATATGAATTATTTTCTTCTTATTTTGTATTTGTTCAGTGATAACTTGTTTTGAACCGTGTTGTAATTATTGTAATCGGTTCTTTTTTATAATTTTAAGTTAACCATCTAACTAACGTATATACATAGTACATATACATATATGTGTTATCAATTATTTTGATAATTACACATACGGCATTTATATATTAGATTCGAAGGGATCTATTTATGTGACATATTTTCATATGTCTGACTGTATACACCCAAATTAAATATTTCGTTACGTTTTGTTTACCCTCATAGAAAAATTGACTACCCTCGAAATAAAAATACTTATCATACAGATAAAACCGAGTGTATACACATATAGCAATTGAAAACAACTGTCAGTCTTATCAGTAAATTTATACATATAAAATATATATATGGATTATAAATTTGAGTTGACATCTGATGAATTCAAACATATAGCGTCTATATAATAGTGTTTTGTATATACAAATCTGGTCACTTTATGTTTGCACACACAGTCACAAATAAAATATATAAATTTATCAACATTAACATTTAATGCAGAGAGACCAACCGAGTTTGAAAGCAACTCGTTGTAAGAAGTGCAAGAAGAAGGTTTTATATACTTTTTTTATATTTATATATATTTTGTATATAATGAGTTATGTATGGGTATATAAACATATTATATATACATAAGAAATATAATAAATCGTGACTTGACTTCTCAAAATGTAATAAAACGAGTCTTACTTTTTTCTTCTACTTCGTTTTCTTCTTTGTCGTCTTCGTCGTCGTCGTCGTTTTCTTTAAGTTTCTTCTTTGTTACCCTTATAGTGTTGTTATGTTGTTTTATTTACAAACCTTATAGTTTTCTTAAATATATTATTTAAATGTATATATGTATATATATACAGCATAATATTATAATAATAATAATAATCGGTTTTGAAACGCCATTGCTGGCCCATACCGAAAAATTTAAATCCATCGGTTTCGATCCTGAGCTTGCACGTCGTTTTATTCTAGAAAACCAGACTTGGATTCAGTCTATCTCTACGCCAACAGTGGCTTCTGCATACCTGCTTAACCATTTTCCTCAGAGATCGCTGCACCATTCGTATTTAACAACTTACAAGTTGAGACTCCTCACTATCGATTATCTGCGAATTTTACGTATAGTTCCAATGCTGTTTCGGAAACTTGTCCAATATTTGACTAGTGCGGTTCGCTACGAATCTTTTGCATCGGGCTGGGTAATGAGAATTTCAAGCGAGTACAATAGCAGAATCTGTCCAGGCTGTTATTACTGCTTTTATTGCATCTATATTACCTTTAATAATAAATGTTCCAGACATAGCTCTAATCTGGAATGAAACTATCCTTATGGTTTAGTTTTGCTGTCCATAACCTATTGACGATTCCCTTTTGTTTGTTGGTACTTCTACTTTAATTAACAGCGCAAAAAGTGACTTTTCATCCGTCTGTGAAATCATGTATTTGAATGTTTTTATAATGATTGGTAAAGCGTGGTATTTTGACATTTCAAAATATTTGATTTTCCCCTTTATTGTTTTACCCATTCTCATACAATTCAGGCAGTTTATCATCCCAATTGATCTTGTAAAGCCACATCCTTTGAAACAAAATTTTTAATAGAACGATGGATGGAGACAGAAATCTCATCAGATAAATTAGTCTTAAAGCTGCTGATATTAGCGTATGTTTTGTAATTGGACCATCTTGTCTTGAAGATAACAAATATAGGGAGAACTCGCAAGACCAAATTTTACTCTCGTCAGCTTGTAGTGACGAACTTGATGACAGTGACATGCATTTAAAATTTGTACCGTCAGGAGAGACGAATATTTATCGAAACATTCATTCTATATATCGGCAGTAATCGTAATTCGGTTACTTCTAAACTGCGCCAGTGTAGTCCATAAAGTTAGTTGAATGATTGACCTGACCATTAGTTGTGGTTTTGCTGCAACTATTAAATAGAACTAGTAATTTTATAGTTTTGCTGGATTTTTTTTACTGCGGCGTGTGTTGGCACCAATTGTAAAAATATCGTTTGAAAGATATTGCGAAAGATCTCAGTAAAGAGTCAACAACTTTGGCCTGTAATGCTGTTGATTTATTAGTACTGTCGTAGATATTCCGATTCAATTAAGTTAAAATAAGCATAAAATAGAGTCGGTCTTTGAAGGTTTCCTGATTTAGTTTTAATGATTACAGCTCGGACTACTGATCCAGGATTAATTGGATCGATTTTACCAAGTACCCAATGCGTTGGTAGCAGATTCTCGTTTTTAGTTAGTACAAAGTCTCCTTGATTTTGTTAAGATTAAGCATTGTACCATTGTGGCCAAATTTGCAGTTCATTGAGATTCTCGTCAGACCAGCGTTGCCAACAGCATTGTGCAATTTACTTTATAAACTGAAATTTTGTCCGTTGGTTTACCTTTACCTCTTTATTATTCATTTACCTGAGACAATGCAAAATACACTTGTTCATTAAAAGTCTTCGATTTAGTCACAGCAATTGCTTTGAAGAAATTTTTCAAAAACCTGCCGAGGCCCAAACATACGAATCACTAAAGATTATAGATTAATTTGAGTCATCAGATTTGATGCTCTATTCATAGGCAAGGTTTTAGGCGAGAGACGCCCATAAAAATATAGACATTGCCGGGAAAAATTTTACGAACCGAATCATCCAAAAAATATAGTTACAATGAGTTACTTAAATGCATAGCGTTGGCAGGCCAACCAGCATCAACGACAACCGAAGAATTGGGGATAATCGCTACCAACATCAAAACCTCCTTACACTTAAAAAAAAAACAGCAATCTACATCGGTGATCCAAAAAACGATAGAGACTGCGGTAGTGTCAGCGCAAATCACGTCACCAAACAATACGCGCTGAATAGTCATTTTTCATAAGGCGAATAAACGGACATTCTTTATATATACAAGAGCCGACCTTTCGGTGCTCTTTGTTAACTGGACATCGAAGTTCATTTTGAGTTATATTCACCAAACTGATCTAGTATTATCAGCCGCCAAAGGCTCGATTTCAATCGTAAACGGCTGATTGATTTCGTGACTCATCTGTTTATTGTGACGGAAAATATGACGTTTTATACATTACATCATTCCTGAAGGACATCTTCCAGTATCACAACCACGTCAACTAGATCTAGTGCACGTTGCAGAATATGGTGGAATTAGGAATCTGTCGACCATCGTTATCGCCAGTTTCTTGCCTTTTACATATGGTAAAGAAGAAAAACCAAGATTGGAGCCGTGTGGATACTACTGACGATTAAATATGGTCACAGTTGCTGATCGCTATTCGGTACCCCAAATTCAAATTCTCTATGAATCTAAATGTGCATATTGGGTCTTAACAAAAATAGATCTCCCCAGAGCTTTTCACATAATACCCATAAATAGTGCCTGAAGATGTTCAGAAGACAGCAATCCCGACACCATCCCGTTTTCAGTCCCAACGTCAGTCAAAAAAGCTCAGTTTATCAGAATGGTCAACTTTTACCGCCGATTTATAAGAAAACTCGCTGAAACACTCACCCCAATGCATACCCACTTGACAGCTTTACTCAAAAAACCCAATACATCAAAGAATTCTTCTTGGGCTTTAGAATGTTAACGTCACGATATTGGCTCATCCCCTGACCGACTAAAAATTAAGCAACTCCATGCATGGTAATGTAGCTTTAATAAGCGGCATCACATTAGTTTTAGCAAGGAATTCTGATATTTTCTATTTTTAGTAGCTTGCTGTGAAGAGGCAGACAATTTTGTATTAATTTCATTCTATAGAGGTTCATTCCAACCTATATTTTAGAACCAGGGACCTTGAAAGAAGATTTTAGCTTTAGACATTATCTGACGTTTGGTTACTCTAACGGATTACAGCAAAGCGAATTGAAAATGTTATATACGTAGATAGTCCCATGATAGGTACAAAAATATTTGAAAAATCGGAGCTATTAAAATGGATGATTGCACAACTTCGAAACGATTGCACAACTTATCGTGATGTGTGATAATGGCAAAGAGAAATCCTTCTACACAGTGCCTAAGTTTTTGACGGCTCAACACAGCCGCAAAACATTCAAGCTCTGTTTTGTTTTTTAGTTTCTCTGAGCTGCATTGAGTTTCTGTGAGCAGAAAGTCGCTTGAGCTCTTTTGAAACAGTACTCTACCCACACTAGTGCCGATGATACCACATTGATGCATTAAGTAACACATTATCTGGGGCGTTGAACAAGCCAAATGGCATCACTTTAATTAGTAACGTGGTCCACTGAAACAGTAAAGGCGATTTTACCACTTACCATTTATTTTTCAAACGGTATATATATATATATATATATATATATATATATATATATATATATATATATATATATATCGAGACTTGTTAAGAAGCCCTAGCAAACCTTCAATGATAAGCATCCTTCACCGTACAACTACAATTTTTGTAGTTGTACCCAACGGCAACATTAGGTCGGCTTCTTTATTAATGTCTGCTTGAACTGCTGGAGACATCGAATAATAATTTGCTTTGAGGGTTTGGTATCACCCACATCAATGGTGAGCTTGATTAGTTTTCCCTAATCTCAACACAGTAGAAGATGGATACTGCTTAATAATATTTTGGAATATTTCATTACTTTAGATCACCTTCTTGGCAAATTTCTCGAATTTGATTGATATCTAGTACATTGTTGGGACATATTATATAGAAATGGTTCTACCACAGTTCCAGCAGTAACTGAATCATTACGCAAATGTGAGCAATCGATTAAGTTTGTTAAAAAAAACCTTAACAGATCAGCCAAAAATCGGAAGGGTTCCAATAGATGCATATTATTAGTGTCAGAAAATTGAGATGCCTCACATCTTTGCATGATGGTTTTTGTCACTAAATCATGAATTAATACGATAAACGAATTGATAACTCTTGAATCTTTTATAGTCACTGGTACTGGCAGGAGGACATCTCCACTGTTCAGCAACGTAAAGCTTTAGGCACAAGGTTTTACATTTTAGCTAACAAATTCCTTGGAGAGTAATGTGATACTGCCTATATTTCGACGAGCCCAAGATACTAGGCACGCAAGTACCCTCCGACCACAAATGCGGTGTTCATATATAAACACAGCATATAGATATATTATTTATGTACGAAAAAAAAATTTAACAACAACTTAACGTGATTCTTGTGTATATGTATGTCAATATTTATGGTGTTCGAATCAGTGGCGTGGTACATAAGAAGGAGATATATAAATAGCAAAGCCAATACTTTTTCTTTAAGTACCATGGAAAATTTTCCATTCGTATATACCAAAAACATTTCAACGAACAGTAAATCGATAACAAATGTATATGCGTTATGCACAAGAGTCACCCCATTTTGATGGTTGTGTCTTTTAACATCTGCCACTGCGTTCGATAATAGTGTTTTATGTCTACATAGTTTATATGTAGCTATTGTTAGTTATTATATTATTATTATGTATAAATAATGTTTCACTTATATACAAATTTTATGGAAACCTACTCAACACCAATACAGATAAGTATGCAATGCTGTATATACTGCTATGGTGGTAGAAATGAAATGAAATGAACGAAAAACATATGTTTGAAGACCTGAATCAGCTGAAAATAAGAAAACTGTATATATGTATATATGTAGGTATTATATACAAAAACTAAATAAATAACAAATTCGTCTTATTTACTTCGGTTTTATGTAAGAAAAATATACAGATGATAGATAAGACAGAGAAATACACTTATGTATTTTTATGCTTGAAATACATTTTTTTTTTATTTTTTTTTTAACTTGTCTTCTTATATATTGAATTGCTTGGAGCAACATTAAAATTAGATTTTGAATAGAGTTTCTTGTTTTATTTTTATATACTAAAAGATATACATATTTTGATTTTGTGGTGTTAGTTCGTGAGTTGTAATATAAAACGTAGATGGAGGCAGTAGATGGAAACGTTTTTTTTTAGGTAAATGGATTTGTAAAGAATTCATTACTGTACAAGTTACTCAAGTTAGATGGTAACTAAGCCAGAGTGAAACATGAAATTAGTGTCAACGGAAGCATCATTCGAGGCAATATATCACTTAGGCAATATTTCAAAAGTGTTGGTCTCGTTTGTCCAAAAAAATACATATAAGAGTTTTAATATCGACACCGTTGGAGTTAGTCTTTAAAAATGTAAAGTTTAAAATTCATGATGGTGTTAGCTCATTAGAACTGTGAAATTAATGCCATAAATCTTAAATTTCTAAAAATTTAAAAATTTATTCAACGTTGCAAAGATGAACTAGAATAAATCCTGCATTTCTGGCTCATTCATCACCTAATGCCTCACTGTCATTAACCGTCGACGCTTGACACATTAATGGAGGCAGCTTTACACCAGCAAGTAGCGGATACCTTACAGGCCCTTGATCATTTGTTTTTAATTTTCGTCAGCAGAAACAAGGTATAGGACCTACGATCGGAAATTATTGGTGATTTTCAAGGATATTAAAAATTTTCATCACATATAAATTTCATGTCAAGACTGACCACAGACTAATGTTGCATGTCATACATACTGTTACATAGGCATTAATGTCGGTTTGGATTTTAAGATTCGCTGTAATTCGGCGAATTGTTCAATGAATTGTCGAAACCCTTTGATGCAACATATTTGGAACGCTGGCATCAAACCTTAAAGACCAAATAATGGCAAAAATGTGATACGAAGATAAAAATTGGTTCGGCATTTTACTAACGATTATACTCCTTATTTATACTACTAACAAGGAAGATTTAAAAATGTATCTTTCAAAATTGGTCCATTTCACTATCTGGAGAATTTGTCGTGAAAACCGAAAACATCGAATAACAGTCTGATTTTGTAAAAGAAATTTTAAACCACCACCTGGCACTTGTTCGTCCTAAAACAACTTCTAATCAGTTAAGAGAAAAAGTTGTCTGTGTTGAAAAGTTTAACTGATCATTTACATTTAACTCCGCCATTTGATGGTTTTTTTAGAATTTTGGATAAGCAGAATACATTTGTTGACCTTTTCGTTAACAGTAAACCAGTAATGGGATCGCTTACGCAACTCAAAGCAGCCCACACTTCAAAGTAGGTTACCGAACTGGTGAATCAGCCGAACTTATCCTATAACGGAACGGTTCACATTGGTTAAAGATGCTTAAAGTGGTATGACCAACACAAATTGACATACTTCATATCTACCAGAGACGGTTCTGAGAGAATAAAATGTGAACTTTGCGACTTTGATCAATATAGAAAACAACAGTTTAGTTTTCTAGCCTAATTGAAATATTCTAAATTTTTATTTGTCATTGAATAAATTCCAATACTGTTTCGAAGCAGACCATCACGGAGAATCAAAGGAGGCTTACAATTGCCAAACCAAGATATTATGTTCAATTAAGAAATAATGGCTATGGAAATAAATGGTCTTTCTAGAAATAAGGCTTCTGAAATCGAAATTAATGTTTCTTTTTCCATTCATAGATAGTGATGGTTTACTACAAGCTGGAAGTAGATAATGTAATGCAGATTGTACCAAGCCCGCACGCGGCTCCAACACTGTTAAATTCTACATTAAAACAAAAATTGTATTTGTTGGAATGCAAAGATGAAGTTTGAGGATTTATTAGGCAGCGCTTGAAGTGCAAGCTCATAATGTGCCATTAACAACAGCTTTGGATAACTTTAAAATTAAAAAGAATCATATTATGGCAATTTTGCCGTTTGGAAGTAGAGTAAGAAGGGCCAACGATAATTAGAAGATCCAGATTACGAAGCTTTACCGGGGAGATAAAAGCTACCAATGCTATACACTTGGAATTGGTCAACGATATGACTCCGAAGCATTTTCAGTGGCTCTTTAATAATAACTCTCACGGCGAGGTTATATCTAGTTACATTTTTAGTGACAATTTCTGAAATTTGTCACTAAAAATGGGCTCAAAGAGAACTACAAAGAAGTGTAATAATGATGTCAAAAGACGATGCAATACTGCTATACATGTATAACCTCACAATGGCACTTTATACATCCAGATGCGTCAAATTTTGGTGAATTAAGGCAGACAGGTAAAAAATTATATTAATATTATCTTAAATTTATGCTGAGTTATTGCTGTGTGAGCTTATAATCAAGATATGATGATATAACCTGCACAAACCGAGGTCATTTTCAATTCTCAACCATTATAGGGAATATCCCAGTATTAATTAAATACCTTAACCTCGCGGGCCGGATTTCCTAATCGGAGATGCAATCAACTTATTACCAGAATTAAAAATATTGAATAGTAGGAAAATTTTTTATAAAGCAAAATTATAAAACCGAGGGGTACGCTAATTTTGGCTAGGGGTATTAATTGTCCGTAAATTTGAACATAGCAAACCAATGTACAGAAATGTTCCAATGTTCAGTTTTAAGGTATAATAAAGCATACTTTATTGGGACGCATATTATAATTCAGAGTTCTATAATCATTCACCTAATTTAAGCAACCCGTGTGGTCTTTGAAAATATCCAAGATTTTTATTTAGAACTAGAATATTGAGTCGGAATTGAACAAACCATACACGAATCTAAGCTTATTTTATTTTTTGAGATGTATCGGCCTATATACTACAACCTGTTCCCGAGTTAAAATTCAACAAAACTTCAAAATATAAATCCTCTTACACTTTACCTTTAAATAAGACGAACATTATTTTAAAGATTATTGCCGATCATAGATGTTGTGCCAAGATTGTAAAAATAGTGTGTTGGCTTTGACTTCTAAATTTAATACAACAGACACAGAACCATTTCTCACTATAACTTTATTTGATACTATTTATCCGGTGGTACACCTCTGATAAGTTATCCGCAGGGTTTTCTCTGTTCGGTGTATAATAACTTCCCAAATATATAAGAAGTTCAGTTTGCTATCTTTTAGCTTTGTTAGTTAGTTTTTTTTAAGTAAATGTAACGATTTTGGCTAGGACATAAGAGCCACATAACTCTAGCTTTGGTGAAACTTCCATTTCGAACCAAATATTAACATAATATCTATCTCTATTCAAAACTGCCATCACTTCCTATCCGTTTTCAAAATCGGATCCTGATAACAAATCATCAATATCAAATTCGTTTAATATTTAGGAAAATATTTTGGTGATTTCGAAAACGTAATAAAACTATGGCTATTCTATACTTTTGGACCACAATCATTTTGCAAACTGTTATTGATGCCGGTGGTTGGTTCAAAAAAACAACTACTCAAACTTTTCTTGTAGGTTTATGAATATTTTGACCCCAATAAAACCGAAAAAAATTAAATCAAATAACGACCAAATATAACTGTGTCAATAATGGGTTAAAAGTAATCTGTTTCGATTACGATTAAAACTAGTCTACGTACGCATCAATATCAGAGGAATTGGCCAATCAACCGCGGGGATAACCGCGGTTGATTGACCAATTCCTCTGATATTTTACAACTTAAAAAAGTTTAACTATAACAAAGCTGGAGAACATTTATAGCAAACCAGACCTCTTATACATTTGGGAAGTTATTATACACCGAACAGAGAAAACCCTGCGACCGAACAGATAGTATCAAATAAAGTTATGGTGTGAAATGATTCTTTGTCTGTTGTATTAAATTTAGAAGTCAAAGCCAACACATTGTTTTTACAAACTTGGCACAATCATCTATGAATGGTAAATCTTCAAAATAACGTTCGCCTTATTTAAAGGTAAAGTGTAAAAAGATTTATATTTTGAGGCTTTATCGAATATCAACTCGGGAACAGGTTGTACTATGTAGGCCGATAACCAAGGAAAGGTAATCATTTCTGTATCATCCTGTACTAAAGACAACAGTTGGTCATTGTTCTGGTTAGTAATTGCCAGCCTATCATACTCGAACAATTTTTATCGAATATCACCAGTCATCATTGTGAGATTTATTGATGATCGTTTAATACGAAGGTTTCTTAACACAAAAACTCCCATGCATCACCTCTGTTATATACGGAATGTCATCGACTATACTTTGCAACTAAGCTGCTGCAATTTATTGGGAGCAGCTTAATGAGGGATCAACCGATGATTGCTCAGAAGATATTATACGATATTTATGGCGACCACTTATGCCATACAGCGGAAGATGTATATGATGTCACAGATGTGCTTAAATCTTATGGCTTTAATTTACGGAAGTGGTCGCCTAATTTTAAACTATTCCTTGAAAAAATTTACCCAAAACGTAGACATAAACATAGGAACATAGACATAAACGCATCTTAGTCTACATTTCTCGCTATATAAAGGGATCTTGCCAGAAACGAGTTTCAAACCAAGGTATTACTTAAAGAGCAATTAATCAGATCTATGCTAGAAGTGCTGTTACGATCGTCTCACATTGTTGATCTTTTGGGCAGGCTAGCATCAGTAATCGTAAAAATCTGTATACATCGAGCTTCCAGAGCAAGAAAAATTAAAATTTCGAGGTGATGAGAAATCATTTGGGAGACATTTGAGCTTCATGGATCTAGTTATGCTTACAAGAAGGCATATATGGCTTCTAATTAATTGAGATGCGTCGATAAGCATAGCAATGTAAGGATTAAGTTCATCATTCATGCCACTCCGATCAATCAAGTGTGCATTTTACAGCTGGAACTGTGTGCTGCAGCCCTATTAACCACATTAATAGTATCTGAAAAGGAGTCATTAGATGTACCAGAAGTAGAAGCAAGATTATGGGCCGACTCGACAGTTATCTTAGGATGGTTATCGCCTCCTCCAAGGATGGATTGCACCGCCAAAATATTATCAAAAACTTTTAGACGATGTTGGAACAAAGTCGATTTTCAGTGCAACGACGTCAATTTTGCATCCGATATATTAACCCACCTATACTAATTCGAATATCTCCTTTAAAAAAAAAAACTTCGAGTACTTGCCTTCATCAATAGATGCTGCGACCGAGACTTAAATCAGAATTGAAAGTCGATGAGTTAAGAAGAGCCAATCCAAAATTTATACCTGGGTGCAGAATGAGTACTTTTCCACATAAATAAAATTAATCAAATCAAAACCAAACCAAACAAAAAGCAGCATTCTGCAGCTTAAATACATTTATTTATGGGCAACAATTATTAAGAGTTTGTGGTTGCATCGAAAATTCATCGGTATAGTATAAAACTAAGCATTCAGTAATATTACCGAACTGCAATCTAACCAAGTAACTGAAAAGAACATCCACAAAAAACATCAGCAAGGAAGAGCGTTTTTGTCCACATGCATTATTAGACAACGATATCACATTTTAAATGGTCGCCAAATAGTCAAAGACATCTTTAATCAATGTAATGTATGCCGAAGATATAACACGAGACCAAGCTTACAAATAATTGTTGCATAATAATTGCAACATTTGCACTGATATATATATATATATATATATATATATATATATATATATATATATATATATATATATATATATATATATATATATATTCGGAAAATGGTTCCAATTTCATTGGAGGTAATCATGAACTTCGCGAGATTTATGAACATATTAAAAATAATTATAATAGTATTTTTTCATTTCTCGCCGCAAAGAACATGGCATTAATCATAAAACGGTTAATTCAATTGATTTGTAAAGTTCAATCAATTTTTTTTAAATCTAATTTATTTTAGTTTTAAAGTTTTGTATCAAATAAAGTGTATATAAATTAGATTTTCGGTGATGATATGACGCATTAAACGGTCATAAAACGGTTAATTTATTTGATTTTAAATAAATAAATTTGTTTTTTCAGGCGAAAATTAATCCAATTTATTACAGCATATGGCTTGCAGAAATTATAGTATTATTTTATTATATTATGAATTAATTAATTTATAATTTCAGATAAAAATTAATTTAATTTATTTTGGCCTATGGCGAAGAACAACTAATTCTTTAATAGATTTTGTTATTAGGGAGCATTTACAGATTACAGATGAATGGTGGCACACTGGAGTTGCTAATAAGAATGCAGAGCAGTTCAGTAAATTGTAATTGTCTTATATTAACAATAGTTTGAATATTGGCTACCGGGAAACCGAACCAATTCTGTCATTACAGATATACTTTTTCTTTTCCCACCCCACAAAAATTTACTGACTTTTGGCCGCCAAAGTGTCTGTAATTGGGTCGTTCTCAATAATTTATCTAAAATCTTGCTTTATTCTTTCAATTATTCCGGCTCTTTCCCGGATATCCTGCTTAATGCTTGGCCGTACATTTTAAATCAATCAAATTTCTCGCCGCAAAGATCATAAAATTGCATTTCATTTCTAATGCAGATCAAACATTTAGAGGACTATGGTAAGCCGTCGTTAAATCATTCAAATACACCTTAGACATATTTTATGGGCAATACAATATTCACCTTTGAAGAACTTACAATAGTTGCAAGTCAAATTGAAGCGATGCTCAATTCATGACCTTGGACACCAGGCCACTTTTAATTGGACGATCCATAGTTTAGATTCCACAACCTGTTTTAATATGACAACAAATACAGGAAACCACTCAACATTTGTACAACAAATGGAAAATTGAATACCAGACATTTTTGGACTACCGGAAAAATAGATGAAGTTCATCTCGGGTGCAATGGCACGACCAGAGTAGTTACTTTACAAAGAAAAACTTGACACTTGAAGACAACTTAGATGTATGGCATCTATTGGTGACCGTAACATCTTGCAGTATGCTTCAAAACCAACGACCACGTTGATAGAGAAAGACAGTTAAAACAAACATCTACATATACATACTTGATCTTATTTTAGTTGTATTGCCAGTGCTCGGTACTTAATCTAACACTCAAGTAGTCTGTATGAATCTTACAAAGTGTTACACAGTAATCTTACACAAATAGATCACGAGATTTTTTTTTTTTCTAAAATCAAGACTTTGAGACTATGTAAAATCTAATCTGCCGTGTTTTGTAGAGGTTGCAATTTTTTCACCTAGTTATTTTAAGTGGCTAGAATTCCTTGAAATTACCTTAACATGCTCGAATATTTAAAATTGGAAGGCTGATAAAGTGTGTTTGTAATATTTGCTAAAATCTGAGCTTAAAAGTTTCGGCATTCAACTACACTGAATGTTTCCTAATTCTAGCGTGTTAGCTGGAAAATCAACCCCATTTCACAAAGGTCGAATAGCGGTTCGAATAGCGAATATCGCTTTATTTATTTAGGGTAATATTTGTAGTATATAACTGTATCCAACTGTCGAATAAAAATGTATTTTAAATCAACAATAAAATTTCCAGAAACTATAGTGTTCTGCTTCGTCGATGGAAAATTAATTTTTCATTATGTAACAAATAAATTTTATATTATATTACGTAATTCAACCGCAGAGTATGCGGTTACAAAAAACAATTCTATTAAAACCGCATTCACCTCATATATAGAGGTTAAAAAATAATTTCGGGTCATGCTTTCTCTATATACTAACACACAAAGAAAAATTCAGCCACAACCATACACACACATATGTATAAAATAATGTACAAATGGTTTTATGTCAATGATGATGTTTCCCAACAGAACAAAAAACTTCCATTTTTCTTATAAGAACAACATTACTTTGACACCATTATCGGGCACATCTAGCAGTCAATTTTTCGTCGTTTAACTTGACCTTATACAGCTAGCTAACATATGAAAGAACGATAAACTTTTTTTATTTTTTTTTATTTATTTACTTATAATGATGATGATAAAACATCTGTTGTCATCTGAACATTGCACATATATGAGATATACTATATACGAAAACTTTTTTAAACGGGACAGAAAAAAAAAAGGTATTTGCATTTCTCATCTTCGTACCTGTAACTATCGACATTACCATATAAAAGAAAACTACTTTATGCATAAAAATATAGAGAGAGAGGTAAATACAAAACTAAAAACACGTTAAACGACTTTTTATCAAAGATAAAACGACTTCTGGTATTAGGTTGTCAACTCAATATTAGTTATTCTTCTTAAACTTGTTATTATTTTATCTATCGTTTTGTTATATTTGTACATTGGCTTCACATCTCCTCATTTTCGTATATTTATTTCATATCGAGATAAGTTTTCTTACCATTTTATCTTGAAAATGCTGCATTGGTTCATCTTGTTTATGGATTAAGAAAATAATGCAACAAATCCAACTTTAATTTATTATACGAAAAATGTGGGTCATTTGAATGGACCCATAATAATTGTCAAAGTACATAAAAAAATGTTTGTACATTAAGGTATTGAATTTTTATTACATAACTAAAGTTTTTAGGTAACTAAATATCGTTAGATTAGCAATTTGAGCTTTTAAAATGTGCACCTAAATAATGCAAAATAATTAAAAAAAAAAGGAATGTCAAGCAACCATATGCGAGGTTAAAACAAGGTGACCGCTTGGAAATAACAAAAAGGAAAAGGTACAAATAATGTTAGAATGAGAATCATTTTCGGTATACCTGATTCAAGATCTCTGTAAACTTGCTAGAATTCAACGGATCAATCATTTATTCATTAATCTGAATATAAAAATTAACGACATTTTCAGAAAAAATCCAAATTTAAACGATTTAAACAGTTTCCAGATTAGGATTTTTTTTTGAAAATTTCAGTGAAAATTTCGATCTTCATCTGACTTTAAATGCCTGTTATTTCGATAGTAGTGTATCTAAATTGATTTAATAGGACCTTAAGATGATTGCAGACTGTCGGAAATACTTTAAAAAATTCAAACAAATTTCGGCAAATATAAAAATATGTAGTCATTTTTTTGAAAATTTGAGTGAAAATTTCGATTTTTACCTGATTTAAGATGGCTGTTATTTCGACAGTAATGAGTCTAAAATGGATTTTAAATGACAGTCCGGTGATTACGGACCACCGGAAAAACGATAAAAAATCCCGATTTTTTGGAAAAAATAAATCTTTTTTACAAAATTTGAGTGAAAATTTCGATCTTCACCTGACGTCATGTGTCATGTGTGATATTTAGATAGTAGTGTGTTTAAATTGATTTTATAGGACAGTTAGATGATTACAAACTGCCAGAAATAAGTTTAAAAAATTCACGATTTCTGCGGAAAATGTCAAAATATGTAGAGTTCTTAGCAATGAATTTTCTTGAAAATTTGAGTGAAAATTTCGATCTTCATCTGACTTCAAATGTCTGTGATTTCGATAGTAATGTGTTTAAATTGATTTTATGGGACAATAAGATGAGACAGCCAGAAATACGTTAAAAAAATTCAAGATTTTTGCGGAAAATATCCAAATTTATACAGTATTTAGTCGCATTGTTTTAGAAAATTTGAGTGAAAATTTCGATCTTCATCGATTTTATAGGACTGTTAGATGATTACAGACTGCTGGAAATACGTTAAAAAATTCACGATTTTTACGGAAGATATCCAAATTTATACAGTCTCTAGCTTTGCATTTTTTTAGAAAATTTTAGTGAAAATTTCGATCGTCATCTGACTTCATATATCTGTTACTTCGACAGAAGTGTGCCATAATTGATTTTTTAGTACATTTAAATGATTAAAGTCTGCCCGAACAACGTTACAAAAATTCATGATTTCTCGGTAAAAATCTAAATTTATACAGTCTCTAGCCTTGCAATATTTTTGAAACTTTGAGTGAAAATTTCGACCTTCATCTGATTTCAAATGTCTGTTTTTTTCGATAGTTTTGTGTCTAAATTGATTTTATAGGACATCTAGATGATTACAGACTACCGGAAATACGTTAAACAAATTCACGAATTTTTGGAAAATATCCAAATTTATACAGTATATAGTCTTGCATTTTTTAAAAATTTTTAGTGAAAATTTCGATCTTAACCTGATTTCAAATGGCTGTTACTTTAATATTTGTTACTGTGGTTAAAACTAGCTGTTTGGGACACCTAGTTGCAATAAATGGAGCGGAAAATAGATGTTTTGGAACAACTACGTCCACCATCATTATCACAATTAGGTAAATTCTTTGATGATTTTTTGGTGGAACCATCGAAAACCACACTTGGTTTTGTTGTTGTCCATTTTAGTAAAAAATGTTGATCAACTTTTATAGCTAAACAGATGGATGCTTCTGAGTTTGGCTTTGATTGTATTCTAGATAGCGATATTTTTGGTAACGAATGTACTTTATCTTTAAATTTGTGGACAGTAGTATACGTTTCGTTGCAAATAATATGCTTTATCCATCTTTGTGTAGGAGAGAATGATGAGGCAAAGTGTCAACGACGAAGGCTTACTGGATATTTGATATGTAATGAATGATCAGAACATAGTCAATGTGGACAATGTGGAGAAATACATAACATATTACAATTATGTGTCCATTAGCTTGACCACTACAGTCTTAGTAATCATTATATAAAGTTATGAAAGTTTGGTGGCAATAACGATGTAGCGGACGGCCAACTATAGCCAACAGAAAGTTTCTCTTTGTTATAACTTGTAGAATACTTGTCGAGAGAAAGGATTATTTCCTATGCAGTGAAAAGTCCAACGAGTGGTACTTCTGCCAAAAGAAACACAGGCATTAGAAAATACATCATTATACCGCTTAATCTATTTGCTAAATGCGGCTGGTAAAATATTAGAGATTATCATATGCGCAAAACTACATGAGGGCATTAAAACAAATGGGACTTGTCTGTCATATACCTCTCTACGATTATAGCATCTTAACTCGAAAGATACATCACGAGAGGCGCATGATAGAAGGATAAACTATCTGTAATTCGTCTAGATTACTTTAGAATTACAGAGTTTAAAAGTACGGGAGGCACAAAAAAAAACATTTAACCGGAGGAGTACAACAATGATTGGTGCTAATTTCGTTGTGGAACACTATATATGACAGCATTTTTACTGTCGATACCAGAAGAAGCCAAAGTGAACGGCTTTGTGGATGATGTGGCAGTTGCATTTGCTGTGATGGGTGAATATAAAGAAGAATTGGGGAAAAAATGTTACTGTAGTGTAAAAGTCGTACAGGATTGGTTACCGTCTATGAGTTTGAGTTTGGTGAAACGTCAAATGCAAACAGTTTTGATCTTTAGCAGAAAACGAATGAAAGCAATAAGGCAATAAAAATCAAATTTTAACCTTTTATTATAAACCTGGAGCTAATAATCGATGCTAGACTGTCATTTGAAGCCCATTTGGCTGTAAGAAAATAGCGTCTATGTGTTCCCGCCGTGGGGATGGGAACAAGAAGGAAAATCGTGAGTGGCAGGTGCGATGGGATAATCTGTCTTCTGTAAATAAAAGGAAAATTAGAAGATATAGAATGACAAATTTTTTCCTGAGTCAGTTCCTAATTAGACATGACAGTTTTCGTGCTAATCTATGCAAGTTAAAATACGTTGATTCTTTATACTGTTATTAGTGCGAGAGTAAATTTGAGAGTGTAGAGCATGTAGTTTTTCGAATATCTACGCATTGGCAATGAACGATCTTACCTATATTTAGGTCTATGGTACCGCCAGAAAATATTATTTACTGTATGCTAAAGTTTAATAGAACGTGAAGAATGGTATGTAGTATATGAGTGAAAATATTATGAAGAAACAAGTTTTGGTAGCATCACCAATAATTAAAAATGATAGCAGCAATCTGAACCGCTTGCAAGATTATAATGGTACCTTGTAAGGTTTTTGAAAATTTCCTCCTGCACCAAAAAAAAATAATAAATCTGTTTCACAAAACATTTATTGCATCAAGTGATCGTAAATGTGATTGAAAATGATTAACGAGGTCTAACAACTTATTCGAGTGAAATCTCTCAAGAGCTTAATACGAAAATTATACCGGCACATGTTGTTCGCAAATAAAGTCCGGTTTATCGAATAAGTAAAATTAATCGAGCAACCTCATAAATTTGACCTGATAGTTTTATATAGTTTAACGCGAAGTCATTAACCGTTGTAGTTTGTAGCTTATGAATAAAGCTGGTAGTCTGCACGAGAGTATGATATCAGACAGAAAAACAATGATAAGTACACTACAATATCTACCAGTGAAACAACAATACACAGCAAGATAGTGCAGCATAGTTTTCAGCACATTTTTAAACTTTTCAACAAACAACACAATGAAGGACGAGTCCTTGATAGACTCAAACATTGAAATCACCCGCCTTTTTTTGGGTATGCATTTAGACTGATTTAGTCACCATAACATAAAGCCACAGTCAGCGACAACATCTACGCAAAACGATCGACCGACTCTCCTTCATTATCATATGGATCATATTCTAATGCAGTTTTATCGTTCTCCCTATAAGGATTGATCAATACAGTGCATTCGAGAACTCAGTTAGATCAAAACATGTGTCTAACTCTGGTGGAGTTATCAAATTCCAAATTTTTTTATCTAAACCTTAGATGCTTATTGTTCCATTGGTGATAGACACGTGGCTCTTTACGGCTTATCTACCTTATACTTATGTAACATATTTCAAACGTGGTAATAGATTGAAATGTTTAAATAAAAATGTAAGGTTTCAACTCAACTTATGAAGACCACCATGATGCTTCATTTTATTATGCGTAGGAACGCGATGAATTTGGGTGGGTGTCTGGACTATTCTGTTCCATCACGCAACAGAATATCAGATGTAAGGGATGTTCCTCTAATTTAAACGGACTCTGCATAAATTCCTGCAAAAATGGGCTTGGTCATTTTTAACTTATCGAAAGCTGCCCCTACCTTTTTTTTCTTGGGCATAGAATGAAACTATCTTTACCTGACGGTGCAATGGCGCTAATTGCAAATACTCTGTCATTCAATTTTAGTTTCAATTTTAAAGAAGACTGCCATATCAAGAGAACATCATGGAGATTATGCACATCTTATATATTAAAGTGACTAAAACTTAGTATCGCAGTCTGTATTAGGACCTAAAGGATCAATCGTCAAGTCTATTGGAAGCGCCGGTTTGATATCATATGACGTAACCGACTGTTTTGCAATTCTTCTATCATTCGATCTCCGCACGTTACGTCGTTTTGAATATTTTTATTAGAAAAAAATGTTCTCGAGATGACCTTAGTGCGAAAACCGTTATTTTTAAACTATATGAGCTAATGTAGTGCCAACAAGTCTAGTGAGTAATTATCATATTGACTGGATATTTTTTGGAGATCCTCAGGTCCTAGTAGTTTAAGAACATTCCATATTCCAGTTTTAAAAGTGAAAGCCATATACAGTTTCCTTGGTTGTTGTTGAGGTTAATCAACAACAACCACGGAACGGTGTGGGGTTCGTATCAAAAACAGTTTATTGAATGTAAGTAGTTAACCTTCCCCTCTACTTGCTTTTACAAGTGTGGATCATATGATCCGATAGTCAAGCTTGTGTCTACTTTTATACTACTATAGCTTAAACTGTAGAACAGACGCTACGAGTTTGAAAATAGTTACTTATGGTTCGGTTTACTCTCCTTGATTCTTAAAAATCATTAGTAGTCAGTAAACAAGTAATTAAGTTTTAATAAAACTACCGTTGGTTGATCGATCTTAAGATCGAAAAATTGAGCTAATTATTTTCAGTTTTTGGTCTAATTTTTTACGCAAACTGAAAATTGAATATGTTAAAACTAGCGTAAAGTGACTTCAAAGCATGATCTATAATTAAACAGTGACCATGGTTTTAAAACCAAGAAAATCATAAACTTACAGATCAACCAAACCATTTTTCGTTACCATATAGCTATAAGATAATTCCATCTGATCGATAATTTATGGTAAATTAAATAAACATATACAATTTTGACCATATAACGATCAGAAAAATCGTGGCCATATAATTAAAAAAAAAAAAAAAAAGGAAAACGATCGAACCGACTGTTTGCATGTCCAGCACATATTAGTGTTACAATGTTGCACGAGATTTACACAAACAACAAAATACAACTAAATTCAACCCATTGCCAATAATTATCGATCATCGATCAGATGATTTATGTGAAAAGCATACGAAAATTATCTCGATCAAAAACTATATAATTATCACAGACAAATCGACGAACACAGAACATAACCATAACATTATGCAATCGTTCGTTTTTTTTTTTTTTTGTTTTTGGCTTAAGATCGAGTATTATGTTAAAAACGTGATCGCAATCGTGATCAAATTTTGGAGTTTTTTTCGGTTTGGTTTGGTTTCTTATTGAATTACTTTTCTTATTTAATTCGTTAATATTTTTGTTATCAATGTATTACGAAATATAAGTCATTTAGATGTAAATTAATTATTACATTTTTAATTTAATTTTAACTAATTAAGGTTTTGTATATTTTATTGTAAATAATATTCATTGTCAAGTTTGGATTTTCGGAAAATTTTAATATGATTTGATTGATTCGTTTTTTACTTCTTATTTTATTTATTCCTCAAGGGCCTATATAGAGGCTCCACAATCGAGACTTTTTCATATTGCGTCAATAAGAATATTGGACGTACACAGTCACCATTAATATATTTTTTTACATCATTATCGTTTCGAGGTGCAGAGCACCTGATAGAATATAACCTAGCGATTGTTGGTATATAGCACCAAAATGAAGCACCTGGATGCATTCGGCAAAATTATTTTTGCTGTAAATCATGAAGATTTAACAAGTCTCAGGGTAACACGTACGCATATCGTGGAACGCTAAATAAAAAATAGTCATATTTGAAGACGTCCTTGGAAATTCAGATTCCAAAACAAAA
Organism: Tipula confusa; assembly: GCA_963556175.1. Lineage (NCBI taxonomy): Eukaryota > Metazoa > Arthropoda > Insecta > Diptera > Tipulidae > Tipula > Tipula confusa. Next base: position 45,258,058 of record OY744476.1, read on the forward strand.
TGTAGCAATTCAATAAATTTCTTATAATCCAATAATTTAATACAGTGCCGGTTCAAATTAACATTTTCATTCGCAGATTGTCTGGATAGTGGATGAAACGTTTCTCCGAGGTGTCTCACAAACAAATCCGGTTTTTGCTTACTACTACAAGCCCATGTACCGTTATCATGTCTAATAGGTGATGTTGAAATTTTTTGGTCTTTTCATCGATTTTGCTGCTTTCCATGGGGAGTATTCTATTGTTTTCTTTTTAACTTTCCTGATAATAGATTTTAGTTGTTTACATAAGCTATTAAGCTCGGTTTAATTAGCTGCAGTTTGATTTATTTGCCAGAACTTACGTGCTTTACGTTTTGTAGCCACCAGTTCTCTTACTTCGAGTGGATAATTTGTACTTCTAATGTTATTTGCAGGTTTCAGTGGAGTGCTCTGCCACACTGCTTGCGTGCATGTCTGTTATATATTTTCAATTAGTCAGTCAATTTCTTCATCAACGTGCACAAATCTTCTTACTGGCACAATTGGTATTCCTGTTGTCAAATCTTGGTGATACGTCTTTTTAAATTAATAGTTTCGCTTAATGTCATGATAACAGGAGAGTGATCTGATTCCTTCATTATTTTCCGAAAATGGAAAATGGTGTGTGGTTGTCACATATCCCTTTTGTTATATAGAAATCTATAAGATCAGGAGTTTTGTTTAGATTTGTTGGCCTACTGGCCAACAATAGGTGCGCCACCAGTTTGAAAGTCGCATTTAAATTTTTTGGCTGCTTTAAACAGTTCCCTTCCTTTTGGTGTTGTAATTTTGGAGCCCCAAAAAGTGTTTTTTGCGTTGAAATCACCGCCAATAATGAACCATCATCCCAAAGAGTGAAAAAGTTCTGTGTATTCCTCATTTTTTAAGTTATAGCATGGTAGCCAGTATATAGCTGAGATCCTTACATCTTTGTTCTTAGTTTGAATTGTGATTGTTGCCACTTGCATAGACTCAGTTTCAAGCTTCATTTTTTCATGGTGTTTTATATTATTTTTAATGGAAATGGCAGATCTCCCTCTTGCCCTTTCTGTTGGGCGAATAGCATGGTAGAAACGCTCGCAATATTTCTGGGTATGATTATTACTTTGAAATTTTCTGCATTGGACTATGAAGTATTATATCTTTGAAGTATTCTTCCTCATTGGCTCTGTTATAACTCTCATGTTTTGAATTGCCCAAATATTATATATCTTTTGGATGTTTTCTTTATTGCCAAACGTTAGCATAAAGAGCGGTAGTCCGCTTCTTACCAGTTCACGGCTTCCTTTCAGTTCTGTCTGTTTTGATCATATTGACAGCATCCTGAATATAAACCTTTATGCTGTAACTCAGCTATTATATCATTGCTTTCACAGGTATGGTGTAGCCTTCCAGCCATAACTTTAATTGGTCTTACTTGTCAGCGTTAAGCTTCATGGTAATTGTACGATTTGTTTTTGGGTCTGGTACATTTACCTTCCAGACATCGTTGTTTAGTGCTACTAGCCTGTAATCTTTATCCGTGATATTTTTCATCAAAGCATTGATATTAGGGTAGCCTTTGACCGCAATTATATTAATAGGTGGTGGCAGAATTATTTTCTCTGGTTTAGGATCTTTATTGCTATGAGTAGTTGCATTACCCCATAAGATGTCCGGGTTACTTGCTCAATACTTTCCGATTGCTTTTGGTTTTCTTTCTGCTGATTTTTACCATTTCTCGTGTTGGATGCTGCTTGTCCAATATATTCTGGCGATGATTCTGCTTTTCTTTTCTTTTTGGGCTTGCTTTTTTCAATGTTTAAGCAGTTTATCTTAATGGTTCGTCTTCGTCAGTAACTTCCATATTTATTGTTACTCTTTATTTAGGTTTTTTGTCACGTGTGTCTAGTGAGAATCACTTTCAGATTTCTTATTCGGATGAATTTCTCGCTCGAGTACTTCTTCATGTGTGTGCTATTCGATGGTATCCTTATTGTTTGCATGTCGACCCTCTTGAATGATGCGTTTTATGTCTTCATTTTCTTTCTTAAGTAAAATAACTTCGTTATTCATCTTTGACACCAATTCTTCTAGAGTCTTCAGATTTGCATAGAGATTCCGGTTTTCACTCTCTATGTTTGAGGTAATTTTATCTTAACTCAGCACGACTGCTGAAACTTTGCGATCATTATCTTCACTCAGCACCACTGCTGAAACTTTGCCATCATTGGATAACGATGACTGAGAGCCCGCTTGCACACTCTCTCCAGTCGTCGATACTGGGTCTCTGTTCGCTCCACCGTACGTTTCTTCCTTATCTATTTTCTCCATTATAGATTATTTTGTTCTAGGTTCTGGGCATCCATATGCTGTTGACAAAAGCAAATTTACCCATGCATTCAGTCATGCACTGATCATTTCCAGTTACGACGCCTGAGATATTCCGTTTGAAATTAACCAATCAGTGCCTACCCTGCCGATCAGTGGTTATACTTTTGGGTTACTCAGGATGCAGCGCGAGGAACTTGTACAACCGTCGCACCCTTTATTATGTTTTTATGTTGGGATCGGAGGTTATTATGTCATATCGAGCATGTTTCAGCTCGCAAATTGGTATAGCTTGTAGAGTTTAGATCGTGCTAGTACCCGGTACTAACGCTAGTAGCTCAATTTTACTGAAGTCGTTCACATAACAGGATGCCATTCACAAAGATTACATAATTTATGTTTCGATTGCATGACTTTAGCTACAAATTTTATAATTCAGCAAAACCAATCGATAGTTTTAAATATTGCATAACATTTGGCCAATTTATAAAACATTTACGTAATATTCAATGAAATCTTAATAAGCCTTAGAATGAAATAAGTTCACCTGCATATTATATTGTGCAATATACAAATAATGATTTAGGTAATCGATACGTGTTACTTGTATAAAGCAAAAAGAGCTGCACAGTTTATTGTCAGTCTAAGCTAACATAACATACAGTGAATTGAACCAAAAATATTTAAATTGCGGTGCGCTCAACATCCTAAAAATGAATAGTTTGTTCGAAAATCCTGCTCGTTTACCGAATATCAAAATGTATCTTGGATTTATGCAGCTTTTGGGTTGTCTAAATCTTCTAATAATAACTGCTTTTATGCTAGCTTCAATAGATGTACCGTTAATTGAAAAGTTCGAAATTTTTGGCGGTATAATTATAGTGTGGCATCATGTTCATACATTGTACAGTTCGTGTATCAGTTACAAATTTGTTTATAATATATTTTTAAGCCTTTTGGGTATATTCGATTATGTGTTGGTAATATGGTCGTTCATCTATGCAATTATTTCCGTTGGCTATAACTCGTTGGTGTATTATATAATTTGTTAATAAAAAATGTATTGCCTGCAAATATTGACAAAATATTAAATAATTTGTAAATCATTTTGAAGAAAATTTAATAAAATATTTAAATATTTTGATGTGTGATTTTATTTTATCCTCAATCTATAGCTGTACATCTGAGTTAGTGACATAATTCAATTTTGTGTTGCAAAACTTTTCAATAGCGAATTTTTTCACTTTGAAAAGAATGGAACATATAAAGTTTGTTGAGTTATGAAAGTTCTATTCGCGCTTCGAAGTAGCAGGTTCTGGTGAGATCATATAATAGAGGTGACTCCTACATAAACTGTAAATATTATTATATTTGTATTTTGCATAACAAATATTTGGTAAAAGGTATAAATATTTTATAGCAAATAAACTGATATATACCAAATATTCTGATGGCCAGTGCTGTTTATGTAACATCACAATCGGGTCACTATTATGTGTTGTATTGAATATACAATCAACTTCGTAAATTTGCAAAGGCTAACCCATTTGCTAATTATTTTGCATGTAAATTATTTGGTGAAATGTACTAATATTTTATAGCAGAAATTATACTGATGGCCAGGGCTGCTGATAAAGGTATGATTCATCACAATCGGGTCACTATTACGAGTTGTATTGAATATACAATCAAATTCGTTAATGTGCAAAGGCTCACCCTTTGAAAATTATTTACTAAATAATTATTTTTCGAAATGTATAAATATTTTGTAGTGAAGCTTATAGTGATGGCCACAGTTTTTGAGTCAAATAGGCCATGCATTAATTTAAGGGTCACGGGTCATATAAGATGTGGCAACGCTCGACTGCAAATGTTTTCGGCAGAGATCGTCATTTGTTACTGCTAAAATTAGGTGGCAGTTTTTGTCAAATCAACTGTGAAAATTTGATAAACGATGATAAGTCCCGCAATATGTGTAAATCTTGTTAGCAGTATCCTTATGGAAACCAATCTCCTTCCTGGTGATGTAAATTATTTATGTGATTTATTTAAAATTTGGTTGTCAGTTCTATCAATTATACCATATACCATAACCAAGGGCATTTTTTGTGAAGATGTGGAGCTTTATTAAAAGCTTTACATCTTTTTAACATTTCAAAAGGAAAAAAATTTCCAACTTCAATCCAAACTCTTTTAGTTATAACATAACAAAACTCTAATTATAAGATTCATATAATAAAATCCTGCATAACAACACAATTTTACCACCAACTTTATAACATTGACATTGAAATTATCTATTATAACCTTAACAACAACACACATTATTATTTTAATTCAAATCAATCAACTTCATAATATAAACATATAAAAAAATAAAAAAAATAAAAATGGAAAAAATATCAAATTTCGTTTATCTCGTGGAACTTCTTAAATTTCATATTCACGTGATTTTCATTTTTCTGTTGTTTTTATTTTTCTGCAGTAATTTTTTGAAATCAATTCCACTCTGTACATCATACAAACTGACACACACACATATAGATATAATATATACATTGTACACTGTTAGCTGAACATAAACAAAAAACCAAAATCAACTGTGGTTGCGAAGAGAAAACTGAAATAATTTTCTTGAATAAGATTGATATGTTTGCGTATTATTTGTTGTTGCCAACGGGAAAAAAATTATTTCTAAATTAAATATGGCAAAACACCTTTTGGTGTCCCACACCCATTATTGTGTTGTTCCTACCCGTATTATTGAAAAAAAAAAAAAAAAACGGTGCTACTCAAGTGGAAAGTCATTTAGTTTATTCCTGTTTTGACAATATCGATGGTATTTTACCTTATAATAATGCCCTGTTTATATTACTTTATATTTTGTTAGATTTCTTTAAGGATGATAAAGTAAAAAAAAAATGTAAGGATAATGAAATGATTAATTATTTCTGTATCAAGTCACCGATAGGATATAAAACAGGAATATGATAGTCGTCTTTGTTCAACAAACAAAACAATTTTTTAGATCTATTGTTATATCCTTTCGCCTCAATCCATATCGAACACTCAAAAAAGGATACCATATGACATTTGATACGAGTAGACTTCACTTAATTATATCTAACGTAAAGTAACTATAGTTTATTGTTAATAATAATTACGTTACAAATCTATTTAGTTGCAGATGTCATTTCCTTTTATTTATCATACATTTTCACATTTTCTTTTGATTTTGTTTTGTTATCGTTCAAAAAAATTACTTAACTTTTGGAAAACTCATTTGTTTACCCGGGTAGTAAAGGTACGTACACATCCATACTATATTTAAGACATGAAAAGAAAACAAACTTTTTTTTTTGCTTTTTTGATTAATGAAGTTTGAAAGAAGGTAAGTGAAACTAACAAACTTTATAATAAATATTTTTGTTGTTGTTTTTGTTGTTGTAAATAATAATAACGAACAAAAAAAAAATTATTATAATAAACCAGGACAGGCGATATACGTATAGATGACGAAATGACGTATAAAATGGAAAATTTTGGTTTGATGGTGATGTTATTTTTGTTTAACTTTATTGAGTGTGAAAAATGATAATGGGAAAAGTTTTAACTTTGGTTGATTTTTTCACTTTTGTTGGATCTATAGAAATTTTTTGTTTTTTATTTTATTGATCGATGAATTTTTATAAAATTTACATAAACCAAGTTTAGATAACAGAAACTTTTAATTAATATTTTTATGTGTTCTATCAGCATCATGGTATTATAAATATTGGCTAGCATCTCAATTTTAGTGATAAATTTGAAAAAGAGTTGAAATTCCAACAAATTTATTTAATCGGGGTAAAAGTCAATCATTTATAAATGATAACCAACCGGAGTAAGTAGTCAATACGAAAGGGTCTACCTAACGGAATACCCAACTAAACTAAAAAAAGAAGAAATCTTATGGCGATATTCATTGATTTCTATCACTAGTTGTGGAGACTATAATTTGTAACTCTCTATAATGATGAAAAATTAATGCAAATTTTTATAAAAACCATGAAAACCTCTTTGCAATATCATTTAAGTAAGCGACAATTTTTTCCATTCAATAAATTAGGACAAAACTGCCCTCGATACCACCATAAATACTGTAACAAAATGTTCATACAATTTGATGAATCGCATTTGAAAGAAATTAAAATTTAAATCAATTAGATTTTTGTGTAATTTAAAGAAGTATTTTTACAGCTTAACGGTTGTTTTATTTGATTTTAGTGTTAACAATTTATTTAATCTAAGTTATATAGATTTTAATATTTATCGTGTTTTGAGAATGTTACTCTTGAAAAGAGGTAGTTGTAGGTAGTTAAAAATTTATAACTTTATCCTGTTACTTATTTATGTGTGTGGCTGAGCGCTGTACACATAATCATTTGCATGAATATTCTTGTATATAAGTATTGGTACATGTTCGGACGTCTGATATGCCCAACGTACTTATACCTTCCCGGCATGTACGTTATGCCTTACCAGCAGCCCTGGGAGCTGGCTAGGATTCAGTGGGCCAATCATTCACTAATCCGAATTCTAAAATTGATTAGAGAAACGAATGCTAGAAACAATAACCAACACCGGCAAACACAAATAATGACCCTCGGCTATCGAACACAATTACAAATCGAAAACTGGAACGTTAGAACCGTAACAGAAGCATCAAGGATAGCATAAGTAGAGAAAAAAATGAATCGTTACAAAATATAAATTCTCGGAATCAATAAAGTGTAAAGAAAGAACAGTGTCGAAGTAAACACAAGTTAAGGAACTTACCTGAAATTTTCTGTACAAAACAACAGCCAAAGCAAAGAAAAAGATACACAGAAATATATCAAGATACAAGGAGATTTCAATACAAAAATTGGATTAGATAACACCGACCTAACAACCATCATGAGTAAACAAAGGAACACCAATGGAAACAAGTGAAAGAAGCCTATTTCGAAACAGCCACTAACACACTCGGGAACCCATAATACAGAGGCAAACCCTGGTGTAGTAATTATTATTTGAAGAAAATTGAAGAACGGCGACAATTCAAGTTGCAAATGAGCTAACAATACTCTTTAGAACTAAAACGATAATACGAGGATATGGCAAGTGAAATCAAAAAAATTACAAGGTAATGAGCGTAGACAATACAATGGAAATATTGGAAACACTTGAAACTGAAAAAAACTCACCAATATACCACCACTAAGGGATGGGGATGAATCTGGCCAAATCTTAACAACAAATGAAGCACAATTGAAGAGATGAAAGGAATGGAGCGGGTAACAAAAAGTGTCATTGCTAAAATGAAGAACAACATTGCCTTTAAAAGGGATGACATACCAGCTGAAATATTTAAAGGGGACATATCCACAACTGCAAGTGCTTAAACACAAATAATAACACAAATAAGAAATTCCGCCAAAATACCGCAAAAATGGAAAAAGGCATCACCATAATGATCCTCAACAAAGTGACCTCAGAGAATGCAGAAATTGGCGGGATATATGTCCTTAACAAAAGTATAAAGATATTCGTAATGATTATTCTGGATAGAATTTCACTGACAATTAACTCGAAACTTAGAAACGAGCAAGCTGGCTTCAGACCAGAACGAAGTTACCCTGGCTATCAATACAACACGTATTATCATGAAACAATTTTACGGCTTTCAAAGGAGATTAACGGAGAATAAATTCCTGGTTGCACACTAACCAAATCGGGTGGAACAAATCAAGACATCAATAAACATATCAACAAAGTCATAATAACGTACAACACACTACACAAAGTCTGGAACTCATTTGCTTTATTCCACAACACCAAGGTTGTTCGACAACACCAAGTTGAGGTGCTGCTGACCCAACCAAACTACAAATGTTAAGCTTCCAAGGCAATTAAGTCAAAAAGTCATTGAGACTGAAATTAGGAAATGCAAATGGAGATGGATTGGCCACACGCTAAGAAAGCCACTAAATGGTGTAACAAAAAGAGTTGCAAAGTGGAATCCGCAATGCAAGGGGAAAGTTGAACGACCATCTGTAGCATAGAAAATAACGATGAAAGCAGAAAGTGAAACAACACGGGAAACATTGAGCGAAAATTATTTCAATAGCGCCCACAGGATTAAATGGCACAGTTAAGTAGACGCCCTATGCTCCTAAATTAGAGATAAAGGTATAAAATAAAAAAATAAAACTGATGTAGGAGTAGACTTGACGTTATCCGCGAGATGGTTCTATATAGAGCTTCGTCAAAGCAATCAATAAATTAATTAAAAGCTCTAGGGAGGACACCATGCAACGGTTCAAATTCCATACTGTTTAAAATCCAAATGGATATTTCAAATATTGATGCCCTTTTGGCAATATGATGAGATGTTTCTCGTTGAATGTGAGGATTGAGTTGTTTGACCTCCTTCCGACTCTTAGTAAGCCGGACTCATCAATTAAATAATACACGTTTTTGGTTCATAATCTGGTAATGGATGACTTCGGACAAGCCGTTGCATTGAAGACAATCGGGCAAAGTCGGTGACAGGTGATTTTATTGTAGTTGTAAAAACTTTTAATTTTCCTTACTGTGTTACTAGCTTGTTCCAATATTTGATGGCCGATGGGGATTGTTGGATTCCTTCAGATTATCTGGAAGACCTTTTTGTATTGCTTCGTTGTTATTGCCTGCAGTCCCAATTGTCCTCATATATAATGGGCGAAAAATGTGTAAATGGTTTGTGCCGCCTCCACCTTTTGACTTTGTTCTTCTAACGCTTGTGTTGTCCTCTGGTTCCTCAGTGGTGGGTAATCGGCAAATTTTAGTTACATTGCGATTAAAAATATAGTGGTTTTGTTTTATTGTGACCACTCTTACTTGTTCGTGGGGACAAGGATACAATTGAATCAAACTAAAACTTAAACTTAAACCAGATTTGGATTTAAAATGAAATATAAAATATAAGAATGTGCAACTTCTGTGTCAAATCAGTAGGTACCATTGTAAGGGTGTGAGAAATTGAAACAAACGAAAAAACTATACATAAGCTGTAAGTGTTTGTAAATAAGTGCATCTGGTCGAAAACCTGTACAAACATAAACTACATAGAATTACGAAACAGATAAACATTGGAAAGTCAGAAGAGCAGCAATGAGTAGGAAGATAACTGTGGTAGCGGAAGCAAAAAATGTGTGTAAATCAAGGGCAAATGTAAGAAACGGTCTTCAATAGAGCTAGAAGGTTCAACGTGGAAGACTCCTAAATTGGCAATAAAGGAAAAAAACGATTTAACGGTTGATCAAATTGTTGTTGTTGTCAATATATATGAAGGTCAAAAACAATTTTGCTAATCTAATAAAAATTTAACAAAAGTATAAGCTGACCAGATGTAGGCTAGAAAATGATTTCTAGTTTCATACGGAATACCCTACAACAACAAAAATATACAACATGTATTTTGAATATTCAGTAGTAGAAATGTCCATCTAAATTCTTGGTTTAGGGTGGACTTAGTCAATGTCAATGTTTTGAAAATCTGATCGTATATACAAGAAAATCATTACGTTATATCGGTGGAAATAACTGGACCAACAGCAAAGTATAATTATTTCAATTTATAACCAAATAATGTACCACATTGTAAGCATGATCACCTCAATTTAATTTGGATTTGATCGAACTACAGTTAAACAGATTGTTAAATAAGATGATCATGCAAACGATTAGTGACACGAAACATTTCGAATTGATCATTATGAACAAGGTGTTAACTATATATCGTGTACATATACATATATGTTCTATTTTTTTTTTTTAATTTGTTACAATCGAATTAATTTTTTTCTAATTATAAACACAAATTAAATTAATTTTATATGAAGATGAAAAAAACCAAAAAAACTGTAAATTCTCTTTAATTCTTCTTTTTGGTTGTTAATTAAATTTTTATCGTTACCAGCTACTTGAATTTACGATTACGTTTTGTTCACGGAAGATGCTGATGCATATAAGAAGACCGTGTCTAAAAAAGAAAAACTCGACGTATATATGAATGTAACAAAGAAAAATTAAATCATTCAGATCAATCAATAAATTACAGTGTTCTTATAATTTATGATTCGTCTTCTCCTCGCCCCATTTGGTTTATCTCTCTCTCTCTATATATATATATATATATATATATATTATGTACTTTTACGTCTTGTGTTCTTAATTCGTATATAATCTTGATCATTATAATCATTTTTAAATCAATCAACAAAAATAAGAAAAATTGTGTACGTCTTAGAAATTTTGTAATTTTGTTTTTGGGAATCGTATATACGGTACGATTTAATTTTGTTTTCTTCTTTTTTAAGAGGATTAATATTAAAACGCAGCGAATGAAGAAAACAGAAGAGAGAATATTTACGATCTTCAATGGACTTAAGACGTTTTGATATAAATCTTTGGTAATAAATCAATTGGGAAATAACTTGTTTTTGTTTTGGTTTTATTAGATGCCGTATATACTCGTATATTTTACCTTCATGACTATATATATATATATATATCTATATATATGAGGATGCCAATATTTGAACGTGCCCGGAAAATTAAAAAGATGGAAAACTATTTTACAATCTTATAAGAAATGTTATATGATACGAATATAGATAAAGTTTTCGAATACTGAATGGTTCAAATTTATATTTAGTAAAGAATCAGTTATTTGTTGGCGTGAATATATTATTTCACTTTCGAGTATAACGTCTGCTGTTTGTCTGTAACATTTAACATTTAAAGCTAAGTGAATGTTTTTTTAGAGTCAGGTTACAACTGTTTTGACCCATGTTGGTCCTTAAACTAGAGGTTAACTTTTGTAAAGTAAATATCTAACAAATATTATGTCATTGAACCGTATAACATCCTAATATTTTAAATGGAAAGACAATTACAATGCAACAACACTTCACCATAACTTTCAACGATTAATTTAAAAGAAATGAAGATATTTTCACTAAGGTGGAAATTACTAAGCTCGCCTACTAGACAATTCAAATTATGTCAACATGCATTTCGATAGAATTTATTTTGCGTTAGCAACTGTGACATTTTATAAATCCTATAATAGGAGTTAATTCCTATTATAGCCTTAACATTTTTCAAACCCTTATTTATTATGTGCAAAATGCTCCAATATCTCATCGCGCTCCAAACTGTCTCGTTTCTAACCTCAAAAGGGTCCCAGAGTTTGCTAGCTGTCTTGTTGGTGTATTCTAATAGTTTAAAATAGCAGCTCATAGTCAAGGCCAAGAATTGAATTTCAAGGCCAAGAATTGGAGCTCTTTATCCACGTTCAAGTGTATTGTTGATGTGTAAACGAGCAAATTTTTTTGCAAGTACCTTTTAAAAATTAAATGGCTTCTTAGCCATATTTTTGAAATTTTACCAATTTAGGTCACTATTCGATTTATTTTATTTTTATAACCAATAAGGCGCATTAATAGATTAGTTCTGTATGGCTCGGTCGAATTTTTAATCGAAAGGGATTTTTGAAGGAAAATTTTGAAAATTTGATGAACATTTTTTAAAAATTTATTTTCAAGTTTTGAAAATGTTTTGCAATATGGCAAGATTTTTAAAAATCAAAATATCAAGCTTTAGCGAGAGTATATAAGTTTCGAAGTAACTACTGTAAAGCAACTTTAATCATTGGTACTGATGGCCCGTTAATTAACAACCGAGCAGTTTTTGCAACATATAGTTATTTAATTATCTTATAATAATTAATTTTGAACTTCGCTTAAGATTTTTTAAGTTGTTTGCTAATAAATTATAATATCTAACAGTTTTAAAGTGGCTAAAACATAGTTCTGGTAGACAAATCGCAACCTTTTCAAAATGAAGTGGCCAAAATGAAAAATCCCAACCTTTTCAAGAGTGGAAATTAGTAACGACACAAATTAAAAGGTGGGATTATAAATAATTTCTGATCGTCAGTATGGATTTCGTGGAGGGCATTCAACAGGTGATTTAATTAATGTTGTTACTGAACAATGGAACAGAAGCATTCATCAATCTGGTGAATCTCAAGTCATTGCTCTCGATATCTCAAAAGCATTTGATCGCGTGTGGCACAAGGGTTTGCTGTGTAAATTGAGGGCAGTTGGCCTTCACGGTTCGTTAATTTTATGGATTGAGAATTTTCTTTTTTGTCGCAAAATCCAAGTGGTGGTGGATGGTGTGACTTCCGATCAACATCTTATAAACGCTGGCGTTCCTCAGGGATCCATCCTTTCTCCAACCCTTTTTCTAATTTTCATCAATGATCTTCTATCAGCAACTCTCAATCCAATATACTCCTATGCTGATGACAGCTCACTTTCCACCTCTTACAGTTTCCCTTCTTCTTCATCGCGAAACGATGTTCTCGCAGAAAGAATGGCTATGAATGACCGCCTTACGCGAGATCTCAATGTCATTCTTAAATGGGGTGAAGCCAACAGAGTTGAATTTAATCCCAACAAATTTCAAACCTGTGTTTTTGCTGGCCGAACTGATGGTTATTCACCGTCTTTTCTGACTGGTGAATCCAGCTTGGCTACGTCTGACACATTTGAGATTCTCGGTTTAACTATTTCAAAGAGAATATATTGGGCTGAACAAATAAACAAAGCAGCGATTGGTACAGCCAAATGTCTTGGATTTCTACGACGATGTAAGTTTTACTTTAATCCATCCGAAATACTTAGAATATATAAGACCTACATAAGACCCAGGTTGGAGTATAATTCTCATATTTGGGCTGGAGCACCGAAAACTCATTTAACTGCACTCGATCGGGTCCAAAACCGAGCATCTCGAATGATTGAAGACGTAAAATTATTATCTGATCTTGATTCTCTTTCCCGTAGGCGTAATGTGGGAGCGTTATGCGTGTTTTACAAGTACTTTCCTGGTCATTGTTCATCGTAAGTTTATGAATTTATGCCTGGGTTGTCAAAGCCCGCGCGTAATTTAAGACGCCTGGTACACCGATACAATCTGGAAATTAAATTCGCGAAGACCAATAAATTTAAAAACTCATTTTTTGTTAAGAGTACGTGAATGTGGAATAAACTGAACGACGAGACGTTTCCCTTGGAATACAATTTACAGAGATTCAAACTTAATATCAAGAGTATACAACTAGAAGACTGAAAACCTTTATTCTTTTTATTCCTCCCTTACCTTTTTCACTCCTAATCCTTCCTTTTACCTTTTGCAGTAGTGCTGTGTGTTTGTTGCTAAAACATTCATATAAAGGATATACATACATATATCCTAAGTGCTCTGAACATTTAAAAAAAAAAAAAAAAAAATTAAAGATATCGAGAGGTATCCTAGGAATAAAATATTACTTCTACTTTGAATACATTTGTTGGCATTTTTTGAACGAAGCATTGCCCGGCCTTTGCTTATTGATAAATTCTATCGATGACCTTGTAAACATTCGGTCCTCCACTGAGTTTTTTTAGGACTTGTTCATTTAGTAAACGAACATTCTTATTTTTCGGTTTAAGTATGGCCTGCTTGCTCAAATTTACTACATCGCTAGCTGTAAAATTTTGTTCAAATATATCACGTTGATTGTCAAATATTCATCCGGAATTTCAATGGAATTGAAGTTTTTAGAATTGTGTCATAGTAGAAGTGGTCCTATTTTTAGAATGAATTGACAAAAGTCGGGATCTGTTGAAGCTCTCATATTCCTTTTTGAATTAAATTATTTTAAAATTGTTTCATATTGCACTTTTCTTTATTGTAGACGCGATAAACTTTCCACGTGATCCTTTATTTATAACTGGTAAAATAAAAATCTCCACCGAGGACTACGACTTTACCACCAAATGGAATATCATGGCCTGTTATATCTCACATTATAATGTCTACTGATTCTAATGCAGTTTCAGATGCCATTTGAGCCTCGTCCCAAATTAAAAGATTACAGGATTCTAAGAATTAGTAGAAGATGATCGGAGTGTTTGCTCTATATCTAACGAAAAATTAAAAGCAGAATGATCATTATCCAATAAATTTGCGGCAAAACCCGTCTAAACCACTGTTATAACGTCTTCAATTTATTTTGCAGCAAGCTTTTGAATTAATGCTTTATAAAGGTGTGTTTTACCACTTACCCGGGCCGTCTATGTAAAAATTTGTCTGTGGCCTATTATGCATCACAGCATTATACATTTTTGTGGCTGTTGACATTAAGACTAATCCATATATTTGATGCAACAGCAGTCATATTAGTTATATCGGATACACCATGGTTATCAACATAATGTGGTTCGAGAGGTTCAGGTAGCCCAATTTTACAACAAATCAGTCCCTCTTTTTTTACAGTTGATTTTCAATTTCAATTAGGCAAATTGCCAAAGAAGTTTCTTGATCGTACATTAGATGAGCCAAATTTTCAGACATGTCGAGCTTAAAGTTCCACAGTTGTAAGGGATCAGCAGGATGATTGTGAATAAAAATAGTCACAATTGTACAATGCACGGGAATCGTTCACCAACCCTCTTGCTTTTGCAGCTTCACGGTAACTCGAATGCGCATGGCTGTTGTTCAAAATACGTGACCTCATCACCTTTTACGATCAATAGCAAGAGTCTCAAATCGTACAGTTCTACATTTCAGGGTGATACGGTTGGAACTATTTCTATTGTGAGTTTCTTAAATCTTGAATTTATGGCCCTTTAAATCTTGAATTTAATAGAATTTATTATTCTATTCTTCATGAAAATTCCTATAATGAGCTACATATGGAAACACATTACATAAATCATCAGCAATCATTTTTGCATTTTTGGTTAAGATTGTGACGCATTCGAGATTATAATGATATATCGCTGTCGTATATGTATAGTTTCGCATATTTAGGAAGATTATTTTGGGTTTAAGACCATTCCTGGGAATTTCAACCGATTTGGTTCACACATAGAAGCACAAGGATTTGCGTTATTGAAATGGCAAATGTATTTTTTAACAGTTTTTGCTTTTAACGTCGTTTTGCGTAAAATGACCTTTTAAATTTAGAGCAAAGTTGTCTGATATGATTTGTAAACTTATTTTTTCACTTTTGCAGTAGTTACGGGTTTCACCTTCAAAACTTACAGCTTAACAATGAGGACGTTTAACGCTAAGTGGTCCATTATTACAGGTATCTTGAATAGATTATTTTTCTGATCCCACTAAACCAGCTTTGAAGTATGAAGGAGCAATAAGTTGCCGTTGCTAATCCGCGTATCGCTTCCGTCGAGCTACAAGATTTCCTTTCGTTGCGTACGTCATTGTTTCGGTAGACAATCATGTATAATATTATATAGATTCTTAATTAAAGTAAAATATTGAGCTTTCCCGGTTTGGTTTTAAACAAGTTTAATGAGCATCCAAAACATCAAGCTGATTTAAATTTGATCAATAATACAAAAAAACGACAGTGACATCATGCTCAACTAGCAAAAATTGTGTAAAAACTATTTCCTTATTTTTAGAAATCAATTTTAAGCATAAAACTTCGAAAAAGGCTTTATAGGATTTCAAAATTGACTGAACAGTCAATAACGTAATTGGGGTCCGATTTCGATGATTGCTACCTTACCGACAGCCAACGACATCAGTACTGCTATAAAATATTTCTAAATATTCCCAAATCAATTGTAAAATATTCCCAAATCAATTGTAAGCATAAAAATTAGGTAAGGGTGTTAGCATTTACCGATCTTCGAAAATGAATAAAAAGACAGTAGCACACGTAGTAGTGGTTTGATTACGATGATTGATACCCTAATCGAAAGCTCTTGACATTAGTATGAATACTGTTATAAAATATTCATACCTTTTCACAAATTATTTTTAAGTATAAAAATTCGGAAAACCAAAACCTTCTATGATAAAATTCAAACTCACCGCGAGGCACATGCGGCCATTTATAAAAAAATATACAAAATCCACTTTTTCTAAAAACTGTATAAATTTTTTTTGAATTTTTTCATTGGATCAATTCGGGTTTTTATAGAAGGCTTTGCAACTACACGTTGTTGTTGGTTTTGAATATATTTGCTTTATTCTAATCGATATTCTCTATTACATTCACATAATTTGTAATCGGTTAGTTCGAATATGCTTTACGTAATTATTTTATGTTTCAACATTTCCGTTTCATTTGGTCGTCATTTCCGTTACATTTTTCTATATACAATTTTTTTAGTTACTTCTGCCACTAAAAATGTTTTCACATCAAAAAAATAGTTATAAAGCAAATGGTAAGTTCTGAGACACTTTTTAAAAAAATAATAAAATATTTTCAGTTTCTATAAATAAAAATTTTTTCAAGCTTTTTGGAGGTTATCTTAAAAGTTTGATATTCGATTGATACTTGCAATTTTTTTTTCTTTTCCTGTCTTAACTCATTTAAACCAACATTTTAAAATGGTAGAAAGTCTTTTTAAATAATTACCAACGTCATGTTTAGGTCAGCTAATTAGAAAATAAACTGACACACATTACAGAGTAAAAACACAAAAGCTTTTAGGAAAAATAAAAAGTGTTTGTCAATAAATAACTTTTTGCAATTTTCAATTAAAACTTTATGCTTTGTATATATGAAATGACTTTTAACTTTTAGAGCTTAAAATACATTTAACAGAGTTTTCATATAAAAATTAAATGAAATGTATCTAGTATCTAATTTGGATTATTACATAGGCAAACAATAAAAGACGATTAATCAAGCTTTTACCGGCTTTGTCAAAAAGGACTATTACTGATAGAAATAATTAAACGGCCTTAACATAAACAAAGATTCCGCTATAATATCAGCTTGAATAAAAATAAAAAGCCTAAAAATCGTGAATAAGCGAAATCCAGGCAAACTTAATGGCTGTTGTGACAATGACAAACCAACAATGTGAAGTTTGAGGTAAATAGTTTGAAGAAACTTTCTGTAATTCTGTGACAGTGATGGTGTGGCTTTTAATGATATTAGTACGGTTTAGATTAGGGATAGCTTGTATATAATTTTTATTTGTTTCAAAAAGTAGTTTTAGTATTTTGTATTTGAAGCTTTGAAGAGTTAAATGCTGACCAATAGCGATATACCGAAAGGAGGATTGCAAAGTACCATGCATGATATTGCGCAGGGCAGCATCAACCACTTACAATATTTAAAAAAGCTCCGTAGCCGGTTACGTGAAAAATTCTCAGTTTTGGTCATTTCACAAATAGGACTGCTAGTGACATATTAGTTTAATAGGCTTGCTATTAAAGGCCAGTAAAATTGTCATTTAATGGTTTTGTAGCATGCGGCTTAAGTATAATAAAGATGCCACTTCATTAAGAACCTGATTAAAAAAACCGTACAATTAACTCGGAAGCATTGTAGTCGTCGTCCTTGAACAGCTTACTTCTGTAAATTTAGTGTGAACAAATCGGATCCGGGAAAGAAGTGGAACAAAGATGGATACAATGTCGAACGTTTTTGTTACACTTTTACAGGCCCGTAAAAGTTACTAATGAATCCCAATCAATAAGATTGTAACCCAATCTTAAAATTCGGGCGTACTTTCACCTCTGAGATCAAATTCGTTTGATCAAAACGATCCAACAGTCCATTAATAAGGAACATATGACACTCGTCTTAATCGGTTAACTTATGGTCAGTTTCCGTGCATCACGACACAATTGGATTTGCCGTTTGCCATATGCAATAGAGTGATTGGGAACTTTTAGATTCCTTATCATTTGTTATAGGATGAAACAATTACAGCTATAACTAGTGTAAGGATAAAACCAAACTCTCGCTAAGCTTGGCCACAAGCGATCTTGATAAAAGAAGGAAGTTATGAAACGTATGCTTCAGATACAAATTTTTCGAAACTCCTACGAAGCTAGTGTCCTCTGTCGAAGAATTAGAGAATCAATCAGAGAAAAGAGAACAGAGACTGCATAGTTTTACGCTTTTCTCAATATATTGCTTTTACGGCAATGATTGAATACGGTTTTGCGGCTTGCTCTCGACTAATTCTGAGTAATGTTGCATGAGCAAAGAAAGGCTTAAACTCAACAACAACAGAAAGAACCAGTCGAAAAAATCACCGAACTAGTAAACAAGTAGAATTTGATCCCCTCGGGAAACCATAATTTTGTAGAACTCTCGGAGGATGCTTGTTACAAGAACAAAATTTAAGTTTAAGTTTAAGTTTAAGTTTAAGTTTAAGTTTAAGTTTAAGTTTAAGTTTAAGTTTAAGTTTAAGTTTAAGTTTAAGTTTAAGTTTAAGTTTAAGTTTAAGTTTAAGTTTAAGTTTAAGTTTAAGTTTAAGTTTAAGTTTAAGTTTAAGTTTAAGTTTAATTTTAAGTTTAAGTTTAAGTTTAAGTTTAAGTTTAAGTTTAAGTTTAAGTTTAAGTTTAAGTTTAAGTTTAAGTTTAAGTTTAAGTTTAAGTTTAAGTTTAAGTTTAAGTTTAAGTTTAAGTTTAAGTTTAAGTTTAAGTTTAAGTTTAAGTTTAAGTTTAAGTTTAAGTTTAAGTTTAAGTTTAAGTTTAAGTTTAAGTTTAAGTTGAAGTTGAAGTTGAAGTTTAAGTTTAAGTTTAAGTTTAAGTTTAAGTTTAAGTTTAAGTTTAAGTTTAAGTTTAAGTTTAAGTTTAAGTTTAAGTTTAAGTTTAAGTTTAAGTTTAAGTTTAAGTTTAAGTTTAAGTTTAAGTTTAAGTTTAAGTTTAAGTTTAAGTTTAAGTTTAAGTTTAAGTTTAAGTTTAAGTTTAAGTTTAAGTTTAAGTTTAAGTTTAAGTTTAAGTTTAAGTTTAAGTATAAGTTTAAGTTTAAGTTTAAGTTTAAGTTTAAGTTTAAGTTTAAGTTTAAGTTTAAGTTTAAGTTTAAGTTTAAGTTTAAGTTTAAGTTTAAGTTTAAGTTTAAGTTTAAGTTTAAGTTTAAGTTTAAGTTTAAGTTTAAGTTTAAGTTTAAGTTTAAGTTTAAGTTTAAGTTTAAGTTTAAGTTTAAGTTTAAGTTTAAGTTTAAGTTTAAGTTTAAGTTTAAGTTTTAGTTTAAGTTTAAGTTTAAGTTTAAGTTTAAGTTTAAGTTTAAGTTTAAGTTTAAGTTTAAGTTTAAGTTTAAGTTTAAGTTTAAGTTTAAGTTTAAGTTTAAGTTTAAGTTTAAGTTTAAGTTTAAGTTTAAGTTTTAGTTTAAGTTTAAGTTTAAGTTTAAGTTTAAGTTTAAGTTTAAGTTTAAGTTTAAGTTTAAGTTTAAGTTTAAGTTTAAGTTTAAGTTTAAGTTTAAATTTAAGTTTAAGTTTAAGTTTAAGTTTAAGTTTAAGTTTAAGTTTAAGTTTAAGTTTAAGTTTAAGTTTAAGTTTAAGTTTAAGTTTAAGTTTAAGTTTAAGTTTAAGTTTAAGTTTAAGTTTAAGTTTAAGTTTAAGTTTAAGTTTAAGTTTAAGTTTAAGTTTAAAGTTATGTTTAGCCCTTGTAGTTGGGGGGCTCTCGTATGCCTCGTAAAAGACTTCTAAGCAAGCATGTTATCCTTAGATTTCCAACACAGCGTAAACAAAGGTTCGATGAATCCCGCCTCCTTAGCTAAATCCCGCCTCCTTATAAATTTTCACTGTTAAAAAAATCAATAAAAGAAAATATGGATACCGCCAAAATTTAACACGTCTTCCGCTTATGTTAGCGAATATGCAGTTTATGGCCGTTATACATGGAAATTTAAATCGTTAAGGAAACCAGATGCGTTTGATTGCACTATATAGCCATGAAAGAGTATTGGTTGGTATTCGTTGCCCTCCACGAAACTCGATGTTTATGATTTCAAAGCAGTTGATAATCATATGTGCAAGCTACGTTTAAGCATGCCAACCTGTCAACCATTTGTGTTCATGCGCCCACTAATTTAAGTCAATTATTTTACAACAATTTGGATGATTTAATCAAAACCGGAGCACGACGTCGGAATAGTTTGAAAATATAAGATCTTGTAATGGATTTCAGTAATGAGTCAATTCTGGCATGTAATATCGTTGATTTTTTGATCATCAGTTGGACACTGCAAGATTAAGGTATAGCAGTTTTCGTACAATAAAGAGATCACAGGAAAACAAAACTTCCGTTTCAACTGTGATAGTCTAATTAACAAAGGTGAGAAAGCACAATATTAGAATTTTGTAAGCAGTAGTATTATGGGAACCAACCACCATTTTCTATGGGAAATGTGAACGCTCTATTGGAGGTATTGAAACTTCAATTGTTGGTGACTCTAGTTATCGGACTGTACCATACCTTCAGACTAAGGTCCATTGCCGTTCGGAATCATGATGAAAATTACCATTTTAACATCGATGTGGTGCCACTTGGAAGGAGCTTTCCTCTGATTTACTGAATATTCCATAAGTGTAAAATGATGTGCTTGAACGTACGAAAAATTCATACTGGCTTTTTAGAGACTAAAAGAAAGCCGTTTCCTTGGGATTGAGTGCATTAATTCCGAGCTCTTGATATTCAAAGGAGATGCTTTGTGGAACGATTTTTTTGATTTTATTTAATTATTATGGCAGTGGTAAGCTATGACTGATAAATAGAAAAAGCCTGATCTCGTTCATTAAATAAAATAAAATTGAGTACGCTTGGTCACAATCGGCAAAGCGATCCTAAGCAAGTGGTGCAGCGAGTAGCTGCACTAGAGAAGCTGTAAGAGAAAAATTTTAAATATATTCAACCCTACCATACATCACCCTTATTAAATTTTAAGACCAGCTAAAAGTTCAACCGAAATATTTCCATAAATCTCTCATTTCATAAAGTATCTGCTGTTCTAGACTTAGTTTTCGCATCTGTTAAACCTAACTACTCGTTGACTTCTTGTTATTGTGTCATTTTTGCACAAACCAATTTACGATTTAAAACAATTTAAATTTCGATATACGCATTACAAAATTCTCCTTGACACCACATAACTATAACGAATGACATTATAACTCGTACTACAGATGTTTATTCTCCCAATTTGGACATTATTCACACCACATAGTATATAAAATGACTTCGTACATGAGTAATAGTTTTTAACGCGTGTGTTCTTGTTTTTCAATTTTTTAATGCCATTCTGTCTTAAAATGATGCTCGTATACACACAGAACATATAGTAGTAAGTCGAGAGCGACAGATAATTAAAATTCCATCATGAAATCATCTGGTATTAATTTAATTCATATTATTATAAATTAAATTTAATTTATACACTTAATCGCATAAATTTTTTTTTTTTTTATGTTGATAAAATTTATAAGATAAACATTAACAACGAAAGAATAAATTTTTATATTATATTTTAACTGAAATAATTATTTATGTATATTAAAATTAATTCTGCGTATTTATTCGGAAATTTCATGGAAACATATAAAGAAAATGTTAAGAAACTTTCCATTTGTGTTGGTTACCCTTCCTTGAATGTCAATATTACTCGTATTTTGATATTACTCGTAAATTATAGTACAGTGCGTTCACAAGTGACGTGACATCTTAATTGCAGTTTTATGTGTAGAAGTGTATGTGTGTTCGGTAATGGGGATACCACTATTTCGTCATATAAAAATTTTTGTTCCCAGAAATAATAACTCGATTTCTCACCAAACGAAACCTATAATTTAACAAAACATAAAAAAAATTGGCAGATGTATGTTCCTCGCTTATCTGCCACATATATACGATTCAGGGGGATTTAAAAAACTAATGTTTAGTTTGTAGGTCAAACTTAATTCATTCATAGAAAACTGATACGATCGTACGAGATGAAATGTGGAAATTAACAATAAAAAATTAAAAAATGTTCAACTCAACATCATACCATCGAACATCATCAACCGCATACGAAGCATTTGTTTCGTCGAAAAAAAAACGAAAAGGTGTTCAAGTTATGCAGTTTCAATAAAATTTAGGTACAATTTATTCCTTTCATTTATTAATTTTGTATAAATTTCTGGAAATGACTGCATGCATTTTATATGTACTGTGCGCACAAAGGCCAGAAATATCAAAAAAGGGGTGTCAAGCATAAAAAAAAAACTTTAAAATAGTTTTTGACCATGAAACGTTCGTTTTTGTTCATTTCTCATTTAAGGGGGACACACTTTTTATACGGTAGATTGTAATCGAGAAAGGTATTTCATCAGCTGATGATATGGTCGAATTAATTTGCATTTGTTTCATGTACACACGAAAGGATGATGAAGATTAACAATGTTAACTGTTTATTATGTATGTGTTTAATTGGGATTGGACTGGTTTCTGTGAGATAAAAAATTGGCGGGAGTATTAACGTGAATTTAAATTTCGTTTTCAACAGTGCAGCTGGATATGTTAAAAACTATTAAAATTTTAAAGTGCTACATAGGGCTACTTAATTCCTAATCCTCTGAGTGTGGAAAATTGGATATAAATTTTTCGATCAGAAATTTCTTTTTGGAACAAACTGTAGGAATTATTGAAGAGAATTATCGCTTAACCTAATCTATGCGTCCCTGAATTAGGATTACCCATTACAATTTCTACTAAAAAAATTATCAATATGCATAAATTGTACCATTAAACACGTAACAGTGTTCCGATATTTATGTGTGATAATTTAATCGAAAGCTCTCGGTATCAGCATAAATACTACATTGAAATAACCATACATTTGAATAAATAATTTTGGACTATAAAAATAAGACAAGGCGTTAGCCCACAAAATTAAGAATATGCATAAATTATGCAATAAAGCTCATAAAATTGGTCCGATTTTGATGAGTGATACTTTTATTAAAAGCTCTCGGTATCAGCATAAATACACCATTAAAATACTCATACATTTGAATAAATAATTTTGGACTTTAAAAAATAAGACAAGGGGCTAACTCATTAAATTACGAATATGCCTAAATTATGCAGTAAAACTCGTAAAAGTGGTCCGATTTGGATGAGCGATACTTTTGTTAAAAGCTCTCAATATCAGCATAAATACTACATCAAAATACTCTTACATTTGAGTAAATAGTTTTGGACTATAAAATAAGACAAGGGGTTAGCCCACAAAAATACGAATATGGATAAATTATGCAATAACTTGGTAAAATTGGTCCGATTTTGATAAGTGATACTTTTATTAAAAGCTCTCGATATTAGCATAAATACTGCAATGAAATAATCATACATTTCAATTAATTATTTTGGACTATAAAAATAAGGCATGGGGTTAGCCCACAAAAATACGAATATGCATAAATTATGCAATAATACTCGTAAAAGTGGTTCGATTTGGATGAGTGCTACTTTTATTAAAAGCTCTCGATTTCAACATAAATACTGATTTGAAATAATCATACATTTTATCAAATTATTTTGGACCATAAAAATCAGACAAGGGGTTATGCCCCAAAATTATGAATTTTCATAAATTTTACAATAAAACTCGTAAGAGTGACTAGACTTTTATAAATGATACTGCAATCAAGAGCTCTCGATTTAAGCAGAAATACTGGTGCAACACTATTGTTTATTTTAAATGGCCAAACCATTACATATTTTTAAAGTTTACGTCATTTTGAATTTGTAGGACACATTTTTTTGAATTTTCCAAAAACTTACAGAAATTTTCGTTTTGTGGAGCACTAACTAGGCCAAGTGATCGGTTTAAGTTTTCCGGAAAGTTAACATGTACTTTGTCCTATAATAAATCCTCGGACCTTTATTAAATTGCTTTGCTAATAATATGTAAATAAGTGGCAACCTTTAGTTATAACTAATTATTTACTTGATCTTAATTGCATCAACAGAGAAAAGTGTTAGCCTTATCTCTGTTTACTTACATTGCATCATAGTAAAACTCAGTATATCGTTACTATGATAATATATTATTGTACATTCATATGTTTTTACGCATCTAAATATTATAATAAACGTTAAATTAGATCATTAGAACAATACCGACATTTCGTAATAAAATTATGCAACTACTAATTAGTCGTTATCGCACATGAAGTTCTAAACAAATATGGAACCGATCCATTAAGCAAATATTAAACATTTTAAAAGTTTATTAATTACTGATAACAATAAGCGCGAATGCAATAGTTTAACCTATACTATCATATGGTACTCTGATTTTACACAACATGATATATATATATATATATATATATATATATATATATATATATATATATATATATATATATATATATATATAATATATAAAATTTATATAATAATATAGTATTATACTGTACGGTAGACTTACTGGCGACCCAATATTACTATACAGTTTGATCTATATAACACTTTTCATAGGAAATATTATTGAGTTTCTCGTGATCATTAAACCATTTAATTTCCTTCAAGACCATAAAGATGGACCATAAAGAGTTGAATTTATTGATACAAAATGTATAATGCAATCAAATAATGATCTGTACTGTAATAAATACTGTAAAGACGTTTAAAATCGAGTGGCAAGAGTAATAAGAAAATGTGCAAACAAAAGTGCAAAATATTTGGTTTAAGAACCCCATTTCGCTTAACTGTTATAGCAAAAAATTATCTGTTCGATCGACTATCACATAAATGGAAAGGCTAAAATGGAATTTGCAATAGAGAACAATTTTTTAAAACCGATTCTATGAAACTTGAAGTAATTCTCAGGGCATTGAAAAGGCCCCAAAAACCCGTAAAACTATGATTTTCTAAATAATTGTTAAATCACCTCAATAACTAGGTGTCTCGAGTGCTCATTCCAAATCTCATGGTTTCAAGATTGCAGAAATTGAATATGAATCTCAATATATGATGGAAGCAAAATGAAGCATGATGATACAAACCAACATACACTTTATGCCATGATTATACTGTTTATTACATAAAGTAAATAACAGGCAATATGTAGGAGTAAGTTAGTTTTATAAATTACATTAGCGCTTTATCATCACCAGCAGCATGTGATTTTATGGAATTTAAGGCCTCATTAAGTTCAACAATGTCAATGTTTTTAAAACTAAACTCACCTTCAAAATACCGCAGGTTTATCCTAGCTCAGTACAATTGTTGTTATTCGTACATGTAAATGTATGGACACAAAAAAAATCATTTAAGTCGTTTGGAGGAAAAGTATAAGACAAGTTTGCTTTAGAGTCAGAGCAGAAATTAACAAATCTCAACTTTTTTCAAAACATCTTCAATGACAGTGAAGCATTAAGGATTTTAGCAAAAAAGATCACATTAGCAGCCTTCTTGGCAGTGTAGCTTTTGCTTCTAATTTATTTAAATTCGCAATATAAGTTTCACTTCGTTGATATAAGTTCGGTTTGGCTTATGGAGTTTTATTATAATCGTTTTTTAGATGGACAAACTCTTCGATAAATTCTAACCTTACAATATTGATATCTCTCATATTGCGAGACTAAAAGATGGTAGCGGTTTGCTAAAATTGTAAAGAAAAAGTAAAATTTAGATCATGATCAGAGATGCCAACTAAGATCAGAAAAAAACCTGATGGTAAGTAAGCATATTAAAATGGTGAACTTTTGGCTAAAATTACAATTTCCCAAAATTCAAAAATATATGTATGATGGTAAGCCCATTGAAAATGAACAGATGCAAGCCAAAAATCGAATTTTCCAAAACCTAGAACATCATGATGGTTTGTCCACTCAAACTGTAAAATTTTTGGTCAAAATTAAAATTTTCTAAAAATAAGAAAATACATGAAGACGAAACAAATGTTGGCTCGCTAGATAGACTATCTGCACCATTAAAATACTTTATTGTTTAAAAGATCAGCTGGATACTTTAAAATTTTAACCCGACCCCCAGTTGGATTTCCAACAAGCTTATGATTGAATCCAACGGAAAAACTTATGGTTTGCTTTATCATGTCTGAGGATACCTGACAAGTAGATGCCTATAGATAAAATGACAGTAATACAAATTTGTGTCAACATTGAGAACAAGCTATAATGAATTTCTGCAATAAGCTCTGATGTACGGCAAGGACATGCTCTGTCCCCGTACTTCTTTAAGCTCATATTAGAATTTATCAATTGTTAAAAAGGAATACCTCAGAGGAACATCGTGTATCGTCAGACCAACCAAGTTCGGGCATAGTCAGATGATTTCAATACCTAGACTCCCATGTCACTCATGATAATTGTGTTGGAGAATATATTACAGCGTGTCTTGTCGCTGGCAACCATGCTTTGTATACCTTACTTTTCTATGAAAGTCAAAATAATTTGCAAATAATGGCAAGCTGAAGTTGTACAAGGTGTTGATCAGTCCCGCTGTTATATAAGGATGTGAAAATTAGACTCTGATGGATGAGTACGAGGAAAGGTAAATGATATTCTAGAGAAGAATCATACGCATTATATATGGCTCCAAACGCGACTATAACTAGACTTAAATAATTACTTAAAATACTACTACTTTGGTGCATGCGATCCTAATGATCAGAAGCACTTACTACAGATACAAGTAATATTGCACACCCCCCAGAACTATTGAAACACAGCTGGATTAGCCAAAACACACGAGTATGTATCGATTACAATCTTTTATCACTGGAAATGGGTCACAATATCAATTTTTTTCGATCAAATGGTGCTCCGACAATGTACTACCGCATTCTTTCTTTTTTCTGATGTAAAATCACTTGCTATTGCTCAGGTTTCTGACATCGAAATTATCTGAATTGAGTGCGAGATCTCGAGCCTCTTTCATGCCACAGGACTTCTATTAATGAAATATTTTTATGGGCTGTTTTTCTCAATTAGATGGAATCCGTGGACATACTTGCTCTAGCTGCTTCGTATTCCAATGCTAATGCCAATATTTTATTCCTTAATTTTCCATTGGCATTTGTTTTTAAATGATATTTAAGATGGTTATCTCTTACTGCATTAATAAAAGCATCCATCGTCAATCAGTTGAGAACATCCGAAGGAATTTTAGCAAAACTTAGTCGGGCTAACTGTGTGGTTTTCTGTTTCAAGTTTTCTCCATTTGTGGCTTGCTCCATGTTGTCACCAATTCAGGTCGAAGGTCTTGTTTGCGACTATGTACGTCATCATGGAATGCTTTCATGTTTCTCCAGAGCTCATGCATCTGTTTGTTCTTAGTCTTTTGAATCTGATCAAATTTGGGCGCTTGTTGGTCTTATTTGGCATTAATAATTTATTTGGCAGTTTTATTCATTTCTTGGGGAGTCCCACTTTTGACATTATAACGAAATGTGGTTCGCAGCTCGGATAAAGTACTGGATTTTGCAAGTGAAACTTATTTTTCTAGTTTAACCCTGGACTAATCATTCATTTCACTTTAAAACTTTACAATTCACTTAACCACTTTGACTTTAGCACTTAATATCACTCGCAAGGTGTAAATTTAACTTAATTTGTAGTACAAAACCGTCTCGTTTATATACTCATCCGTGGGCACTCTTGATAATACGTTTTATTGCAACGATTACGTCTATCTGAATGTGTGTCTTACTTATTATTTAGACGAACTCATCAATGACCGCACCTTTCTCCTAAAATGTTGAATCCATCCATTGTTTATTCACCACTATTCGTTTCCTGCAATTCTTTCTTGAAAATTTGTGCGATGTCAAGGAATACTGTACAGCATACCTGTTTTTTTAATGATTTTTCATAAAACTAAGTGTTCGTAAGAAATCGACTGTGAAGTGCTTACATATGAATCAAAATTAGTTATTCTGAATAAATCATTTATCTTCTACTATTAGAAGGAGTCTTTTCAGAAATTGTTAAATACTTTAGAATTTGGTCGTCACGATGGTTTTTCTTGTGGTGGCTTTGCTGGTTTGAGAATCATAATGACTTCAGCTACCTTCCTTGATAAGGGTACATATTTAAGTTAAATGCTGCATTTATCAATTTGGTACTCTTTTGCAATTTATTATAGTTTTTCCAGCACTTTTCCCGTTATTAAGTTAAATCTTTGATGACGTATTTTGTCATAAAACGGTTAATTCTATTAATTTTAGTGTACAATTAATTAGCGTTTTGTGTCGATTAAAATGTATATCAGTTAGTTATTATATTATTATATTATTATATTATTATATTATTATATTATTATATTATTATATTATTATATTATTATATTATTATATTATTATATTATTATATTATTATATTATTATATTATTATATTGTTATATTATTATATTATTATATTATTATATTATTATATTATTATATTATTATATTATTATATTATTATATTATTATATTATTATATTATTATATTATTATATTATTATATTATTATATTATTATATTATTATATTATTATATTATTATATTATTATATTATTATATTATTATATTATTATATTATTATATTATTATATTATTATATTATTATATTATTATATTATTATATTATTATATTATTATATTATTATATTATTATATTATTATATTATTATATTATTATATTATTATATTATTATATTATTATATTATTATATTATTATATTATTATATTATTATATTATTATATTATTATATTATTATATTATTATATTATTATATTATTATATTATTATATTATTATATTATTATATTATTATATTATTATATTATTATATTATTATATTATTATATTATTATATTATTATATTATTATATTATTATATTATTATATTATTATATTATTATATTATTATATTATTATATTATTATATTATTATATTATTATATTATTATATTATTATATTATTATATTATTATATTATTATATTATTATATTATTATATTATTATATTATTATATTATTATATTATTATATTATTATATTATTATATTATTATATTATTATATTATTATATTATTATATTATTATATTATTATATTATTATATTATTATATTATTATATTATTATATTATTATATTATTATATTATTATATTATTATATTATTATTGTAATATAATGAAGCTGATAATTGTTTTTCTGGGTTGTGTTTTTCCACTTTTTGTTGGCTTAAATTTTTTTATGTTCAACAGCTACTCTGAAGCCATAATTAGCTTACAGTCATAACCGATTATCAATACAAGTTAAATTACAAGATCACATCCTAACCTGGTTGCAGGTTAACAAGCCTGCAGATCATACTTTAAATGAACAACAAATTTACAATATAATTATCATTTGAGGAAACATCATTTAATTCGTCAAATACAACAACAACAATACCAGATTAACCGATCCATTAATTTTTTTTTTTAATTTAATTTAATTTTTATATTTTTTATTTATTTTTTACTGTCGATCATTTAACCTATAAAAATTGCGATAAAAATAAAAAAAAAATTTGTACAAAAATTAATTTAAATTGAATCGAGAATAATAAAGTGTTGCCATTCTACAATCTAATATCATAATCTATGCAAATTTTGTTTCATTTATTATTATTATTGTATATATTATATATTTATTCTATTCTGTTTGTTTATTTATTTAGTTTATAGAGTCAGTATTGTTTAGTTTATATAGAAAAAAATAAACAAACAGAATTTTTTATAAAACTATTATTTCAAGTAGAAATGAATTTTGAGAGCGTTACATAATTTTTTTTGCTTGTTTATAACTAATACACTACAGTAGATTTAGTATATATAAAAGTGTGTATACTGTATGAGTCGTAATTGTTAAAATGGAATTAAATATTACAACAACAAAAATAACAAAATCATTAAATCTATCTACAATTGTAAAAAAAAATAATATTAATTTATTATAGTACTTAAAATGAGATCATCAAAAGTGATATTTTGAATAACAATGTGATCTTTTTGTTATAAATTTTATATACTTAGCTGCTTATAGTTTGTTCTATTATGAAAGATATACGGTTGAGTATTATGTAAATTTGGTGGCCGTGAAGTAGAGCGAAGGGATTTGGTTTGCGTGATGTTGAAATTTTTATGATCGAATTAACTCATTTTCAAATATTGTATTCGTCAATCGCATTAGATCTAAAGTAACAAAGCAAAAAAAAAAAAATAAAGATCGTGATATTGCATGATGCATCCATCATTATGATATTTTGACAGGACTAATATCAAATAGCATGGCTGAATTTGCATTAAAAATTAACTCTAAATTTTTAGTAGAACGATTCCCGGCGATAAGACACACATAAGACGCAATAATATATAAGTCATCTAAAGTGTGGTCACCACTACTAAAATCAATTGCTTTTTGGTCTCTAAAACATGTGATCATATATTTTTGATGAAGTTACATCAAAGCCATTTAAAATCCAATCAAAATCCGTATTTTTTTAGTCAAATTTTTGTAAATACACAAGACTATTGACTGTCAAAATTTTAGTTTTTTATTGAAAATATCAAAAAAATTTTAACGACAGTATGGCCCTTAAACTTGTTGTACTTACATGATCATCAAAATTCACTCTTAGCTCTTATTTTTGATAAAATTACAGCCATTTTAAATCCAATCAAAATCCATATTTTTTACTCAGATTTTTGAAAATTCACAAGGCTATTGACTGTCAAAATTTTAGTTTACTGAAAAAATTAAGAAATTTTTAACGAAAATATGGCCTTTAAACTCGTTGTGCCTAAACGATGATCCTCAAAATCCACCCTTAGCCATTTTTTAAAAAGTTACAACTATTTAAAATCCAATCAAAATCCAAATATTTTACTCAGATTTTTGAAAATTCACAAGGCTATTGACTGTCAAAATTTTAGTTTTTTTTTGTAAAAATTAAGAAATTTTTAACGAAAGTATGGCCTTTAAACTTGTTGTACCTAAACGATGATCGTCAAAATCCACCCTTAGCCAATTTTTGATGAAGTTACAGCCATTTAAAATCCAATCAAAATCCATATTTTTACTCAGATTTTTGAAAATTCACAAGGCTATTGACTGTCAAAATTTTAGTTTACTGAAAAAATTAAGAAATTTTTAACGAAAATATGGCCTTTAAACTCGTTGTGCCTAAACGATGATCCTCAAAATCCACCCTTAGCCATTTTTTAAAAAGTTACAACTATTTAAAATCCAATCAAAATCCAAATATTTTACTCAGATTTTTGAAAATTCACAAGGCTATTGACTGTCAAAATTTTAGTTTTTTATTGAAAAAATTATGAAATATTGAATGACAGTATGGCCTTCTGACTTGTTGTACCTACACGATGATCGTCAAAATCCACCCATAGCAACTTATTGATAAAATTACAGCCATTTCAAATCCAAACCAAATCCAAATTTTTTTCTCAGATTTTTGAAAATTCACAAGGCTATTGACTGTCAAGGCTATTGACTGTCTAAATTTTAGTTTTTTTTCTGAAAAAATTAAAAAATTTTGAACGAAAGTATGACCTTTTAACTTGTTGTACCTACAACGACGATCGACAAAATCCACTCTTAGCCAATTTTTGATGAATTAGTTACTGCCATTTAAAATCAAAAATAAAACCTTATATAATTTTTTTTGTAAACTAATGTAACCAACGAACACTAGACGTATCTAATATATAAATCTTAATTTAATTCGAAATTATTTAAAAAATAAAAATAAAAAATTAGAATTTTTTTTGTTAAATTATTTTAATATACATTTTTATGTGGTATTAAATCAACAAATTCCGTAAATAAATTTAATTTTTTTTTTGTTTGTTTTCAAAACAGCAACAATTTAATTAATTAAAAATTCATTAAACGTTTTATTGTTATATTATTATTATATTTTTATTTTTTATTTTTTCATTATTATAAGAAACCCGAATCGAACGATGAAATCCATGAATAAAAATACACAACCGGCAAACAATACGAATTATATTACGATATTTTTTTTTTTTATTATTATTATAAACAATTTGTTGTTGTTGTATTTTTATCGCAACAACAATAATAACAACAACAACACAAAAAAATATTATATTTTCGAGAGAAACGTGATTGGAAAATTAAAAAGTCTCGTGCTGCTGATACCAAACAAATGAACGAACGAAAAAAGCATTAAGTCGCGAAAAAATGGCTGCGCGATCTATTGTGAGGAGATTACGTAATTTGTGTTATTGTTCCCTAACGCAATAATGTGATTATTCGTTAAGTCGATTTTGTCTTGAATTTTTTTTTTTTTTTTTTTTTTTTAATTTTAGTAACTTTTTTTTTTTTTTTGCGTTTGTTGTTTCAATTAAAATGGAATTAAGTTTTCAATTAAAGGGAATTTAATCGGTCACACGTATACAACAAAATTTATGTCGTGCGAGGTGATACGGTTTTATGCGTCACGTTTCCACATGAATTAGAAAATTTGGTACAGTATTGTCGGTAGGTCAAATGTACGAATGATTCAAACAAATTTAACTCTTTCGTAAAGTAACTGATTACCTTCCCTACTTACGAGTATATCGTTGCTTCGAAAATTGCTAACCTATAGATTTTGTATTCTGACAAGAGGCGGTAACATGTTTATTGAACTGAAAACATTTTCAAGTTTTAGAGCTTTTGATATTTTATATATATATATATATATATATATATATATATATATATATATATATATATATATATATATATATGCAATGAAATCTCCCGAAAGTGACCTTTCAGGGACTGCTTCATTTCGGTCTATTTATAGAGGTTGTCAGTATGAAGATGATTTTCGAAAAACGTATTTAGTTTTTTTTTTTTTTTTTATCTCTTTATTTATTATTATTAGAACTGACTTATTTTATAAGTCATCTAGCAATTTTTCTATCTTAATTTAATTCACATTTGTTGGGATAAAGCCCAATGGCTAGTCCCAAAGATAAATATAATTATTTATTTAAATAAATATTTGCTATAATATAGTATTATTTTAGTTTGTAATCACTAGATCCATTGGTTTGGTTCTTTGTAAGCGTCGTATTGCTATCGGACAGTCCAGCATACGACGGATTTCGATATTCTCATGTTGTTGAAGGCGTGAATCATGTTTGGCAGCATAAACTGCAATTACTTCATTGATGTCTTCCATTTTTAAGTCACGGTGCAGGTCTTCATTTCGAATGTACCACGGGGCATTTACAATATTCCGAAGTACTTTATTTTGGAACGTCTGAATTATCTTAACGTTTGTTTTCTTGGTACAGCCCCAAAGCTGTATTCCGTAAGTCCACACAGGTTTCAGAGTTTGCCGATATAGGAGCAATTTATTATGTATAGATAGTTCCGAGTCTCTACCTATGAGCCAATACATTTTCCTGTATTTGATGTTTAATTCGTTCTTTTTCTTTTTGACATGTTCTTTCCATTTAAGTTTGGCATCAAGCGTCATCCCTAGATATTTT
Organism: Tipula confusa; assembly: GCA_963556175.1. Taxonomy (NCBI): domain Eukaryota; kingdom Metazoa; phylum Arthropoda; class Insecta; order Diptera; family Tipulidae; genus Tipula; species Tipula confusa. Next base: position 45,291,800 of record OY744476.1, read on the forward strand.
GCTGTATTTGCATAAGGGACTTGTTTAGAGTTTATTACGATTGGTATACTGACATAGTTTGTTTTATTAGTAAAATTCACATGAACCGATTTTGTTTCATTGAGCTTAATTCTCCATTTCTTCATCCAGTTACTAACTGTATTAATTGATGTTTGAAATTTTTCTGTAGCTTGCGTTACATTACTCCCAACTGCCAAAATTGCTGTGTCGTCAGCAAATGTAGCTATGGTTGTTTCTTTCATTAGTGGTATATCTCGTGTGTACAGGAGGTACAAGATGGGGCCTAAAACGCTTCCTTGCGGCACTCCTGCTGAAATTTTCTTTAGATCCGAATATTCATCTTCATATTTTACACGGAAATGCCTGTCGGTTATGTAAGATTTTAGGATTTCATAATACTGTTTGGGAAGATCGCGATGTAACTTGTACTCTAATCCTTTATGCCATACACGATCAAATGCTTGCGCTACATCCAAGAAGAGGCTTGAACATATCTTTTTCGTTTCTAGAGTACGTTCTATAATATCTGTGATTCTATGAACTTGCTCTAGGGTCGAATGTTTTTCTCTGAATCCAAACTGTTAAGCAGGTATAAGATCATTATCCTTTATTATAGGCTTTAGTCTCTTCAGAAGTAGTTTTTCAAATATCTTCGATATAGTAGGAAGTAGAGATATTGGTCTAAATGACTTTTTATCGTTACTGTTTTTGTTTGGCTTTAAAATCATGATCACTTCTGCTACCTTCCGTATTTAGTGGAAGACATTTTAAATTAATGTTGAATAGTTAATAGATGTATGTTAGCTGGACAGTTATTGAGTGTAAGTAATATGACGTTTTTCCTCTTCATTTGGTTATTAGTATTTTGTAACCACTCTTCCAAAATACCACTAGTCATCCAAGCTTTTGAATCTCCACATTACCGGTAGCTGATCTTTAGTTTTGTTTCTAAGTGCTCATTGGTTTTCGAGCTTTTCTAATTACTAATGGCGTAAGCTCTTCTCATTGTATATTGGCGCATAATATTACTGTTACGCAGTCCTTTGACATTTTTCCTTTTTTGTACGCGGATTTCTTTTAAAAACTAAACTTTTATCTGTCATGGCTCTTAAAAGAAAACCACACTCATCGGCATTGAAAATATTGCACTCACTATATTGAGTAGCAAAATCTATGAAACGCCTTTTAAAATCATCAACGGTTTCTTTACATACATCATTTGATTTGCCGGCTAACACTTTTTGAAAAATTTCATTTCGTATGTTGAATTTTGTTAGTCATCCATTAGACGCCTTAAAATCTATAGACATTTAAACTCTTTAGCAAATTGTAACAGCACTTCCTTGATCATAGAACCCGATATTCGAGCATTTATGCTGCTACGTTGTTTTTTAAACCACATTACCGTATAGCATTGTTGACATCTTCCGTTGTTTTAGTTTTTTTTTAACTGAAAGGTTTTCACTGTCGGAATCTGGCAAAGTACTCGATTTTCAGATTTTTAACTGTGTTAACGGTTGTCTTACTGACCCTTAAATAATGCGCCGTTGTTTTTTCTGAATGACTGTTTGAACACTGAATCAATTCCACTTTTTTTTCTAATTCAGTTCCTTATAACCCCGTTGGCGACTTGTCGATTAAATACATCAAAACAAAATGAATATTTTTTCGCACTACCTAGACAAAATGTAATTTTAACCCAAAATTGATCTATAGAAAAACAACCTTATCTGCGATAAATTAAAAATTTGTCCATTCAAAAAAAAGAAACCCACTACAAAAAGAAGAAGAAACATTAGTTTTATAACTATTTAAAACAATAAGTAAAACAATTTCAAAGTGCATAAATTTAAAAAAAGTTATATGTGCAAAATAATCCGGTGCATCCCTTTTTCGTCCAATGTTTTTATTGTAGATAGATAATTTTTCATTCTAAAACAAAAATAAAAAAAAATAAAAAAAAAAAAAACAACTCGCCAACTCTAATATAAGGTAAAATATAAATTCATTCGCCAGCCTACTTAAAAAATGTGGTAATATAATTCGGTTATGTAACAAAGATCGCATAAGATATTTGTGTTTAGTAACAGTCACATTTTATGTATCCAAAACATGTGTTGTAAATTTTCTACAAAAAATGACGTTTAGACGAAATAATCGAACAAGAAAATTATTTGGCTGAATAAATATTTAAAGCGGATGAAACCAGTATTTATTGGAAACAAATGTCCCAACAGAGCTACGTAAGTATTGGAACTCATTCTATGCCAGTTAATACCCTTATATTGATTTACCATTCGAAGACTCTTCGAGCGTTGAAAAGTATAAATAAACTCATGCAGTTACTCATCTGATATTAAAGAGTTGGACGATAAATACTACCACAATTTTTCAACCGATGGATCAAAGGGCTATTTCCACTTTCAAGGCATATTATCTAAGAAAAACAACGATGGACAACGATCAAAATTTAAATATCGCAATTCTGGAAAAACTATAATGTTCATAGTGCAATAAAAAATATTGGAAAAGCGAGTGAAGTGGCATGAACGATATTTGGCGTCATCAACAGAAGTAACATTGGGCGAAGTCTAGTGGAATCATTGAAATAGCGAAGTCTAGTGGAATCATTGAAATATAAGATATATTAAAAGTTATTAATGCCGTCATGGAAGATTTAACTCATGCCGACCTATTGAAAATTGAAGGAGAAATTGTTGAAAACTGGTGCGATAATTCTTGTGACGTAACAACAATAACCACTCCTGAAGAATCCAATACAAAAAAAATTATGGAAGCAACTGCAGAAGCTTTGTCACATAATATTGATGAATTAATAATAAATCGTTCGTCAATTCATCATAGCCGGGAAAATTATAGGGCTGAACGTGCAGCATTGATTAAAAATCGGTTTAAAAAAATGTATGTCCAATTATGTTATAGTCCACTGGGACAGAAAATTATTACCAGCTTTAAATATTGAACAACTGGTAAGTATTAAAAAACTTCAAAACTAAATAAATAATTTTAACAAGAGGTGGCAACATTTTTATTGAACTGAAAACATTTTCATGTATTGGAGCTTTGCCTAACACAACAGTTTAGTTTAGTTTTATATATATATATATATATATATATATATATATATATATATATATATATATATATATATATATATTTATATAATTATACAGTAAAACCTCTGAATTTCGAACACCCCCCTATTTTGGACAAATCTTATAAAAAAAATACTCAAATACCTCTATAAATTGGACAACCTCTATACATTACATAACCTAAATGTTGGACATTAAATTGTATATTTGTAAACAGGTTTCTTTGAATTTTACCTCTGAAAGTTACTGGACACTATTTTGTAGTGCAATAATTCAACCATACAAAGTTAAAAGTTTCAAAAATATGATGGTAGGGTTATTGTAACCGATGATGACGTAGAACAATTCAAGAAACAAGTAGTAACTTTAGTTGGGGTTTTTGTCTAAAAAACTTTGTTAAGTGTGGACAAGCTGGAGTTATTTTTTAAACACCCAAGATAGCAGTTATATCATGAACTATATTTACAAGTGCGGTAGTAGTACTGTGACCAGATTTATTTCCTGAAAATAATTTTAATTTTTAATAATTTAATTTGTGGTTGCATAATTTTTAAAAAAACCTTGGATAGTGCAGGCAAAATACTAATTGGACGAAGATCACTTAAAATAATTGATTATAACCATTTTAGGTATGGGAATAATCGAAGTCACTTTCCACAATTCAGGAAAAACAGATTTAGCATTGGTTATATCCGTCATTAGAGCTATAACCATAGAGGAAGTATATAATAATAGTTTCTTTCATATATTAAAAGGGCATTTGTTTCACTACTTATCTTATTTATACGGCTATTTTAACGAAACGAGCCTATAACAACCTATTTCTGTATATAAATAGTAGGCGGTTATTTTTATTTAAAAAGACGATTTGTTTGAAAGAAATAGCTATTCAAATGTTTAAAATGTGTTTTAATGTTCTCTTTACGTTATAGTACCCTTATGAATAGTATAGAATAAGCTGATTGGTGAAATTAATGCCATTTTAATTTATCCAAGAAACTATTATTATAGTTTGTATCATTGTATTTCAGCTATACATACACAGAAAAAACAAAATCCAAGTTAAACTCACATCAAAGTGAAGTTATGTCAATTATTTATGTTAACAGAAAATTTTAAGATAAAAGCTGAAGATTGATTTGATTTTGATTTGAGCTTTTGATGTAATAAAATCAAAATGTCTTAGTTTGGTAGATAATTACCTATTTACGACTATAAAAAAAGTTTGATGGAAAACCTTTCCGGAAAGAAAAAAATTTTAACCTTAAGGTAGAAAAAAGGGGAAAATATAGAAAAATGCCCTAATTTTCGTTTTTAAAGTACAATCGTTTTCATGGTTGAAAGTTTGTGAAATGAAATTAACGAAATCTCTTAAATTTGTGATGAAATTTCGACTTAAAAGTCATAAAACTTTAAAGTTGACAATAAGTAGAAAAAAAAGAATATTTTCATTATTTTAAATCCTATTTTATACTCCAAACTCTTTTCGACTTTAAACACGATTCACTGGTGTAAAATAGGTGCAATAATCTTAATATTAGACTATAAAGTAAAAACCTACACAAGGTAGAAAAAAGCTGGACAGTTTTCGTAAAATATCCCTAAATATTTACTAACTGGGAAAAGCTTGTTGACAGTTGTGAAAAAGACAAAAAATTTCGTAATTTCTACCTAAATAGCACAATTGCACTAGACGATGGTATAATTTACCTAAATTTTTAGTTGGGAATGACCAGATGCTAAAATTTCAAGTTTTCCAAAAGTTTATATATATATATATATATAAATATATATATATATATATATATATATATATATATATATATATATATATATATATATATATATATGTATATATATATATATATATATATATATATATATATATATATATATATATATATTTATATATATATTTATATATATTTATATATATATATATATATATATATATATATATATATATATATATATATATTTATATATATATATATATATATATATATATATATATATATATATATATATATATATATATATATATATATAAATATTTATATATATATATATATATATATATATATATATATATATATATATATATATATATATATATATATATAGCACATACTATAGATCTTGTATTCAACTGACACTTTTGTATTGTTTGTCATTTGTCTATTGATCTTTATGTAGGTATAACGAATAAATATTCCTATCTGTTATGAAGAATAAATAAAGAAATATCGCAATTTACTGAAGAAAATTGAATGCACCTGAGAATTTTTATTTTTTTTTTGTAAATAAATAATTTTTTTTCTGTGATCTGAATTTATTTATTTTGTCCCAAGTTACTCTACCTGTATAGATTTGGATTAAAAAAATGTTTTTGCCTTTTATTGAAAAAAGTTTTAAAGAAGATTAAATTCTAATGATATTTTGGCGCTGGAAATTTGAAAACACCTTGCACTAAAGACAGGTTTCTTTGTACCATGCAACAGGTTAGTTTATGCTCTTGGTTTCTCGTAATAGAAGCATTGATTAAACTTTCAATGGTAAATACTAAACTTTTTTTCTGTACACTAATTGGACAAAGTTAAAAAGATAGTTCAACAAAATATCTCGTCCGAAAATTAATAGCTTGGAATTAATACAATCAGCCCTAGTAGAAAGGTTTCTTTTTAGTCTCTGCGTGAATTTCTCGTTGGCTAAATTCATATCTTGGCTAAATCCATATCTTTTACCACATCACAAAAATTGTTGATACAAATATATCAAAATAGAATTTAATCGACTGTCTAACTAGACAACTCAAAACGATATAATTATCCATTTCGCATTACGTCATACTCATTCGTTTCACAAGCATACGATTAAAATCTAAATAAACAAACTACTTGAACTATAGAGAATTAGAACAAATCACTTTACATTAGAAGATTTTTAGTTTGCTTCTTTTTTTTCTAAATGTACTTATTTCTTGCTGTTTTGCTATAATATTAAGTGTGAAATTATAGCTAATATAAATTGAACTCAATAATATAAAAATATAAAATTTCATTAATTCTAAAACTAAAACTAAATATTATATTGTTGATATTCAAAATGTAGGTGTGAAATAGAAATTTTCAAATATCAATCTATAATCTTGCAATTGCCCATTCGTTCTGGTTTTGGCATTTTAAATTAAACAACATATTGTTAGGTACAGAATGATCTGTAGAATAATTTGCATTGGTATTTTGTGCTTTTGCTGAGCTATTTTTCAGTGAAAATAATTCTACACTTACATGAATAAAATTGATGCTTTGTCGAGCACTCATTTTGATCGTTTAAATAGTACTTTCCGATCATTTACTCGTACAACTATAGAATTAATATGAAAACTTTAAAAAAATCGAAGGCGTTTTGATAAGTTCTAAAAATATTAAAAGCAAGTCTTGCTATTATTATGATAAACACATTTCCGAATTTAATGCTCTTTTGAAAAGAACTAATAATGATTATAAGCCAAAAATTGTTCTTTCAAGTAAAGACATCATAAAATTTAATACAGAAAGAACTAACGAAGACTGCTTAATAATTTAGGTAAAAATCTAAGAAATTATAAAACATAGGTTGACAGAAAATTTACTTGTATAAATGACGAAGAGAGTTCGCTAAATTTTATAGAAATATTTAGAAAATATGCATTTTTACGTCCGAACCATTGTAATCACAGGCGCTTTTACCTGTCAAATAGGAACGGCAAGTGGTCAAAAATTGCACGATTTTAAGAGCCTGCAGAGTTGCAATCATTCACTAGTCATTGTTTTAGGACTAGTGCAACATGAGAAAAATAGGTCTAAGTTCACTCATTGAACTGTAGATGGTAGCACCTATGAATTAATATGTAAAAGGTGGCCATGCTGTTTAAGTGGTTTGGTTTTTTCTTTCTTTTTCTAACTCAAAAATGTCTGTTCCTCGACGACACGTGCATATAATTTAATACATTGGGTTATGGGCTCAGAGCGCCATAGTCGAGTAACTAAATAAAATTTATAAATAAATAACAAAACTGTATAATAATGAGTTCGTCAAATGTTTCGGTGGTCGCGCCATTATCGTCAGGTGCAGATTTCAATAATTGGAAATTTAGAATTAAGACATCTTAAATGAAGAAAAGTGAAATCGCAAAAGTATTTACTGATCCAGTGCCAGATGATGAAAACAAAAAAACATATTTGTTGAAAGAGTTGTATTCAATTAAAAACTAACTCATTGGAGAACACTCATAAATTTGAAATGTGATAAAAACAGTAGCCTGGAAGATCATTTTCTTATTTTTGATACGAAACGAAAATAATAATTTATTTGTCGTGGATTCTGGATGTGCCAGAAATATGATAAATGCTGGTTATTTAATGCTGGTATCAAAATAAGGATGGCGAACGGGACAGAACTGCTAGCAAATAAAAAAGGGAACCTACATATTACTCTTCAAGGAAAAGTGGTAAATATTGAAGCTCTTGTGGTTCCGGGTCTAAAACAGAATTTGTACGTGTTTTGTGTAATCAACTGGCTAGTATTTCGAAATTTTTGTGGCACAAAAGATTGGGGCATGCTAATAATGAAGTTCTTAGGACTCTTGCACAGATAGATCAGAAATGTACCTATTGCATAGAAGGAAAAGCAAAGAAAGAATCTTTTCCACGGAACGAAACGAAGACACCCCAAATAGGACAACTTATTTAGACTGATGTATGTGGCCCAGTAGATGTTTCAACTTGGAATGGGGAACGCTACTTTCAAGTTAAAAATTATCCTCGTAAATTCCACCCAGTTGCTAGATTTTGATGTTTTTGCCATGCTACATGATAAATGAACAAAATGTAGTGGAATAATTTAAGTTGTTGCGATTTCCAGATAGCAGGAGGAACCATTTTTTCTAACTATTTAAATTTGGTGTAATTTTGGAATTTTTTTTAATTTTTGGAAGGATGCTATTTTGCCATGCCAAATTAATATTTGAATTAATGAAACACTAAGCTCAAGCCTTTTATTCAACCTTGTTTGGAAGAAAACTAAAAGTTGTCCATCGAATTATTCCATCTTTCTTGCCATATTTCAATGAATGCTTTCTGCATATGTCTCTTGAGCAAACCAATGGAGTTTCCTTCTATTGGTCCAGCTTGCCGTACCACGTTCCCGCAGCATACTCTTACCCATACCTAGCAACTATCTCTTGCAGAAATATATCAATTGGTATTATGCAAGCTTTTGTAATATCAATAATGATTCTCCATTTATGAGCTTATTAATGTTCTCTGGTTGTGATAATTAATTCTGTCAACCCATCCAGCATAACCATAAGTATATAGACTTGATCATTTTTTGTTTAAAACTAAACTTTTTGGTTACTTCTCTGAACCTGAAGAATACTTATTTACTGCTGTTTGCAATTATTTTGACATGTAACGCGACACAGAGCCATTCGTCAAAATCTACCCCAAGCCATTTTTAAGTTTTGATCATCTTAAATTTTGCTCCGTAATTCACAGGCTTCAAAGGTTTTTCTGACATCGACCAAATTATTACTGTTTTGGCAGATCTAAGCTCCATAATGCAGCTGCAATTCCAATCAGTCATTTCCTATTTCTTGAAAGAATTGTGTAGAGTTTCCAGCAAAAAGCATTACCTTATCATCCTTACGGTCTTACCATTTACTTCTTAGATATTGGCATCTATACTTCAATTGAAAACGATGTTCTAGATATGTAGACCGAGAAGAGATCCGTGTGGGAAACTTTTTTTCGTATTCTTTTGAAGTGTGCCATAGTAAGTGACATTAGTTGGGAATCTTTTAGAAAGCTAGTTATTTATGATTCAGTAAATATTTACTGGACAGCTAATCTTTTTTAACTTAACTATAATGCTAGGCCACCACAGATGGTCGAAAGCAAATTTTTGCTCTGATTATTTGACTATGTTCATCATTTTCACCATAGGACTTTCTGTAGACCGATTCCTCCGAAAATGAACTATAGGATGGATTTGGGATTGGGGGATCTACCAATCAGCTCCCTTCGAGCGTGATACTGGGCCTAATTTTATGCCATGGTCTATGAATCATTTTAATTCTTGATATTATCGATGTCGGATGCCTTGCCAATTTTTGGAGTTTTAAGCATTCCTGCGTTGCATTTATGTACGTAACCACATGGTTCTGCTTTACCGGTATTAATTTTAACGTTTTGGGTTAAATCAATAGTAAACTTAATAAGTTTTAGCAGCATGAAGGTGAAATAATAAATTTATAATTTACAGGTGAAAACTAATGCCATTTGTTAGAGCCTACCATTTGTTAAAGCTTGGAAAAATAAGTTTGTTAATATATTTGGTTCTTAGGGAACCTTTATAGATTATAGTTGAATATTGGCACGCTGGACTTGCTAATAAGAGATTTATTTACATCCTCGGTATAAGCGAAGAGAGCTGCTTTGCCAACAATGGGATGTACTCTGACATTTTTTGTTAGTTTCCATTGCGTTTTCTTATCATATTTTTTTGTGTTGAGCACGCTTGGCTTAAGTACATTGCATTTCCTGAGCATATTTTATTACATTTTCGGATTGCCCAATTGGGTTCTTTAGTGCTTCTACTATTTCCATAGAGGCTCATTGCAAGTCAAACTAAATGATTTAATTAAAGCCTCTTCGATTAAAGTCTTAATCGCATCAATTAACTGAATAACGTAATTCACACTATTTTCTGGTTATCCATTAGGTTCTTTGACTGCAACATTAATCAGTTGTAGCGTCACGGTGAGACAATCTGGTTTAGAACGCTTCTTACTTTCTAAATGGAGCTGCTTCAGCTCAGATTCTTAAGGAGATTTTTTTCATTGGCCATTTATGAAAAACATTCCACTGTTGCTCAATTATATGCCAGCATGATAACTGCTTCCAAACGCTGCTGTACTGCAAAAATGTTGTACTTGAAATTAATCGTTAAAGAAATTTCAACGATCGAAACAGAGAAGTCTAGTTCCACTGATGCATTAAGTCGCATTTACAAAGTCCTTCCAAGCACCAAACTTGATTCCTATTTACGTTTTCCATTATTCAATTCTCGTGGCCCAATAAAAAAGCCTGTCAACGTTTGCCCTTGCTAAAGAATGACACTCATTTGAATTACACCTTGGAGATGCTGTGATTTTATCAAATGATATTATTTGAGGACATGCCTTATATTATCGAACAAGGTTTCTCAACTAGTCATGACATAGAATCAATTCGGACAAAAAATGTCACTTCTGTCAAAGAAACTAATTCTTATATCGACCTACACTAAAAATACAATAAAACGAAGAGCCATTACTGTTAAAGTAATCTTTAATAAAAAAAAAATTAGAACAAATCATTAAAAACCTTAATCATTCACGTATATTATTATTTTCAAATAAATTGTTCAACAATATATAAAAAAAACTTTCATTTACAAAAGTTAATTATCGACAAATAAAGATATTATTGCAATTTTACTATTTTTAAATAATTTTTTTTTATGTTATATTTTACAATCGCAAAGTGGTTAATTGTTTAATGAAGTGTAATATACAACAATATTCAAGTTTCAACTTTTTTTTCTTTTTTCCAAATCCTCACCTCAACCAATTTAATGTTTTGTTTTATAGTTAAATACAAAACTACAGTATTTTTCTATAGAAACGTTAATAACCCACATAATTTAAACACTACTATAAACCATATTCTTATACTTACCCAGCTGATTTTAATATAATTCTTTCCTATATAACATATAATTACAACATTTTAAAGATTATAATCTTATGTATATACAAGAGAATTGTATATAAGTTTTATATATATATTTTTTTTTTGAAACGAAACCAAATAAATAACAAATTAAATGTATGCTTCATCAAATAACCTACAAAAGTCCCAAGAAAATGTATGTAAGTATATAGAAAGAAACATGAAATCGAAAGAAACTTAAAAAAAAATAAAAAAAATCTGAAACACATTCAATTCTTTGTGTTTCGTTCTTGTTGTACCATAATCAAATCACAAAACGAAAAATTAATAAAAAAAAAAAAAAACGCAAACGAATGATTTCAACAAGAAGAAATACAAAAAATATAAATCAACATAAGACCGTCAAACACAGCAACTCCTCGAACAATAGTACAGTGTTTATGTATTTCATACAACTTGAAGAAAATCGCTAAGAAAAAAAAAAAAAAAAAATTAAAAGAAAAACCACCATGGCAATGAATAATTAATTTAAATTTATTCTGAAAATAATAAAAAGACACAAAAAAAAAAATCTTAATTTTTTTTACACCAACGTAGGAATAATAAAATATTGGGATGGGTTTGATGTCATATACTGAAATAAAAACGGGATTTTATTTTTAACTTGAAAGGAGGAATCTTTCAAAATATATATTACGTAACGAAAATTATAATTTTTTACAGGTTCCAATTTGGAAGGGAAGGAGGATTTTCATACTCAAAGATCTTTGTCGAAAATCTGCAGTCTTATCAGTTGGTTATCAGCATTTATAAATTGTGACCATAACTACCTGCCAACAATAAAAAACTAGGAAACAAAAAGAAATTCTCCTATTCATGAATCTTCGTTGAAGGCAGGAAGTCTTTTCAGTTAGTTACCTAAAAATTTGCAAGAAGCGATTTTTCACGCTGATTTTTTAAAAATCCGCAAACGGGACTTTAAGCTTTTAGTGAAACATTCTTGCAGGCCAAATTTTACTATTTACAAACCATCATCATCTTACATATCCCCTAACGCAACAGGTGAAGTCTGTTTATGCACTAAGTCATAAATCGAATAAGAAGCTACAACTGACTTTACAAAAAAAGCAATACCAACTTCTACTACTTCTTGTAAATACAACAAATATCAAACATCGTGTGGTTCACCGCCTCATGTGCGTCGCATGTTGTGTCAGTGGATTTGTAAGTTTTCAGGCTATCGGACACTTTCTGTAAGAGTTGCTTGTTTATGATAGTAACAGCTTCGTTTCTTGCGGCGAAAATCGCTTTTTGTCACAGCCAAACGTGATCGGTGAAGTACTACATTTAGAAAAACCGCCTGTTTCAGTTCTTCATGATTTTCTACAACTCTTCCAATCGTTTGCATCGCTATACGCGTCAATCTCGAGGATCCGAAGTAACAGCACCATTTCCTATTTAAAGTTGATTAACTGTGAATTGCTGGGCAGAGGGATCACCGGTGATATGAACTCGAATGTTTGTTGGTAGTTCATCAGAATCCTCTGATTTAGTCGGATGTACCTCAGCCTTTCAAACTCTATCTTGGCGTGAACATCATGATTAATTGATGAAACCGGTCCTTGCTTCACAGTAAAATGTTGAAGTTGGAAGAGCGCATCATTATCCTGTATGCGTAGAAGTCCATGGCAGAAATCTCCTTAGTTTGTGGCATTCCTGTAATCAAGATCCTTGGTCGCCGTTTAAATTGATATCCATACTTCCCCTGCCATAATAGGAGCGGATACTGTAGGGTATCGTAGGACCTGTTCCTCACAGCTGAGACTAGGACTATTGGTCCATGTTCTTCACCCAACATGATAATAGCCACTTCTGACGTTGTCAGTGCATTGAAGCGTCTCTTATGCTCACCCAGTAGGTTTTGTACTCTAAGATGACGAGTATCAATTCAGACCCCAACTTTTCCAAGATTGATTTGAAGCTGCGAAAGTAGGGAGTACAATGATGCAGCATATCTTGCAACTGAAAAACCAACTGAATATATGGTTCACATTTTCAATGTCTGATTCTGGCACATTATATTTCAGAATTGAGGCCACTTTTACTATTGCTTCCTTATTAGATTGCCGTTTTCAACACATTCCCCACAATTTCTGTGAAGATAGTTTTAAGACCAAAAAGCTTTAAATCACTGACCTGAATTTTGAGTTTGTGGAGCTCAATTTAGCGGTCTAATTTAGTTTCACAGTTACATTATTCAAGTTTTTTAAGCTTGCAATATTACCACAAGTTTAACTGATTAAGCTGAACATACACCCCAGCACAATGTTTTTGGTAAAACTACCAAAAATATAAAAATAATAATAAATGTAATAAAAGTAATATGAGAGAAGAACTAAACGATGTTAAAAAGAAAATCAAAAAAAGCAATAACAACGAAGACAACAACAAACATCAACAAAGACAAGCCAAAAATCCAACAAACAACAAAGTGAGTTTTAATTCATCTTCTTATGTATCTATACATACTACATATATCTAAATGTATATATCGGGTGATTATTTTAACCTGCAACTTTCAATTATCTCAAAAAATAAGCAATTTTTGGACAAAAATTTCCATACTCAAAATTAGCACATTCTATGGAGGAAAAATACATTTGTGCATTGGTCCTCTTCCTTGGATGTGAGTGAGGTTACTTTTGAAACTCAAAAAAGAACCAATACTTTGTATTGCGGATATGAATGCTAGGACTTAATGTCCATAGTATTTGTGCCAAGTAACAATTTATTTAAAACATTTTATCGATTCATAATAGATGGCGCTGAAATCGACCAATTACATTTTCTTTACTATTTATCCTACTGCGCAAGACCCTATTCATACGATTGTACGAATCGTTTGAATATTTAAATGTAAAAGATAGAATTGAAATGGTAATGGTTTATTTAGAAGCTGGCCTTTATTTTAAAGAAAAAGCTTGCGAGAAAAAGAAGCTGCTTTATGCATTTAAATTATTCTTTCTCGAAGCTATAACCAAATAATTTTTTCATTTTGACCACCGATTAATACAGTCCTCAAAATTTGGAGCCAAAAGTGGATGCCTTGAAATGGAATGCCTTTCTATTTGTAGCCCAGTACTGTAGCACTTCATTCATAAAGTTGAAATAACTCGTTTCTATTATGACGTGATCGTATCGCTGATTTGCTAAGAAGTTTTTGATTACCACCTCTAAATTTTGTGCCAATATCACAACAATTATTGGCTGGTGTTGAGTGCGCCAATAAATAAATCTTGTTATTGTGATTGGGCCCGCATAATATATGCCGACTTTTCGAATGGTTTGGCTTATATAACTCAGATTTTTGGAATTCCCGCTAGTTTCAACAATTCACAACCCAATAGCGTTGTCATACCAAAAATTGGATGCTTCTCATCAGAGGTAAATTACGCATGCTCCATAGTCTTCCGCTTTAAGAGACGGCTGAAGGCTATGGTGTCGTCTTCATCCATAAAAGGAGTTTCCAACTTGCTTGAACTGATAAGTTGAAGTTTTATTTCTTACTAGAAAGCTTACTATAGTTGGCAACCATGATGGATTTCAATTACTTAGATAATTGCTTAGTCAGGCTATCACCACCTGTTTTAATATACCGAATTTGTGTACCAAATTGTTTATCAGATTTGCAAGAAGTTGTGTAGCTCATACTTTGAGCTTGAGCATTAACAAGAATCTTAACGGTGCTACCTTAGTTTACGCTGTCATCATGTAAGTTTTAGCCACCTTGGTGTGATAATAAATCGAACAATTACGTCTTGAGTTCGTTGAAGAGTAGTTACTGCCATTCAGTGTTGTCTAAATAAAAATTATATATCTATCCATCCCGATATGATTTTGATGATTTTCTCTGTAATTTTTGTTTGTAGTTCAGGTAGCAGAATTTGGGATATTCTTACATTTTTAAATGTTGCGTCGTTGATATTAACTATTTCGTGTGGTATTTGGACAGAGAACTTTTCTCTTAATATTTACTTGAGATGCTACGAACAATGCTTCCTTTAAAAATGGTCAGAAAAATTTTATGTTATCATTTAGGGTTACGATAATTTGTTTTCTACTGAACTGATAGTCACATTTTGCGTCTCGTTAAACTGTATCGGCTACTTATCTTAGGTATTGATATGACATATAGGATTGTAGAATTATTACAATTGAATTTTGATTCTCAAGTTCTGAAACTAGCAGCAAAATTTACTTTTCAAAAAGTCAAAGAGTTTGTTTTCTGGGTGTATGTCTTTGATTGTTGGTATTAATCGGTCAATTAATTCCTCATAGAGTTCCCTTTGATAATTCGTGCATTCTCTTGTTTTAAAGTTACGATCTAGAAGATCTTAAATCTGTGCTTTATATATCCAATTTTCTGATATTTGAAATTTTGGTTAATTTTTTTGCGTGGATTTGCTTAGTTACTAAAAAATTGTATCACCCAGTTTATATGTTTTGGATGTTCTTTGTTTCGTATACTTTCCAAAGTTCAAATTTTTTAACCCATTTCTTTTTGGTTGACCACATAATTCTCTTCTGTCTTGTCGTATTTAAAGATCTGGAAATAAAAGTATAGTTGGCCTTTTTTTGTCAATGTCATCTTGTAGTATGGCCTCTATTGCCGTGTCTGGCACAACAGGTAGTAAGGTTGAATGGTTTAAAGAAGTTAGGACTAATATTTCCGATAATGATAGTAACTTTTATAATATGACAATTATAATATAGCATTTTCTCTTTTAGTTTGTCAAAGGTTTCGCTATCTTTGCAAAATCTTTAATAAAACGTCTATAGAATGACGCCAGTCTAGGAAACGATTATCGTTCCTTTAGGTTCTTATATGTTATAACAGAGAAGTTCGGTTTTCGTTCTTAAGAATTCGGTCTGGTCTAAATTGTACCGTAGATTGACTTTTTCAAGTTTGAAGAAAATGTTACACCCCGAATTATGTCATCAATGTAAACATTAGAGGTTTTGCTAATAAATTCTTTGGAAATGTCATCTATCTTCCTTCGGAAAATAGTCAAAACGGGAGCCTCAGAAATGCACACATATAAATAAAAATGTGGTTTAAAAGAAGGTTTTTGGTATGACGGATTGTTTTGTTTAGATTTGACGGAATCCCAAGAAATTTCTCTGATTTTTTGGGATGGGGTAAGTATCTGAAATGGTAACAAAATTCAATCGCTTCAAATCAATAACCATTCTGTCTATTTTTTGCATCGAAAGTATCCAGATTTTTAATCACTATCTAGATCGGTAAGTTATATGGACTCCTCGAAGGTTTACGATCCCATATTTTAGAAATTTATCGATTTCTTTCTCTATTTCGTTCCTCATATTGACTGGGTAGGAGTAGGATTGCTTCAGTCGTCGTTGTTTTGATTTCAGCATTTACAGAAATACTGGTGTTGTTAAATGGACTAAACAGAGTTTGGGTTTTGAGAATATTACTTGAATTTTCTGTTTTAATTCAGAAGAGATGTGGCTATCTTAAATTTCCAAACTTAGCTAGTCAATACCGATGCTATTAAAAAATTGTTCTAAGATTTTTTTTGATAATTTTGAGTCCCCCTTTTGCGAATCTAGTTTTGAATTTAGCATTGATAGGTTTCGGGGTTTTGGCTAATTGAGGATTAATAAAATTTTTATAGACACCTGTTTCAATCAGGAGCTTAAAGGTATTACCAATTTTCATTTGGTACTCTATGTATAAAATGCTAGAGGGGCACCTATCATCAAACTTAACGATCTGTATTATCTTAGATTTATTCATTATCTTCGAGATCTTCGCTGTCTACGAATTTACTTAGCAGCTATGAATTCTTTGTAGCTTTCTTGGTTCACTGTAATATAAGTGTTCTCGCTTAAAAACTTATTGGCCGATCCCAAAGATCGCATTATCACAGTAACCAGATTCATAATGGAGTTCATTCTTTTTTATTATCTATCACTATTGATTCTGCACTAGATTTTATTTCTGGATGAGCAGAATAGCTCCGCAATGATTCATAAATGATTTTGTTAAACATTTTAACTCTGAAACCTGCTGCGGCGCTTGTCGGTTAGCATTTTAGGTGACAATGCTGATTGTCCTGCTCATTTCCTAAGACGAAAGGAGGTAAACTTATTAGCATAGTTTTTCTATTGAGGAATTAGCTTCCTATTCCTCTTTTGGTTCTATTTTCATATTCAGAATCAATTATACACTTAGCAAGTTTTTTTTATATCGCAAACATCAATTAGCGATTGAACCTTTAGTTTTACTTAAACCTTTATTGTCAGTTTTGCTGCTGGAGTGCTCGTTTAGTGATTATTTTTATTATTCACATTACCTCGTAGATGTCCTACAGCAAGAGTTCCGCTTTTTGCTTTTTAGTATTTCATTTACTTCTCTTCAATAACCAACTTGTTTTCTCGCGAGATCATCTTCATCAGCTCGTTGGTTGTTATAACTGGTGTCAAAAGTCTCTATTTGGGTGATCTTCCTTAATTTTTTATTTTATTTTTTTAGTACTTCCTTTCATCGTTTACTACGTAGTCTAGCCTCTTTGTATGGTGGATTAGCCAACTAGCCAGTTATTGTACCACCTGAGCTTTTTATTACTTTTAGTTGTGTATTTATTACCTTACTCTGCCAGGATGGTTTTTTGATCGAAAAATCCTTTCTTTAGCATTTTATCTCTACACAGGAAAAGGAGCTCTTTGAATTCACACCTCCCGGTGAAAAAATACTTCTAGCAAATTTTTTTTGCGCGAGTAATGTTCCATTGTCCACTTTGCCGATGATCTGGTGAGCACCCTCCATAATCGACACCTAGGGACTTGTTCGATAGAGGCCTCCCAACTTCCACAGACCCATGGTTCAGGTATCATGAGTTAAAAAAAACTATTTCAGACAAATATAAAGTCTAGTTAATTGAAGTGTCCGAATCAGTTACAAA
The DNA here is from genome assembly GCA_963556175.1 of Tipula confusa. Classification (NCBI taxonomy): domain Eukaryota; kingdom Metazoa; phylum Arthropoda; class Insecta; order Diptera; family Tipulidae; genus Tipula; species Tipula confusa. Next base: position 45,309,662 of record OY744476.1, read on the forward strand.
AAAAAACAAAAGGGACTAATTTTATTAGAAATGTATTTCATCCGTGGAATGATTAAATCTTGATTATGGACAGTTTTTCCGTAGGGTGGATATTTTTCGAGATTTTTGAAAGTTTCAAGTTAAAAAGATCACTCGGTATATATATATATATATATATATATATATATATATATATATATATATATATACACATAATTTTTCGTACATATACATGCATAAGAGTTACAACAATAAATGAATATAATAAAAAACGTGCTCTTTAAACGTGCCAAATAATGTACCAAACCGAGATAAAGTATCTGAAAATGTTCAGAACCGAAAAGAAAGCATTCACCAAGCAAACTAAATAAACGAAAATCTTTTTTTATTGATACAAAATTTTGGTACAGTTGAAGATGGCCCAAAAAAACAACAACAGTGAAATGAATGAATAAAGATGATGTAATGTTGTTTTCGAGTGGTGGCAGAAGATGGCATATATTATGTAGATAGTCTATTCACATCTTAAAATAAAATACGAATAAAATTAATTATTTCGAATTCTAAGATTAAAGTTGAAGACATGTCCGATTTTTATATTTTATTATTATTATTATTATTACAGGCCTTCTTCGAATCTTCGTCGTTTTGGTGTTCTTTTTTTTTTGTAGTTTATTTATTGAGATGAATTTTGTTTTATTTTCGTTAAGATTGATTTTCTATTTTGTATTGTTATTATTTTCCATTTTCTCAAAATGCTACCGAATGACTGTGAGTGATCAGTATGTGGGATGTACAATACAATGTATATATGTATATTTAATATAAAAAAAAAACTTAATGTGATTTAAGATATTTAAATGATGATTGAGATTTGAAAAAAAAATTAGAAGTGCACACATAAACATACCGACTGTGAGGAAATAAATAATCAATCAAGAGAGATTTAAATGATTTTGGAAAAGTCTAGCTGTGAATATTTAATATAAATGAGTGACCATACATGTCTGTATCTATGAGGAATCTATAGTATTGTGTGAACCTTTTGTATACACCATATAGCCTTGTCATTCAAATACCATTCCTTTCATATCATTTTAAATCCTTGAGATTCCTATATATACACATATAATCACCATTGAACAAACGATCTGAACAAAATAATCGCTCTAGCTGATCTGCTGTAGTTTAAAAAAATAAAATTCTTAAATTGCATTTTGATTCTTTCTAAATTTGCAAAAAGATCAAGATCTCTATATGGTTTAGTTTAATCAAAACGAACAACATAGCAATAAAATCGAAGGATATCAAGTTCGAATAAACATTTATGTATAATTCGCAAACAAGATTTCTAATTAATATTTTTTTAATTGATAGTTAGTTTTATTAGATTTGTGTATGTACATATGTACATAAAACCGCCAACTCTCAATTAACAAATTTAATTTAATTAAACTAACAAAGCAAAACTAAATTAAAAAAAAAAATAGTTTATCAATTAAAATTGATCGAACGATCACGGTTTTTTTTAAAAGATTTTTAGAAGAAGAATTTTAATTGAAATGTTCTTTTTAGAACGATAGGTGTCAAATACACAAATGGTGGGGTTATACACGTGCCAAATTTATATAATTTAACATCAATTTGCATGTCGATATTTTTTGTGTTTAAATCCAGTTATATAAAAATAATTTTAACAATTAATCAAACATCTTTTTGGTTCCGTGGTGGAACAATTATAAAATGCAAGAGACTTCACAGCATGACACCAAGTAATTGGATACCATTTAGACGATTGGTTTGGAGTGTTTAGTATTAATTAGTAATCTTAAAATAGTAATTTTACTATACAGTATGCAATATTAATAATCGCTGCCATTACAAAATAGCTTAGTGTGTTTCATTCCTGGATCTGTTACTCGTTACATTGTTCGTATCATCCCTACAGTTATAATTTGAACTGGCAGAATAATAACATATAGGTGTAGGTTTTCTCACTACAAACAGGATTTTAAATACAAATTTTTGAAATTGCGGCAGCCCGACATGACCCTCTGTTCGATATTAAGAGATGCCGACTGCTTAGATAATTTTAGTCTTTCGTTATACACATCAACCAACACTTGCACAGTGGATGACAATTTTGCACATGAAATTCTTAGTTCAAATTCAGTTAATGACTTTCCAAATTGATCCAATTAGTGCTGCAATTTTCGCAAGCATTGCACTTGTTGATTTTCACTTGTTTGATTTTTTGCGACACCTTTTTTGTCTTTTTTAAGACACACATTTCTGAAAAAGCTCTCTAAGAGCTAAATTGCATCATGCATCGTTGCATCTTTGATGTCATGGTCTTCGATTAATCCAAATGCTTAAGCAGCTTGTAGCAAAGTATCATACAATTTTATTAACATAATTTATTATCATAAAAAGTTGTTGCTCTTTTTACATGACAAAAAAGTAGCCTTTTATGTTTCCTTGTTCAGGTTTAACCAAGATTTTAAGGAACAACCCATCCTTCGTCAATTAAGCCTTTTTTGATCATTTAAAAAATTGTAAATACTATTTGTCTATATATAAAAACAACATGTTAGAGTCATCGCAGACCCAGGAATCATATGCTTTGTTGCCAACCTTTAAGGTAGCAGTTGTATATCTAGATCTGGGAGAAATATTGACACGTGGCAGCCATATCGGCATGTCTCCGTTTTGCTTCTGTTTCCATTTTGACTGGTATTACTTTCTTAGTAGGCATTTTGAATAAATTTAAATCGCTTTATTTCCTTCAAACAAAACATAAATTGACATGACTATGCTACATAAATAAATTTAATTGTCTCAAATTAGCTGTTGGAATATTGTTATTGTTGTTTTATATAGCTGGCAAGCCTGGCTTATGAGAGTAAAAAACAAATACTGTCGACTAAACTGACTAATTAATAAAAGTGTTATTTCAAATAGTATATTAATTTTAATTTAAAAAAAAGTCGTAAGTCAAAATTTTAATGGTGACAGAATTATAACATGCCGGAGAATGTTTCGAGTACGATTCTTAACAATCACTGCGAATTTTTCTTTTATTTTTATTGTTTTATTTCAAACATTGTTAATGCGTGCCTACTTGATCGAAAAAAATATAAAATTTTCTGTGTACTACTTGTGGAAACAAAATTTGCTCATAGGTTACCTATTAACAAAATTAAAAGTGTACACCAGGTTGTCATTTTCAAAAACATTTGCATTGCTGGAAGATGTACAGTTAGTCGAATTAGTGAGTGCAATTAATATTTTTTTTTTGTATTTTCTAAGCCTTCACATTGCTTCTGGTGCCGCAATATATCGTGTATTAATGAAAGTTTGAATTTGTCTCCATTATATGTCCCGTTAGCCCGTCTCGATCATTTTAATCATTTGTCAAAATGTCATTTGTATATAATATACTTGATTATCCACTTTTAACGCTGCTAAAAAGCGAAAATAACGTCAAATAGAGAAATACAATTACAACTTCATGAATTGCTTCTTGCACTGGTTCTTAACTATCTACATTTGGATGTAATTTGACTGGGTAAATCCCTGAGCGTTAGGATTGAATTGGCTTAAAAATGTGTCAATTTGCGCAATAAACCTTTGGTTCTTTGTTATGAGGATTGCATAGTCTTTCTGCAGTAGCAAATTCGGGATCCATAAAATAAAAATGCAAGTATTTCGTGTCATTTTCGCTTCATGACACTGCCAAAAAGTAATTTGGTATGTCTGTCCATGGATTGCGTATGTCTGGAGACCACCACAAAAGCGATATGATTTGTATTTCTGTATATTCTGTCGAAAATGTTTTGAGTTTACGTTCGTATTTGATAACCATGACCTGTGAGATTATGGATACTGTCTACAGGGTAGAAGTTGAATTTTCCCACTGTTGCAACAAGATTTAAATGTTTTTCTTTAGTTTCTTGAATATTGAAAATGGCAAGTCCTGCCGTGACTACATTTGTGATTCATTTCACCCAAAAAATGTTCATTATAGGTTTATTGTTGACATTTTGACCCTACCTTCGAATTATTTCCTTCCGACTTCTGTTTGCTTATCATTGTTTTAGAGTCATATTTGCATACCTTTTAGCTCTCTTCATGCTACAAATTATAGCAAAGGTGCTCTTGATAATCTTTAAGTTAACATATAAAAATGATCTACTCGCTCTTTTCGAATGTTGATGTAACTAAGTTTACATAGATTCCTAATCACCGAAGCCTAATACTTTAGAAAATGATATGCACATAAAAAATTGTTATGTTTCAAACTATCGTGATCAGAATATGATATTGACTATTTGAATGCTGGTGTCAGCAAATCATGAGGTGACTCATCTTAATTTCATTATTTCCAAGATTGTCGTTTATCCAGATTCATTAAACCAACAGCTGCAGCTGGATTTATGGCCTGCAGGAGTTTTGGTGCTTGAATTTATTCGACGCGTAATATTCACTTTCTCAGACATGAATATTACGTTTTCAATTGCCTTTCATTGGTGTAATATTGATAAATAATCGACTTCACTGCTTCAGGAAACTCATCTGAGAATTGGTTTGCATTGTAATTCTTTACGAATTGCGCCATAAATGGTGAGCTTATGGCGCCAAAAATCATCGCATTTATTATGAAAATAGCGGGTTTGTGCTTTGAATTTAAGTCTCGCCAAAGAAAACACTGCGACCAACTGTCATTTTCTCTTATACGTACTTGTGGAATCATTTCCTCGAAGTCGGCACAAACTCCGATTCTTTTTTCTCTAAACCGACAAAGTACACCGAAAAGGGATGGAACCAAATCCGGTTCGGTTAACAAATAATCGTTAAGGCACGTTCCGTTTCATTTCGCTGCGGCGTCGAATACTAGTCTGATCTTACCAGGCTTGTTAGGATTGACTACTGGAAATTGTGGCAAGAACCATGTGTTATCTCTTTTTATCAAATTTGCTGGCAAAACTTTTTCGGCGTAGCCCTTATCAATGTACGTCTAAACTGTGTATTTTTGTACATTTTAGACGGTGAAGCGCTGTTCCGTAGCTATCAACCATTAACGTTGGATTGTGTTTGTAAGGAAGACCCAGCTCATATCGGTTGCCTTTATTTTTAATAGACTGTTCGACGATTTCGATTGCTTCGCGGTCGTCTTCAGTTTTTTCCCGATCAGTATTCGTTACAACAACGCCAAAGTTTTCGAGAGACCACTCCATCTTCACGAAATTATTCAGTTCGTCTAATTTTTCATCGCAGGAAAAATTCACTGATATGATCTGCACGTTGTCAATGGTTACTCCTGCAGCAGGTCCTTGTATTACCCAGCCCAATTTTGTCTGTGTTAACATTGGGGATGTCGATGTTGGCTGCACGCTGCTTTTGGATATGATCAACTCACAATTATCTTGCCCTATCAACATTTTAGGAACTTCGTCAATAAGGCGGGCTTGCCGTGTATACGGATATTTTTCGTACAACTCTTTTAAATCAATAGTTTGCTTTGGTAGTTGATCTTTTGTTGTATTGACATGAGTTATCTTGTACCGTACTGTTATCAACACTCGCTTTTCTTATTTCGACAGATACTTGCCTCGAGTCTTCATCATGTCGTGATATGTTTCCTGTTCACATGTAACATAAGGGGCTTAAGGACCTTCCACACCAATCAATTTCGCTACCATGCTATCTGACATGGTAACAGTGCTGCCCTCGTCAAGAAAAGCTGGAATCTGCAGTTCACCTTTTGGACCTTTTACTTTGACTGGTAACAATTTTAGGATCACGCCTGGTTTGGTCCCAGAAATCGTTGATATTATTTCTTTAGTATTGGAAGTTATTGTCAAAAAATCGAAACAAGTTTCCGGAAATATGATTTCTTTTCAGACGAGTCATCGTTCGGTTTATTTAACTTTGCTGTCGCACCACTGCTCGTCAATATGAATTTTTCGACTTTATTTTGATATTGATTCGTTTTCTTGTTGATTTCACCACTAGTGCCATCTTGTGGAAAATATTTGCCGTTTTCATTTTTATCTTCGAATTCTGAAGAAATTTTCATCGATATTTGATGGACGCTTCCACGCTGTGGTTTATCATCGATATCTCCAAGAAAGTCTTGCTTATGTAATTGTTGTTGGACTATTTGTGTTTGACCTTTTCCATTTTCTTTTATAGTTAGTTGAACAACCACCAGCTGGTCTCGATTTTGCAGCTGAAGATTTCACTTTTGCATTCGCTGATGCATTGCCATCAGTATTTGCTGCTGTCTCGCATACAAATTCCGCAAACTGTCATTTTCATGTCGTAAAAGAATTTGGGACTGAGCATCATTCATCTGGTTTGGATCCGAATTATTATATGACACGTAATCATTCTCTCCTGTAGAGATTTGATTCGTTTCGCCACCTTTATCCGTTTGATCACCAAGATTCTCTATGCTGGCAGTCTCTTCCTTATTGAATTCGACTAAAAACGAAAAAAATTGCCTCTGCAGCTTCATTTGTCTCACAGTCGATATTCAAAATGTCAGTTATCTGTTTCAAAGTCACAGAGTCTAGAATTTCAAGACTCTGTTTCGCATTTTTGATGTTACCTGCTTCCAGCCGATTAAACTCCCGCACTGATTGACGAAACCGGTTTTCGACGATTAGATTGTAGAGACTCCGCCATATTTTCTCCGGAAAATTTTCTTTAGGTCAACTGAATTTTTCCAATATTTCACCGTCTTTTAATCCAGCTCGAAGGACCACTTTGTGCTTTTTTTAGTTAAACCTTTTTTAGTTAAAACCAATTATTTTTAATTTACAATTAATTAAATTTTATTTTTATTTTTTATTTTGTTTAGTGAACGGTTTTCTTGGGCATAATAATAATTTTAACAATATAGATTCATTGTAATATTTATTTAATTGCCGCTAACTTCATTAGTCTATGAGACTAGGTGGTTTTGGCAATTACACTACCATTCTCCTTATAATCTGAAATTTTTCGTTTAATTTGAATTTGCATTTTTGCTGCATAACCGGAAATCATTTGGCGTATTGTGTTTCCGGATTTTGGAATTTGCCAGAATCCTTTAGGAAATAGCAATTTCTTTAAATCCGATGGGGTGCAAAATATTGACAGTGGATTCCGTTCTTAGCGGTCATTCTTGATACGATCGCTGCCAAAGAATCATCTGTTTTATTAAGGAAGAAATCTGTGATTTGAGGAAAAGTAGATGTCAAAATTTTTTTTTCTTCAACAATTACATAATTGATATAGACGGCAATCAATGACGATGTAATCCAAAGAAGTTTTAGCAATTTGTCAAAGTTAAAAATCACAGTAACGATTTTCCGGTATTTCTAAAATTTATTGTTCAAAAATCTATAATGATACGAATACAATCTGCAATTTCTTTTCAAAATCGTTGCTGTCGAAATCAAAATATTGTTGTTTTGTCTCCTTGCTTAAGCATTGTGCTGCTAGGCTTACCAGTCCCTTGTGTTTAATGTTTAATATAAGAATATTCCCCGATCAAAGTAGCTCGCGGAGTATCGTATTTAATTGATGTATTTATAGCAGTATTAAAATATTTCACATCGAAAAGAAAACTTTATCTAAAGCCATATACAGCGACAAGGTCACTAGTTTTATCGATGCCCGAAGAAATTTTGAAGTGTTTTTTAGGTTGACGTGTTCCAGAGCTAACAATGAAAACGTAGAATAGCACATATTACCTTCACAATTGAGGGCTACGGAAAGAAGGAGGTTAATCAGTAAAAACCCATTTTCGTCGAGTGTTAGTTGAATCAGCTGAACATTTGAGCAAATAACCTCCAGAATGTTTTTTCCAAAATATTTTGGGTTTCAACCTATGTCAGGCTAGATCTGAACTAACAATGACAGTTTATGCATTCCGAATATTTTGTAAGTTCTCAATCATCAGACATAATAGCTCGCTGTGCCTCATTATTCATTAACAAGGTTATCAAAGTATCTCCACAAAGAAATCCCTCCAAATCTCAAGAGTGTCAGTTTCTGCATACCTAGTGTAAATTTCTCATGTAAATGGTCCTCTATGCATATCTCTACAGCCTGCATTCGCCAAATTTAATTTACAGCTTTAACGCACACGCAGGTTGAACCTTGAGTAAATCAAACAACTGCTCCTTTCAAGTGTCTATTATCGCATAGACGTTAACATGAAGGTTTTTATCCTTATTTGTTCCGAATGGCCATATACCTATAGATCATTTCAAAAATCACAAGATTTTTCTTCTGGTTTAATTTTTACCATACTTTTAAGAGTTCCTGCCATTCGTAGCTTTTTAGTGACCATTTTTGGAACTATTGTTTGTCTAGAGTACGGACTTACACTTTTGACAATGTCAGTAATTTTTTGATTCAATTAACGCAAAAGAAATTGGTAGTCGTCTATATAGAGCTTTACAATGTGTAGATTTTATGGTTTTATACTTCCATGTCCTTATATATGTTATTTATATATATATATATATATATATATATATATATATATATATATATATATATATATATATATATATATATATATATATATATATATATATATATATATATATATCTATATATATATATATATATATATATATATATATATATATATATATATATATATATATATATATATATATATATATATATATATATTAAAAATATGCTTGCGCCTTGCATCATTTCAAAAAGGATATTTTTAAACAACAGTAATCGAGCGTGTTCTAAAATTAATTATTCGCTTTAACAGGACATTGACCAACATTTATGTCCTTTCCATTTTTAATGGATTACCAGATCAACAGATCCTTTGTTTAAATCCAAAAAATCATCAAAAGGATTAATAGCTTTCAAAAAATTAGTTACTCTCAGCTGAAAATATCCTATATTAACCAGAAAAAAAGGATCAAAAAAAGTCATGAGTATACATATTCGTATATAAATATGTCCCCGTTACTATTCTTACACTGTATGTGTATCCGTAAAACCCAACCAGAATCGAAATAAATTACCTAAATCCTACTCGCCATCAATCAAACGGTTTATGTCTTCTCGTGTACTCCAGAAAAATCTCCTTAAAATATAAGTTAATCGATTGTCCTTTTTTTAACTGAAATTCATGTATGTTTTAAACATTGGTATTAAAAAACCGGTAGCCCCATTTCTCCAGAGTTCAATTTCTTAAAATCATAATTCCTATTTTTATCCTGTGTACCCTTTTATTTGTATTCAAGTTTATAGACAATTGTTTGTTTGGTAAAGTTTCATTTATGTATCGATTTTTCTTATCCTTAATCCTTAAACACTATACCACATATTTTAGTTTTTTATGTATAATTTTTTAAAGGATAATAACACAATAATTATAATAAATAGAATATTATTTTCCCTTATATATATTTAAATCCGTGTTTACGACCTATTTTCATCCAATTCCTCCAGCATCCTTAAAATTATGATTTGAGTTTTCTTAAATATTAGTATTATTATTTTAAATTTTATTTTCAGGATTTCATATTAATCCTGTTTTTGTGAAAACGACGAGAAAAATTTATTCAATTGAATAAAAAAAAAGGATTAAATAGGATATCGAGTGAATAGCTCGATGTATATAAAAAAAGAGTATTGATTTTTGTTTTGTATCGTTACTTTAGTCAGTTACTTTGGTAAAATGTTGGTTACAATTTTATCCTATTTCGTTTTATATACAATACGAGTACGACTATATCGAATTTTGACATGAATATCCTTTTTGGGTTTTAGTCGAGAATAGTAAAGGATGAAAAAATGAAATACAGTTTTTATGAATGCATAAATTGATTGATAACCGTATAAATGTATATGAGTTTAGTTAGGGATGCAGTCCTTACAAAATATCCTGGATATACCTTTTACCAATTTTAGTTTTGACAAATCATCATTTTGAAAGTATAAACAAATTTAATAAAAAAAATTTTGCGATGGATTCTTTTTTACTATTAAATGAATCTCCTCAATCAGTAGGGCTTTAGATCCTTTTTCTAGGGTTAGAAAAAAAAAAAATATATATATATATATATATATATATATATATATATATAATCTATCAAATAGGGATATCGTATTAAAATCCTTTTTGCTGATCCTTACGTCTTATACACGGATAAAACTTATATCAGCTCTACAGTGATTTATCTACTTATTACCTTTGTATTTACAGTTTTAGTATTTTAATCTGGTAAACTATTTTTCCTTAACATCCTTACGTAATACCGTATATACGTTTTGAGATTGCTTCGAATCAAAAATTTGAAATACTGGTCTATAGTGAAATGCACAAACACAAAGCAAAAATCCTAACCGTTTAACCCAATTAAATAAAACGTTATGTGATGATAAGTAAACGAATAAAGAAAACTCAGGTGAATTCCAGGTAAATAATTTTATCTTACAACAAATATGAAGAAAAAAATAAAATTTGATCCTTGTTTGAAAAAATAAATAAATTTTTATATCACACACGCACCGAAGTAAGGTAGACATGAGGTCGTCAGTCTTAAGTTGAATAAAGAAAAGCAAAAATAAATAATGAATAAAGTTGAATCCCTTTTTGCAAGGTGATTTAAAAAGGATGTTTTTCTTAATATTATATTGAATCGAGTATAATATCCTTGGACACCTGTATGTTTTTAGGGATACGTGCACAAAGAAAAAAATGAGTTTTTGTTTATAGAAATCGACTGTAGTAAAGTGAAGTTTTTTTTCTTTTACCTGTTATGAGCTTTGGGACCATAAATTACTAAAATGTTGAAATGCTAGTCAAATATGTCAGAAGTCTTTGCTCAAACAATTTCAAAAAATTTTAATTACTGATGGATTTCACTGTGCAGAATCATGTGCTCGGCATATTCGATTGAGAAGATAAGACCGAATGATATCAATGTTGTGATATCAGCCGAAATTCCAATGAAGCAGGTTTTGTCCGACACTGTCTTGGAAGTTTTGAACGTCAAAACTGGTGATTTTCTTCTTGGACGCTCCGTGTGGAATTGGTAAAACTTTTTTGATCGCATTGATTTTTGCAACATTTTGGAATTCGATTACAGAATAAATTTACACTAGCAATTAAATTTTCAATAACTGGCGTTGTTGGAAGGTGGCTAAATCGCTAATTCAGCACTTAAGTTGCCGTTGAACATATAAATTTATGAAACTCAAACAATAAATGTACGACGACACATAAGAAGAATCTGGGGGAATGCCAAATCTACGAAACAAACAAAATTGGTTTGGTAATTCAAAGATTCTGGATGCATGCGGTTTTTGGTTAAACAGTGCCAGTGATGCCAACCACGTGCCACGTGCCAACCATACATGTTTGTAATGGCTTGCAATGAAAAAACTGATCAACAACGTTATCGAAGCAACAATTTGTAAATGAAAGTGCATTTTGCATTCGAAATGACAATAAACAAATCAAAAAGGCGGTAATTAAGTGTTTTTGGCATTAACTATGACAATTCATGCTCTTTACATGGTCAATCGTATGTCACCTGTTCCCGTAACGAAAAATCATCTGCTTTATTTATTTATGCATCAGACAATAAAACAAAACATGTCATGTATCATAAAGCATTGTAATGAACGAAATGATGATGTAATAGCAAACCAATCGAACAAACCATTTCTTGGTGTCAAAATCAAAATGTGACTTAATTCAATTAAGACTTAAATTTTGAAACGAAACCACATGGTGCCAAGTCGATCATATTTCAGACACACCACACATTTCCAATATTTCTACTACTTCTACGGTCTACTGCTGATAGGATTAACATCGCATGTAAAAATTCCCGTTAGGATTCTTCTGAATGTGGTCCTCCTTAAATTCACAAAACGATTACAAACAACTTTTTGTTTTATTTTTAGGCGATCTGTTGATCCCACATTCTCCGGCACGTTAACGATCCCATCGTCTCTTGTTCCAGCAGCTTACAGAGTTTAACTTTCAGCCGCTTAAATATTAATGTTGCAGTTTTTAATGTTCCAACCTTAACTAAACCGCGATCATCAAGATGTAATTGTACGATTTGACCAGAGCCCACTTGTAGCTCGGCAAATTGTCTTCTTTGATACGATATCCCCGATTTTAAAACTCCCTTCTGGTTTACGCCATTTAGTCCTTAAACATTTTTGCGTTTATTTCCTCCTCAGGTATACAAAAATTCGCCGAACCAATAAAGAAGTGAGCCTGCGTCAAAACATGAAAAGATTCATCGTCGTCTGCTGTTGCATAGAGCGGACGCGAATTTAAAATAGCTTTAATCTGACTTAATAATATTGCCATTTCTTCAAAAGTTAAATGGTTTTTGATATGCATTTTGTAGGATGCTTTTTTATGAACTTGATAGCGGCCTCCCATAAATCTCCAAAATGACGAAAAATAGGCAGAATTAAGTGCCACTGTATTTCGTATTTTAACAAATGCTCTGCAATGCCAATATTATGATTATTACTTGAAACTGTTTTATATACCTCATTTAGCTTTCGCTTAGTTTCAAAGAAATTTGAGCCATTATCGCTGTACAAATGGGCTGGTGCTCCTCTTTTTGATACAAATCTCTTCAACACAGCTTAAGCCGCGTCAGTTGTTAAGTCTTCATTTGGAGGTTATAAGTCTCTTATAACCTCCAAATGAATCATTTTTGATGTCATGCAAATAAATAGCGCCATATACCCATTAGTAAGTCTAGCCCCTCGTCCTTTCTTTGAAACAATCTGCATTGGTTTTGCATAATCAACTCCACATGAGCTGAATGGTCTTGCAGCTTGCAATCTTGAAACCAGTAGTTCTCCCATTAACTGTTTGGATGTTCTCGTATTATTTCTGAAGCATACGAAGCACTTTCGTACAATTTTCTTTACGCTGCTTTTTCCTAACAAAAGTTTTCCATCTTGCTGGATGACTAGATAACCACATTAGCACAATTATCAAACCCACTTTCACCGCGCCATTTTAGTCTACTGCTCTGCAATACACTACGGCATTATATGCCTTTTCACTGGCATCCGAAAAACCATGCAATTAAATTTTGCCGTCTTGTGGCATATATCGCTTAATCTGAACATTTTTTAATATCTTCAACTCACTTCGTATTTTGTTGTAAATGTGGGAAACGTCATCGTCCCAGCCCAGTTTCAGCAACCACAAATATTGAAAAATTATTTTCATTAAGACTATCGTTGGCGACAGCTATCCAAGAGGATCGAACACCCTAGAATACGTCGAAATAATAAGACGGTTAGTTGGTTTTAAAATATTGTTCAGATTTAATTTAAATGAAAACATTCCATTGAATGCCTAAAATTCTCATTTCTAGTGAGTCTCGAACATCGAAATTTCATCAGTACTTTCTGCCGCCATGATTACAGATGAGTTAGACTTCTACATTCGTAAATTAAAACCACCAGTTCGCTGTATTTCAACCATTTCGTCTTTCAATGTTTGTGCCTCTTCAACTGTGTCCACTCCAGAAATGAAATGCTACTTGGTGCAAGGTTCTAATAGCTAAAAATGAGGAACTTGACAATACAAAAGTCAATGTGTTGAATTAATAGCGCTTTATCTCGCCTGATGTATCACTTCTCAATAGTATGCGTTGAAATTGGGTGTCCTTCTCAGCAACTAAAACTTGATTATACATCTTCTCTATGTCGCCTGTCAGTGCTATTTTATGACTGCGAAACTTCATCAAAATTGACTGTAATGAGGGCTAATTCACTGGACCTACTAACATTGTCTCACTCAGTGAAATTTCTGATGTACACTTGACTGAACCATCAAACACCACTTTAAGCCTTGTCGTTTCACTCGATTTTTGTAACATGCAGTGATGCGGTAAATAAAATGATTTAGATTCCTCTATTTGGTATTCAGCTTCAGTGATAGGCTATAAGTATCCTAAACTGATTTAATCCTTAATAAACTTACAGTATTCAGTTTTCAGCCAAGTGATTCGCTGCAGCTTTCTTTCTAATGCAAAACATTTTCTTTTGGCTGTATTTCTGGAGTTCCCCAGTAGAGCGGTTGTTTTCTTAAGAAGGATTTGAACCATGTATCTCCCATCTATATTTCTGGTGTAAGTAGACTTATAATGCTCTTCACATTCGACGTCCTCCGAGTGATGTGCCTGTGCACTAGCGATTTCATCTTGCTTCCTGAACTGCTTCACTTATATCAACGCTGTCTTTGTTAGTAATACCTGCTATTATCCAACCAAAGAGCATTTGTTGAGCCATAACTGTATTGTTAAAATTTGTAAGTCGCCTATTTCGCAGAATATGACAAAAACGATCCGCTCCAATCAGGATATCAAATGGCGCAATTTTATTATACTGTATATCAGTTAACTCTAGCCCAAACCAGTTATTATGATATTTGCCTTTTGACTAGGCTATTGCAATCGTTGCATACAGGCCTCTGTGTTGAATGAGGCTTGGGAGCCTGAGTCCAGCAGTACTCTACATTTTTGCTAATTTCCGGCTTTGTCCAAAACTTGAACTACCGCTATCGGCAATAACGATTAGAAGCTTGAGAAAGTTACTGCATTTGATAAAACAATGGCTGAGGTTTCAGGAACTATATCTGTATGGCTGTTTGTAGCCAAATTAGCTGCTGCATCTTGTGTATGTAAAGTTATATGTTGCTTCCTATGACATTTGCCACATCTGTATCTCGCTCGGCATACTACTGACTGATGGGTTGGGGATTGTTTATGCAATGCATTGAACGCGGCCGCGATTTACTAGCAGCAAAAGCAAAAGTGTTGTCCTTATAAAACAGGCATCATACCCGCGTATTGACTTATGTGGCGCTCTACTTTTCGCGAGATTATTAAAAATGTGGCAAGCGTTCAACCGTATTGAACTTGGGAGTTATACGTTTTGATCTAATTTACCGTTTGCTAAGATAGACGTCCTAACCAATGGAAATATTCATTTCCGGAAAAACCTCAGCTTATTTTGCCTCTCGACGTGTGTCACCTTTAGCACTAAATAAAATTATTATTATTATCTATAACACGGCCATAGATTGGTTCGCGCAGTCACATCTCTGTAACGTTTTTTGCACAATGTAAGTAACCACCCCAAATCTATTAAACATTCTGGTATATTTTCCAAAGACGAATTAAAATCTTCCGATATTTTTGGCTAAAACAGGAACCATTAGAAATCTATAATGACAAAAAGTAATCATTTGAAAAAGTACTGTGGTCCGGATTTCTTTATATCCTAGTTCTAGTGACTTACTATGAAACGCTTTTCACACCTCTTATTTTGAAAAATACTGGCACAAATCGACCATAATTCAAAAACATAGTTTCTAATTAGGTGTCATAGAAATGTTTAAATTACTCAAACATTAAATTTTAATTAGCAAAGAATTTTGTCTCTATAAAATTTTTAATATTGTCAGAATTACTTCTTACTAAACATTATGAATGGCGATAATTAAATTCACCACAAAATCGTTTGACTCATTGTTTCAGCACTTCCAGGAAGTTTTTAATAATTTTTTGTACGTATTCTTGGAAAAATTTGGAAAATATGGTTACATAATTTAGAAGGTAAAATGTACAGGTATAATTATATTTTATTAGCACAGTGGCAGTAGATTAACCGATTTTAACCTCTAATTTGTATTTTAATATTATAAATAACTTTTAGAATATTTTAAAAACTTTTCTTGCATATATGTGATAAAAAAAACAAGTGCCTGGAAGGCTTATGTTGGGTTAGCAAAATGCACCAACAAGTTTAGAGTGCAATAAGTACTCAAAGTAATTATTTAACCTTTACCTTGATAGCATACACCCGAGTGTAGATAGATCGGAATTTTTAAATTTTCAAAAAACATTTTGAAAACACAAAAAAATTATTGATTGATTGATTTAGAATGTACGACCACGCATTAAGCAGGATTTTTCGGAGTTGGCCGGGCCCACCGTACACCCATTACAAATTCGTTGGTGGCCAATAGTTAATAAACATTTTTAGGGTAGAGAAAGGAAAGGCAGTAATGACAGACTTGGTCCGGTTTTCCGGGAGCCAATATTCAAACTACTGTTAGTATAAGCCAATCACAATTTTACTGAACTGCTCTGCATTCTTTCATCTCTGATCAGCAATTCCAGTATGCCATTATTCATCTGTAATCTGCAAAGATTCTCTAAAAACAAAATCTTTCAATGAACTAATTGCTCTTAATTGTCGTAGTCTGTAATAAATTAAGTTAATTTTCATCTGAAATTATAAATTAATTAATTCTTAATTCTTAATAATCGTAAAAAAGTCGGCGGATTAATAAACTTTAACTGTCTGCCGTATGGACAGTCGAGTTTTATCGTTTAAAGAATTAGGAAATTTTGTTAAAAGTTTTTTATGGAGTATAAATTCGGATGGTCTAAAATAATTAAGTGCTTGATTTTTCATTTTATCTGCAAAGGTTTAACATGTTTTTAAAAATTGATTTTATCAAAGCATATGTTGCTTTACCTGTAGCTCTCAAAGACATATACCTAAAAAACTAATCACTACACCATTTTAATTATTTAATATAATTGCATGCATTTTGGCCTTCGGAATGCAGCTCAATCATTTCAACGTATCATAATTGAAGTGTTACAAAACCATGATTTCGTCTTCGTTTACATTGACGACATATTGGTGCCAAGCATTGCCTATTTAAGACAAGTTCTTGAAAGACTGCAAACTAAGATGTCAAAATAAAAATATGTAAATATATTTCGATTTTCCTTCGCAGTCCGAGACAGAACCACCATTTCGAATTTATATCCCAATTTACGACTGAGAACTGACACATTTCAGGTCAGCAAAATGTAGTCGCTACCAAATATATACTTAAACTTGTTCAATTTGCTGGCAACGAAATCTATTGCAAAATTTCTACTAATATGCTTTGCGTATACATTTCTCTATTATTACGACGGATAGTTTTCGAGTAGTAGTACATGCTATAACATCCAGGAGTTTGTGTTTCAAAAAAATTACTACCGGTGCATTATTTTTGGCCAAAGTTACATCAAGATGTAAAAAATTGAGTAACAAATTGTGTATCTTGCCAAAAAGCAAAAATGGTAAGACATTCTAAATCAAAGCATAGTACAATCAAAATTCCAGAAACATAATTCCAACATATATACATATGGATTTGATTGGTCCGCTTCCATCATCTAAAGGTAGTCGTTACTCATTATCGTTGATAGATTTACTCATTGTTTGAAGTATACCCAATTCCAGATATTACCGATGCTGCCGTTGCTAAGACGTTTGTCAAGTAATATATATATCAATAAGGTATAGCATTCCCTTTGAAATAACAACAGATCAAGGTAGCCAATTTTAGTTCCAATTCTTTTCAAAATTCCGGGCAAATTATTTTCAGACCCAAGTTCTCATCTACCCCCACCAACTAATACAGCTTCGCATAAAGATGCATAAAGATGCATAATTGAATTTCAGTCGATACTCGTAAATTTACTAAAACTGACTATTTTATTCCTAAAAATTTATATAGTTGCGAGTTCGGTTTTTTTCGTGTCGATAGAATGATAAGACACCGTGGAATTTAAATTTTTCTACGAAGGGTAGATTTTTCCTTATCGTGATCTATTTTTTTTTTTTGCTTTTTCTGATCATCTCAGCTAAGATCTACTAACTACACCCTTCGGAAAAATAATTTATTCAACACTACAATGGGAGCTAGTCATCCATTTAATCTCTCGGTTTTCAGGCGGTTCTGAGTTAACAATTATTATCAAATAAGACAAATCAATTAAATCTACCTTTGAAATGGCCACCATTTCTTGAAAGCTTTCAAATCCCAACATAAAAGTGATATACAGTTATTAAAACAGTTTATTTTATTTTTGAATCGGCGTTCCACATTGCCATCAATCGTGGCACAGCTATTTGTCGAGAGAATCTAATAGTAATATTCAGCTACTTGAATAGAAACTTCCCTGAAGTCTACTATTGCTGATATTGGTGCATTTGGAATGTTTCCCGCATACCAAACTTCTCAGAATCTTATAACAAATCCTGATCAAATTTTGACAGCATATTCGTGCTGGACTTCAAATTTAATCCAGCATTGGAAGCTTGATTAAATTATCCACGTTAAATTAAATTAAATTATACAACGTTTGTACGATTACTTGGCTGTTTATAATGAATATTAATGGATATTTACGATCCTAAATCTAAAAGACATCTGCACAGTGGTCGCGTGATCCATTTTTAAAATTAACCAACACCGTTGATAGTAAAGTAATGTTTTCCTTTCACTCTGTAATTGTAGCTGAAATGGTAGGCGCAGTTTGATTTCTACTATCAACCAAATGCAAGTTTAGCAAGTAGTTCAATTTCCGAAAATTGTTATGCAAAGCCTCTATTCCCCGCGTGTTTTTATAAAACGTTACAACAAAATTTACTGTTTTGTTAATATAAGGACTGAAAAATGTATCCTGATGTTTTTCCTTTGTCCAATTTTATAAGCCGTATCACGACGCTGGATTAAGTGTCCCATTTAAAATGCTCGATCTGATTAAAGTGTCAAAAAACGTTTCCCTACTCCACCTTCGTCAAATCTTAAAATAAAATCTAAATTATACACAAATTCATTGAGGAATAAATTCATTGGAATGGCACATAAATTTGTTCCTAATTATTTATGGACCCCTTTTTTACGATTCGACATTTTAATTTTTTTTTTTTGATTGGTAAATGGTAGTTCTATATAGGTAGATACATAAAATGTAACGTTTGCTACAACATTTTAATAAAATTCCAAATTACATTAATATATATTTTTTTTAATTAATTTTTTTTTATGTTAATTTTTTTATTTAATTTCAACAAATAAAAATAATTTTTAATGTCTATTGGAATGACCATATATAACGTCGATACAGTGGGAAAAGAGGGAAAAGTTTTTGTGCGCGAAATAGTAGAGTTATGTAATGGGTCATGGAATATGGTTTGTAATATAGATAACGACATTGTATTCAATTTTATTTAATATGTACCTTGTATTGGGAACTGGGGAGATCGTTTAAAATCTTAGAATAATTTATGTGATAATTTATGGGATGGGTATACGGTAAATAGTACCTGAATTAAAATTAGGCGATTTTTTACTTGGCCATCAATCATTTAGTAAACTGACGAAGACGATGGCTTTTTGTAATGGTTAAAAAAAGGGTAACACTATAAATTTATCACTTTATTATAAAATTCTTCAAAAATATATAATCATTTTTTTTTGGTTCACACGTCAAACAATATTGAATGATTCAAGGAGAAATGCTCATTTGGTGATGTTAAAACTTTTTTTTGTAATAAGTTTAAATTTAACTTTTGTAGTAAAACGTCACCTGCGGTCTTAGTCCCGCTAATTGGATAACACTCTCATCCTCATAAAAGACTTCTAAACAACTTAGTTATCCTTAGAACTCTACCACAGTATTCTTGGCTTGTCGAAGGAGATGACTAAACAAAATTTGGATCGCTGGGCCAACTTCCCGCATCCTAAAAAACTTCACTGTCAAAAATCAACCAAAGGATATTTAAAGGAAAGGAAAACTATTAAAGAGAATTTAGTTCAAATCGGCCAGTCACTGATTTAATTTTTCACTGAGGATGATTTCCTCTATACATTACAAAACATCTCGTATCATTATCAGATGGTTTGCTCTTCAATGTCTGGGAGTACCTGAAAAATATGGGTGTTTATGTAAAATAACAAAAATCAGTCTCTATGTTGCCTCAAAGTTAAAAGCAAGCTATCAGGCATTTTTGAAATGAACTGTAACGTACGAAAAAGAAATGTTTTGGCTCTTTAAGAAAAAGAAAATAATAACATCTTGTACCATCGGTCCAATTAATTTATGGCATATATTTTTTTTTTCACTTGTAAGATTTTTGGCTTCCGTTATTCTCTAAATTAATCAGATCAAACCAAAATATATGATCACTTGTTTTAGATACAAATACGCAATAGACTTTAGTAGTGGTGACACATTTGAAGGAGAGACAAGTTTCTGATACCTCGGATCCCTTGTCATTCATGATAGTTATGCCGAAAGGGATTTTTAAGCGTGTCTTGCCACCGACAACCAGATTTTGTCTGTCTTACAATCAATGGTAAAGTATTAAAACCTTGCAAATTCTGACAAGCTGACGTTGTAGAAGGCGTTGATTTCAAATTCGATTTCAATTTAATAGATCACAATGAATTTATGGTTATGTATTAGTGAAAGCGCTAGTATTTCATAAAACGGTTTATTAAATCAAACCGTCATAAAACGGTTTATTAAATTGGTTTATATAAATAAATATATATATATATATATATATATATATATATATATATATATATATATATATATATATATATATATATATATATATATATATATATATATATATATATATATATATATATAAATATTTGATGCAGTAATCTCTGAAAGGAGACCTGCTATTTGGTAGGCGCAGAGGTTTTTTCTATAGGAAGAGAACGACATGGCTTTTTCGGGTTGTCTAGAACAATACGAAGACCAAGCTCTTCGTAGCAATGAATCTGTAACAGTAACACAATTTTACATTAGTTGGAATAAATGAGTGTAATACTAATGAGGTATTAGTAACTATTCGTTTTGTTATTTTAGAGAAGGGCACCCCAAAATGACATAATAGAGTAAGCTCTTGATACGTAAAAAAATCGTACACATTTAATTACTATGTCCTATATGAAAAATAATTCTACACACCGGTAGCTTATAATTATGATCCATTCAAAATTTCAATAGATCTGCTAAATTTCTTATCACATTATAATTATGAATTTGCAATTATAATTATCTCGTTCCAATTTCGGAAAAATCTAGGTACGTACTATACCTAAAGCTATATAATTAAATAGAAGTCGTCTGAATAATATGAACATATAGCGAGCGAACACCCATTAATTATACGAAAAAAATCAAATTCTAAGATAAAAGCATAAAATTCAAGAATAATTTTTTAACTTTTTTTTTTTTTTTTTTTTTTTTTTTTTGTTAAAACGAGAATTTGGATTTCATTTTATTTCAAATCACTGGTACATGACATGACAATGATGATTATGATGAAGTTAAAATTGTTGTTCAACATTTTGTATGGTTATGGTAGTTTTGTGAGATGTAAACTGAATAAGTTTCGTTGGCTACGATTTGGTTAACATTTGAAATTTGTATTAAAATATAATTAAGGGCGTTCGAATCTATAGTATTTGTTCCGTTTCTTTTGTAAGATCTTAAGACGTATTACTTTTTTGATGTGCTCTGTCTTTTCGACATATTTGTTTATATATATATATATATATATATATATATATATATATATATATATATATATATATATATATATATATATATATATATATATAAATATATATATATATATATATATATATATATATATATATATATATATATATATATATATATATATATATATATATATATATATATATATATATATATATATATATATATATATATATATATATATATATATATATATATATATATATATATATATATATATATATATATATATATATATATATATATATATATATATATATATATATATATATATATATATATATATATATATATATATATATATGTATATCAGTCACATATAGCGAAATAATAGAAACACTTGAAAATATGAACCAAATAGTTTTGGATGTGAATAAAGCCTCGTGTTTCTCATTACTTGCTGATGTAACAGCAGATGTTGCAGGAATCGAACACCTATCTGTCTGCTTTCGATTTTTGAGATTTGCCAATAAAGAGCCATAATTTTTTTAAATTTATACCAGTACCAGATGTTACTGCTGAATGATTATCAGAAACATTAATTTCAGTTTTATTATATCAAGGCATTCATAGAAAAAAAACTCTGTGGTCAAAGGTATGATGGCGCACCAGTTATAGGAGGCTTTATTAAAGGAGAAGAAGCACACATTTGTGAAACACTTCCTAGTGCTCTATATACTGTAGCCATAGCCTCAAATTGGTAGTGAGTAGTATTTGCGATGCGCATCAAATAAAACTCTAGGTGAGATTTGTCACTTTTTTTATGTTTCCAAAAAAACAGCAAACTTTGGTTGCCTCCATAAAGATAGTAGACTCAAGAAAACCAAAACTTCCAAATTTGTACGCCACTAGATGAATAAAACGCCATAGCTTAATTTCTGCATTTCCAGAATTACAAGATGCTATTATCGATGCTTTAGAAATAATTACAAATGGGACAAATAATATTGTTTCATCAAAAGCACTTTAGTTTTTACACATGATTAAAAGTTTTGAATTCTCTTTCAGCATAATTTGCTTAAATTATATACATATTCACTTTAGTTCAGTTCTCTGTATATTGCAATCAATGAAGTCATTAATGCAGCTGATGATCTAATTTCTATATTAATGGGAATGAACAGTGAGACAACGCAACTGGATACAGTTTATCCTCTTCTGTATTTTAGCAACACAAAGTTTTAAAGTTATAAAGTTTTAAAATTTTAAAGTTTTAAAGTTTTAAAGTTTTAAAGTTTTAAAGTTTTAAAGTTTTAAAGTTTTAAAGTTTTAAAGTTTTAAAGTTTTAAAGTTTTAAAGTTTTAAAGTTTTAAAGTTTTTAAGTTTTAAAGTTTTAAAGTTTTAAAGTTTTAAAGTTTTAAAGTTTTAAAGTTTTAAAGTTTTAAAGTTTTAAAGTTTTAAAGTTTTAAAGTTTTAAAGTTTTAAAGTTTTAAAGTTTTAAAGTTTTAAAGTTTTAAAGTTTTAAAGTTTTAAAGTTTTAAAGTTTTAAAGTTTTAATGTTTTAAAGTTTTAAAGTTTTAAAGTTTTAAAGTTTTAATGTTTTAAAGTTTTAAAGTTTTAAAGTTTTAAAGTTTTAAAGTTTTAAAGTTTTAAAGTTTTAAAGTTTTAAAGTTTTAAAGTTTTAAAGTTTTTAAGTTTTAAAGTTTTAAAGTTTTAAAGTTTTAAAGTTTTAAAGTTTTAAAGTTTTAAAGTTTTAAAGTTTTAAAGTTTTAAAGTTTTAAAGTTTTAAAGTTTTAAAGTTTTAAAGTTTTAAAGTTTTAAAGTTTTAAAGTTTTAAAGTTTTAAAGTTTTAAAGTTTTAAAGTTTTAAAGTTTTAATGTTTTAAAGTTTTAAAGTTTTAAAGTTTTAAAGTTTTAATGTTTTAAAGTTTTAAAGTTTTAAAGTTTTAAAGTTTTAAAGTTTTAAAGTTTTAAAGTTTTAAAGTTTTAAAGTTTTAAAGTTTTAAAGTTTTAAAGTTTTAAAGTTTTAAAGTTTTAAAGTTTTAAAGTTTTAAAGTTTTAAACTTTTAAATTAAAAGAAAAAAAAACAAAGTAAAAGTAGAGGTAAAAATGTAATTTGTTTTTACATGGAAAAACATGCTGATGCTTTTTGGTAGCTCGTTTACTTCCTAATGTAGGCGTAAAGAAAGTAATTGCTTTCGGCAATTATCCAAAATTATTCGAACCACTGTTAAACTGCTTGGTAACTTCAAAACCTTATATTCTAAGGGATTAGAAAACATCTTCTAGAAGCACGTTATTGTAGTCATAGGCTTTCTATTTGTTGGATTAGCCAGCTGCAGCATATTGATTATTTTACGATCAACGTAAAATCGATAAGTGGATAATAGGTTTGTGGTGCCTAATACGTTTGTGGTGCCTAATACGTTTGTGGTCCTATCGAGTGCTTTTAAATTCTTTACAGCCTTCATTTGTACCCGAGTCATGTATTTGGGACATGCTAGTTAAATATAGAGAAATATATGAGTAACGGTAAGCAAATTACCATCTCACCCAATTAGACATGAACTTCACTAAATTTTGCATTGTGAATCAAAAATTTGCTAAACATTGATCTGTTTTTAGGTTTACACACGACCCAAAATCTATGGGCACATTAGTATTTAGCTTTAAATAAATTCATCAAACAGATTACAATCCATTAAATAGTTTCCAAGTAATAATTTGTGATTTACGACCAAATTACCACATTAGTTTGATTTATGCATATTTTGTCGTTAGTTAATTGTGGTTTATTGCTAAATCTGTACAAAATGTTATAACAACCAATAATTATTTATTATTACGACATAATCTTATGACCATAATATATCATATGTGTAACTGTACGGAAATGCCGCCTCCATACATTATAAAATATTGTCAAGTTTGATAACTTTGATTTGGTCGAAGACCACAATAAAGCAAATCCGTAATAAAATATAAGATGATGCATAAATGTAGATATGTACAATTCCTAACATATTAATGTACGAACATTATAAAGTTGTTATCACATTACAGAATCGTGATGTATGCCGAAAACAGTACGGAAAAATATCATAAAAAAAAATAAAAATTTCCATTTGTTAAATTGAAAATCGCAAAGTGTAAAATTATTGCCATTATAATATGCCCTCTGCTGACTTTTCATTTATTCATTATGTCTGTATGAATGTAGCTATACAGAGAATAAATTTATGGTCTATTTAACTGTAAAAACACTTTGTTATATTCAAAACTATTAAATTTTTTTTTTTTTTGTATACACTAATAATTACTGTATTTTATTGTGTGCTGTGCTATCATTCATCTTAAAACTTTTGACGTCACCTAGTTCGAACTGTATGACTGTCTTTATACATATTTTATTGTGCTTAGGTTTAAATTTCTTTATTATGCACTACAATACACAGGTTCGTACAAAATTTAACTGAATCGAATTCTAAAAATTTAGTACTCGTGAGAGATTGTATCTTATTTGGGTGAATTCTGTGCTATTTTGATGACGACCATTTTAAAACAAATGTTAGATATTCATATGTTAAGAACTGCCTAAGTTTTTCTATAAAAGCGTAAAATCTACCATAAACTTACTATAAACGGATTTACAACCATTTTAAATCAAATGAAAATCGAAAATTTTAACACACATTTTGCAAAAAGGACAAGACATAATATGAAAGCATAGTTTTGTTACGGAATTTCGGGCTCGCTAGAATCGCATAAAAAATTTTAAATCCTAATAAACTATAAAATCTACCTTAAACCAATGGGAAATTGTCTCTTTCTTGACGTTTTTATCAGCAATAAAATCAAGCTGGAGATATATAATCTATGTCTTCAGCTTGGGTCAGCACTATTAGTCTTGAATTCATTATGGATTTATTTTTTGTGATTAATGTGGAAAGCTTTCCAAGAGTAAGAATATATATTTGCCAACTACACTTCGTAAATTTATTTTCGCCTGTTTCATTATCTATATGCGGTGCTCTTGGTGGAATAATCTTTCAAGATATTTTGTGCTGTACAAAATAGTTGTTCGCCTCTAAGAAATCGGTTCCATTTTCGCTGTATACAGAAAATTTCCTTTTAGTGATGCAAAGCGGCTTATAGCTCTAAAAAAACTTTTCGTTATCAGTTTACCTACAGTCTCGATGTAAACCACCTTTGGTTGCAAACAAATTAACATAAAAATGTACACTATGATTACGGATACCGTAATGGTATATCTGTGCCCTTCGACACGTTTGATGTTCTCTAAATGACCCACAATAATTGACGCCATCTAAGTTAAAAGGATGAACACAGTGGATACGTTCTGGAGGTAGGTTTCTCATTAGGTGGCATTCTGGTCTTGGATTTTACTTGATACATTTCATAAACTTCTGTACGATATCTCTGGAAACTACTCTACCTCTATGTATCAAAAATCGCCACCATTCAAGGCTAGTGCTCAAGCTAACTCCTGGATAGTTTTATATAATGTGCGTATCCCTTACTAGGCATTTTAAAAAGTTAGTGAAAGTTTAGAATAAGATTAATTTCAGCGGCTTTGATCCCTCCTCTAGTTGTTTTTTTCGCTCTTCCTTTGTTCCTAATAATTTTTATAATTCTCCTTGCTAAGGTTAAACCTCTGACAACCTTTAAAAGTTGGAGTATCTTTTTATGAAAAGATCAAGAAATGGTCAAGGCTATTATAGCATCGAATTTTGCTATATTTCTTCGGTAGATGGATTATGCTCTTCATCACATCTTGCATAGATAAAATCCCGTAAGAGATAATAAAACCGATACCGATATGTACGCTGATACCACTAATACTCAAATGCGAGAAGGTAGTTTTGATGCCCAAACGTTTAGCCAGTGATTGCGTCATTAGATTTATTTGGGACCCTGAATCTAATAGAACTCTCGTTGTGATTTTCCTACGTTTGTTATTTAAAATATCCACTAATGCTGTGGCTAAAAATACACATTTAGTTTTACTTGTTGGACTTTCATCAAAATCGCTGGTCTTTAGTATTGGCATGATAGTACTGCGTTACTTGTAAACGATTCAAATGATCTTAAGCCTTTCGTTTGAATCTATCTGATGCACGTGCAATTCGATTTGGTATTTTAGAGGGACAAGCAGACGGTAATGAGCCATTGTCTGCCTTGTTGCCACTATCAATTCGATGACTGTGAACTTGTATAAATTCACATAGGTCTTTAAATGTGGGCAGAACATTTCGAGGAGCTTCCTCTTTCCATTTCACCTTGGTATCAGCATTTAGCTTGGTACACATCAAAAAGACCATTAGATCATCCCAGTAATGTACTGAACGACTTAATATGTGAATTGAATTCATTAACGAGGTTCAATAACTTAAAGTTGCCTTGTCTAGTGATTTGATTGAGAATAAAGCTTTAATGTGCTCTTCAACTATTTAATTTGGTTTGCCAAACCTGTCGAACAATGATTGTCGCGCTTCTGCATAATTTGCAGCAACAAAATCCAAATTATTAAATTTCTTTGCAGAAATGCCCTTAACGGAAAGTTTAAGATAATGAAATTTTGTTAAGTCATTGAGCTTTGGGTTGTTACGCACGTGGTTATCGAATGATTCAATAAACCCTTTATTGAATCATTCTTGTCAAGACTAATTTCAGGCAATTTGGAAATGAATGTTGGTGTTGCTGGCTTGATATCAGTAGGTGTACCCTTCACTTTTTTAAGCTCTTCAAGTCTTTACTCTAATGCAGGCTTTAACTTGTAGTAATATCGAGTGATGACGGTTCGAATGTCCGAAGCTGCTTGAGCATCTTTGAGTGGTTCCAACTCTAATTGATTTTTATGGAATGTGTTATAGTCACTGATTAAGTCTTCAAGACGCAATTTAACTTGAGCGATAGACGTTGAACTTAGCTTATTCGTCTCGAATTTCGATAATTCATTTAACGATTCTAGAAATCTGGCTTTGTTTAATTAATTCATTCGCTTAATTTAAGTACCCATGATGAAAGATTAGAACAATAACTTATGATACCAAACGAACATACAGAATTTACTGCTACAAATTGGTAGCTGTTGATGGTAGCTGTTGGATTGATATGAAGAAACCCATGCAATATAATAATTCGTGGACTTTTGCACAATCTGCTACCCCACATCTGACACCAAAGTTTTTGCGGGTAGGAACTTTTACCTCCCTTCGATGAACTTTTCAAATTGTTATTAAGTTGTATATAATTTTTATTATTCTATTATTCGATGTGTTGAATCTTATACACAGATATTTGTATGCTGTACAAAGTACAACTAGGCCCTGAAAGTTTCGCATATTGAGCGACCTTCTTTTTTTTTAAGAATAGGGCACAATTCAGCTACCTTCCATTCATCATGTATAACTTCGCTTTTTCCATACAAATCGATTAAGGTCGAAAAGTTTCCACAAAGTATTTCTTCTGAATAGCTCGGAATTGATATAATCAACCCCACAGGAGATCGTTTTTATTTTAGTAGCTGAATGGCCAGAGTGAATTCCTTGTTGGATAGGTCCTATATACACATCTTTGCAGTTTGTATTTGACAACTTTCAAAAACAGCATTTGGCACTTGATGAACATTTAATAGACCTGAGAAATGTTCCTTCCAAATTTCGAGCATTGCATCGATTGTTAACATCGGTGGAAGGTTTCCTTCCTAGTACCGTATGGCAAAAGATCTTAGTTTGAAGATATGGTTCAGTCCGGTGACTCTTTGAAATAAATTACAAGAACTGTGCTCGTGATCAATGCTGAGTTATTGTACTCATAAGACTTCAGCCATCAACCATTCACACTTTTTCTTTTTACAGGTTTGGCGATTCTCTAAGCAAGGACCGCGTTATTCTTCCGGGCAATTGTAAAACATATTCGCGCTTTTTTATAGACTATATTCTGTTGCTCGACCGCAAGACGACACTCGTCAACAAACCAATCATTTTTGGGTTTAATTTTTACAATTCCTGCAGTTGCCTTGGCAGCACTGATAAATGAAGTTTTCAATACCTCCCTTAAAGCGTTCACTTCAAAAGAACTGGGGTCATTTCCATAATGCTACTACTCTAATATGATTCTGATATCGTGCTTTCTTATCCTAGTCTATCAGACCTTCACAGTTGAAACGTAATTTTCGTTTTTCTGTGATCCCTGATTTGTTACGAAAACTTTCATCTTATCTTTGCAGTGACCAATTGATGAACACTACCTACAATGAGTCTTTTTCTTTGGGTTCGCTTACATTAGTGTGCGCATAAATACAATTAATTGAGAGGCTCGTTTAGAAGTCTTTTACAAGGAGTTGGAGTGCCCTCCAACCACAGGGGCTATTATATATAATTTTTTCATAAACCTTTTGATTGAATTCAAGACAGATATGAATATGGGAGTAACAATGCCTTTTTTATGACTGCAGAAAATGGCTTTTTTCAGACAGTTGTTTATCACGTTCTGCATTTTATGTATTAAACGATAGTTAACCGATAATTTCAAACAAATGTATTACTACACAAAACTTAAAAAAAAAATCGGGTAATTACATAACAATTACTGAATTTCTAAAACAAATCGAAAAAAATATTCTGACAAACCATTTTTCAATCAGCTGTTCTATTTTCTCAAGTCAACAGCACAAAAAATAAAAAAATTTTCTTCGGGTATCATATAGACGATAATTAAAAATAAATTATTTACAGATTGTTCTAATTATTTTTATATTCGTGATATCATTTTTAGAATTTGGTTTTGTTTTTGTTGTTTTCTGTGTCATTTTTAGCAAATACGCTATAAAAAAAGTTAAGACAGACATGTAAATATGAGCCAAAAAAAAACAAACATAAAATATATTCGCGAGCTGATAAGATTTTGATTGGAAGCACGAGATAATTACAGTTTTTTGGTTAAATTTGTTTGCATTTGGTTATGGTGTCATAATATTTGTGACATAAAGTCTGGCTCGGCACGGTACTAAATAAATAAATAACGATATAAATCTAATTACAATTTTTTATTATATTATTTTTTGTAGTTGAAGCTTTCAAGAAATATATATATATGTTGTGTGATAAAAAACCGTCTGTTCACCTATTTTTTATCTAACTATTATATAAACTTTATAGCTGTAATCAAATATTATGTCATAAAATGTTGATTCATAGAAATTGATTAAAATTTTTTATTTTTTTTTTGGAATATCACAGACACAAGACACAATTCTCTCACCGCAGTGAGATTATTTCCCTCACTTTTTTCTATAGTCTGGTGTCTAACCCACGTGAAAATTAAAAGTATAGAATAAAAATAAAGTTTGAAAGGTTTCAAGAATTAATTTTATTTATTTTCAATAATAATGGCATTAGATAGACAGACAAAGCGGACAGTTGCGGAACAAGAAAATTATAAATTATGATTAGAACGGTAGTTATAGAATGTATGGTTTCTGTTTATGTATATATATATATATATATATATATATATATATATATATATATATATGTATATATATATATATATATATATATATTGCTTTTGTTGGTGTAGTTCCTCAATGCAATGCTTAGTCGATGAGATTTCGGCAAAATCACTTGGTGTCTTGTGTAATCCGAGAAAGTGGCATTGGTCAGATGTCCACCTACGCGTAGGATGCCGTCTTTGTCGAGAAATGGTAAAAGTGACAATATGTTGCTTATCGATGATCCAGAATTCAATGCTTTTATTTCTCTTTCGTATTCAGATTGCTGGGCCCACCGCCACATACACCGCTCTGCAAACTTAATTTCTTCACAAGTAAGCGGAGGTACCCCCTCTGTGCTGGTGAGGGTGGAAATTGACAACTTAGTTTTCATATTATGTTTTTTTGATGGAGGAACCTGATGCACCATCCACTGATGCGTTTAATCGTTTTATGCTATAGAATATTCTATCTAATAGTGTATCCAATACATGAACCTCAATTGTGGTTTCGTATATCGGTGGGTTCTGGATTATTGATAAGGTGATCCATTTTTTGTTCTGGTCATGCGGCTCTTTCTTGACGTAACCATTCTGGCCCTTTAGTGTTTGAATGAAAGATTTTGATAGTTTCGCCACTAGGTGTGCAGCTAGTAGCTCTAATCTCGGGATCGTTACAGGCCGAATAGGTGAAACCTTTGTTTTGAATGCGATTAGGTAAACTCTAATCTCGCCGATCGGACTAATGACACTTAGTATAAGCTGTCTTGCTGGCGTCACAGAATTCATGGGCTTCCTTATTGATCGTTGATCTTCAGGTGTCTTGGTATTTTAATTCGCTCGACGTGCTCCATCTTGACCTTGAGGTTTGTCCAAGTATTAGCAATTGCAGTAGGCACAACGTCATCCCATCCTAGATAAAGCAACCATGATTTTTGAAAAAGCACCTTCACGGTTATGGTGATTGGAGATAGCCACCTTAGCGGATCAAATAAACGAGATGCGTCTGACAAGAAATGACGTTTTGTCAGTGTAAGATCACTAGGTACGGGGTTTAATTTGAAGGTAAAGCTATCTTTCTCGGAATTCCACTGTAGTCCTAGTACTTTATGCGGGTTATCTTTCTTCATTGCTATGGTGCTTACTGGATCTACCGATGGTTTGCAGAAACTTTTTAAAGCTGGAACCCCCATTTATGTAAGCCTAGCACCTGATGAAGACTTTTGCTTGAAGTGATGGCTGCTTGGTTGGAGTGAGCACTACTCAAAACGTCATCCACAAAGAAGTCAGCTATTATTCTGAGGAGATTGTGTTGGAAGATTTGACGTCTTTGGCTAATTGGGCTAGTGCTCGAGTGGCAAGATAAGCAGCTGACGCAGTTTCGTAGAACGGTTGTTAACTTAAATTGTTTGAGTGACTCGGTCGGATCTTTTCTCCATACGATGATAAGATAATTCATTGGATCTGGATGTACTCGTACCTGTCGATACATTTGCTGTATAGAAACCTGTATGCCACCTTGTTAACTCGGAATCGTGTTAAGATTGATGTAACCTCTGGCTGAACCGTTGGCCTTACCATTAACGTTTGATTGAGAGATACCGAAGACTTGGTAATCGCCGACCCGCAAATACAAGGTGCGTGTCCGATTATAGCCTTTTCTCTATGCTGGTAAAACGGACGATTGCTTGTGATCGTAATTCTCCAAGAGGTGATGAGTTTAAGATGAATGGGAGTCACACTGCGAATCCACCCTGTTCATCGCGGTACGTTGTATCACGAAATAGTTCCTCGCACTTGTGTTCTTGCATGGTCATGTGGCTATGCTCTGGTAATTCGTCCAGCTCCCAGAATTTTTGAAGAGTGTTGTCGATGTTGAATTCAAGGTTGATGTTAAATGAATTTTGTACAGACGTACGCGCGTCGCCTCCCCGATTATCAAGCCAAACATCGTGCTTTGAGCGATCAATTTGTGAGTGCCTTCTAGTTTGCCATTTGACAAGATTTTCATGAATGTTTCATTTATTTGACAGCATGTTTCGGTAAAAAAATGGTTAAAACAGTGCGGACTACTCCGGTTTGCTTTAAGGCTAACATTAAAATTGCAATTTCTGATCATGAAGTTTATATAGGATATAGAAAGGTAACCAGACTCCTGAAAATCGGTCTAACTTCCTGAGATCCAGGTGGAAGGTTAAACATTTAATTAGGGTAAGTAAAAACAATTATAGAAATGAACTACTTGATCCTGGCTCACCTAGACTCTCGAAAGATACATCGCCAAACCCAAGTTTGTCCGTTACTGAATTAAATCAATTTTTTGCGAATTCTATTCCCTTAATTACTGATGCAGTATTTTCCTCTCAGTGGAATTCTAAAGTGATTTCTATACCTAAAACATCTCACCCTAAACTAATTAGTGACATGAGAACTATAAGTGTTTTGCCAGTGTTGAAATTTGAATGAAAAATCAAATTACCGAATGATTTAGTACTAATAAAATGTTTATTCAATTACAATCTGGATTCGGAGCTGGGCATAGCATGACGACAGCCATGTTAAAGATAACTGATGATATTTCTAGATCGTTGGATGATGGACAAGTTTTTTTTTCTTGTCTTGCTTGATTTTTAAGTGATTCGCGTCCAAATTATCAGCTTAGCAACGCAAAATTTTTCCGTTTAAAAACGCTTGAACGGCTTCAATATTAGTGTCAGAAGTTAGATATCTCATATTAATTTTCGTTTATTCGTCGTCACAAATAAGCGTACACCGTGTTTATTTACAACGAATTGTTTTTTCGGCGTATGGACGTGATCTAACCTCCGATCAATATTTACAACGGACAGCTATATAACAGATTCGAGCACATTTTATTTTGAAATTACGTACTTACAGTGAATCAGCATTTCAAGCATGGTTGTAAGGAACCAGTAACAAAAGAAGAAAAGCTAGCGGCTTCATTGACAAAGGCAAATGCACTACATATCGTAACCATAGATCAGCTGAAAAGAGTTGCAGAATTTATAGACAACAAAGGAAAAACGGCCACGTTACCTGAGCCCAGAAGCTCGGTATTTGAAGATAGTCAGTCAGACCATGTAATAATGGATGCCGATGAACTAACGGCGATGTACGATCTGATGAATGAGAATTTCTTGGTAAAATTACCCAAATGTGAAATAACTCCTTTCACAGGGGAGCTGTGTATCAATTTATTAAAAGACTTTTACGAGTCTTTTAATAAATTTATACACAGCAACCCCAGTCTTTCGGATATTGCTCGATTAGGTTACCTTAAACCTTTAGTAGTACATCTGACCATAAAAACTATCGAATCATTAGAATTGACCTCGAAAAACTATAATTTATAGTCCCAGTCTTCACTTCAGCACCTACAGCACAATGGGATGACCAAATTCTATTGTTAGAATCATATTGTTACCATTCTAAATACACAATCACAATCAAGTTCCTCTGCTTCTGCCACGATCATTCCGTCAATTCATCAAGCTTCTCAGCCAAATGTTTTGATAAATAACTCATACGTGTACCTATCTACTGCATTGGTTAAAGTTTACGATAAATATGGGTAAAGTAACTTCGCAGTTAATTTGAGGATTCGCTCCTGCATATATGATTTCAACACCACCTTGGCTGCTCAAATGTTGCCGAATATCATAGGTCCGCAACCCGCAATTTTGATTAATGCGTCCAAATGGAAAATACATAAAAATATTCATTTAGAAGATCCAAAATTTGCTTTACCTCAAAGGATTTATTTGCTGATCTATGCTGAGCTCTATTTAACGCTCTTATCAATTGGTCAAATCCAACTTGCTGCCAACCCACCTCCTCTTCGAAACACTCAACTTGGTTGGATCAAAGCTGGAAAAGTCTCTAATCATTGTGCTGTGACTAGATATTCCAATGTAGCCACAGAAACTAATAAGCCAGCCTTATGCAGTTTATTGGTGGAATGTTGAGTTGGCAGTCCTATCCCAGCGTAATTACACACAACTGAAATCAGATTGGGAAGCTTATATTGGTTTCCACAAAGTGACTAGTTTCGATTTAAAGTAGCATACATTGACCCAGCAAAGCTCATCACTAACCGTTCTTTCCGAAGTTGCACGAATTTTTGATCCATTGCGACATACAGGACCAGTGACAACGCTGAGCAAGCTCTTCATACAGGACCTGTGGAAGTTAGAATTAAATTGAGACAACGCTTTACCTCAAAATTTGTATACAAAGTGGCAAAACTTTAGAT
The DNA here is from genome assembly GCA_963556175.1 of Tipula confusa. Classification (NCBI taxonomy): domain Eukaryota; kingdom Metazoa; phylum Arthropoda; class Insecta; order Diptera; family Tipulidae; genus Tipula; species Tipula confusa. The sequence continues at coordinate 45,343,834 of OY744476.1, forward strand.
CTAAATTGCTGAAGCTTAACAAAAAAGATGTTTGCTTCCTTAACTGTCACTGGTAGAAAGAAAACACGGGCTTTCTACTATCGTGAAGATGATTCAACTAGTAGCACCACAAACAAATCAACAATCGCTCTCGTCTAAAAAACTTGTCACCTTTTCTTGGCGAAAGCGATATTATATGTGTTGGAGGCCGCTTGTCCCATGCAACTCCTACCTGCCACATCAAACACTCCATGCATTCTTCTCCTATCTTCTTATTCATTCACATTTTTATTACTCAGGCATTTACATTTGAAATTTCCACATGCAGGTCCTTAAGCTCTTTTGGCAGCAACTCACAAGCATTTTTGGCCGTTAAGTGGTGGTCACCTTGCACAAAAAGTTGCTAATCAATGCTTCACTTGTCGTTGAGTTCAACCGAAGAACATTATACAATTCATGGGTCATTTTCCGGTTAGCCGAATAGCCTTATCGTTTCTATTCATCAACGTTGGCATTGATTACTGCGGACCGTTTTATATCTCTTACAAGCTACGAGGAAAAAGGCCAACCAAATCTAACCTGTGCATATTTGTCTGTTTTGCTACCAAAGCAGTACATTTTGAGCTAGTAACGGACCTTACGACAGCGGCATTTATCGAAGCCTTGAAACGTTTTATGGCAATACTACAAATTTTGTTTGCGCTAACAATGAACTGCATCAACTGTTGGAGCTGCCCCAAAGGCAATGCCATAAACAAGAAATTCAAAATCTTTGCGAGGAAGACAAATTCACCTGGCCTTTTACTCCGCCATATTCTCCGCATTTTGGTTGGCTCTATGAAGCCGCGATCAAATCTTCAAAGTACATTTTACGTCCAGTTATGGGAACTGCTTCTCTGACTTTTGAAGAATTAAACATATTGGTTAAACAAGCCGAAGCAGTTTTGAACTCCCGACCCTTGCATTAGATGTCGAATGATCCTAGTGACTTGCAAGTTTTGACGCCTGGCCATTTTTTGATTGGCCAACCATTAACCTCCGTTCCTGAACCTGACGTTCAAGGTCACAATATGCATATTCTGAAGCGGGAGAACATGGTAAAACCACTTCACTTTAACACTTTTGGACAAGGTGGTCATCTGAATACTTGCTCCAACTTCATAAACGAAAAACAAGGACAAACAAATCCGCCATTTTGTTTTGTTTCGATTTTTTTTCCTGTATCTCCAATTTAGGAGCATAGGGCGTCTACTATTCTGAACCATCCTACTCTATTTGGGGCTATTGCTTTAATTTCCGCCCATGATTTTCCCTGGTGTTTTGCCTCTGCTAGCATCGTTCTCTTCCATGTCATTGCTGGCCTTCCAACCTTTCTTTTTCCTTGTGGGTTCCAGTTTAATGACATCCTCGTTATATCACTTGATGCCTTTTTTGGTGGCCAATCCATCTCCATTTTTTTCGCTTTATTTCGGTCTCAATGTCTGACTGACATGTTGTTCTGTGCAGATTGACGTTACTAATTGTGTTCAGCCAGAAGCACTTAAGTATTCGTCAAAGGCATTTGTTTACGAACATCTGTAGCTTCTGTATGATTTTTCCTGTATGCTTCCATGTCTCACACCCATACAGTAGTACCGATTTTACACGCATGAGTGGAACATTCGTATCTTGGTCTTGTGCGAAACGACAGAAGTATTCCAGACTTTGTTTAGCATGTTGAATGTATGTCTGGCTTTATTTGTACGTATGTGTATTTCTTCTTCTGTTCCACCTGGTTACGTTATTGTGCAACCAAGGTATATGAATTCATTGACATATTCAATTTGTATATTGTTCATGAGCATCGGTGTGGTTATGTTTGTGTTGAGTCTCATCGTCTTGGTTTTCTTGATATTAATCTTGAGACCATCTTCGTTAGCTAGATTTGATAGCTGTTGCACTTTCTGCTGCATGTCGGAGTGTTTGTGTGAGAGCAAGCATATGTCGTCTGTATTGTCCAAATCATTGAGCTTACCGGTTAACCCTCATTGAATGCCATTAGGGGACTTGTTATCTAGTTACCACATTACACTGACTACTACGTTTAAAACAGCATTGGTGAGAGTACGCAACCTTGCTTTACTCCTCGAGTGTTGTAGTATGCCTCATTTTGTTTGCCTTTGTATTGAATTTGGTTCCCAGCATCCCGATACATTTCTTGTATGAGTTCAATTAATTTCTTTGGGATGCCCATTTCACAAAGTGTCTGCCATATTGCGTTCCTGTTTATCGTATCGAATGCACGTTCGAAATCGACGAAGAGCATATACAATGGTGAATTCCATTCATTGGATTGCTCAGTGATGATACGGATTGTGTTGATGTGATCACTGCAACTTCTTCCTGGTCTAAATCCAGCTTGCTCGTTTCTTAATTTTGCATTGATCGTAGGTGAGATTCTGTCAAGGATGATCATTGCGAGTACCTTTATTGTTGTGTTGAGGAGGGAGATACCTGAATCTCCTTTGAATATTTTGGCGGTTATATTGTCTATTCCAGCGGCCTTATTGTTCTTCAGTCTATTAATGACATCTTTAACTTCCCGTTCCGTTGGTGGATGGGTGTTGCTAGTTTCGTTATTGATGTCAATTTATGACTGAAGATTTTCAGCTTCACAAATGATTTTGGGATTAGTCAACACGAAGATTAGAATAATCGCAATTATTTTGGAAATCATTAAATAAAATTCGACTTATTTTCAGTTGAAGTTCTTCAAAGTTCTTCACGTCCCTACGAGTTAAAATATTTTTTAATTTAAGCAAAATATTCGCAGCCAAACAATTTAATCATACAAAAAACCTTCTGTTTTGTAGGTTTTTCTTCATAGAATTATCAACTGTGACGTCAGAGTATGAATTTCAAATGCATAAAGTCGCCTTAGTGGTATCAATAACTATATCGATTACATTCAGATGATGGGAATGCAAATTGAACTCAAAAAAGTTAAAAATGATCTAACGTATTAGCAAATTTTAAAAAATTTGCAACTGGTGAGGATTCTCTTCGATCGATAAAAAAGGAGCTTTTCTAATGGAAAATTTTATAGATGTGTGATCACTGATTACAAACCGTTAGGCATCACCAATAATAACATTAATAATGTTGCTATAGCTTGTCGAATATAAATAGAAAAATAAGATGTACAGCTAAGATGTAGCTTAAAGGCACAAGGACTTTATTTGTCAACCGCATGTGCTCAGTGAACGGAATCCATCCTTGGAGTGATGAATCATGTACGCGTTTTGTATACAATTTAGGTACACCCTCATATACATAAAATCTGTGTTCATAATTAATTTAAATTTTGTGTAATGCTTTCCATAACAACTATATACTTGATAAATAAGATTTCCTTGCTCTTGAAACGCGCTGACGTATTAATAAATTTAATTAATTTTTAATTTTTTTTTTTAATAACAGATTTGAAATATTATACTTTCAATGACATGAATAATCTAGTAACAAATCGGTTTTGTTGTTGAAACCAAAATGGTTATTAATTTTTTTAATTTTTTAAGAAAGTTTGAATCTACAATATTATTTTGAGTTATTATATGATTGAAAACACCTTGACAGAGATAAAAAAAAAACAAGTCATTACCCTGGAGTACGTGTGTGTATATCCATGCATGTGGATAATGTTCGTATATACCCACGAATTATCATGAGGGAACGTTTTTTTTTGATATCTGAAAGTATTTGGATGTTTATTCGATGCTTAAATAATTCTGTGTACAAATAGTTCGATAAAAATGCAATCTAATTACACACCAAGTTCAGTGACACTATTGTGTCATATCAATAAAATTAAAGATTAGATAAGACAAATTTTTTGTTTTTAATAGCATGAGTCTTTTGAGGCCGCTTACCATCAATTATATACGAGTATATATAAAGTTAATTATATAAGTCATGCTCGATTAAATTTCAATCAATATATACATATACATATACACATAAATACAAACATATACACACATTTGTTATTTTCCAGTTATAGTATTCTCAAGGCGACCTAATGTCTCGTTCGTTCGAATTACTAATATGTATGTGTTTATACTAATCTGATTTAACTGAATTTCTGTTAACACTTTATTTAATGTATAATTACGCCGTAAGGGGTTAATACAATTTCAACTGCATACATTATAAATTATTTACTAATTACAGTCTATATATTATATGATATACTCGTATATATAGAGGGAAAATTATTGATGAATTTTCTATAAAAAAAAAATCCACGTAACACAAAAAAGCAACAACAGAAACGCTTTGTAAATCACGTACACCACTCCTTATTTAGACACTAATTATTGTTATTACTGCACAATCGCTAATTAGTACAGAATGTACATCTGTATACATTTACCGTCATATACATATGTATAACAGAATTGTTTTAAATTTTTTATGCAATTTATAAACGCAACAACATATGTCTGTTTTTAGTGATTTTCTAATAATCGCGCACTATAAAAAATGTTTGGTTCGGTACGATCGATATAAGGCCATAAGTATCGCTCTGCAAAATATAGAAAGTTTTTATTTTTTTTATTTTATTTTTTTTATGAATTATTTGCTAATCTTTTTGCAATGCAAAAGTAAAACCTATCCTTAATCTATAAAGTTTATTTATTTACAAAATGAAGGTGCGGCTGGTTATCTTGCGATTGTTTTAACATATACATATTATATTCAATGTGTGACAGGTGTTCAAGGTTGATGTTCTCGTATTGATTAATTAGTTTGGTGTGAAAACTAAAAGTTTGATTACACAATCGGTGCACTATTGGTCTATTTTATATCTTTGTTTGTATTACTTAGATTTCATCATCGATTTGTTACATTGTGAGATCAAGCCGTAGGCCGTAATAAATTAGTTTAATTGTAATTGACAATTTATTAATTTGTCCCATTGTTTAATTGATTAAACATTACAAATCAATTGATATACCTTTTTCCATTCCCAGTTTTTTAGGCCAAAGCTCGAATAATGAGTTCAGCTTCATTTGGGTTGAAATTCATGTCTCGAAACACCCCCTCTTCCTATGTGGTCTCTATCGAAGCCCAAATATCGCAAACAGCGTTGCTCATTTTGGGTTTGATACTCTGTCAGACTCCATTGAGCGCATCCTTCAGAAATCACCAAATGCTGAAATCGCTGTGGCAGGTGATTTCAATGTCCACAATGACAAGTGGCTTCCTTATTCTAAGTCCGTAACACCGGCTGGTGAGGCGGCTGAAATGTTTGCAGCTCTAAACCAACTCACACAACTTGTAGATCAGCCTACGAGGATACCAGATCGGGTCAACGATACGGGTCACTTACTGGATCTGTTTTTAACTTCTCATGCGGAGAAATACAGTATCTCCGTCAGTTCTCCTTTGGGATACTCGGACCATCGGCTTATTACAGCGGAATTTCCAATGTCATGGTCATGCCAAATGAATGTTGCGCCTAAACGTCGATTGGCACTATAAAAATGCGGACTGGGAAGGAATGAACAAGTTCTTTCAAGAGTTTGAATGGTACTCTTGTTTTACCTTCGGTAATATTGACAAGGCAGCCATTATGGTTTCAACTGTCATTCTCACGGGAATGGAACAGTTCATTCCTTCCAGTCTCTCTAAGCCAAATAAAAAAAAATCTGGCAATCCTTGGTATAATCATGACTGTAGAACAACAACCACCAATAAAGAAGCCTGTCACCGCAAATATGTTAAGAACCCGTCAAATGAAAATTTAGCTATATTTAAGGCGGCTAGAAATCTGGCAACTCAAACAGTGTCCCAAGCTAAAAGAAATTACCAAAAAAAAGTTCGAGAAGAGTTGCGGCAGGTCTTAAACCAGGGCAATAGCAATCGGACCTTTTGGTCCTTTGCCCGCAAAGTAGAGGAAAACTTCTTGAACAGATTGTCCTCAAATATTGCTGTAAATCCTTGTCTAAGCCACTATCATATGTCTTCTGGCATTTTCCCTTCCATCTGGAAGACTGCTAACATACATCCTGTGCCAAAAAAGGGCAGTAAATCAGACCCTTCAAATTATCGCCCAATCGCTATCGTCTCAGTGCTTTCTAAAGTACTTGAGACCATAATCAACTTCCAGCTTCTTTCTATTCGGAAGCTAATCATCTAATTTCTGATCGTCAGTATGGATTTCGCGGAGGGAGTTCAGCAGGTGATTTAATTAATGTTGTTACTGAACAATGGAACAGAAGCATTCATCAATCTGGTGAATCTCAAGTCATTGCTCTCGATATCTCAAAAGCATTTGATCGCGTGTGGTACAAGGTTTTGCTGTGTAAATTGAGGGCAGTTGGCCTTCACGGTTCGTTAATTTTATGGATTGAGAATTTTCTTTTTTGTCGCAAAATCGTGCGTGGTGGTGGATGGAGTGACTTCCGATCAACATCTTATAAACGCTGGTGTTCCTCAGGGATCCGTCCTTTCTCCAACCCTTTTTCTAATTTTCATCAATGATCTTCTATCAGCAACTCTCAATCCAATATACTCCTATGCTGATGACAGCTCACTTTCCACCTCTTACAGTTTACCTTCTTCTTCATCGCGAAACGATGTTCTCGCAGAAAGAATGGCTATGAATGACCGCCTTATGCGAGATCTCAATGTCATTCTTAAATGGGGTGAAGCCAACAGAGTTGAATTTAATCCCAACAAATTTCAAACCTGTGTTTTTTCTGGCCGAACTGATGGTTATTCACCGTCTTTTCTGACTGGTGAATCCAGCTTGGCTACGTCTGACACATTTGAGATTCTCGGTTTAACTATTTCAAAGAGAATATATTGGGCTGAACAAATAAACAAAGCAGCGATTGGTGCAGCCAAATGTCTTGGATTTCTACGACGATGTAAGTTTTACTTTAATCCATCCGAAATACTTACAATATATAAGACCTACATAAGACCCAGGTTGGAGTATAATTCTCATATTTGGGCTGGAGCACCGAAAACTCATTTAACTGCACTCGATCGGGTCCAAAACCGAGCATCTCGATTGAAATTATTATCTGATCTTGATTCTCTTTCCCATAGGCGTAATGTGGGAGCTTTATGCGTGTTTTACAAGTACTTTCATGGTCATTGTTCATCGGAACTTTATGAATTTATGCCTGGTTTGTCAAAGCCCGCACGTAATTTAAGACGCCTGGTACACCGATACAATCTGGAAATTAAATTCGCGAAGACCAATAAATTTAAAAATTCATTTTTTGTTAGGAGTACGCGAATGTGGAATAAACTGAACGACGAGACGTTTCCCTTGGAATACAATTTACAGAGATTCAAACTTAATATCAAAAGTAAACAACTAGAAGACTGAAAACCTTTATTCCTTTTATTCCTCTCTTACCTTTTTCCCTCCTAATCCTTCCTTTTACCTTTTGCAGTAGTGCTGTGTGTTTGTTGCTAAAACTTTCATATAAAGGATATACATACATATATCCTAAGTGCTCTGAACATTTATATAAAAAAAAAAAAAAAAAAGAAGTAACCGTTCTATGCCCAATACGTCATGTAATCGAAAATTAATACAAATTTGATTATAAAACAATTGAAAAAAATATACGGCTGCACCCTACTTCGCCATCCGAACTCTACATCAATTATCAGATGACGAAAAAACCACTCATCCGGAAGCCAGCCATATCCTAAAAAACGACTTCTACGTAGATGATGTACTAACCGATGACGACACAGTAGAAGAAAGTCAACATCTTCAGACACAACTAATCCATCTACTGGACAAAGGTAGAATGAAGCTGGGGAAATAGGCCAATAATCATCCAGATATCCTAGAAAGAATTCCGGAGTCCAAGAGATTGTTCGCTAACCTGAATTTAATAACTGAAGCGTCAGTGAAAACGCTGGGAATTAACTACAATCCAGATGGAGATCATTTTTTTGTTTTACGTAAACCTGCCGCCAAACACAATACAACTAACTAAGCGACAATTCCTGTCCGAAATGCAAAGGATCTTTGACCCACTAGGGTGGCTAACACCACTTACAGTTAGCTGCAAAATCATGTATCGCAGAGTTTATGGAGGATGGGATGATAGTTTACCATCTGAGTTTTCAGACAGATGGGATCGTCTCAAAAACAGAACTTCGAGCCACTCAGCTGTTGCAAATTCCGCGATACATCCAATATTCCAAAGCCAATTCCACATTTGAGCTTCTTGGGTTCTGCGATGCCTCCGAGCATGCATACGCTGTAGTAGTGTATATCAAAACCATTATTCTAGGAAAAGTGGCGGTTCAGCTCCTGACAGCGAAATCAAAGGTAGCGCCGACCAAAACAAATCTGACAATCAACTTCAATGCTATCATAGCGATCGAACTGCCATTATAGTGCAAGCATGGAACTACCAACTATATGAAGCCTTATCCGTGCCAATTATCTTCAACAACTCGCAACTAACCATTCATTCATCAACCTAATACATACTGGATGATCAGTATCGGGAACGCTTTGGTCCAATCACGTCTGCCGAACAAGCAACATGCAAGAAGATAATTGAAAATATTTTATTATGTGACTTCCCTACGCTATATATCCGCCATGGCAGACACACACAATGTGGAATCTCCATGTTTTTAAATATTTCGGTTCAACATGAGTGCTGTCATATAACGGTAGCACCACCACAGAATTATTTCATCAAGTTACACGCACCAAATCAATGGGTCTTCGGAGTTGATAAGACACTAATAGTCGACTTTATTTGCAACTCGAGAATCTATCCGTTAAACATCATTTAACATCTCGCGCAACATTTCAACTTTATTTTCATTACTCCAGACACCACTCAATTGGAAAAGGGCATCAACTCATTACAAATTGATTAATCCAGAACTCTAACTTCTCATCACATCCACCATTATGTATCACACATCATCTTATGGGCACTTATTGGTGCTGATTTTCTACCTGTGTCAGTTATGCTCCAAACGACTTAAAGCATTATCACTTATGTATATTATATAATTGTGGTCTTGGATTCAGCAGATTTGAATAAACTATCTTAAATAATCTGAAAAATATTCTAATACTTCGTTAAACGCTATGAAATCGTTAGAAAATGAGGTCTCATGTAATCTCACTGTGGAAAGTGAGTCACGCTATCACCGCAGCATTAATGCAAAAACTGATTTAAAACTATATGGTAGTTGAGTGAGTCAAAATTTATAATTTGGCCAGTTAGTTTTATTTGGCCAAATATTAAGTTTATAAAAAAATAAATGAATGGCGAATTACGATCAAGTAGCAAATCATCTCACAAAAAGTGTTAACGTCTAATCATAAAAAACGAATTATTTTCGTTTCGGTAATTTTCAGAAATTATCTATGAATATAATTTTTTTCAAGTAAGGCATGTAACCTTCAAAATAATGGTTTAAAATTTAAAAGTTGAATTTTATAATTTTAGTTTTGTAATTTGTGAGTGAGATCTTTAAGAACAACGGACGGGGAAAAAAATGTTTAAAAGGAAGTTGAATGACGATATGATTTTTTTTTTCTCTATATACTTTAACCAATAATTTTTAGATTGTAATACTCGTACATATATACAGAAATTAACGAACAATAAAATGTACACTGTGGTCTATAAACCGCAACATTTTCTTCTCCACATCACGTAATTAAAATTCTATTCTTATCAAAATCCATAAAATTCATGGTAATAACATGCCTGCATGTCAATCTATTTGAATGTAAGTCAATCTATTAACCGCGGCGGTATCGTATATGGTAATCGGTATACCATATTTAGTTTACACAAAAAAAAAACGATTCAATACTGCATTTGGAGTTGAAACTAATTAGTTAAAGGAGTACGTGCTTGATACCATTCATGGCTTTAAAATTGTAGCTATCAATAAAATAATTGGTTGGTATGGTCGATCAAAATCTTCAGGTTCAAATCCAACTTGTATATTTAACGGATCATAGACATATGAACAGTAAACATCTTTGAAAATTTATTTTTATAAAAACTAACTACGTGACACACAACACTAAATATTTTTGACATTCACTCGAAACTAAATTATATAGTGTCACAACAAAAATATATAAATTATTTTTTTAAGTAAAGTATCAAAACAACAGGTTTTAGCAACGCGTTCATTTTATATTCAAAGGCCAATCAACTCGCCACTCTATATGTCTCTGGTTGAATTAAGTGGTTCAACATATAGGCACACATGTTAGTCGATCTAAAATAAACTCTCCACATGTTGATTTTTGGCCACACACGAATCTCTTATTCTGTATCATCCAGATATGGTTATACAATTTTTTATTTTATTTTTTTTTAATACAATTTGCTAACTCATCTTATTTTTTATAAATCTACTGACACATAAAATTGCTTAATTTTAATTTTTTTTTTTTTTTTTTATTTATTTATACTTTGTCAATGCTGTGAAACGAAAAATTTAATTTCCGTCATTATTTTGGGTGAAACATGATTTTATCTGAAATCATTATTAAGTTTTGGTATTGTTGTAATATTTGTTTAAGAGCAATCAAGGTTAAATAACAAATTTTTGGATGGTAACAAAAGTACAAAACCGTAATTATCATCTCGTCGTCTTGTAATTCAGATGAGTTAATTTTGAAGTGGATGTTTATCGAGTTTTTGGTAATTTGTACGATATTAGAGCTTAATTTCATATAAAAGAGCACGAGAGGTCTATTTAAAATATCAAAAAGGTATTTATGTTATTAATAAATATTTGAGAGCAATGATATCGATAACATTTCTTTTGGTCTAGTGGACTAGGTGTTAAAATATTTTTATCAAAATATTGTTTGTATTTTACAAGATTAGTGTATGCTAGGTTTGAATGCTAATCATACACATTTTAAATATTCGTTGCTGTAGAAACTAGCAGCTAAATAAAGGCAAGCTCAGAGATTAAAGTTAAATCAAAGTTAAATAAAAAATCGATTAAATCCTATGAAAATTGATGAATTTAATTGTATATTCAATACAACACGTAATAGTGGCCCGATTGTGATGAGTGATATCTTAATCAAGAGCTCTGAACCTCAGTATAAATTCTGTTAAAAAATATATATATATACATTTCACCAGATTATTTTTATTGATTGATTGATTGAATGATTGGTTAGAATGTACAGCCAAGAACCAATCAGAAACTCCCGAAACACCGGACACCACCGTCCACTTGTCTTACATATAACAAAACCGAAGGAGTGAAAGAAATGTACTTATGACAGTATCAACCTGGTTTCTGCCACCTAAGCGATCGATAATCAGTATTTTTTTTTTTGTGGTGTAGAGAAAAGTTAGTAAGTAATGACAGAATTGATCCAATTTTCTGGGAGCCAATATTTAACTATTATTAGAACAAAACAATCAAAATTTTACTGAACTACTCTGCATTCTGACGTCTCTTATCTGCAACTCCAGATTGCCACTATTTAACTTTAACCTATAAAGGTTCCCTAAGAACAAAATCTATTAATGAACTGATTTCACAAAGCCGTATGCTGTAACAGATGGCATTAGTCACCTATAAATTACAAATTTATTATTTCACTTTTATTCATACACTAACATTTATTAATTGTATTATTGATTTGACACAAAACTTAAAAAATTTTACAAATTAGATTTAAAAAAAAAAATTGATTAAATATTACAAATCAATTAAATTAACCGCTTTACGACCAAAACGTCATATAATCGCCTAAAATCCAATTTATATACACTTTATTTGACACAAAATTTTAACATTTATACAAAATTGACTTTGACAATTGATTAAACATTACAAATCGATTGAATTAACTGTTTTATGACCAATATTTCACCAGATTATTTTTATGCAAAAAAATTAGCAAAGGGGTTATGTTTGTGGCGACCTTTATACCCTGTGCGTCTTAAATTAGTATTTATTAAAATAATGTAAAATTAACTTGCACGAAAGAATAATTGTGTACAAAACCAACTTGTTTTGTCAATATTTTATTATTGTAAAAACTTAGTTAACTTTAAAAATCTATTGTTTTAAAAAAAAAAAAAAGCAAATGTTTTATATACGATTTTAATTTAGTATTTTCGCTCAAACTGTAAAGACATAAATTTTTATTTTTTTAAAATTTAATCTGAAACCTCATTGGAATTAAATTGTTTCTGTGATTTACTTTATTGCCAACTATATATTGTGCTTTGTAAAGGAATTTCATAATATTATCATTTTATTCAGAATTAAACCTGTTAAGGCAAAGACAAATCTTTATAATTAAGTGCCATTTTAAGGTTTTGGGCTGATAATTTGATTTTATTTGTTCGACTGTTCGTTTGATAATGATATAACATTTTTACTTAGCAAGAATTCAAAGTTAAATCTGCTAGAAGATCATATAGCTAACTATTTCCCGGCATCTTGTTGCAACACGTTTCGAATTTTAAATTTATTTGCTTAATTGACTACATGTAAACTAAGTGTCATAATTTTATCATTACAAAATAATTAAATTTAAATGGTAAGTAATACATTATACAATTTGAAATTTAACAAAATACATAATAATAAATTTAATATTCTAGCTAAATGTTCATGGCAGTCCGCTTTCAGGAATCTTTGAATCCAAAGTCAACGTCTCACGGGGCCTTGAACTAGTAAATTCAACCGCTCCCTTGCATGTAATTTGTGTTGTTGCGTTAATCGGCTTGTTGTTTCGTCGATATATTATTGAGTATATATATTGTAGTTAAATAAAATATTTAAATGAACTGAATTAGTTTGAATTATTTATTATTTATTTATATTTTACCTACAGTTATTATACAATTGGTAAATAATAAAAAATGCAATACAAAATAATACAATTGATTGAATCGTTGTAATTTTAGTTAACTACAAAGATCTTTATATGGTGGAAGAATATATTCACTTAACCTAAAAGTAGGTAAGCCTTGAAGCGCATATAAAACAAACTGCTTCTAAATACTTTCAATTCTGTCCGAATGACATTGATAGAATGGGGACCAAACCTGAGAAGCGTACTCTAAAATGGATCGAAGAAAGGATACATTCTTTACAGTTTCGCTTAATAAAACCCATAAGCCACTGTGGCTAGTTGGTATTCTTGTAGAAGCCATTTTTTGTGCTTTCTCCACAGGATGGTCTGATATGGATGATGTTTATCTTGCATCTTAATTTATCGATACATGTTTTCGATATCTGCTGAAAAAACTACTCGATGTTTCCTCCACCGTAACAGAATGGTCCATAAATCAGCTTGTAGTGAAAGACCTATGAACATGGTATCGTTTGGACTCGGATTTGTCGAGATTTTCATTGACGCATCGAAAACCACTCGGATCTTTGTTGATTCTGGTGTTGTTTTTATTACCGCATGATGGGGTAAATAATGTCTTCCGGTAAATGGTTCTGCTAACTTCTAATTGGTCCAAAGTGTGGTATTCCGTCATGAACTGGTATTCCTAATTTCTTTTCTAGTTGAAAATATCTTTGCAGTGCCCGTTGCCTTGAACTGTCTACCTGATCAAGTTGTTGCTCCTTGAATGGTAGTTGCACCACATATTACCCGTTTGACTCTCTTCTGGTGGTGTTCTGGAATATTTGTTCACACATCGTAACTTCGCTTGAACCTGCGGCGATAGGTCCTGTAACTTCTTCCAGTTCCCAGAATCGGTTCATTTTCGATTTAATCTTCATTGTACCACTGTGAACCGTTTGAACATGATGCATTATGTTTATTTGATTTGGTCCATAAATCACCCAACCAAACCTGGTGTTGATTGCACTTGGTTTCCCTTTGATTATTTTATTACTTATCAAATCACCATACATGACGGCTCCCAATAATATCTCAAAAGGTGCGGGGATATCAAAGTTAGGGTCAGCCAAAATTAACTGCTCCCAAGTTTTGTTAGCGCTGCAGATGATTGCCCGTTCCGGAATCTCTATAGTAATTTTCGGCAACACATAAGCTTCAACTTTTAATCGGTTTGACGATAAAAAGTGTGATTGAATGCATAGTTGTATCATAGCATTTGCTGGGCTCGTGTTGTTAGCCTCGATTCTTGATATGTGGATGTTTGTTTGGCGTAACATTAGTCCTAAGCGTTGAACCGCATCTTCCGTTAGTAAGGAAATCTGTGACCCCTGGTCTATCAATGCTCTCTTGGTGATAGATTGTCCGGTGGCTGGATTCACTCTTACTACTGCTATTGTGCTTAAAGGACGATTCCTGCTAATTATAAAAACCATTCAAAAATTACATTACAAGAACTGTGAACCACAGAAAAAAATTGGACGACAAGGTTTCTACACCACAGCAAATCAGGTGAAGTTGTAGGACGATATGGAACAGCTTAATAATCTAAATTGCCACTTTGGATAAGAACGGTATCTTTAAAAAAATTAAAACATCTTTACTCGGGTATGACGATAAGTCAGAAAGTGTATGTGCTGTTATTTTCTGCAATCCATTAGGATTATTAGATGGAAAAGTCACACAAGGCTGTTGATGGCCAAAAATAAAGTAGGAGCTAAGTCACTATCATCACGGCTACTTTAACGTTTAATGAACAAAGTTATAAAAGCACTACAAGTGATTTAGACATGAATAGATGCAACTATTATTTTGACAACTATTATTTTGAGTTTAACTCTAATCGGATATCAAACATTCAAAATAACTCTTAAATTACCGAGCACTTGGCACAGTGATAAAAGCTGCGATGTTTGGGACTGGAGGTACTGGGTTCGAATCCCAACGGGGGAGGACTGCAAAAGGGATTTTTCATCACCAAATTACGATCAGTGATGACGACGAACACAACTATGACCCCCTGTTGGAGTGCAGAATCCATGGGCCGAACCATCGTCCGTGTCAACACAGGCTGGCTAAAACAATGCAATGTGCAGATGGAATAAAAATCGAACCTGTATTCGTGCGTCCTCGATTTGGCTGGTGACGGTGTAAGGTAGGACGTTAAAAATTAACCGCGATAAAGTTGGGAGAGCTTTGGCCCCAGAAAAGTTAGCGGGTTTCAAACACAAAACAAAACAAAAAAAACTTTTAAATCAAAGGATGGAAAACCATAACCTCAACCTAGCAGCAGATCATGTAGAACTCACATTCAGAAACATAGTAAACGGTTAAATGGTAGTCCACCCTGCAATAATTAAGAGACCCGTAACAAATGAATTCGGGTGCTGCTTCTGGCAAATTGGATTATTTAAAACGTAATTGTTTATCTCAATTAATAATCAATTAAGAAGAAGAAAGTCATTACCTTGGCAAATACATTCCAGGACAACGATGACACCTTAAGAGTAGAAGGTTGCTCTTGGCACCAAAACATTAACATAAGCATTTATTTAGTAACTTTCTAATTAACCAGAGGAACTCAAAAAGTAGGAATCACATTCAAAAAAGCATTTTTTGTTGCCGATTCTAATGTGAACCTAAAAAAAAATCTATGTGCGATGTAACTCCTCGTAATGCTATTTTCTCCGCTCACGCTGTCCCCATTGACTGATTGACAATGATTCCACCAACAAACGTGATTGCTGCTATCGAGTGATATCGAGTGAATTCATCACAGTTCAACCGCATCTTTACCACATCTTCAAAGCAAAATGTCAGTAAAACAAAACTAGACGATCATCCAAGTTCAGTG
Source organism: Tipula confusa (assembly GCA_963556175.1). Taxonomy (NCBI): domain Eukaryota; kingdom Metazoa; phylum Arthropoda; class Insecta; order Diptera; family Tipulidae; genus Tipula; species Tipula confusa. The sequence goes on from OY744476.1 coordinate 45,359,571, forward strand.
GAATTGAGGAAATGAGATGTTTGACGGCGACGCAGGTAAACAGTAATGCGCCATAACTTTTCATCAACTAATCTGCCAGTACCTACACAGTAAAATGGCAATTTCCAACACTATATCAATGATAATTTAATCGAATCAGATAGAAATCGTTTTTTGTTAGAGCAGAACGAGACCATATTTCGCTGTGCTATTTTTGTCTTTCAGGTTGGAAATATTTTCTAAGAAAATATGCCACACCATTAGTGCCACTAAGACATTTAACGCATATGGACGTTTTAGACGATTCGATTCTCGGAGGAAAGTTGGCCGATCATGTTGGCTGATCAGAATTGGTTGTGGAAGCACAACCAATTCTTAAATTGAGAATGCTGATTTGTGTTAAAGATACACCTGATTACGATTTATCGAAAGAAATTGCCAGCATCAACAGATTCATGAAATGTAAGCTGTCCGATGATGCGGTAATTTGCCAGTAAAAGAACTAATATTGTCGCCAAAACTTCTGACTAGTTCTTCAAAACTAGAGGTTAAACGTTCATTCCGAAACGCTAGATATTAAGCTGTGTGGTAATAACTAGAGGATCATAATATGCATGGCCAAGTAGTGCTCAAAAAACGAGCAGAGATGTTTTTCAGTTTGACAGAATATATTCGACAGATACAAATCAAATAAGAAAGCTCTACCTTACAAAGCTTTTAAAGTTCTTCATATAAATTCTGCATGCTAATGACAATCTGCCATCTGCTACTGAAGCATTTTTTTCATTAATGTGCCTTTATTACACACGTAAGCATGAACAGCATATATTGCGAGTACGACGCAGACAGTTTTTTGCAAGAATATCAATAAACACTGAAATTCCTACTGTCGTTCCTACAAAGTAGCTGATCTCCGATAACTAGTTTTGCAGATTTTTTGTCCAATATTTTCGTTTTGCGGTGAAAATTATCTGTTGGCAGATACGAGACAGTTCTGCGATACTGTCAATATTATTTTAATATTTTCTTTGATTGGTAACCAAATTACCAATGCCGCAGATTGTTACATATCCAGAAAAATTTTCAGCTGGCACTACAGAACGTTGAATACTACCCTTAAATTTTTGCTGAAAAAATAGCGCACTTTAGGATTAATTAGTGTTGTCAGTGAACAATGGAAAAGGACCTTTCATCAACCTGATAAATTGCAAACCACTGCGCTCGATATCTCGAAGGCATTTGATCGTATGTGGTACAATAGTGCGCAGTGCAAATTGAAGGCAGATAGCCTTCACTGGTCGTTAATTTTATATTAAAATAGAGAAATCCAAGTGGTGGTAGATGGTCTGACTACCACATTTTGTAAACGCTGGTATCATTCTGGTGTTCGTTCTTTCTCCGATCCTTTTCTTAATTGTAATCAATGATCTTCTATCAGCAACTCTTTATCCAATATACTCCTATGGTGATAGCAGCTCACTTTCCACCTCATACTGTTTACCTTCATCTTTATTGCGGAACGATTTTCTCATCAAATTTCAATCCTGCGTGTTTTTTATGACAAACCAAAGGCTATTTGCCGTCTTTTTAACTGGTGAGTTCAGGGCAGGCGTAATGTAGGGGCCTAATGTGTGTTTGATAAGTAATATTATGATCGTTGTTCCAAACTTTATGGATTTGCCTGGTTTATCAAGGCCGACGTTTAACTAAAGACGACTTGTGCACGGAAACAAATTAGAAATCTAATTTAAAAAAACCAAAAAATTTTAAAACTCGATTTTTGGTTGCAGACATTTACAATTTACAGCCCAAAAAACTTGATCAGTAACCGACCGATTTAGACAAAACCCTCCTTGGTAGTTACCTATAATTTCCCTGCCCGGAGAATATTTCTCCTCCAAATTATGTAGAACAGTATTTTGTATGCTGTGCTAAGGAGCTACCTATGACACGATAGTTTTCACGTTTTGAGTGATCTCCTATTTTAAGGATAGGGCATAACGTGGCCTTTTTCTGTTCATTGTGAATTACTCCGCGTTCCCATTTCAATCGAATAAGATTGAAAAGATAGTTTGACAAAGTATCCCCTCAGAATATCAAAAGCTGATCTTAGTTAATGCAATCATCTCGAGCAATCTTTTTTTGTGATGCCTAACTTGTAAGGAAACTGCCATCTTAGCTTAGCAGTATCTAATTGATCGTCACTGCCTTCATATTTGGCAGCCGTCCCATAAAAAATTACATCTTGGATGACCTGATACCTTCCCTTAGAAATCAACACATGGTTAATTTGACTTCGGGACGTCTTACGGAGGTGTGTCCATGTTGCCAAGTGGGTATTTTTATTGGGAAAGAATATGCTAGTCACAATGAGGTCGTGCACAATTGCAAAGTACATCATTATTTCCCCATTATCAGCCGCTAGATCGTGTTAGGAGAACAGACCTATGTTTTTACATAAATCATTCTGATTTTTGCCAGCTCTACCATTAAAGCCACTAATCATTATTCTGATATCGTGTTTTGGTATGGATCTAATCAGATCATCTAAAATGTTATAAAATTATACAAATTCAGTTATCGGCTGCTTTAAAAATTTTGTAGAGTACAGCGAGTTTCAAACGATACTCTTTCATGGCTTTTATAGTGTCATGAAACGCGTCTAATTTCTGCGTTACAGTTCTTCAAAAACACTCATAAAACATATTAAAAATTCATCGTATTATATTTAGGCGCACCAGAGTCTAGACAGTCAATAGTTTTATTAATAAAACTGTAACAAATATAATTTTATTATCAAGCTGATTAAGTTCAATTCCACTGTCAGTATAGTTACTTTCAATTTCACTAATTTAAAAAAAAAAATAAAAATACGAAACAGAAAAAATTCAATCTCTTATATCAAAGTCCACGTGTCTCATGCTGAGCCATAGAATATTTACTTATCCTACACGAAAATGTCTTGTTATATTTGCAAGACACACGCCTCGTTATGTGATTTAGATTGACAAAAAAATAATCGAGCTAATGAACTATTTCCTTGTTATGAACCCGGCGGTGGTGTAGTCTATACATACAATAAAACCAGATTAGTTTATATACAATGTTGCAAATTAACGAATTATTTTAATGTTGTTGTTGTTGTTTTGTCACAAGTAAATAAAAAAAATTGCATGAAAAAAATCTAATTGTGTGATCGCTGAATGATCAGAACGCGACGCGATAAATATTTACATAATTTTTCGTAACTTATAGTATTGCATGGTACTAATCAAATTAGCATCTGTATTATAAGATTTAGCTATGGATGAATTACTCATCATCAAGTTCGTAAAAAGTGAAAATATCTTAAAGTAAACTTATATATTGTGATAATGATTAGCGTACACGGTAGTTATTGGTATGAACATGTTTCGATCACGTTTCATAAATTTGGTGATCGTGATACCAACCGTGATGTATAGAACACGCGGTTAGCAACAAATCGGTTTAAATTTAAAGCTATGATTTTTTGATTTTTTCAAGTATAGCAAAGTGAAAGCCTGATAGATACGATCAAGAGATGAACTTATGGTACCAATAACTGGATTTTAGCCATGTTACGGACCTGAAATGGTTTGTAAAAATCATTTTATTATGATTAAATATAGCTATGTACACATCTAAAACGGTTGACGTCATTATAAATAAAAAACGATTGACCTCTTTTTAGATTTTATGTTCATATACTCGTATATACATTTATATCATAAAACTTGAAAGGTTGTCAGATAACCTTATCAGTATATAGTGTGACTGTTTATAAAATTGTTTTGATTCCGTGGTTGAAAATTTAAAATCATCATCATCATCATCATCATCATTTGCATGCATGAAATCGATACAATTTTAAATTATATAGACCGAGCGCATGTGTGTTTTGTATACACAAACTATAACTAAACACATAAATGCACGATATAATTACAATCGGGCACGAGATTAAAAGTGAAATGTTTTTATTTTTATAATAATTTATGACTGATAGATGATAAGAAAATTTTATTTGACTGATTGGACACACACACACACATATAAATTACATGTAGGGAATACATTGTATATACTTGTTGTGTAACCTGCCGCAGTGTAACAATAACCATTGTTCAGGTTAATTATGATGATGATCGCACGCAATATTTGTATGCCCCTTTGTGTAATCGGTATATATACTAATTAGTTTGTCTGTGAATCATTAACCTAGAGCACAATGATGGCAATGACACTTTCAAGAAAAATCTAATTTTGTAAAATGTATAATACCGCATTATGAAATCTAAACCGAAAATATGTATCGCTGGCATTTCTAAAATTGAATATGGTTGAGTGCCAAATTATTTCTTGGAAATGATACATCGAAGGCTTAAAAAATGGTTTTAATATGTGCTGTGTATGTTTATGAAATTATATTTTCAGCGATTAAATGACGTATAGATCATAAAACGGTTAATTCAAATTATTTGAAAAAGTTTAATAAACTTTTTTTAAATATAATTGGTATTCATTTTAAAGTTTTGCGTCAAACAAAATGTATATAAATTAGATTTTCGGCGATTACATGTCGTTTTGGTCATAAAACGGTTAATTCAATTGTTTTATCAATTTTTTAAAATCTTGTATTCATTTTAATGTTTTTTTTTGGAAGAAACAGAAGAAATTACGCCCCTCCCGAATAAAGTCAAGCTAATTTTAAACACCAAACCGAATTGAGTATTGTCCAGCAATGACCTGAACTGCTTTACTTTAGGTCAATCTTTACAAAGTAATAATTTCAAAGTTTTCCGTTTATATTGTCATCTTGGGTCTACATCTGGAAACAAGGTTGACATTGAATCAAAGTAAGCAAAGCGCCAACAAATGAAATCGGAATAAATTCTTTAAGTTATAATTAGACAATAAAATTCTACCATGGAAAATAATTCAGTGGCTGCTCGTCATATGGGGCAGAGTGGGCTGAGGCCACCTTAATAATAATAATTAACAATTTATTAAAAAGTATTAGTAGTAAATAAATAACAAATGACGTAATTAAATATGTGGATTTAAATCAAGAAATATAATATTTCCCTCTGTATTTATAATTTTATATGGAAAGACAGTGACGTATTTTTAGTATAAACGTAACACAACAACAAATTAGAGAAAGTATCGTCGATTGTCTACCAAAAACCAACGATAAAAAACTTTATACTAGATGAGAACAAAGATAATAAGTTAGCTGCTAACTACATTTCATTCTCACGAACACCGTGCATTTATTGCGTTCAATAAATTAGTACTCAATAACGAAAAAGTTGACACATTTGAAATTGTCAAAAAACAAAAATACAACCAGAGTACGAAGATCTCGACGAATTAAAAACAGACATCGAGACGAAATCTAGACGAACAGACCAACTCAAGAAACTGTTACCACTCTACATAGTACAGTTTAGCCCAAATACCCCCTTAAATTTGGTGTATGATATAAAAATTTTAAATTACCAAAAAATTGTTTGGCAGCCTCTCAACAAAAATGCAAACATTATGCAGTGTAAAAATTGCCAGTGATACAGTCATACCACATCTAACTGTAATATGAACTTTAGATGTGTAAAATGTTCAAATGTACATACGCCCGGCGAACCAATTTACCCAATTTACCAAGTGATGCTGGCACGCCTAAAAAAAATAGAAGTTAGAAAATTGCAACAATATACGGCAAAATCAACGCCAAAATTATTAAGCGCCATTAAAGTGACGAAAGTAACGGTACCTTGGCCGAAATGATGAAAGGAGGACCAGCTCTACCACAACAGCCACACTAGCAAGGTCAACAGCAAAAACAACAAATCAACGAGACGACCATCCAAAATTTGACAACACGAATTGAAAAGATGGCAAAAATGATGGATCAAGCACTGCAATGCTTATAAAAACTGGAATCAAATACAAAATTATAGAACCTCAAAATTGAGTAACCTAGAAGGAATCGAAATTGCCATTGTTAAATTAAAACATATTTCTAAAACAAATTTCGGATGACCATTTCGTTGAAGAATGGAGCAAAATTTTTTCTACACTAAATTTAAGCAAACCGAATTGTTACTACATTATAGCGGGCGATTTAAATGCTACACATGTAAATTGGGAAAACGCTCTAAAGAAGTCGAGGGGTAATCGATTAAATCGGTGGATGACCGAAAATGAGCTTGATTATCAAAGAAAACTCTATAAGAGTGACAAACCGACGATGATTCGTTCCAGCAACTATATCGATTTAGCCATCACAGATACACGAATCAAAATTCAACAAGAAATTTTGACTAAACATTTCTTTTGACTTGACTTTTGACTTGACTTTTGACTTGACTTTTGACTTGACTTTTGACTTGATTCTTGACTTGACTTTTGACTTGACTTTTTGCTGGACTTTTGACTTGACTTTTGACTTTACTTTTGACTGGACTTTTGACTTGACTTTTGACATGACTTTTGACTTGACTTTTGACTTGAGTTTTAACTTGAGTTTTGGTTTGTGACTTGACTTTCGATTTGACTTTCGACTTAACTTTAGACTTGACATTTAACTTCTTTTGATTTGACTTTTGACTTTTGACTTGACTTTCGACTTTACTTTTGACTTGACTTTTGACTTGACTTTTGACTTGACTTTTGACTTGATTTTTGAATGACTTTTAACTTGACTTTTGGTTTGTGACTTGACTTTCGACTTGACTTTTGACTTAACATTTGACTTGACTTTCGACTTAACTTTTGACTTGACATTTAACTTCTTTTGATTTGTCTTTTGACTTGACTTTTGACTTGACTTTTGACTTGACTTTTGACTGGACTTTTGACTTGACTTTTGACTTGACTTTTGACTTGATATTTTGACTTGACTTTTGACTTGGCTTTTGACTTGGCTTTTGACTTGACTTTTGACTTGACTTTTGACTTGACTTTTGACTTGACTTTTGAATGATTTTTGACTTGACTTTTGACTTGACTTTTGACTTGACTTTTGACTTGACTTTTGACTTGACTTTTGACTTGACTTTTGACTTGACTTTTGACTTGACTTTTGACTTGACTTTTGACTTGACTTTTGACTTGACTTTTGACTTGACTTTTGACTTGATTTCTGACTTGACTTTTTACAAAATCAAAACTGCTTTTGGTACTAGATCTATATGTTGACTTGCACTTTATATACATAAATTATAAATTTTTGGACCGCTTCATGAAGTCTTATCATTTGTTGCCATTCAATTCCGTTGTCATAATTAAGTTTCTTAATAAAATACAAGCAGTTAGAGTACTTATATTGAACTTAGCACCTGCTAAATTTAGATCTGGTTTATGATCGATGATTCTGTTTGAAGCACAACGGTCAATATAGTTTTACAGTATTTCCTATGTATTTCAACCAAAAACTGATCAATTTTGACAGAGAATACCTGACTTTAGATAAATTTCATAAAAATAAAGATGGTAAAATTGGGTTAATCTAAAATTTTAGGACTTACGCCTATATAAGATTGACAAGTCTTAGTCCACTGAAATGCATGTAGTTTAAGTTTTGTTTTTTGACTTAACAATAAATTAATGGAACTAAAGCTAGAAATTAGGCCATCTCATTGCGGCATTATACCTTATGCAATGATCAGAAACAGAAACAAAAAAAAAATACTAAAAAATTATCAAATTATTTCAGATTAGTTAGAAAAACATTTTATTTTGAATAATCAAGCAATATAATGAATCTGGTGAATCAGTGGACAAAAAATTTGGATGATGCACACCGGACAACCCTGGAAAATCTTTCTATAAGAATTTTACCCTAGGATTTAAATCCTGGAATTTTATCCTTGGATCCTCGAAAAAAATACTAAGATAAAGATTCTAGGATAAATATAAGAATATCATTTCTTATTTTAAGAATATTGTTTCTTATTTCAAGAATATTGTTTCTTATTTGAAGAGTAAATCCTAAGATAAAAATCGTAGGATAAAAATCCGGGGACAAAATTCGCGGATTAAAATCCTAGGATAAAAATCCTACGATAAAAGTCACGGATAAAATCCTAGGATAAAAATCCGTGGATAAAATCCTAGGATAAAAATCCGCTGATAATAATCCTAGGATAAAAATCCATTGATAAAATCCTAGGATAAAAATCCTAGGATACAAATCCACGAAAAAAAATCCTAGGATAAAAATCCGCGGATAAAATCCTAAAATAAAAATCTGCGGATAAAAATCTTAGGATACAATTCCGTGAATAAAATCCTAGGATAAAAATCTGAGGATAAAAATCCTTGGATAACATCCTAGGATAAAAATCTGCGGATATATTCCGTAGATAAAATCCAAGGATAAAAATCCAGGGATGATAATCCGTGAATAAAATCCTAGGATAAAATCCTAGGAACGCTACAGAGTTTTTGAACGAAAATGTTAACGGCACTGTAATGGACTATACAGAAAAGCGGAAACAGATGTTACCCACTATATTTCGAACAGAGTACCATATGACAATTATAAAGCAGACCGAATCGACGTACATATGTTAAATTTAATACGAAATCACATAAGACGGGCAACGCTAAATTATGACAATTCATTAATCTTCGAACCATACTATTTGGATGCACAATTGACGAACGTATACGCGACCAAAGGGGCAGTACCGGGACCGAATTTATTCGTTTATTTAGATCAAAAAGGATACCTGCAAAACCAATAGCCAACAAATTTTAAGTCAACCATGTACAAAAAACTGTTGAATACATTGGATTTGTTTATTTAAAATAAAAAAAATTAAGTAGTACTCAAATTTCCAAATTAATAGCAGCAAGAAAACTAACACGTTCGGACAATCAAAAATGACATTGCGAAAAGGACACTTGTCCAATTCCACAACGCCTAAGTCAACGTATAACACCATCTACTGGGTTTTGACATTAATGATCTCACCTCAGCGCCATCTCTTATTTATCTCGTTAACTTTCTGTTTTTGCAATTTATTTCACGATTTTATTTCTGAGATTTTCCAAGCTTTGTAACATCTTTGCACGCTTTGTAGCGTCCAAAATTATCAAAACATGCAAAATTTCAAAATTTTCTTTAGATTTTTCTGGAATTTGCCGAGTTTTCCACTTCGATTTTACAATTTTTCTTTTCTAAAGCATTGAATAACCATATATAGAAGTGACACCAAACGTTTTCGCCGCTACTTAGTTGTTATAGCGCTGTATGCATTTGTATCTTAGATAAATTTAAATTAAGGGTTTAAGTATCAACTATATAAACGAAAAAAAAACTTTATGATTTTCTTTTACATTCAGTGCGAATATAAACACATACAGTAGAAACCAATGTCAATACAAAACCAGTGGAATTCAACAGGAAAATCTAAATAAAAAACAAAACGCCAAAATGTTTATGTTTATGTCCAAGGTCATTTAATTCATATTTTACAAATGATTAAGTATTTCAAATTTTCTTGATTTGTTTTTGGTACTTTGTGCTTTAGAATTAATTCTATGGATTTTTGCACGTAAAAGTACTCTTAATGTATGCATAATTAATTTTTTTTTATGTTCTTCAATGCGACAAGAAATTTTGTATTGGTTTTCGCACAAATTATAAAGTTTGTCAACTACTTTGGGTTTGAAACGGATTTTATCAAAATTATCCTCAAAAATCTTAATTATTTTTTTTATTAATTTTACAAAAAACATTTGTAGTTTTTTCATACTAGCGATTTTTAATAAGTAGCTCTGTATGTGTATAGCTTTGATGTTGAGTTGGTTGATCATTGTAAATAAAATTTTTACATATCGTACAATTTGTCTTTTTTGAACAGCATGTGCTAGGTACCCAGAAAAATATGTAATTGACATTGCTTGAATAGTTGGTCAGTTTCATTGGCTTCTTCATCCGTATCAGAGCAAAATTATGAAGTTTTGGGTTTTTCAAAACAAGTTAAAATAGGAAAAAGGGTAATAAAATAAAACATCATGGCTTTTTAGTAACAGTATACAGAGCGTTTTATGGTTATAAACATTTTCCAAAAAGGATTATTTAGATTTTGTTAAATTTATTGTACTTTTTATGTATTGAATGTTCTGATATACAACTCGATCATATTTTTTTGTTTTAAATGAACTGGAGTGGGGATTGTTTAAGTTTATTTCTCCAAGCTATAACCTGCCATCGAAAATCATTCTTTTAAACGTTGCCATTTCAAACGTTGGTTTTAAATCAAGAATCAGTAAATTGACTATTCATTCAATCATATTCGGATCCTAAAAGCATTTCCACATAGCAACGAATGTATGGCCCAACATACTTTCGATACCATTTTTGGTAGGTAATTCTGGAAACGCTTACTAATTTCAGACATAAGCAGCAACTGCTCGCAAAACCGTTGTAAAAATTTACACCGGTGACTGGAGTTGGTTTTTAGGACTGAATTATTCTCCATATATATTTTATGTGCTGCTAAAGCCGCCACATCTAAAATGTTATAAAAAAATCCCGGTGGCCAGTAAGACGAATCTTCCTTTTGCATGAGTATTCCCCCAGCATTTTGTCCATATTGTCCACGCCGCCCTTGGTTCTGTTGTAATCTAGAATCATTGTTGGTTTAATTGCTAATCCTTGTGTTTCCTTATCATAATGCAGGGTAGATAAAAGCATCACAGCATTTTTTTTTTGGAAATATAAGAACTCATTGTGATGTTCAAAAATCCGTTATTCGGCAGGTTGTGTTTTGTCTTGCACGACTAAGGATTCCACTGGTACGAATCGCCGTCTTTTGTTTACTGTTCCTAAAATTGATAAATTGTGGTCGCGCATCAAACTAAAAGCTAAATTGTTGCTGGTGAAAAAATTGTCACATGTATATAACATCGACCGCTACTACTAAAAAGAGTGCAGCATATCTATACTCATAAAGAGAAAGTAATCAAAGAGAATGTGTTGTGAAGTATCTACTTCACAACACATTCTCTTTGATTACTTTCTCTTTATGAGTTTGGAGTCATTCCAGTGTACATTTTACCTTTCAATATAAAAACGAGGAAGTAAAGTCACACACCAACCATACTTTAATTCCATATCTGGCAGGTTTTCATGGAATGTAATGCGTGAAATGTGTACCACCTCGATATGCGAACAGCTGTTTATCAACTGTTATGTTTTCCCCAGCTACAAAACACTCTCGTAGAAGATTCCGATTCAATACAAGACATATATTAGTAATTGTTGCGGACAAGTAATCCCATTATCAAATTCGATATATCGGTTTATCGTATAAAAGCGCTGTACACCCATTGTAGTGCGGTAAAGAGGATGAGAAAGCTATAACGACGGCGGTGACGTGTCGTTATTTTAATTATTCAGAATTGGATGTTGTGCAGTTTCGATCTGATGAGGAATCATAATAATTTTGTAAAAATTATTTGTCATCTCATCAGGCCATGGCGACCGAGTGCTATGTGTAAATGCTATTTTACGCTCTATATATATTCATGTACAGTGTACATGTAGCGTTAGCGAATTATATGAACGTGCACGAAATATGTGAATAATTGATTTTTGTGTTTTTGTAGCGAAGTCGCTACAAAGCATTCTTGTCAAAAAGTCAAAAACAAAAGATAGCTTCCCGAGTGCCACACATTTTTTTGTTTAAAATGGAAGCGATTGAAAAAAAAATACGTTAATTTTGTGGTGCCTTACTTGTCTTTTACAGATAATCTAGGTAAAAAAATAAAATGCAATTGGAGGCGAACCCGATATTTATTACAGTAAAACATGTAAAAGTGACCGTATCTGTAAACTGACCATCTGCAAAAAGTGACTGATTTAAAAGTGACCGCAAACTTTTTCAAAAATGGTCATGTTTCTGATTATTCAATCAGCGATCGTATTTGGATGATGGAAAAACCCTTTAGCATCACTCCTCTATTTGTATTCGAAACCGCTACGGTGTTTTATTGTCGGTGTTTATATCTCTAGTTTTGCGAGTGGAAACCAAATACCATGTACTAAATTTTGCGTGAAGACATTTCAGTTTGGATTAAGGTGTGCAAGGAAAATAATTCTAGTGATAATGAACAGACAACGCGAATGAGCGAAAAGGGAAGGATGGCACAATATGGCAGCGAAACCCTATGTAAAAGCAAACTTGTTGTTAATAAAAATTATCAAATTTTATTTATAATATTAACTTAAAATTAAAATTTAAAACAAAATTTCATTCAAAATCTTACATAGATGAAGATAAAAATTCTGTAGTAAACACAAGGGAACGATATAAATCCTGTTAATTAACGAAAAATATCGTGTGATCAAAAAAAAAAACGATCAAATCGCTGAAAAATAAAATCGATTGATACCAAAAAATTTTATTTTCTCCTTACGAGTAATTATGTTTACTTTGTGATCAAAAGAAAAGAATAAAAAAAAAATGATGCTGTTAGTTTATTTTTGTTTTTTAAATCTTCACACATTTAACTACCTACTAACAAACACATTCACCATAAACACATGCGTTCCAACAAACACATTTTTAAATTGGAAATATAAACGTACCAATTATATAAAATAAAAAATTTTCGTGGACATAATTTAGCAAAGACACAGAAATATTTATTTCGTAGTACAATTTATTAACACTTGGCTCATATGTCGCTGCAAAGTTAGCGGTGTCACCTTCTATTTATGGTTATTCAATGTCTAAAGGACCATCTGGATTGGATACGCGCGAAATTCCGTACAAAAACATCATTTTTCGTTTTTCTAAATTTTGCGGCTTTTCCATTTAATTTTTCAATTTACTTTGAAAATCGAAATGTAAAAAATATCTGATTTCACAATCTCGAAAAACACTTGTTCATAATCGAAACAGTAAATTTTAGGTCAATTACGCATCAGAAAATTGGCGACAAACTGAATGCAAAAATACATCGGGGAAAAACCCAATTTAATATAAACGGAAATTTAAAATAATATTTCTGTTAGTACGCTAATTCTTTGTCTGTGATGGAGATTTGCTGGTTATAATTCGAAAGCTAGTTTGAGATCAAATCTGATAAAGCCGCTATTTTTACAAAGTTATTTTGAACATTTCACGTGATGCGGAAGCCAACGACTATAATTATTTATAAGAGGATTTGCTCGCTTATTATTGGATTAAAATATGATTTGCTTGCAGAATGTACGTACTCTAATCTAGATACACTGTACTCGCTTATTATATAAGCAAAATGTAATCAATTCAACATAATACTGTCTCAGAACTAAATTCAAATATACTATAATGTTGAAGGTGATAATCGTAACTGTGGTGGTGGTGGTGTCGCTCCCAGTGTTATTACCAATGCTATAATATCTATCGTATAAACATAACATAAACAACATTAGATTTTGATCTGTATCACAATAAAATTGCAACACATTTCATGCACAGTAAACAATTTCGTACATGTTTAATTTCATATTGCGGGATTGGCATGACTTATTTGATTCGAATACGATTTAAATTTTTTTTTTATTTCTATTTTATTAGATCGCTACTTGAATTTAATAATCTTATTGTATCTTATATAAAGGGTGATCCAATTTTGGTTTTAAATCTAGAAATTTTTCAAACATTGCACTCGGTTTATGGCATGTTGCGCCACACGTATTAAATGATGTCGTGTGGTTTTTATGATGCAATTTAACTTATAAACATTTTATTTCTAAAAATCATCATCAACTATTGGCAGCAATACTACCAGTTTTAACGCGTTGAGCGGTGGTAAAATGATGATGAAACTAACCGCATTGCAAACATAAGAAAGTTAAATTTGATCACCCCGTATACATTTTAAAATGTTATGATACATAATGCAATAAGAAAATGAACATTAAAATTAGTCATAAACAGGGAATTATATAGTGGTGCGACAAGTTAACTTCGACTTACGTCGCGTAAACATATTATATAGTGTGCGGTCACAATACATCTTCAAACGACATGAATAACGAAGGTAACAAAACTAATTTATGACACATAATTAAAATGCATCCGAATTCAATGTGACATAGTTCGAAGGCCACCAGTATCGTAAGAAATAAGTCAGTATACTTTATTGATAAGATGACATTGAGTTGGTTTTTTTCATACACTTATGTTTGTTCCACTTCTTGTTTTGAAATGGAGGAAATGTTAAATTGCAATAATTCGACAATTTATTGGATGTGGACTATATGAAGAGTATGGTGAAATATTTTGAAGGACACCGTCTTGATGACGCACGTTAAACGTATGATTCATTATGATGCAATATGCAATGTAAATCAGTAATATTTTGTGTACATTGGTAAGGTTATCCAATTGAGTAACCTTTGACGTTAAGACTTGATTTAATGAAACATTGCGCACTTGGTTAAGAACAGTACGTTTTGTGGTTGAATTTTTTGAAAGTAGGAAATGTTGAATAAAAAGTGACGAAAACTGAACTAAGGTTTAATATATTGGTTTTGGGTATTTTGCTGGATATATTAAAGCAATTGTACCAAATCGATAAGAGTATATACAAAGTCGTTTTGATTATTTTCAAATCACCTTCAAATTAAGTTTTGTCACCGATACAGTTGGAAAACGAGCTCTAGGTTTTTAACAGAAGCAGCATGCACATATTCTTCTATAACCCAAAATGAATCTCTTATAGGAACCAATACTATCCTTTTTTATCAGGAAGTAAATTAGAGAGAACAAAATTGTGTCTAATATACCTCGACGTGGTACCATCTGGGCAACGACCTCAGTTGGCTAAATATTAGATGCGAGTTTTAGCACTATAAAATAATCAATATGGCTGGGGGATCTTTTCAAATAGCTCAGTCTCAAACGGAATCTCTGGATACCTGGCGTCCTCCAGTTGTATTTAGCCTTATCCTTGTATTGCGAATCTTTGCAAGGGCAGACCTTCCTTTCCCGCTACTCGTGGGATGAAATATGGATAAATTAAATAAAATAATAAATCAACAACAAACAAAGCGGCCGGTACTCGCTTAAAACCGGTTAACATAGATAAGGAGAAGCGGGTCTTTAGGCCCTGTCATCGACATATGCGGAAATGATGCAGGTCCCTCCAAACCTTCACCAATGCACGAGGGAAAGTATGGAGAACCTTAAAAAAGATAGAGGCAATTCCGTTGACTGGCAAAGACATTGGGCTAAAAGGGCTACTTGTTGTTTGCAGCCTATGCTGGGAGGTTCTACCGAGAGCTCCATGTTTAAACGACAGAAATCTCAGGAAGAATCTCTTAAGGATGTTAAAAGATCTAAATTGCAGGCAACTCCAATTGGATCTTTTAGCGAAGTTTTGAAGGACCCGCATGTCACAGCTGTTATTGATGCGGCAAAGGAGTATGGCACTGCTGATTGGAGGAAGGTGGAAAGGGTTTTATCCGCTTCCCAACTCCTTATTATGCGGGAGAACTCTGGGATTACCCCTTCTTGTCACGATGGTGGTTTGTACAGGAAACATATCCTATTGACAGCATGTGCCAGCCAGAGGTCCCTTGACCTATTTAAAAAGGCAATTAGTAGACTAGAGGAAGTCTGGCCTGTAGCCAGATTGGAAGTTATTGCTGTGGAAAACATACCAAGCATGACGAGGGCTCGTGCGTGGATTCCATATGAGCCTTGTGATCCCACAGAGATTTTGGAATAGATAACAATTAGCAACCGGGAGCTATCTTCCCACAGTTGGAAGATTGCCAAGGTGGATGAGGTTAAGAACCACTTTAGATTTGTTGTGATCATTGTCAATAAAAAATCGCTGGCGGAGCTGGCTAAGACTAGTGGCACTATTAGCTATGGTTTTGGCTCTGTAACGCTTAAGGTTTGTCAGAAGGAATCAATCCAGGGTACATCGACTATGCCCGGATGCTCGGTTGAGGCTGAGTGTCCTAACAACAACAAAACAATGCCTATTAATTTGGATAATGAGTTGTCCAGGTCAATGGAGTCACTTAGTTGTAGACCCCTAGAGTCTTCTGATTCTGGGAATTCAGAAGTTGACGTGGAGAAAGACGATCTAAAGCAGGATGCTTAAGATAATGCAAATAAACCTTAATCACTGAAAGGCAGCATCGGCTGCTCTTATTCTCAAAGGGGAGGAAGATTACATAGATATCGTCTTGATTCAAGACCAATGGGTCAATAAAGATCGGGTTCTTGAGCTTAGAGCTACTAACTATAAGCTGTTGTTTGTGGAAGGTAAATGTAGGATCCGTTCATGCATTCTTGCAAAGAACTATCTTAAGACGTGCTAGCAGTTAGCTTTGAGGTCAACAAGAAAATATTCTGGCTTGTATCAGCATACTAACCGCATGATGGAGAAATCGTTCCTCCGGCTAACATGCGCGACTTAAAAGTGGTTGATCAGGTACGTAGAGTTGAGATCCTCTTTTGATGTGATGCAAACTCATACTACACGATCTAGAGAAACACCGACACAAATGAAGTTAATATTCGATTATATTCTTGGTACTAACCCATCTATCTGGAATTAAGGCTGTAAGCCTACTTTTATTACTAATAATAGACAGGCAAATTTTGAATCCACCTTTGCCTCTAACTTTTTTTGCCAAATAAGTCAATAAATTGGAAGGTGTCTGATGAACACATCATTTCTGATCATTGTTATCTGAATATGGAGTGGGAAAAATACCAACTGCGATACCTTTAGAACTATTCTAGATAATCCTTTATCTGTTGTGGTTCCTGAATCTCCCAAATCTACACAGGAATTATATGTCCTGGTTGATAGGATGTTATGCAAAAGACTCTTCAAAATTACGAGGAGAACTAAACATGACGCAGACTGGGACTCCTATTGGGAAGTCCTCAAACTTTATAAATATAAATTAAGGAATTCCAAAATCAAATCCTGGAGGCAATTCTGTGAAAATATATAGGTGTTTTCCAAGGGAGCTAAGCTATGTAAGATTTTATCAACTTGCCCTGTCATTCCAAGATATCTTCAACGACCGGATGGTATATGGATTACAACGGGAGCGGAATCTTTGGATCTTCTACTGGATGCACACTTTCTGGGCAGTCCCGAGTCTCCACTTGTTATGCCAAGAGTGAACATGGCTTTTGGACTCGGTGGGAACATTGTCAGCAGGATGAACATCGTGCGGTCAGCAAACAGTTTTAAGCCATTTAAGTCAGCAGGTCCGAATGATATTATTCCAGCCTGAAGTTAATTTTATTTTCATACTAAAGGCGGGAAAACCTTCTCACTGCGAGCCGAAAGACCTAAGGCCAATAAGCTTATCTTCTTTTTTATTAAAAATTTGGCAGAGACAAATAGAAGCTTATATTAGAGGCTCGATTGAGCCGGTTAAGCTGTCTACATCTCAGCATGCTTACTGTAAAGTATCTTTAACAATGTCAAACCTGAGGCGATTACGCAGGCACACTCAGATTTGGGAGAATGTATCACTAGACTGTTGGATTGATCAGATGCTTAGAAGCAGGGTCTTTTTAACTAAAATTGGTAAGGCATCCGTCCGTAGATTTATAAGTAGAGGTACACCGCAAGGAGGTATATTATTCCCCCTTCTTTGGAACTTGGTCATTAACGGCCTGTTACCAAGCCTGGAGGGGGAGGGCTTTAAAATGTTTGTTTTTTCGGATTATGTTGCATTTGGTATTTTCTGTAAATATCCAAGTACCCTGAGAGATCTCATGAAGAATGCCCTTAGTATTCTTATCAAATAGACCAAAAGGTGCGGTCTAAATGTTAATCCTCTTAAAACTGAAGTGGTTATTTTTTCCAGTAAGCATAAACTTCCCTTTTCTGACCCACCGACTCTTAACGGAGTTTTGGTTTGAAAATCACTGATAAAGTAAAATTCTTGAGTCTTATTCTGGACAACAAACTAAATAGGAAGCCTAATATGTTGGAAAAGGCAAAAAAAGCCACTGTAACGCTATACTCCTGTAGAAATGCCGTTGGGACTTTAGAGCACTTCAACTCAAGCACTGGAGATTCTCTTTTTTCTTATCTCTCTTGATATTTTAGCTAAACAGATGGTTGCTTGTACAGCTGCTAGGCTCATATCAATTTATCTGTGGACATCTGCAATACTAAGGGCCACTCGTATATTGAAAATTAAAAAAGAATTCTCAAATCAACCGAATAAACCATCCCGTCATCCTAAATCGAGGCTAAATTAATAACTGATATTCCCTCCAGAGAGGACTGGGCGAGTAAAGCAGTTATGAAGCCCGATGCGATTAATTATTTAACGTATGGCTCGAGGATGGATGGTAAAGCTGGTTGTGGAGTTTTCTGCGAGAAATTATATCTAATTCTCTCTTTTCGCCTTCCTGATTACTGTAGTGTTTTCCAACAGAGCTAATTGCAATTAAAGAGGCCATAGGATATTGGCATTTTTACGGATAGTCAGTCTGAAATTAAGGTCCTACAATCAGGTTTTCTTACGTCGAAAGTAGCCCGGAACTGTCTCTGATCTTTTAACGAGATGGCTGAACAGTTCCACATTCATTTTACGTGGATGTCTGGGCAACACATTGAGGAATATTAAAGCCGATGGACTTGCTAGATTGGGTACCTCTTGTAGCATTTTACCTAGTAAGTTGACATATGGGTACCACTTTCTACGTGTAAGCTTCTTTTTAAGGAAGAAGCATACAAAATCTTAAATGACAAGTGGTCAAAGCATAACTCATGCGTCATCACATCGTAGATTTGGCCTATACTCGATTTTAGTTTTTACTCCGAATGTGGCAATTCCTTTTATATGTCTCACCTTGGAGTTATCCATGCTGCTGATGGAGAATTTTGCTTTACGTCTGGCAACTTTTACCTGGTCATATCTACCTCCAGTTTGCGTTATCTTCATCGACGTAGCATGGGTTGTGCATGTTGCTGAAACCAGTAAAAGCTTTAACGTAGCTCTCTTTATATTGGAAATCTGAATCTTCTTCTGGACTAGCGGTAAATATTTCGATTTTAGTGAATTCTGACATAAGTGTTTCAATGCAAGTTAGGTGGGTTTGGAACTCTGTGTCAATTCATTTGCATGATCAAGAAAGGTTATATGTAAGTTTATATGTTAGTCTGAGCAGGAATACTGAGAATATGAGATCAGCTACCTACTACTGAGTTGTACTATTTATGACTGGCCACTTTTTATTTGTGTATATATTATATATTTCACTGTTTAATGATCAAAATTGCAGCTATATAAAATTTTAAATTAATATTTGCGATTGAGTTTTGATGCCCAATGACACTTTTGAATGACGATGAAAATGGTCTCGTTACCACGTGTTGTTTTGTTGAAGAATGGCGAGCTTTGAATTCCTTTACGAATAATGTCCTAATATAATGGATTTTAATCCATAAAATCGATCCGGCTGGAAGGACCAAACGATAAATCCAAACAATAATTGTTGAGAGATTTCCAATCGACTTAGAATGTTGATTACTTTTAATAGAGTGACGTATGATTCTAAATAATATTATAAACGTGTGCCAAGAGGTATACTGAACGCAACCAAATATATATATATATATATATATATATATATATATATATATATATATATATATATATATATATATTTATATATATATATATATATATATATATATATATATATATATATATATATATATATATATATATATATATATATATCAAAAATATGGGTTGGAGTCGAATCTATCTCGAACAATTACTACCTATAAAACCCCACACTAACTCATGTCATTTACCTTTACCCCAATTGAGCACAGTAATAAATTTTCAATGATTTTTTTTTTTAACTGTCGTATAATTTTCTATACTTGATTGCACTTTAAAAAAAAATTAAACATTTTCGACTAACACACAGAATATAATAAAAGTAGAATAAAAATGTTTAATATAGTAATTCGATCAATCGTGCACGACTAATCATGCGCATAAAAAAATAATTATGCATTTTAGAATAATGCACGTAACTACATTAAGCCGATGATTTGTGTGCTGCGACTGAAAGTTCGTTTGTAGCCCAATCATTAAATAAAATGGATTCTCGTATGGTGAAGGCCAATAATTTACATTCGATCTTATACACGTAAGACGTAACGTATAATTACCGCACGTTTAAAACCTTGATCATGATCGATTTAACCTTATTAACTATTTTACAATAATAATATGATCTCGTTGAATCTAAACTAAATTTATAATTAAATAACAAACAATCAATAAAACTTAAATGTTAATCGAAAATGAAAAATCTTTTTAAAGGTTAACCACAAATACGACATAACATAGAGAGCTTAAGAAAATAAACAAAAAACAAAAAAAAAACTAGAAAAACTAAAAAAAAATGCTTTGAGTCTTTTCAATTTTCTTTTCTTTTTTTTTTTTTTTTTAATTTTATAATTATAAAAATGGTTTCTTAATAATTAACTTTTCGTCTTATGGTTTTTTAAGAAAACTAATTAATTAGAGTTGCTTTTGGTATTATGTTTTTTTTTTTTTTTTTTTTTTTTTTTTGTAAAAGATAATTATAAAAAAAATTGGTTTAACATTTCAGTTCACAAAATCCACATTGGATTGTGAAATGTTTGTTCGTTATAACATTGATGTAAATTTATAATGAATTTTTAAAGGGTTTGGTTGTATTGCCAAAGGTTTTTTGCAATTATGTTTATTTATTTATATAATCTTTTTAGAAGTGGACGTTATTACTTTAGAGCACTAAACTGCAGCAACCAGTGGAGTAACGCAATTAATAATATGATTATATCTTTAATAATCTACTTTATCAATTAATTTGACAGCTAATATTGTAAACAAACCTTAGGTAAGTTCCATTAAATATGTATAAATTCTAATATTTAAAATTTGTTAGGTAAATTTGGGGAAGATAACCAACCCAGTGAAATCTACAATGGATATATAAGCTGTTATCTGGAACGCCGATTTAAATAAATTAGATAAATTTTCTAACAGAAGTTTTGCTTTTCATTTTAGGTTACAATACAACCAGAACCAATTGCAGATGCTAGTTTTACTTGCAATGGGAAGAAGACATATCTGATATATTGATCTTTTCTTTTCACCATTAGAGGCTTTGAGGTAAACCACTCGTACTTTTTTGACAACACCCGGATGAATATTTGGAACTTTTCCAAGTAACCAGTGGCTTATTGTTAGACCCCTTTCCTGAACGACTACTATTTCACCGGCTAGAACTGGCCTTTTTTCTGTTAATGAATTAAAAATTGTGCTTAATTTTGCATTGGGACCAAACTTAGTACTCTTGTCACTATACAAATTGTGGCAAACTCCACGCCTTGGTGGAAATATTTTTAACGCTCCCAAGAAGGCATCGCTAGTGAGATCACTCACCACCTCCAGATGAATAGCTTTGATACCCATGCAAACGAAAATACAAATGTATTCTTTATATACCTTTTGTCCTCTTCCTTTGGTTAAGTGGATGCTGAATGAGCCTGCATAGTAAATGTCCGTTGACAGAAAAGAGCGAACCAAGTTCAAAGGGGATTTTGGTAAACTACCCATTAGTTGCTGCTGGAGTGTAGCATTAAATCTAAAGAAAATAACGCACTTATGTAGAATTTGGCTGTTAATTTCCCCTCGGAACCCAATATTTCTGGTTTACAAGACTCATCATTAAAGAAAGCCCAGCATATTTGCTATAGAGATGTTCATCATGGAGAACCATCCAACTTATTCGTGGTTTGCTATGAAGTATATTATAGGGTGCACAAATGGACTTAAACATTTTAATTGACTATCATTTGGAACTGCGGATTTGGTTTTTAATGCTGCTAATTCCTTCGAATAACATTTTTCTTTTGCATAGTATTACCTCAACTTGAATTAGTTCCTCTCGAGAAAGTGATTTACCAGTACAACTAAACGTTTTGGGATCTCTGCACGCTTCAATGAATCGAAGAATGTAGCAAAATACCCGCTGAACCTTTTGATAGGACGAATATGTGCATAAAATTTCACCAATCCATTTGTTTTCGCTTACTGCATGAACATGAATATTGTATTTGTTTCTTCTTCTGCAGTTTTATAAGTTTGGTCTGAACTGGCCACATATGATACGCTTCGCGTAATCAAGCAGGTCCAATCCACCAGGCGTCATATAATGACAGATCAGTCGGAGACATGCTACGCGATTTCAAGTCGGCTGGGTTTGAGTCAGATGCCTCCACTGGTCGCGTATACTGTGAGATTTTATTTCCAACGAGCATACCCCACCACCGAGGATAACTCTGCAACCAATCCACCATGATTTTTGAATCGGTCCAATATTTACAATTGGCAATTTGCACCCACGCTTCCCTGATGATAATGCTGGTTAATTTTGCTAACAAAAGCGTTCTGCATTATTCGAATCTTGGTAACAAAAGCTGATTTAGTGGTGCCACTTTTGGCACCATTCACTGCTGTTGCATGAATATTTTCACTATGGCAGTTACCGGTGACAGAAAACCCATTGGATCGAAGAATTTGCCTCCAGTTGAACATACTGAAATCAAAACTGATCATTTTCTTGATTCCAAAATATTCCAAGAACCTTAACTGCATAATTTACCACGTCTCACTCTGTAATGGGTTTTTCTGTTGTAGAAGCTCTTTTGGCAAGCATTCTAAGGCCAAGGTACAATTTGTTTTCCACTTCCGCAATGTAAACCCATATTTTCCGAATAAATCACTTATATCGGCAATAATACGACTGGCATCCTCTACCTTCTCCGACCCGCTCATTAAATCATCCGCACGTAACAACTAGTTTGGATTATGTGTGCAGCTTCTGAATGTGAATCAGTTCACATTTTAGCAATATTTTCTAAGATATTTTCTAACATTGCTAAATACGAGGCCAATGTTAGCCTGAATTTTACTGTAGTTAGCCGGAAATATTTGATAGGTTCGCTTACGTCACTTCTCCATACAATGCGTTGGTACTCAGTTTCTGGTAGAGCTAATTTTACCATGCTATACATTTTTTCAGCATCTGCTGAAAAGATAACCAGATACTCTCGAAATCCTTGTATGATGGCAAATAAGTTTGGTTGTACCACTGGACCAGTAGCTAAACATTCATTTAAAGAGATACCACTAGTAATTTTGCCAAACCGTCACAAACGATTCGTAATTTTGTTGTAGTGCTATCCATGCATAGGACACCGTGATGTGGTAGGTAATAACATGGAGTAGACACCTTTGGTTGTCAGGAATTTCTAACATATGACCCATTGCTTGATATTCCCTCATGAATTCGCAGTACGACCTTTTGAACTCTGTATCTCGGTGAAATCGCTTTTCTACTCCTTGCAATCTTCTTTTGATCAAAGAAAGAGTTTCACCCAATTGCTTTGGTGAAAATTTTATTAATAAATTTTGTTTCGCAAATGGCTTCCGCAATTTAAGCCTTTGCGCGCAATCTTCGGTGATAAAACTCATATGGGAGTCCGAATCCAGTAAGACTCGACAATAAACTATTTAACTATCCTGATTTAATATGCCAACTACCGCTGTTGGTAAGATTGTTAGTTTGGAAACTTGAAATCCGGAATAGGTATGACATAAGCTATAGATACTTGCATTTCCGTTTCAGTTTAGTATAAAGTTGGTATCGTATACTGCACTACGATATTCCACAATAAACTCAATAAACAGTGGTATGCAACGTCTCCAGTTATCCTGGATGGAATTAACTGCTTTATTCAGATATTCCTCCAGTTTTCGATTAAACCATTCTACAACTCAATCTGATTAAGGGTGTTTTAGAGTAGCTCCCGTCTTCTTGGTGTTGACGGTTTGACACAGTTTTTGAAATAAGGAGGAGTTTCCTCCTTGATCAGAATATAGTTCTAGCGTTACTCTAAATCGGTAAATTCAGTTTTTTCAAATGTTTCAGCAACGGTTCTATTGTGGCCGCAATATAACCGATTTCTATTTATTGCAATATTTTATTGATTCCCAAGTGTGCTCTGGATTTTCCATTGTGCACTTCGTGCAGTCAAAATTCTGGTGTTCGGTTCACTGGGAAAACAATTAGCTGACTGATTGTACTTTTAGGTGCAATGTTCTGTCACTGTAGCCTTCCACCTTCATTCGTACCAATGTTGCAGAACAGTTATTATCTTATTGTTTGACACAGTGCTTGCATTGGTCTGTGCAAGGCCTCTTGAATATTACATATGTGTAACACGCCTCGTATAAGCTTCGTTTTAGTAGTATAGGCTTGCAGTCAGTTAATCCATATTGCTGCATGTCTCTTTGATTTCTTGAACTGCATTAGCCGTTTTAGTGCTGTATGAATTCTTCGAAGAATAAATTTTTATCCGTACAAGTAGTTTTGAAAGTGCTTTACACTATCCACTTCAGCCAATAGCTACCTTAGAATTTTGCACTAGTTCTCCTCAGGTTTAGATTGTGCACGACTTTAGCTATGATTTGCTCCTTGTCTTCTTGAGTTTTTCGATAGAACTACTCCTACACCAATATCGATGGAATCGATATCCAAAATGAAAGTTTGCATGGCTTGTGGATATGCCGATTGAAGAACTGCACAGTTTTTCTTTAATTGATCAAAAGCTTCTAGTAGTTCCAGGGCCCAACTAAATGGATGGCTTCTCTCGGTAAGACAATGCAGGTTTTGTGCAATATTAACAAAATTGGGTACAACTCGTCAATATAGTCCGAGAAAACTTCTTCCCTCTGGTCATTTCTGGTGGTTCACTTCTCATTTAATAAGCTACATTAACTTCAATCTGGATGCTTTGATTGTTTGGAGAACTTTTTGGACGTTATTCACGTTCTCTGTAAATGTACGACCTAGGACGATGATGTCGTCCAAACACACAAACAGGTTTTCTAACTAAGGCCTTAAAACCTCGATTCATTAATCATTTTAGTGTAGCAGTTATATTGCATAGTCCGAATGCGGCATGACTTTAAATAGGTATGTAAGCCATTCACTATATAGTAAACATGCCGTTTCTCTCTATCTTCCGAGTGGATTGATATACTTTTAAATATCGACTTTAAAGATCAAACGTGCTGTCAATTTTGGATCCTGACAAGGGGTTCAAGGTATCATCGATGCGTTGTGAGGTAGAAGAGATGAGTGATCCCTGGTTTATTTACATCCTTATGCAGATATTAGATCTAAAATCAAAGACTCTTTGGGCAGAACACTCGGTAAACCTTGTTAATCCAGATCTACCTGAATTTTTTAAATTCTTGGGTTGACGAATAGACCCACTAGAATCGGTGATAACAATATCCAAACGAGTTAGTTCCAAAATCAAAGTAAAGAGGCACATTGCTTCAGATGAATCACAGGCAGTAACAGATTGCAACGTAGCCTATAAATCATTCCCGAAGTTTCAATCGAACATTGGAAATGATTTTAACACTATCACGTAAAAGTTGGCTATACGTTGCTCAGTAGAAAATTCAGCAGACTGCAGTAGATTTCCAAATTTATCTCGCTAAAAGACAAGAGCAGCAAATGTATGTATAAAACCTATATTTATCTTTTTATTTCTTTAAGTACAAAGGCCGTACCTATAAAGCTTGCTGGAGATTTGCCCAGCGATGTATTTTTAGTATTTATCGAACTCTCCACATTTTGAAGCAGTGATAAAGTCTACCAAATTCCACATCAAGAGATTATTAAGAAAGAACATCTTATTACTCTCGAGGAAATGAACATCTGACTCTCAGAAATATCAAGCATTCTCAATTCTTGACCTCTAAATGTGATAAATGACACAAAAGTAGATCCGTTGACACTATCTCATTTCCTGAATGTTCATCTAGTTACCAAAAAACCGGAGCTTCACATAACTCATCAAGTTACTGAGCTTCACCATAGTTGCAATTAACAAAATTAACATAAGTAGTTATAGTAAAAACCCGCAATAAAGGAATTTAAGGGCCGATACATAAGTTAGGTTTATTGCCGTTATCCAGAGAAAATTCTGTTATTGAATAAGAATATTACCAAGATTATTATAAAATTCCAAACAACAAAACTAAATTTTCAGCTTCAAAATAAAATTCAAGGTCGTCGTTCCATCGTAATCAAATGCTTGTTACACTGTTATGTCCTTTTTGCAAAAATCAATGAATAGCACACGTATATTTGTTGTAGTCTCGATCTGTTTGTAACAGTTTCGATGTTCCAATTTCTGATTCGTGACCGTGTACGTTAGTCTAACCAGTGTTCAGAGCTGCTGGTTAAGGCATACTGGCCCTAAAATTTCCATTTGACAATGATAACACTATCGAAAACCTATTTGTTGCTGGAAAACACACTTTACAAAATTTTATCTTTACTTTGATATCAAATTTCCAGGTAAAAAAAAAAAATTAACCAAAACCACTTTTTCAACAAACTGTCATTCTATTTTAGGGGTAAAACTTATATAAATATCTACCTTTATCGATTTCACATTGAACGACGTTGATATACACACGTGCCATCTAAAAGAAGATTTGATTTTCCCCAATTTTCCTTTTTACTTCTGTCGAATGGAAATTTTTATATACAGTTCTCGTATAAACGAAAAAAATATATATATATTTTCATTTTACCTCTGATGTGATGGTTACTTTTAAGGAAAAGAAAAGTTTCTGTACCGAAAAAAGTTCATTGCCCTTTTTAGATTTTAGTATAAATTTTTTTCTGTGTATTACACTTCATCAATTATGCACGCTAATATTAAATAATTAATTAATTAATTGAACTACATGTTAAATTAATTAATTTAATATTTTTGCCGCATGCTCCATTTGTGTATAATAATAAGTATAGTACGTAAAAATATCGATAAAAAATTTTGCACGTGCTCTATTGTACTATACGTTACAACGCTATTAAATGTACGTGACGCTCATAAACCCTTCGGCTAAGGTGGATATTTTAATGTATACGTTAAAGTAACGCCATTAGTACTATTATGCTATACAATTTTATCGTATAGGATTTTATGCGACCGGCATTTAAATATTTTGTAACATGCAAATCATAATTTACAATTATCTCACATGCGAATTTATTTACACCATCACATACTGCGCTAACTAATTTATAAACCGTTTTATTACGTTATGATTTTGGTTGGTTAATTTCGTTGGTCTTATCACGTAACACCTCCTTATAGCTATATGTTACCGAAATAAAAATAACAAAATAAAAATCAAATATAAACATCCAGACATGTTCCAAAATTGTAGTACATCGCATATAAAAAATTTAATTTTCATGAAAAACTAAAAAAAATAACCAAAACAAAGAAAAAAATTAAAAGTTTATTGAACTTTGCGGTGTTTTCGTTTTTTTTTTAATTTCCTCGGTTGTTTATGTTATAAATTTGGCGAGCAAATTAATTTGTGGGCATCAACAGTTCACGTGATGTTGTGTGATAAAAAAAAAATTGTTTGGTTTATAATTTTAATTGTAAAATTTTTGTTTTTGACCGATAACCGATTTTTGTTTTGTTGAACTTCTAATGTTTATGAACTCAACGTTTTTATTTTTTTCTATTAAAAGATAATTAAATTTGTTTTTATTTACAATTTTAAAGTATAAGATATAAATTTAATTTCTAAGTACGTAATTTGATTTTGTACGTGACATCGTCCTATTACCGTTTATTTTAAACTTGAAAACTATTTCACTCTCAACAATCAACAAGTAGAAAAACTCTCCAATCATCAATAATCGATTGATTGATGAGACTGTAAGATTAAGCGTTTGTCAAGTGTTCCGGATAACACCGGTCCTATTCCCACAACCTTTTAACATTTAACTGTGGGAGAGCATGGATTTTCATATATTTAAAATTCCCTAAAATTAAAATTTATTAATGGGCTAATTTCGTCAAGCTGTAATAAATTAAATAAATGTTTATCTAAAAATTATAAATAATTAATCGATAATTTATTAGTATAATAATATAATAATGTAATTTCTAGAAGCCGTATGCTGTATTAAATTGGATTAGTTTTTGCCTGAAATTTACAATTGAATAAATTATTATATCATTAAAAACATAAAATTAAAAATAATATAAAAAATTATAAAATTCGATTAAACATTACAAATCAATTAACCGTTTTTTTAACCAATACGTCATGTATGCCAAAAATCTACTTTATATACATTTTAATTGACACAAAACTTAAAATTAATACAAGTTCGATTTTTAAAAATGGATTAAACATTACAAATCAATTGAATTAACCGTTTTATGATTTCCGTCAATTAATTTGTAACTTTTAATCCATTGTTTAAAAATCGAACAAGTTTTAATTTTAAAGTTTTGTGTCAAATAAAATGTATATAAATCAGATTTTTGGCGATTACATGACGTATTATGTAATCGCCAAAAATCTAATTTATATACATTTTATTTGACACAAAACTTTAAAATTAATACTAATTTGATTTTTAAACAATGGATTAAAGTTACAAATCAATTGAATTAACCGTTTTATGACCATAATACGTCATGTAATTGCCAAAATCTAATTTGTATACACTTTATTTGACACAAATCTCTAAAACCTTTATTAACATAAAAAAAGTCAACTAAAAAAAACTGAGTGCCATCAAGTTTAATAACAACCTCGCTCAGGTTTACAGATACTCGGTTTATAATTGGTAGTCGAACGTGCAGCTACTGAGAAAACTAATTGGATTTGAAATCAGTCGATATTTGTATGTGTAAACTACATTTACGCATTAGACTAGCTAAACTGTCAATCATTTGTGTTCATGCGCTCTCTGGTGTAAGCCAACCCAAAGATAAAAATTCATTTTACCGCAATTTAGATGACCTGATGTGATCCATATTGGACCCTTAGCTCAGAACAGTGATTGGTTATTTTAAAACTACTAGAGACACCCATTTGACAGGTAAACACGTCACTTAGAATTTAATAATAATACGATTTACAGGCCTTTGCTGGCCCGTAACGAAACAATATTCGGGTTTCATGCGTTGTGTGAGTCTGTCAAATGGCTGTTTTCTTATCAGAGATTGCTGTACCATCTGTTTAAAATCGGCTCGGAGAACCTAACCGGGGGCCAGCTTACTCGCTGTTTTTTGTATTTTATGAACGACATCAGGAATTATCATCAAATTTCTCATTTTGTGGTTGAAAACAACTGATGTATGCCCTAAACATGACAATGATGACACCATCATGCGCAAGATCCTTCTCAGAACTTGATTAGACTAATCGGTATTAGATGTAGTTCTTAAGTGTTTTATCAAAACGTATCGGGGACAAAGTATTTCCTTGCAGTACATCAGAACTGACTGCAAAAATTTCTTATAGCTTGTTCTCAACCTACATTGTGACTGCATTACTGTCATTTTACATAAACGAATATATTTATTAGGTATTTCCAAACATTGCAAAGCAAATCATAAGCTAGCCCGATGGAAAGAGTAATAGGCTTGTTAAAAATCTAAGAATATCTGATGTACTTCACGTACTGTTTCAATATATTAAGAAAAAATCATCCTTAGTGAAAAAACTTGATCAGTGACTGACCGTGATTCGGATGAAATGTTCTTTGGGGACCAAAAACCAGCACTGTATAAAAACAAATTCAGATCAGCCTGATCCGGCTTTATTGTTTTGTGACAAATCGATACTACATCCTCAAATTGAATATTTACTTGCAAAAATTCGTGACATAACAATTGGTTGACAGTTCGAAAATCATATAAAGTATACCGTACTTTGCGGTAGTAGTAAAGTGGTGGCAATGGGCCACTAGTATCATTCAAACTACATCGTTTAGCTCTCAATATTCTTCGATTAGCTTCTGATTAATTTGAACACACGATGACCCAGTGAAATTGTCGACCAAGTAGTTGCACCTGATCCAGTTTGTTACATTGATTGATCACGATAAGTGGCACCAGAAATTACGTTTTTGGGGCAAAAGATCACTGGGCAAGTTACCTTGCCAAGTCAAACCCGTATCAACATTTTTAAAAATGTCAATCGCCGTAATACAATTGATGAATTTAAAAGATTTGTTAGCATTATTAATTATTATAGAAGGTTGATTCATTACATGACAGTTGATCAAAGGGTCCTAAATGATCTTCTGAAAGGCTACAAGAAGAACAGTAAAAAATGATCAAGCTAGAGAAACCTATACATTCTTTTAAAACCTGCAAGCAAAAACTCTACGATGATATTTTGCTAGTACTACCTTTTTTAGCATGATTCAGTAGTTTGTCTCCAGGAACTGAAAACCACATTTCAAATAATTGGTCAAAGTGATCTATGCATTGCTTCAAAATCATGAGAAACTATTTTCACGGCATTTCGACACATTATGACAGATTTCGGTACTTTTGACAGGTACCCTCTCACAATTTAATCAAAAATTATGTTCATGAAAGTATTGATTATGCAAAGATGGCAAATACTAAAACTAATAACGACAAATTACGACAGCTTTTAGGCCTAAAACAGCCTAAATACAAATCTACAGTTTGCTCAAATTCCCATTATAAGTTCAACTCAAATATACCGGTATGTTCTGACGTATTTACTTCTGAAAACTTTTTTTGAATCTATAAACAATCTGTCACACCCAGAAATAAAAGTCTACGTCAATTTTTGACTAAAAATGTCATTTGGTCTTCTATTGCGAAAGATTCAAAACTAATTGCTCAAAATTGAATGTCAAAAATTACGATTTCAAGGCACATTAAATCACCTCTCAGCACTTTTAAAGTTTCATCGCAGAAATTCATCTGGCCATCATTAGATCACTTCTATACTGGGGAAACATTTTATCACTACTTATGCTCGGGTTACGCAATACCAACAGAGATAATATATGAATGCTCACTACGAGTACTGGGATAATTTTGCCCAAAGGTTTCGTTCTCCACACACGTTTAACGGACGAATGCATTACGAAACGCACTAGAACTACGTTGTATTATACAGGTTCTTTTAAAGTAATCAAGCGAAACGAGAAAACAATTGACATTGAATTAAAGGTGAAAGGTTTAAAGCCTTGATCGACCAAATTTAACCCTGTTATTTTCTAAATTTAGATGTTTTTTTTGTCATAAAAATAAAGGAATGTGGGGTCAAAATTGAAACAACAAACCACTACAGAATAGTCTCAACTGAAGAAATCTCTTTCGTAACACCAATATTCCTTATTTAGCGCAACCAACAATTAGACGAGGAAATAATCATGATGCCTGTTAGGAGAGGTGTTCCTTAATATATGGCAGGAGTTCCTTAATATAAGTTAGTGAACCAAATTTGGTGCTAACTTGACAAATGTGCCAACTTCACTCAAAATCTGAGAAATTTAAAAGCGAAGATATAAATTGTGGCTCTTGATTTCAAAAATTGTGAACATTATAAAATTGTTACGAGGACCTTGATAGAACTTGACTTACATGATGTAACTTCCGTATATGGGGATATTGAAAAAATTTAATATTTTAAAACTATTTATAGAGATTTTAAGAATAAAATACTTTTAGCATCGCAAAAAGGCTCGAAAAGTTATCCACCCAATGATAACCACAAGTCCACAAGTAAAACCAAGTTTGTGTTAGTATAGCAACAAATATTTACGTTGCTTATAAAATGATAGTTATATGGCTCAAAATGGTTCTCTGCTTCCGTGATTTGACCTTCTCTTACACTATCTGTATCTTTCAAGAAGTAATTTAATCGAGTATTGTGGTAATGCCTTCCAAGTGGTGCTTTTCCTATAAAAAAATCGCTACACTATCTGTTTACGACCAGAAATACCAGCGACGTCACTTATTTTAATGTAATTCTTAATTTTGTGACTGAAAAACATTCGGAAATATATGTTACTAGCTTAATGCTATAATGACTATTCTCTTGAAATTCCACTGGCTCTGTATTATTTGTAAAATTATCTTTTAAAAGTCAAGTTTTACTCAAAAACATGACAGTCATGGCTCGTTCAATTCAATTTTTTTGAGTTACAAAGATAATTTGTGCTCTGAAATCGCTCTTTCTGGTAGGTCACCAATATGGAAATCGAGTTGAATTGATCTCTAAAATTTTGAAATCAAAGAGTCTGAAGATTGTACAAGTGTATAACTACAGTACTTTTTTATTAATCATCATCATTTACTCTAATCACACAAAAGTTATCCGCATAAGCTATGAACTGGTTAGACTGAATGAATTACCTGATGTCTACCTGCGTTTCACTTTATATGAGATTAAGGACATCTGTCGCATTATTCTTAGTCATATATACTTGCTATAAGAAATCCATGAAAACTTAATTTTGTAAAGATATATTTTGTAATAGTTAGAAGGAATCACAGTTAGGAGTAATAATTTGACCAACGATCATTGACCCTGACTGACCTTGACGGTGTATTAACTCTCTCTAATCCTAGATAAGACAGTTTACCAGAGTTATTGCACTATTTTAGCGATATTCATATTTTCTACCAATAAAGAAAAGTAATGAATATAGTTGTAAAGTTCTTAGTATATTGTGCTTCTGTATACCCATTTTTCATGTTGGTCCTCTTAGCCACAGTAGCAATTTGTATGTAAACAGTATTCAGTTAAACTGTTATATCGTGTACAGTGCTAAAATTCATCCTCGACCTATTTTAAAATTGTCTACACGAGTGCGATTATTACCGGCGCTTACTAGTACCAGTATTACAAATAAAACTGTCAAATTAATTTACATAAACAAAAAGGTTGTTGTATTTCGGTACAATCTGACATTGATGTATGTAACCAATGGGCTAGTAAAAATATTTATAGCATTGATAAATTAAGAAATGACAGCCCAATATAATTAACTGTTCCGCGTATTTTTGTTTTGTGAGCAGCTAAAATTAAATTTCAACAAACTTTTTCAAAACAAATTTATCATCAGGTCAAGTAGTATTAGCAGTACACAATAAATATAAACAATTATTGTAAATAATTTTATTCAATGCTGATTATTTATAATTATATATTATATAGAATTGCAAAATTACTTATTCTCGAAATAGAAATAGAATTAGAATTTTGATTTGACAATAGAATCACGTAGAGAATCATTGCAGATAAATTAGAGATAATATATTTGTGTACGACGAAGAATATTTTTTTTTAGAATAAACAAGTAAACAAAATTGTTCATTGAAATGTGTGACGTTAGATTCTAAGTGCATATACGAAGTACGTGTCTTTGGCCACACAATTTTGTTTACATTTAGCTACCTACCTAACTTATAAATTCATCGTTATTTTTAGGTCACATCACATATAAATATATATTTTTATGTTAACTATCTAAGATACGATATAGATTTAATATATTTTTTGTGCACGATACCCAAACTGTTTTTTTTATCCAACTTATTAGCAAAAAATATTTGTCTGCATCTATAAAATAAAAAAAGAAACTTGTGCCTAGACAAAGATTATATTCGCTCATAAAATATATCGTCTATACGAAATATTATTGTTGGCCCATTGCCATCAAATTGTGTTTGTCGAGCGCACGCTATCTATCTTATATACGAATTGGCGATATAAACATACATACACTTAGAAATCAACAAATAAATTTTTAGAAAAACGTAAAATAAAAAATTTTAAATTAAAAGTTTATTTATTTATTTGTTTGTATTAAATTTTATTTTCGTAAACAATTATAAATAAATCATAATTATTATATAATTTTTAAAAGGAAATAAATTAAAAAATATTATTAATCGGTTTGGTAAGATGTCACCACCTTCTATTGGCACATTACCGAGTGTAACAAAAATGTGAAAAAAATATCGCACGGAAAAAAACTAAAGCCATTTATCTTTGTCACAAGTTTAGAACGAAATTGTTTTAAATTAACTAGGAAAATCGGACCTTAGTAAATTCCACAATAATTTTTTAACCTCCAAATTTACGACATTGTAAATGTAAATGTAAATGTAAATGTAAATATAAATGTAAATGTAAATGTAAATGTAAATGTAAATGTAAATGTAAATGTAAATGTAAATGTAAATGTAAATGTAAATGTAAATGTAAATGTAAATGTAAATGTAAATGTAAATGTAAATGTAAATGTAAATGTAAATGTAAATGTAAATGTAAATGTAAATGTAAATGTAAATGTAAATGTAAATGTAAATGTAAATGTAAATGTAAATGTAAATGTAAATGTAAATGTAAATGTAAATGTAAATGTAAATGTAAATGTAAATGTAAATGTAAATGTAAATGTAAATTTAAATGTAAATGTAAATGTAAATGTAAATGTAAATGTTAAGACCTGAAACATAATCTCCTAATTCTTATGGTTTAGGAAGTAACGAAGATAGGAAGATAGAAAGATAGGAAGATAGGAAGATAGGAAGATAGGAAGATAGGAAGATAGGAAGATAGGAAGATAGGAAGATAGGAAGATAGGAAGATAGGAAGATAGGAAGATAGGAAGATAGGAAGATAGGAAGATAGGAAGATAGGAAGATAGGAAGATAGGAAGATAGGAAGATAGGAAGATAGGAAGATAGGAAGATATGAAGATAGGAAGATAAGAAGATAGGAAGATAGGAAGATAGGAAGATAGGAAGATAGGAAGATAGGAAGATAGGAAGATAGGAAGATAGGAAGATAGGAAGATAGGAAGATAGGAAAATAGGAAGATAGGAAGATAGGAAGATAGGAAGATAGGAAGATAGGAAGATAGGAAGATAGGAAGATAGGAAGATAGGAAAATAGGAAGATAGGAAGATAGGAAGATAGGAAGATAAGAAGATAGGAAGATAGGAAGATAGGAAGATAGGAAGATAGAAAGATAGGAAGATAGGAAGATAGGAAGATAGGAAGATAGGAAGATAGGAAGATAGGAAGATAGGAAGATAGGAAGATAGGAAGATAGGAAGATAGGAAGATAGGAAGATAGGAAGATAGGAAGATAGGAAGATAGGAAGATAGGAAGATAGAAAGATTGAAAGATAGGAAGATCGGAAGATCGGAAGATCGGCAGATATGTAGAATGGAAGATAGGAAGATAGGAAGATAGGAAGATAGGAAGATAGGAAGATAGGAAGATAGGAAAATAGAAAAATATGAAAATAGGAAGATAGGAATATACAAAAGTAGGAAGATAGAAAGAAAGGAAGCAAGTAAGATAGAAAGATCAACTAAACTTCGGATTCAATCAGAAACGGTGTAGAACTGACTAAATGACTACAGCCCCGATTATTATCTTTGGAAAGCAACCAAATAAATTAAAAGACCGTCATGGCTTAATCCTCCAATAAGTATGTAACGTGAGAAATGAGCTCAAATTAACGAATTAAATTGGATAGAATCTATTGTGAATTGAAACAAATAAAAGCAGATATAAACAAACGAATTGGTTTATGTTCAACATCCAGTTTTATTAAATCGAGGTTAAATACCGTATGTGAACGGGTATAAGTATCTTGGTATAACCTTAGATGTTAAACTTTGATGGAAAGTACTAGTTAAGAAGAAAAATGAAGAACTGAAACTCAAATGTAGAAAATTGCATTGGCTGGATGGCAGACACTCTATTAGTATACAACAAGCAGCTACTTGACATGAAAGAAAACTTTGTAACATGTGAACATCTAAACAAAACCAATATTTTACGCAGACTCAAATGAACCAAAACTTTTAAACTTATTAATTTTTAGGACAAACAATACCAATTTGGTATAACCTTCAACTTACCATAAACTGTAGAAATGGGTCATAGATAAATTTTAGTTAATAAAATAAGTCAGCAAAAAATTGATCATTAGTCCAGGACCCTAGATAGTAACAAAGTAAAATAAATAAATAAAATTTATTTAAACAAAAAATAAAAAATAAAAATAATTTAAATAAGGAAAATTTTACTTCGACAGGTGATGTAGTTATCAACGCTTAAATTGAAAATAAAAAACGCTTACTCAAATAAATATGAAGTTTGGCACAAACGGTCTACTTAATAAAATTTTCCATGACAAAATACATAAAATAATAAAACTGTATTTAAATCAATCGGACTCAAAATTGCAACGGTTGTTGCGATGAACAATTGAATTTTGAATTATTTTTTTTTCGAAACAAAATCCGTTACTCTACATTGTTTTCATCTAGTAGTCAATTTTTATTGATTTTATATTTTGTTTGAACCAGTTGCAATCGTGTTCACAAGAGGTGCGGAGCAATTAGTGTTTTTAATATTGTTAGAACGTTATTATTATAATTTTCTTGTTGTTTAGAAATAGTGTGGGGAATATAATTTTAGTGTTTGGTGTAATATTATTATGAAGTTTAATTTTTGACCTCAACATATAAACTGTGGAAAAAGGTAAGAAATTAATATTTTGTTAGATAAAAACAAATGAAATTTAATGGACTAAATTATGGAATATCATTATTTGGACAAATTATAGGATGGTAAATGTACTAGAAACACTGCTTATAATTAACTACAAGTGTTACGCCAATTTATACAGTGTAGTTACTTTTAGAATCTTATTCTAAACGACTTAATTTATTTCGTACAATTTGAAGCATTTTATAGTATGTAATAATGTAGCTTCGTAATATGATTATTATGTTCTACCAAGAAGAGTTAGGTACTCGTAGTTTAATATAATAAACTAATTATTTTTATGAGGTCAAGAAGGATCAGTCTTAGCAGATTTTTTAACTTTTCGGTAGAGGTCTTCTATTGTTGAATTCTACATTTTTTAATATACTTTTTCCATGTAAGCTTGCCAACTTCCCATCGAGGGTCATGCCAAGGTACATATTTAGCTGTATTTGAATATGTTGCTTCTGATAAATATTTTCAGTTGCCAGATTTTGTATCATCTGCAATTGTTGCTGTGATTGTACGTTCTGATTTTGGCAAAACTCGGATGTACATGATGAACAATATAGGACCCAGTACGCTTTCTACTACTCACCATTATATTTTACACAGAAATGCCGATTATTGATAAACACTTTCCCGAAAGCTTGAGCTACATCTAAGAATATATTTGATCATATCAGTTTATTCTCAAGTGCAGCTTATAATGTCTGTTATTCTGTGATCTTCTTCTATCGTCGATTTTTTTTTAAACATAAAATGATGTAGTGGAATCTTTCCTCATTTTTATAATTGGATGCTTTACATCGTATGGAACATCTGTATTACATAATCTCCCACCAACTCGTAAAAGACCAACTTTTATTCTAATCCCACGGCTAAGCTACGTGAAGACTTTCTACAAAAAAAGTAATAAAATTCGGGTAGTTACAAAAAGTATCTTAGTTGAACATCATTCTAAAAGGCAGCCAGCCAATCATTGCTATCCCCTATGTTCAACAACACCACTGATGTACTATTTTCTTCTTTCCGCGCTGCACCTGGAAATTCTGCGTTGGGCTTTATCTGCTGTGACCAATTAATTTCTACTTTCCTTAACCATGGTGGCCTATTCCACCATAACTTGTGGCTGACTAATTCATATGGAAATAAACCACGCGAAACGCAGTCAGCGGGATTGTTAGATGATGCTATATGATTTCATTAACCCTGGCTAGTATGTTGTAGAGCTAATGATACTCGATTAGCAACAAAAGTCTGCCATCTCCTTAGGCTTGACGATATCCAATTAAGAACAAAAGTTGAGTCGGTCCTTAGTCGGTAGTTAATATTTAATTTATTCTACAAAATCTTCAACACTGACGGCAGCAGTTTGTTTAGCAAAATAGCAGCACAAAGCTCTAAATGTAAAATGCAGGACCCAGATTTGTCTAAACATTTTTTCAATGTCTGCGATAAATACTTTTATTTTTTTACCAAACTAGATTGCACAACTGTTCCTACTGCTAACTGCTCGTTAAGTGAACTTCCTTGAGTATTTCTGGTTGATCCATCAAATACAACACGCAATTTAGTAGTTGCACTGCTATCTTTTATAACTCCATGATGTGGTAAGAATAATATCCACCAATATCCGTATCACTCGAAACCGCCGTATGTTTAAGGTCTAAATATTCCTTTAGGAACTGAACATACTTTCTTTTAAATGAAGAATCTCTTGCAAATCTTTTTACTGCCATCAGTTTGGAATTGCTAAGGTGCGGTAACTCTGTGTTAATGGGATTCCTACGATATACCTTCCATCTGCCGATAAGGAACGACTTGTTTATTAATCTCAATTTTCCAAAGCCTTTTAACGGTAAGCTCGACGTCTATATGTAGATTAACCGAAATTTGTTTGTTGTAATAATTACACTCAATTGACCTAACTGCAACTGCCCATCCTATCTTTGTGTTGTGCGTTGAATGCATTGTTTACCATCACCTATTATGCCGAAAAACAAGCCACTACCAAAAAGAACGTCAATTTTTGTATTCGTATATAAGACAGAGTCAGCTACTCGAATTTCGGTAGCTCTTTAAACCTATCAAACTCATAACTGAGGGTTGTTATGACGAGATTTTAGAAACGATCAACACCTTTGCCTTTGTAAACATCACTTGGAAATCTGGATTTAATTCGAAATGTAGCTACCCTTTTAGAAACTTCCAAATTTACATCATCGAGGCTTTGTATCCATAATCTGCCCTTCGTTTCTTTCAACTCGTGTCTCTGGAAACATTCTTCTATCACAAAAGACGTTTGCGACTTGGAATCAAGCAGAGCTCTACAAATTTGCCACTCACCATTATACCGTTCTACCAAAATTTGTGCTGCTGCTAGAATTGCAGCTGCCAATGAACTGACGTGCGATGGGTTGTGATGATGTCTAAATTATATATGTGGCTGGTCAAAAAAAATCTGCACAAATGAATCCACAATATAACGTTTTTTATCACATCAACTACAGAGCTTTTGATCAGCTTCTATATATTTCGCGTCATTTATTTGAAAATGCCGAACGAGAAAAAATGCTTCTCCCC
The DNA here is from genome assembly GCA_963556175.1 of Tipula confusa. Taxonomy (NCBI): domain Eukaryota; kingdom Metazoa; phylum Arthropoda; class Insecta; order Diptera; family Tipulidae; genus Tipula; species Tipula confusa. The sequence continues at coordinate 45,398,645 of OY744476.1, forward strand.
TTAAAAGTCCATTTAGATATTGAAACTTTTGTGCTGGCGAAAGTGTTGTGTTTTCATGCACGGTTGATCCAAAAAGATCATAAAAGGGGTGCCATTCCGTAAAGTTCACATCAAATGGAGTACCAACACGTGGTAGTCGAAAATCATTCGATACCGTTACAGAAGCATTAAATTATTGAGATCGACCCGGTTTCAGGCACCTTGGCGACCAATAGTTAGTAAATTTTTGTGGGGTAGGAAAAAGAACGGTATGTCAGTAATGACAGAATTAATACGTATTCGTACGTCCTCAATTTGACTGGTGACGGGGTAAGGAAGGACGTTAAAAAATAACTGCGAAAGAGTTGGAAGAGCTTCGGCCCCAGAAAAAAGAAAAAAATATCTATACGAAATATCCAATAATTCAACAATATTTTGAAATTCAAAAAGGTGAATAAAATTAAAGTTTACGTACAAAAGTTACAAAGTTCAGCCATAGATGACAGGGCAATCGTTAAAATCTAAACACGATATATTTAGACTTAACCTAAATAAACTAAAAAGAAACAATGATGTACTGTCAAATAAATTCCAATAATTATGATACATTTTGGGTAAGTTGGTGGCTGTTTAGTTCCATGATTTACAATTACAATCCTTACTTAATTCAGTTACAGCAAACTTTCAAAATATAATTAGCAGAAGTGTACATTCAATTTATAAGATAAGTGTAAACAATTCATATAAAATTCTAATTTAAAGATAACATATTCAGTTATTTGTTGCAGCTTTTGATCATCCGGAACATAATCAAAAATGTGGAAGCACATTAGGAACAAATTTTAAAGCACAATAAAAAGTTTTTAAAGTGCAAAATATGATGACGAACCTGCGATTATATTATTACTCGTAGTATTATAAATGTTAGTTAGCTCCGCGCACGTACATCATTTTTAATGGCACATTTCCGAGAATATATTTATTTAAAAAAAAAAAATTGTGTAGTCCACTTGTCTAATACGAATATGCAAACTCTTTGTGTTTCTTTATAACCAATCGACATAAATCTTCCAAAAATACAATTCGAACTATATTGGTTATCTTAAATTCTATACAAACAACATATATACGCGGACACATAGTGTGGAGGAAATATCACCGGTATTGTTTAAACGCGAGTATATATAAAACTTGGAAAATATCCAAAATAATAAAATTTTGTGGAAATTTTCATTTTCAAAATACACAAAAGACGTCAGATAGTTTTGTATTTCTTATATTATGTAGTCAACTATAGCATATAGTGGAGTAAAATCTTTAAAATATTCACCTAGAATTTTAATATTCTTTGTGTATTGTTTTAATTTTCTAAGAAAGCAAAACAATTAGATTCTATAATTAGTACACATATACACAGCAAGTCATTGTTATACATTAAAACACAAAACACTCTGATACATGAACAACTCAATGATATAATTGCACGTATGTCCGCGGATTACGTGCATTTAGACATTAAGTATATGAATTAATTGAAAACGTAACACACCAATATGGAAATATTTGTTCGAGGTCAATATTTTTGGTTATTATTTCCATTTATAAGTTTTAACTTTAGTTTAGAACTATGCAAACGATCCTTCAAAGAGAACTATTCGACCACTTGCTAGCGAATTGAAGGATGTTGTAGGTGGTTAGACATATTTCGGCCACCAATGCAATATGTAAATCAATTTCTATTTATTAATTTTGGGCGCGGCTTAGTTTCTTTTTGGTTTAAAATTTAAGCCAGCGATTTGGCATACTAAATTTACAGCACTGTCAAGAGCAGCACTATCAAGAAATTAAATTGCAAAAGGACCAAGGCAAGGAAAAAATTATATATATATATATATATATATATATATATATATATATATATATATACATATATATATATATATATATATATATATATATATATATATATATATATATATATATATATATATATATATATATATATATATATATAACCATCAAATACGCGTTGTGATAAACATCTAAAAAAAATTCGCAATTTTAAATTTTCATTAAATTATAAAACAAATTAATAATTTTCTTTGTGTTTTTCATCGTTTTTATTTGTTTGTTTTACTAGTTATTACCGTGGGTCGTTTTGATTCATTTAGTATTAAATTGTTTTAATTTTTTTTAACAATAACTTTTTGTAACTTTTAACCTATCATAATGGCAGCAAATATGTGCAGTGTGTGTCGCAGTGTGACTCTTAATAGTGTTATACGTTGCAGTGGGCATTGTAGTATATTCACGCATTATAAATGTGCATAGGCTTAAAAAAGTTCGTTTTTGACTTAATAGCCAATTCTCCAAACATTCACTGGTACTGTGATAACTGTAATAATGTTTTAAAAATTAATAGCCATAAACTTTCGGAGTTAACAATACTATGCCAAAGAGTTGAACAATCAGTAAATAATTTTAATAGCAGTGCTAGAGCTAATAAAACTGTGCAAGATACCGTGGAAAATTATGACTTAAGTAATAATTTATCTTTTAATACCGTTACTGAGTTTGGGTCAACAAATGCTGCAAATGAAACTGATCCAATTATTGTACCAGCAGATCTGGGATTGAAGCCAAACAGTTCTTCAAATGTATCTGATGCAGCTCTTGCTTTTTCTTGTTTTTTTTCAGTTGCTGATTCGATTTACGAAGAACATATGTCATCTAAATTAGAAAATATCAGTGCTCCAAAAAGTAAGCGTTTGCCTAAAAGTGCTTCTGCTCAGCATTTCACTTTCTTTGTTAAGAAACCCAAATTTGAATATTCTGTGAATAATTTTGTAGTTGTACTACTGACATTGACGGCTTATTGCACCTTGTAAACAAGTTTTTATCTCAAGTTTGCGTATAGATGTCAGGGGATTTAATATTAACCAATACCAGCGGAAAAAAATTAATGTAACTGATACTGTGATTCATCGGTTTAAACATAAAGTACGAGATAATTATAAGCAGGATTATCAATCATTTAAAATAAGGGTTTCTGATACCGATTTTGAAAAGTTGATGGCTGCAACTTCATGGTCAGCTGAGGTTCTCGTAAAAAAATTCCAAAATAAAACCGGAATTCATTTTTTTTTAGGGGTACGTCAACTAAACCGTTAAACATTGATATAAATGTGCTTGATTTTAAAATAAAATAATAAAATAAATAAAACATAAGAACATAAAATAACCGAAAACATAATTCAAATTTCATCACGATGATGTACTCGTACAATCTTCTTTTCACATTTGTAAGACAAGATTTACTGATCACTGCCACTAGAATTTCCGTGGTGTAGACATACAATTCGGTTTTTGTTAATTCTATGTTCGTTACAAACAAATCTGGCACACTCACTGCACTTTACTTTCACCATGTTTTTTTCCTTCCACAGATAAGAGACATTCCTCTACTAATTTTGGAGGTTCAACACCACAAGGTGACAAAGCACGCTGTAATTTCAGATTTTTTTTGCATTTTCTAATCATTGTTCCATATTTTTTTTAACCAATTTTTGTCCAATGGATAATAGAAATAGTTTTCTGCGTGATGGGTTCGAAATTTGCAATTTGTTATTCACCAAAATGTATTAATGAGTTTCGGCAATTATTTACAAACATATTCACGATTTCTCTAATGGCAGCAAGTTTGGCCGACTGTCGTCTCGCACTTCTGGTAGTTTCGTCGTCAAATCGAAGGTATCTGGTTATTGCAAAAAATCTGTTGCGAGATATGGCTGCGGTGAAAATATTTCTACGAATATTTACTGATTTACGATCAGTCGTCCATATTTCCTTTAAATTTTCTTTTCTACAGTGTAGAGCTCCAGCTGATAGAAGTATTTCAAAAAATGCATCAAGCTCAGTTACATAGTTACTGCATTCCGTTTTCTTTGCTTCTCAGGAAATCTTTTATTGTACCGATCAATAACTCGTTGTGCTTTCTCGTTAGTATGATTAACTATTATTTCTTTTATTCTTGGTGTTATCAAATTATTAAATATATCAATAAGTTCAGTTGCTGAACTCATATAACTGGGCACACCCGGCCTCAGGTTCAAAATATCTCTCTTCGACCGTCACGTCTGTGGAAATGGCTTACTGGACCAAACTCGACCTGACTTTGCAACATACTGATCGGAATTCTAAAGAATTAATTACCTCATAGGCGTCATCAATGTTAGTTGGCAAAGCATAATAAGATTGCTCATTTCCTATTTTGATTTCGTCATCTATTTCTGAGTCTTCTGGATCAGATTCGAACTCTGGGTCATTGTCACTATCTACAGTCGCTTCTGAAACACATTGTCCATGAAATTTACTTTCATTGTCAGACAAGGAATGAAAATATTCAACCGCATCTTCTGTACTCAAATATTCACATCGAGATGCCATTTTTACTGTAAAACTCAAATAACAAATTAAATAATAATACGAATTACTAGAAGTCTCCCGAACGAATAATTTACCTTTTTATAATAAAATACGTGGTAAAAGTGCACAATTTGAACCACACTCGACGAACTATAGTAAATGAATGAGCTACACGAAAGTACACAAAAGGAGAAAATAATACAAAAATTATTAGCGATATAATTAGGGAAAATCCATTTCTAGGGGACCCAAAAATTTTTCCTTTTTTCCATTTTTGGTGCTTTAGAGGTTAAAGCCAACTTTACTGATCACGTTTACTCTATTCTTGTTCTAATAATACGGAAGAAAAATCATGTGTTTAATGGGAAACCGAGCCTTTTGAAATTCAGTTCCAGGTAATTCTGGATGTTTCTTAAATAAGACTAAATTTTTACACAGTAACCAATACGGATTTAGAAAATTTAAAAGTACGGAAAAAGCTTTATTGGGATTTACCAATTTTTATGGAAGAATTTACTCCCTTATTATGGCACAAAAATATGTAATAAGAACTATTCTTAATGTTCCGCGTTTATCTGAATCGTGGCCTTTACTTCAGGAACTAGAGATTCTAACTTTGAGCCATATATATTTACTCAGAACGATGGATGCTTTTTTAGTTCCAACGTTGATCGGTTAAATGCCAGTACTGGTTGCAATTTAAGAAATAAACAGTGTATTCGGCTTCAAAAGTTTACAACAACTAATTATCAAAATTCATTTTTAATTTTGGCTCTAAATCTTTAATAATCTTCTGGTTGATTTGAAAATTTGTAGTTAACTTATGCTGTGTGCGTTAATCGACTAAACTAACTAAACAAAATTATAACGAGTTAGTTCATGCTATTTCTAGATAGATGGAACTACACAAAAGTAGACCAAAGTCGCTAACTGTGCCTCAACTTGATACTAAACTAAACCAAAAAGTACTGTAGTTTATTTATAGTTTAAAATTATTATAGTTATTTTATAGTTTTTGTGAAGTCACCGAAAAGTTACGTTGGAAATTTATTTTTCAGCTACCACCTATGAGACAATAGTGGAAGCTTGAACAATTTCAAAAGTTTAGTTTGAAAAGTCGATTAAGGCACACAGCATTAATCCATTCAAATCTGGATTAAAAATAATTTTACTCCTCGTTTCAAACGTAGATGATTTGATACATTTTCAAGTGTAGTTAATTTTTAAATTTGTCAATGTTTTTAATATTTTTTTTTTTATATTTTTTAATTTTTATCAAATATTATATCTTTCTTTTTTATATCTTCTTTACTACTAATCACCACTGGATTGCAACTATATCCACAGATCGTATTTTTTTTATAAATAAATAAATATATATATATATATATATATATATATATATATATATATATATATTAATATATATATATATACATATATATATATATATATATATATATATATATATATATATATATATATATATATGTTTAATTTATTGATTGATTATTATACAAGTAGACGAAAGTCGAGACTTAAACTCGAACCATTCTCTTATACGTTTGACATTAACTAAAAAATTATTCAAAAAGAAAGAAATCCAAACCTAATAAATAAACACATTTTTTGGGAATACTTTAGGGAGTCCTTAGAAGAAAAAAATTAACATAAAGGTTTCATTAAAAGCTAGGAGCAAATAGAAAACGAAGTTTAAAAATTTGTAAATGATATACAACAATCAGCCTGGGAAAGTACCTCAAAAATTAAATTTCAAATAAAAGGAAACAACTACCACCCTAAAGAAATTAGAGAACTCTTGGCAGAAAAAAGAAGATCGAGAAGAATATGGCAGCAAACAAGAGCTCCTCAATATAAAACTAAGTTAAACAATTTAACTCAACAGTTAAGAAGGGAAATCCAAAAACTAAAAAATGAGTCAATCAGTAACTGTTAAAAAAAACTAACTAATAAAAGCAGGACTTATTATTCACTTTGGAAAGCAACCAAAAAAATTAAAAGGCCAACAATGCACAACCTTCCAATAAGAATAGAAGGAGGGAAATGGGCCCGAAATAACGAAGATAAAGTTCAAAGTTTTGCGGAGCACCTCGAAAAAATATTCCAACCATATGATGATCAAACTTTAGAATTTCAAATAATAACGGTGGAATCTGAAAAAGAAAGTGAAGTAATTTTATTGACTTCAACAAAAGAAGTCATGCATGAGATAAAATGCAATATGAATTCGAAAGAAGCTCCTGGTTTTATTACAACAGACATTTTAAAAGAACTACCAAGGAAAGCTCTATTTAAGCCTACTATTAATGCAGCATTTAGAACCAAATTTTTGCCCAGTTTGTGGAAAATTGTAGAAGTAATAATGATACCAAAACCTGGAAAACCACCATACGAAACTTCATCTTATAGGCCAATTTCGTTGTTGCCAGTTAGGTCTAAAATCTTTGAGAAACTAGTGATTAAAAGGTTAAATCCGATAATCGAAAGGAATAACTTAATCCCAAATAATCAGTTCGGATTTCGTCGTCAACTCTCAACAATACAACAAACAAACATAGTAATCAATGTAATTGAGAAAGCACTTGAAGAGAAAAATGTCTGCTCCACGATATTTTTAGATGTGGCGCAAGCTTTTAACAAAGTTTGGCATGAAGGACTCAATCATAAGTTAAGAAACCTCTAACCAATGCAAATCGCTAAAATACTGGAATCATATTGGATTAAAAGAAATAAAAGCAGGTGTACCACAGGGCAGTGTACTAGGACCGATTTTATATTTACTATATACGTATAATCTACCTGAATTTGAAAACAACACAGTGGCGACTTTTGCGATCCTAGATGTTCGAAAAAGCAACAAAGAATCAACACAAAATTTACAATCAGCTATCTCCGAAGTATATAAATGGACTAAAAGATGGCGAATTAAGCTGAATGAAACTAAATCAGTTCACATAAATTTTAGCTAAGTATCTAAGCATGACTCTGGATGCTAAACTTAAATGGAAAGTCCACGTCAAAAAGAAAAATGAAGAACTAAAACTTAAAAATGAAATAGAAAAATGTATTGGCTGATAGGCAGACACTCTTCTCTATCATCATACAATAAACTGCTACTTTATAAGCAAATACTGAAACCAATATGAACTTATGGTATGAAACTTTGGGGTTATTCAAAACCCAGCAACGTCAATATCATACATAGGTTTCAGAACTAAGGAACACCGTTGATGCACCATGGTACGTCAGGAATATTGATCTACATAGAGACCTTAAAGTGGACCCCGTTTCAATTGAACTTAAAAAAAATGCAAGGAAACACGAAGAGAGACTCCAGCAACACGTGAATATAGAGACAATTCAGCTGTTAACCAACACCAATATTATACGCAGACTGAAAAAAACCAAACCCGTTGAACTGGTTTAATTGTAAGAACAAACAGCGGCTTGCTGATTTAGATCCACAATAACGATGTGGTATAAACAACAACTTACCAGAAACTGTGAAACGCCAATGGATGGAGTCATAGATATATTTATCTTAATAAATTAAGTCAGAAACAAATCGCTCATTAGACCAGGAGACTAGATTGTAATAAAAAAAAAAAAAAAAAAACATAATATACAACAAAAGATGTGTGCACTAACTCGAATAAAATTTATTGGCATCGATTTGCCGGTGGTATGTTTCTTTCGTTCGTGTAAGACAATTTCAAAGTAAAACACACAAAGGCGAATATGACGTTAATTATGATTTAGTTTTTTAATTAACTAAAAATGAAATTATTTTCATTGCCAGGAAAATTGTAAATAAATAAGAAAAAGTTTTATAAAAAGAAATGATGTATTATGGTTTTGCAGTTGGATAATGATGGTGATGATGCGATGCGGATGCCACGATTCACTTAAATTTTTTTTTGTATTCTTGTTATCGTTTTGCTTTTTTTGTAAGATACAAAACTAAATTTGCTAAAATACACTAAAGCTTTACATTACAGCCAAAATATCAGATTACAATGTACAAAATATACAAAATAAAAATGTGATATAATGTGCTACTTAAGGTAAAAAAAAAATTTGCATAAAAAGGAAGTATTTTTTTATTATTATGATTTGTAATGATTTTCTTTAAAAAATATTTTTTTTTAATATTTAATGAAAATCAATTACAGTGCAATTGTGATTTCGTAAAGGTAACCTTGAACAATGACGAATAGAGATCGACGTGAAATATTAATGATAATTGCATTTTTTTTTTTTAAATATCGATATAAAGTTGGACAACAACAAAAGTAAAATATCGTACGATATAATTTGTTGTGCATGTTTTTTTTAATGTGAAGGACAGGAAATGGTGTTGAATTTCTTATTTTATATCGATGCGGAACTATTCCTATATATACACATATCGAATTGAGAATTTTAATTTTATTTTTTTTTAAACTTTGTAGCGCTATTAAAAATTAATGTTTTTCACAAAAGTGGCAGACACTTTGACGATATTTTTGTTTTATTTTATAAAGAACTTAGTTTATTTGTGACAGTGGCGGTGTGGTAAAATTGATTTAGTCGTTGACACTTGTATAGAGGGTGGTACTTGGTTTGGATTCTAGTATGCAATTTTTTAAATAAATAAAATTGGTAGGATTCCAAAACAAAAAAATACCAAAACAAAGATTATGATGGGACAAAAGGAAGATACCACGCATCTACCAATAGGACAAATGCAGGTCTTTTTTTAAGTAGATGTTACATTAATTATAATTTTCACATTATCCACCTTAATTCTGTTTGTCCCAAACAGATTCAACTTCTCCTCCAGAGTGTCGATTTGAACAGTCTTCAATTTTGTTCAGGGGTTATGTTAAATCCAATAAACATCGTAGTTTCTTCTCTTTTTAACTTTAAATGGCCCATTTTCAACTTTTTATGCAGCTTCGGAGATTCGCTTTTAATTTTTTTGGATTGAATATCTAAACCAAATTTTACTCCACAAATGTATAATTACTATACTCTAATTCTTGTATCCTGCCATTGCACATTGCATTAGCTGCCTTGCATAAGAGATATCAGTGAAAATTGGTTATACGTATATAAGGTGGCTTTGACTGTTTAGCATTCCAATGCTGGCTCTAACACTTCGTTTTCTTTGTTTGTCCGGTTGCAGGTATCGTGCGTGCTTGGGGTTCGTTACTGGTTTGTGCTCCACAGTATGGAATACTATCCTCTATTATCTTTGATATTTGTGATTATACTTGGTGATTTTATATCCATCACTGCTGCTTCGCCCGATGATAAGGTTTGCGGTATGAGAAGTTGAATAACCGTCTTCTGGATCCATTTTTGTACTCTTGTTGTTTCAATAATGAAAATATTGAAATAATAAAGTTTTGGCGCTTGTTGGATATGAGTAACATTTTCGGTATTGATACTATGCTGGGCAGTATCAGTTTGTCCAAAATCGTCATCGTTGATGGTAAATACGTCGTTTTGGTTTCTGCTGTCGGAAGAAAGTGAACGAATAAACTTCTTCCTTTTAGGGTTGAAATAACTTTATTTTTTTCCCACAAGGTGCACAATTTGCGGTGCAGGTGACTTTTTCAGCTTTGCCAATCATAAATCGTCCCTTGATCACTCACTTACTTAGAATTTGTGGCAGGAGTATATCTTTCGTATAGTAAGCGGTTTTTCATCGTATTAGTGAGTTATATTTTTTTGTACCCTTAGGTAACTTTTTATTCTAGTATAGATATTTTTCTCACTAATCACTTGTATTTTGTCCATTTCTCGGTTACAACCCAAAAGTAATTCCAGTATTTCAATATGTTCATTGATATTCATTTTGACCGGCACATCTATATTGCACCTTCCATTACCTGGTTCTTATCTAAAAATCGAAGGTCCATCTGTATTCCTCTGATTGAGACTGGAAAAGAACACTCACTTTCAGGTTATAACGGACAACATTCTTTATTTGCTCTTGAGGTATTATATCAGGATGTATGACCAATTTGGAAGCTCCAGTGTTCTATGTAAAAGGTTCACGATTCCCACTCTTATACATATATACCCTTAATGACCAAACTGTGGCAGGCAATTAAAACAGTGACCCTAGAAAATTTTTTTCACTTCTTCTAGTTTGAGCCTTGCAAAGCTGGTATATCTTAGTTTTTCTGATCTTCCTTCATTCTCTCACCTAAAGAAAGATTTCTTCATTCATAAGGCTTTATCGTTAAGATTAAGTCTAGTTTTAGCAATTCGATGGAATCAGTGGCCATTTTAAAGGCGAACGTCTTGCTGATGATTTCTATTATGCAACGGAATTTAGCATAATTCCTGGACATTTAACTATTCGTATATAAATTCCAACTCCTTCTAGATTATTATGTAGCACATTTCTTTGGCGGGTCCTTAAGGAGGATTTTTCCTAAATGATGTTACCAATTTCTGTAGAATTTTGAACCGCCCTGTCACATCCGCCATAATGGTTATCTCCAACTCTTATGTCCTTTGCGTAAGATCCAGTTTTCAGATTCTTGTTGTTTCACTAAAGGAAATCGTATTGGCTCTTGTTTGAGTAACATTTCCGATTATCGTTAATGGTAAAGACGTCAGTTAATCTGTCTAAAGCTCTCGTTACTTCTTTGGTTTCTGCAGTCAGAAGTTGATTGCAAGGTAAACGAATAATTCTTTTCTTTTCAGGTTATAATAAACTGCTGTTTTGTCAACAAGGCTCGCATTTGAAATATTGGTGACTATTTCTTCAGCTTTCCGAATCACTATTCCTTTTTGGTGGGATGCCGTTTATTTTGGTAACCATTTTTTATTTTTTTTTTTGTAGAAATAATTTTATCACTTATCGTTGGTATTTTTACCAATTTTTAAGTAGTGACCAGTAATCCAATATATTTATTGCTATTTGCTTTTACGGCTCAGACAAAATTCTCCATTTGCTCTTGAAGCACCATACCAGGACGCCAATTTGGAAGCTCCAGTATCTAATGTAAAAGTGCACGATTCCCAATCTAACGTGACATTAACAACCACATAATCTCCCTCACCATATTCCTTTTGAATGTAGCTGCTTTATCGTTAATACTACGTCTGTTACCACAGTTTAATGGTAGCAGTGGCTAAGATGGATTTAGCGGCTTATAGTATTCGAATGCTAATGCGAACATTTCGTTCAAAGATTTTCCCTTTGCAGTCATTCTAAGATGAAGGTGGTCGCCTTGCTGCTGGTGCCTGTTATGCAACTGCAATTTTGCACAGCTCCTAGACAGTTAATTGTTTCTAATAAAATTCCAACTCCGATAAGATTTGGCTTTAGCTCATTTCTGTGGCAGATAAGGTTTGTCGCATATCGAAGTCCTCAGCATATATTAAGGCCCGAAAATGTAGTCTAATATTTTTTATAGAAATTTTTATTAGAGGTCCGTGAGGTTCGGGTACTTTCTTGGCTTACAAACGATTTCTAACCAACCATGTTATTCTTATTATTTCATCACAGCATGCTTGGCTTGTCGTAGGAGGCAAGCAATTAATAAGGTTGAATTGCTGGCATGACTACCCTAAAAACTTCAATGTTAAAAAGATTTACAAAAAAATATACGGATTCCACCAAAATTTAACCCAACTTAACCTTATGTTAATGGACACGCGGTCTGTGATTGGTACGTGAAACGTGCAGTCGCTATAAGAAAACCGAGTAACACGTTGCTCTTAACAAAAACTGATGGCCAAAAAGCGTTACTTGGTGTCCCAAAGCTATATGTTGTTTTATAGTGGGATAACCTCGGTAATCTAGGTGGTGGTTTTCCTCTAGCCGAAAAATGCTATTTTGGATTTCTAAGCAGTTTTTAATGTATGTGGAAGCTAAGTTTAAAAATGCAACTAGCCAACCTGTCAATCATTTGTGATCATGTACCCACTGATGTACGCCGACCCAAAGATAAAGACTCATTTTACAACAGTTTGGATGATCATCACCTGAAATTTGGTCCAGAGAATGACGTCAAAATAATAATTGGTGACTTTAACGCTAGAGCTGGCAAAAATCAGACTGACTTATGTGAAAACATTGGCCTGTTCTTCCGACAAGATCTAGCGATCAATAATGAGTGAAGAGTGATGTACTTTGCCATCCCGCACGATTTCATTTTGGCTAGCACATTCTTTTCTCATAAAAATACTCACTTAGGAACATGGACTCACCCTTGTAAGACGTCCCGAAGTCAAATTGTCCATTTGTAAATTTTTAAGAAAATATCTAAACCCGAGGAGTCATTCAAGATGGGAGATTTTAAAGGTGGCTAACAAATTTGTATACGGGCAGTGATTGGCAAATGGTCACTGCAAATGCGAGATCTATAAAAGTTAACCAACAAGGAGACACTCATAGATTGTAGGGAACATTTTTCTTAACCTTTTGCACAGTAAAAAGTTACAATCATTGTGAACTGGGATGATCGTTATTGTCTTTACTTGTACGAAAGTCAAACTCTTAATTTTACCAATATGATATACAAATTCCTCATTAAAACTGGGTGCTTTGATATTTCTCAACTTAACTGTTAGATCTGCCACAAACCGGGAAATTGAATATGAAAATGATCAAATGGTTTACTACAGTAAAATGTACAATTAAATATAAATTTACAAGAGAATCAATTAGTTCTCGGATACCTAGCTGTTTTTCATCATTCACAGTTACTTTCGAAACGAATCACTGTTGATACATTTTTCCTATAGGTATAGGTTTTTACAGAATTGTCTGCTTTCACTAATAAATTATCATATAAATAAAGATAATTTTTGCAATATTTCATTATTGAGTAAAATCTCGCTATCGGAATTAATTTAAAATAATTTACCGTGTAATTAGATTGTTCAGTAATTATTTTCCAAAATATTTCGTTAATGAAAAAAATTTAACGGTTTTTAGTATTTTAAAAAAATTAACGATTTTTTCAATTTACATAAAAATCCAGCTCGATAATTAAATATTTTCCAGAACAAAGATAGCAAATTGGCCGAGTGTAATAAATCCGCAAAATATTTATCAAACCTATATAAGTTTATTGAAAGGATAGGTTACATCCATATCGATTGAAAATATGCAAAATTTTACTGTTAAAAGGGGCATTTTCCAAAAAATATTTGACCAAGAAACTAAAAGAACTAAACAAGCTCTGGTCTTCAGGATAAATACTTTCATAAAATATATAAAAGTAAAATATAAAAAATATTTTATATTTTAAAGCAGATTTTCTACTAAAGACCAGAGCTATTGATTAAGGTATCGTTCATCACAATCGGGCCACAATTACTTGTTGTATTGAATATAAATCAAATTCGTAAATTTTCAAATGCTTACCCCTTTTCTATTTTTTACTACATGCGAGTGCCTTTTGACCACAATGACAATTCTACAGATTTTTTATGCATAGGCCAGGGACTAAAGTGTTTTACTTTTGCATGAGTTTCGTAAATAACCATTCTAAAAATATGACTCGGCTTGGATTTGGACAAATCATTCCAACCGTCATTAAAACTATATTAATATGTAGATCGGTTCACTTATGTGGTCACGTGAAAATAAATTATTTACAGGTTACTTAATAGTAATACAAATTATTACATTTAAATTATTAATTACATTGCATATGCTTCCAGGTCGTCAGCCTATCGATTCGACCGATCACCTCTGTTACCGCTAATTGCATAATAAAGTAATAAACTATAAAAAAATATATTATCGCACATGATCACGTACATAGATCGCATAATAAATAAATGTATAAACACACATGTCGACCATATAGTATCCGCAGGTATATGCAATAAAGTGATAGTGAAAGCGTTTTATGTTTATCGATCCTAAACCATAACACTTTATTTATACATAATTTTAACGATGATTCATTCATAACTAACACAATAAAATTGAAAATAATTATAAAAAATTTAGTTACTTGAACTTTAAAATTATAATTAATTAAATGTTTAATTAAATTTTAATTTGAATGGAACTAAGTTGAAAAAAAAAATATGTATTTCATGCAATTATGTTATACCACTCATATGACGTATAAAAATGACTAATGTTAGTTAATTTTTATTTTTTTTTTAATTTAATTTAATAATTAAATTTCTTTTACACGGTTAACAACAGTCAGTTCACTGACTTAAATATTACGTAACAATTTACGGTATAATAAGCAACGCGAATATATATATATATATATATATATATATATATATATATATATATATATATATATATATACATTTATACCCCGCGTATATAGTAATTACTCCCCTCATTATATTATAAAATATATGAGTCAAATCACAGTGTGTTACATAAACATATAGACATACTTACACACATATGTTTCGTCGAGGTATATAGACGAGAGAACGTTGCAATTGCCAGCTGAGTACATACATATGTTGCTAGCTAGTTACAATATAAATTTTTCCAAGTGGAAAATTTTAATTTTGTTTTGTTACTGGAAATTAATTATAATTTTTTTTATATTTTTATTTTTTTTTATCCATATTCAAGTGACATTGAAAATGTGGGAACATACAAGTACATAATATTATAGAGAAGCACAGAAAAAACTAAATATCATTGTTATAATTCTCATAGTAACTGAATATAGTTTTCTACTGTGCATGCATGTTATACTATATATATTTAATATCGTTATGATATCGATCGATTCGAACTTACAGTCAGTAGAAATTATATTTATAATTAGAGATCGAATCGATAATCATTTTTTTTGTGGCTTTTGCCATGGTGATAATTGACTCGTTTACTCGTGATTTTTTATAATACGAGTTATATAGCGAGTTATTGTATATTAGGGTCAAAATATCGCTTTGGAACTTGATTTAAAAATAATAGCATTAGACTAAAAATAATTACTTTAATACATGATTCATTGAATGGTAAATTACTGGTCATTTTCAAGAATATATAATAAGTATTATTATCTAATTAAGTATAAAAGCAAATCACATGTTACGAGTGTTTACCACGTAGAGTATTTCTAATTGCCCTGGTTAAGCCAAACGTATTTAATTGCCGCTAGATCTGGTATCAGATATTGAACAATGTTTGAGAAAAGTAGTTGGTTGCACATTAAACGATATACTATTCGCCAAAATACGTGTCTTGTCCCAGATAGCCGCACCAAAATGAGGTGTTGAATGTGGAATACCATGCTAATCTAATGTTAGTTAATATTTTGTACGAGTTTACAAACTAAGTTTAATATTCGTTTGGTGCCTATAAATTTGCCCCATTATCAGTGTAAATCATCTTAGGTGTCCCCCACTAAAGCAAATACTCATAAATAGCCTTTAACTGGATTAGTTTCTTTTTTCCATCTTCAAAGCAATAAAAAGAGGTCCAGCAAAGTGAATTTCACAATTACAATTAATGGTTGTGTGGATGTGATTCGTTCAGCTGGTCAATTTGGAGGAAAAAAGATCTCTGGAACCATTATCGACTAATTTGGCATGTGTCCAATATTGTCTGGGAAAACTTTTCAGTATTTGAGTTGTTCTGTCAAACCATTTCGTGCGTAGCACTACGCAATTCGAGATATTTTTTTTACTTATATGGTCATTGATTAGTGCTACTTTGGTTTTTGAAGCTATAAAAATTTAAAACTACTTTTCACCGTTGGTATGTTGTTCACTTATACACTACTGCCCATATTATGCCTTCATTTCACTAGAATCAACAAAATCATGTGGACTTATTTATTTTGCGGATATTTTGCGGATTTCTTTAAAAAAATATAGTATTTGTACCAATACAATTCAAGAAATGATTCTGGAGAAGAGGCCTTTTTACATAATTCTGTTGATCCGGAGTGGTTTGCTGCAAACTATGGATCTCCACTTTTTTTAATGAAAAACTCTTAAACCTATAAGTTCTCTAACAAATGTTTCGAATCATCATCATCATACATAAAAGACTATACTCATATTAAGAGACTACTCATCCGACCAAAACTTTTCGAAAGATTTTTACTGACAGATGCCGACAATCACAATTCACAAACTAATTAATTTTTCGGCTTCTATTACAATGTCTGTATTGATAATGATCTTTGAAAATCAGGATTCGCTAATTGTAAATTCTTATATGAGTGAATATCTGCGACGATGATGCTGTTGGTAGGTTTTTTGAATGGTAATTTACTAGTAATTAGGGTGCTAATGTCTAATTGCAATTCTTTTTTATAAAATAATGTCATCATTATATAAAGATTTTACGCTTCAAAACTACTGATCTAGAGGACGATTGCAGTTCGTAAAATGACTTGCAACTTTACTGCTGTGGATTTTCCAATGGTTTCCATTGTGGGATCACCATCTAAAGAAATTTGCTTCCTTTTTTCATTTAATGTCTTTCGAAGCACACAGGAAATAAAATCTTTTCAGATTCTGTTAAAATCGGTAATTTTTTAGATGGATTTTGTTATATTGATTCTAGTGTATGGATTAGCCATAGATCTGACCGCAGTCAGCCGTCTTTTTAATTTGTGATAAATTACCCGATCTATAGTTGAACATCCAAGAAACGCCATCTTTTATAAAACACAAATTATAAAAAGCATCTAAATCGATTGAAAATGTTTTTCCAAGTAATTTGGTCTTTATACGCAAGTTCCACCTCATATATTGCGGAAGTAACATTATGTGTGATTTGGCGTTATTTCTAACAAGACTGTGTTTCCGAATGTGTTGTTTGACGAACCGTAACCTAATTTTAGTAAGGCTTCTAATATTTATTTTTCCAAGGAAAATCCAGTTTTTTTAAGTTGCAAAAACCGCAACGAAGCTCCAAACATTATTATTCTGATGTTCTGGAAATCCGCCAAAATCAACTGCTTCTTAATTATTTCAATTTACTTCAAAATCGAAAAAAAAAATCTAGCGCCATGGCAGAAATCTGTTATCACTTAAAAGTAGCTTAAACATTGGAATGGCTTCCAGAGTCTGACCAATATGTTTGTTTAAAGTTGAAGTTGCAACTCTTTCGTCGCTTAGATAAAACTGTCAAATGCGGGTGATTAAAACTTAAAAACTTGTCCTTTTGAGAACAATTATTGACTACTTAATATTTTTAAGAATTTGGATTTTTGTGTTGCAGGATTTCAGCCCAGCCAGCGATTTAAGTATTCACATTTTAACGTAAAAATGATCATTTTGCTCATTCAAGTCCTGCTGTAATATTAATAAAAGAGTTAGAAAATTATTTCTGGTCCAATGTACTTTAAATTTTATATTTGATGAGCACTCACCAATTGGTGATAATTTCTAGTAATAGCCATTTTATCTATGTCTTCTGTCTAAACCATTTTACCTATGACAACAAGGTTAATACCTATATTATGTTGGTTAGAAAAGGAACTTTTGTAATATCAAGTTCCCAGTTTCTAAACCCAAAATTTAATATGAATCATTTTTGATAAAAATCACCGGATTTACAGTTTTAGCTTATCTGTCTGTCGAAACTGTTAATTTTTCAATGTAATACCTGCGAGAAAATTCCTAAATCCAGCAGAATTTTTTAAATCGGATGTCGCTTAGCATTTTTGCAGTTCTATCACTCGATGGAATAAGAATTTTAACTACGGATATTTTGCAGGCAATGTCCTGACTTCACTGTTGTTTAAAAAACACAATATGTTTTGTAGCCCCATACGGTTATCCATGTATGAAGCTTGGATTATTTCTATTTAGTCCAGATACTTAAAGCAATGGTCATTGTGCTTTGTTTATTGTCATTACGATCATGATATTTTTAATCATCTTTTCACTGAAAGCCTCGTACTATTGCAGTACAAGTCGTGGTTGATTGATGTTCCAGAAAAAATTGATGGACACACCAATTTTGTACATTATACAGTTCTGTGGTTCATCACTGATAGCCACGCTTCTATTCCCAATGTCTAACAAATGTTTTGTGAAACTACACCATGCGTTAATTTATTGTACACGTATATTGGTCTATAAAGTAAGTGACGAACCACTTTTAATCCTTTCTTGTAGGCTACATAGTATACACATGTCCCATATAATGTTTCAGCCTGTTTGGAGTACATTACCCATTCCAGTATTTTTATTGGTAGTGTATGTCAGTGTCGCAGTGATTTGCATATTCAACGGCAATTTCAGTACTTAATGCAGTTTTTTGCAGTTATGCAAAAGATCTACTGGAATTCAAAATTATGCCAATGCAATAGTTTTCGAGATCAAATGGTTGCCAGAATAGTTTAAAAAAGTATTTCTGTAGTTTCGGTTGCATTCAGGAAATAACATCCACAAGATTAACTTGCAATTGTATGCATAATTCTGTCATGTTGTAGGAGTCGACTAAAATTGTTTTCAACCTACATCCTTAAAACCGATAGTTACATAAATCATTATTTTGAAAAATGTATACCGCTCATGTAAATATTTACGGTTTAAATATGCGGATCGTGCACTCGAATTAGATAATGGGGAAGGTAAGATGTAATTTGTGATCACACACGATCTCATTGTGCCTAGCGCACACTTCTTAACTATTATTACTGGATCCACTTGCACGTTTCTCAGCTTCAATTGGTCTCAAAATCAATGAGGAAAACTTAATAAATGATCTCGTCGGTTCGACCAAAACTAAATTAATTTTTGTAGGCTGTCCATACATTTGAATGCTTAATGGGTTTCTAGAGGATAAAGAACGAGTTTTGATGCTGATAACAGTACTTTGTTTGCAAAGTTGAAGTTCGGTATTGGTCGGGCCCGTTGTAATATATGGATTTAAGGGTTAAGCCCTGACGGAGTAGCATGACAGGTAGCTGATGACATTCAAGATAAGAATTCATCCCTGATTGAAAACCTTAAATCCTACGACGGATTAAGTTCTCTCCAACCACAAGATCAGGAATTTGACGAAATTTGAAAATTATTTGTTGCGTATTCGACAAAGATAGCATTCAATTTTGACTTTTAACTGGCCATTGCAAAAATCTATACATAATGGTAATTAAGAATCATCTACAAATTTATACGTGTTTGGCTCTGTGCCAAATTTACAAGACATATAAGTATAAACAATTTTGTTTTTGCTTGGTTATTTATCAAAACCACCAAATCAAAATCAGTCACCTGAAACCAATTAAAAAAAATTAAACCCATCACATTTCGCTGTATTCTTCTTAACCAAAATGAAATAAACCAAAAAAATATATAAAAAAAAAATGTTGCCAAAATAATTAAATACCGCAGCACCGTGCATACTACCCACCGGCTAAGACATAATAATAAAAGGAAAAATACTCAAGAACATTTTTTGAAGACATACAAACAATTCAATTAAAATGTATTTTATTTATTCACTAGAATACTTCGTTGACTACATACCATTTTGCCATTCTTAAGCAACAAACGATGAAAATCCACCACAGTACATTATAAATAATCAAAAAAATTTTATAATACTATATACATTTAATACAAAAGAAAGATTTCTTGTCTTGCTTCATATTACCATTCAATGTAGGATTTACCTGTTTCTTCGACAACAACTCGATTCCATTTTTATATTTTTTATGTGTATATACCAAAATAATAATCTCGGTTTCGAATCGTTATAACAATACAAAACAGCAAAAAAAAAAAAAAAATTATTATGACGACAATAACAATTCTATAAATTAACAATACTCGTAAGTGTATAAATAAAATAAAATTCTTAAAGCTTCTTCTTGTTGCTGCTTGCCTAGTACTACAAAGCAACACAGCAACAACACAAACATGTAGCAGCAACATTTATACTATATATGAGTACACCTTTTAATACAGTAGCAAAGTTTAAAGAAGTAAATTGAAATTCATATTATACGTATATAGCTTTTAGTACTATATGTGGCTGTGTGCGTGTTCAATACTTTCCTACCATATACGCCCGTACATGCATACATTTTTTTATTTTGCTTAGGCGTCAAGGTGTCTAACATGAAAATACAAAAAAAAATAATGGAATGGAATGAAATGAAAATTTAATTTTTTATTCTTTTCTCGCAAGCTTTTTTGTCGATTCGTTCTAAACGGGTGAACACAAATAAAAATTTGTTTGCTGTAAAAAAAACATGTGCAACAGTGGACAATTATGACGAATTATGGTTTCATCACGTTTCATAAATAGTTTTAAAATTTAAACTAAAAAAAAACTTTTCCAATTTTTTAAACTTTGTTGTCACCCGTTGAACTTTAGTGTTTTCTATTTTCACCATATATACATATACCATAAATAAAATAAATTACATAAAAATAGAAAAAGGATACTTGTTGCTAGGTCGAGAATATACGAGGTCAATTTATGTTTAGTTTGTAATATACCGCAGCCCAACTCCCACCCCACCCATGTTTTGATTATTTATTATACGGCTTTTTTGTAGTATTTGTGTTTGTGTAATTTTCCAAATACGATGATGGAAAAGTATTTTTGATATCTGAGCATTTATAAGTCGAGCTTCTATTATTTTTGTTAATACGGTAAAAGGCTGAAATCATTATAATGCTTGTCTAGACACGAGAATGTTCTACAGTTGGATTACAGTTGTTTCAAAATTTCAATGTAGGTCTAATCTCATTTTTATGGGGAGTGTATAATAGAAATGTAATAGATCCTATCCAATTGGCAGTATATTATATTCGATCGGACAGATAGTATTTACCTAATGGTTTTGCGGTTCCTCCAACTGCCCTAGTTGGTCGTTTTTTTCATGTGCTAGATACATTCTTTAGATTTTGGGCTTAAAGGCAATTTACCATTTCACTAAACTGGACGTTTGAATTAAATTTTAAATTTTAAATTTTGTATGTCAATCTTTTTACTATCAATCGGTTTGACCAGTCTACTCAGTTTTTTTTTTTTAATTCCTTCAATTTTTTCTGGGGCCGAATCCCACCCAACTCTTTTGCGGTTATTTTAACGTCCTACTTTACGCCAACATGAGCCAAATCGTAGACGCACGAATAAAGGTTTGCGATTTTAAATATCTATCTGCGCAATGCATTGCTCCATTCTAGCCTGTACTGACATGGACGATGGTTCGTCATCACCGATCGTAATTAGGTGATGAAAACTCGCTTTTGCAACCCTCTTCCGTAGGGAAACACCGCAGCTTTAACCACTACGCCAATTCCTCGGTAGTCTACTCAGTTTATTGTGCAATTTACTTATGTAAAACGTTTTACCTTGAGCTTTTTTCCCGTTTTTAGAATAAATTGTAGCTTTAAATTGGTTTTCGGTGGAGGAGGGAATCTTCAAAAAGCTTATAAAAGACCATCATAATCATTCAAAAGTGTCGGATTCTTACCGACTAAACCCTAATCTACAATTCATTTGGCCTCGACAAAGCGCTGACAACACATGCTTGTGCTCTCCATTCTCAGTTTTATCTTCGCACTCAAAGCAGTTTCAAATCATCGTGTCAGCTTTGCCTATTTAGGATCTGACTCAGATAGAAAACCTTCCCTCAATTTCTCCTATTTGTTGATTTGTTCGAATTGTCCCAACACACTTCCCACACGTTCACAGTTTCCGCACTGAACATATTACGACTTTATTTTTTGTTTCCTTCCTCACGGTGGGTACTTATTTGCTAGCTCCTTTGCTAACAAATCTACTGGTGGTATTCCCGTTATAAAATACACCTCATCCGAGCCCGTTCTAGATTCACAAACTACTCTTATAAGCGCTTAACCTATAAACAGAAGCCACTTGCTTCTCTCATGTGCATTTTTACATTCCATTCGCTCAAATCGGAGACTATTTCCGTCTTCTGTTCCACAAACTGCAAACCCATAGACGAAAACAAGTCCTGAATGACTTTTACCCTTCTGATGCATATGCAAATCTCATCACGCGTCGTATTTACCATGAGTTTAATCGCGCCAATGGTAGAGTGTGCTCTACGTAAACCTTATTAACTGTCTCTAATATTTGACCAACAGTATTCAGCAAACAGATGGGGCGAAATAATGCAGAATTTTTTCATGCCTTTAGAAAGTACCAGCCATTGAATTTTGGAATGCCTAGGGAATAATCCTTCTTCTATGCAACTTTAGTACAAGAAAACAAACCGGTTTGTAAAAGTTTGAACCGCAGTTGTTAATGCTTAATTTTATTAGGACCGGACGCTCGTTTGCTTCTTTCTTTACTACTTGCTCTTAGAACCTCCTATATTGACGCTAGGGAAATGATTTCTTCCTCGACCTTTGGTTTGACGATTCTACATAACCCGGCAGTTGTTGAAATACCAACAATTCTGAGCTTTTTGTTCCCAAACATTTTATGTTCTCAGCCATTAAACTTCGGTTTTTTACCAAAGTGTATTGGAATATTTTCCCAACATTACTTTGGTTATGAGATTCTCATTAAACCATGTAAGATGAACTTTTAAGCTAGTACTACCCCTTCGAATTTTGGAGTGTTCCCAATATTTAGCATTACCAGTAGAAGTAACAAAAATGCTTTTGGTAGAACTTTTCCTATATTATTAGTAAGTGGAATTCCCCGTGCAACGGTCCAGATATTCAAATCATTTGCAATCGACAAAGGGCTATTATTGCATGCATCAATAATCGGACTATTCAAAAAGACTGAACTTTTATATGGTTGAATCAGGAGCACAGCAGCTATTGATATGAATGTTATCAATCATTCATCCTACAAACCCCCTTAACCACCACTATAGTTTTCTTGAAAGAGTAATTTTCCACAGACCCAAAAACCAGCGTGATTTGAGAAATCTACTACTCAAATCTTACTATCAAACTTTCTTTATTGATTGCAGATAATAACAGCGTTACATTCTCTCTTCACACTTCCTATACAGTTGAACCTATCCTTCAAATTTCTACATTGTAAAGCTTGGTGACAATATTCAAGGGATCTGAAATATCTGAAAGGCTAGTTTTCTTCTTGAATTCAACACATTTCCCAACCAACCCCTATTTTCCCTTAAATATGGCATTCTTTGCTATTTATTTGGCTTGGAAAATTGACTACTGTTATTTGTGCCCCCTGATATGAAGTTTTTAGCATCTTTACAGAAGGAATACCTTTTGTTTCTCCTATATTAGTGGTTTAAGAGCCTGAAGCCAGTTTTCTTTCTGGTTCTAGGGATGACTCCAGATTTGACAGAGTACGAGTTTCTGTTATTGCGTTTTATTTGCCAGAAGACTATTCTGGGGCGGTGAATTTCTCTTCCGTTTAGCAGTGTCTGCAATATAAGCGTAAAGGGTTTAGTTTATCCCTTTATTTGATTAGTCAAAATGCCAGCATGTTTCGCACCATCAGAGGGTTTCGTATCATTGGAGTATCCAATCTTTGCTAATAAACGTAGATCCTTTTTGGATTGCCGATCAGAATATGCACGATCCTCCTTCAGCGCCTCGTCGGATTTTCAACCAAACAATCCATTTTATTTTACCATGCAAAATTTTTCTAGCCTTAACATATTCGAACAGGTTCTTTATCTGCTTTTCAGTTGCAGATAATTTCGAAACGCTCGGACGTATGAACTCAATTATTTTGCTTTTTTTCCATTATGTGGTCCTTATTTAGATCAGGAAGTAAGACTGCCTCAAATATATGTGTTGCTGTATGGATTTCATTAGCCACTTACCTTTCTTGAATGGGTTCACCCAACTAGTTGGAGACCAATTCTCAGATTGTGACTCAAATTTAGCCGCTCCTTGATTAGCTGAACTAAACGAATTTGTAACAACTTTTGCTTTGGCAGTCAAGTTTTGCACTGCTTTCAATGGCTGACTAAAGCCACTGTTACTGGTTTTCTAAATCACTGTACCGTAATTTTATCAATGCTCTTCTACAATTTTAGTTTTTTATTGAAGAGCCTTCACCTAGTATTTTAAACTGACTACCAGGTTTTGTAGTCGCCACCTCCAATATGAGGAACATACGCTATTTCAAGCCGCACAACCTAATAAACAGATGCTCCATTGCAGTTTTAGAAAATGGTCAATGTGTTTGCGAATGGTATTTTATTTAGCTAGGAGTTTCCTCTATTCGCCATCCAAGGACGCGCTCAATGGGAGACTTCCAACTACACACGGGAATTTAGCAATGAGTGGATGTGTTTACAAGTCAGGGTATATATACCCCAAATTTAGAAAGGAATACGGTATACATTGGTGTATATAGGAGTAACTTAGATATCTGTGCGTTCAAATAAATTGAATGTAATTCTGTGATACTCGCACGTTACAAACTCTCAGATTTGAAAAATGGCGGATTTAAGGAAAGAGCTACACTTAATGTATTAAAAATCAAAAGTGTAATTTAGGAATTTGGTTAAAAAACTGAAACTGGTGCCGTTTGTTGAATTAAACAGTAATGGTCCGCAATGGCCTGTAAAAACTGATAGGGAGTTTAAGCAAAAAATTTCCAAAAAATTTACCCAGGCAGACCTGTATTTTTAGTTTCCTTTAATCTTCCGAGTGAAAATTGTTGCCATTCCTGTACAATATTAGGCCAGACCAACCACCCAAAAATTTGGATCACTCTCACTGCATTTGGGTTTATTTATCAGGCAAATGATTGTTTTATCAACACTACCCGCTTTTCACTTAACATTTTCAGGAACAGCAGATTACCTGAAGCAACATCGTGTGGTATGATTTGTTCTCCCATAAAATTGTTATTAGTGACAAAAAATTACATATTTTTAGTCCCAAAGATTCAAAAACATTAAAAAATTCTTGATTTTTCGAAAATAAAAAATCCAAATTTTTATATACAGTTTTGCATATTTGGGAAAATCTGAGCCGACTTATTTGATTTTATTTGGATGTAAAATGAATGAAGTTCCGTCCATAATGAGTTTAGAGTGAATTTTTGGATTTTTAGGATAGTTTACAAAGTTTTAACTAACCGAAATTACATATAAAATTATCTTGATTTTCCGACGATAAAAAATTCTAATTTTGACAGTCTACTCTATAGCCTACTACACTAAAAACATTTGCCATACTATTATGTATATTTTTGTAGGACGCAGTTTTTTAGCCAAGACATGATTTTGAAAATCAGAGAGCGGTTAACCCATAGCAACATCTAGGTATAGTTTGTAAACTAATATGCGATACTCTCCAAAGAAGATAATCAAATATAAAGCAGAAATTCTTTAAACTTCCTTATCCTGAGCTTACTCTATGCAATACTCTTTTCTAGACAACTCAAAGAAGCCTATTCATTTTCTTACTTGAGGAGCCATCGTCGTTGATAGCAACTTCTGCACCTACCAAATGTCAGCTCTTCTGAAATTTTGAATACTGCATCGATGTTAACAAAAATGTTTCCATATTTTAACAATGCTATTAGAGAGGTAATTAGGGACAAAAATGTCAATTATGATTCAGTTAGTTTTAAGTGCCCGACACCAGCTGCAAAATAGCTAAACGTGATGATATCTATATATACAGTAGCTGTTGTTAAGACTCTCCGAGTGCATTGTTAATCGATTTTAAAATGTACCTCAATTATACTTATTGATGGCGACTTAAATACTAAATAGCAGAGTATCAAACGACCGACTACTTTATTCCTATTTAATTTAAAGGAGACTCACCAACATTTCCTTACCAACATAATAGTAATCCAATTGGTGCTTTAATCATCAAAAGGTAAAAACTAAACTTCTGCTGAATTCCTACTACGTGACAATTTGTCCTGCGATTATTCTTCGGAAAAAGTCATCCCTCAATTTTATTGGAATGAAACATTACTATACAAACCATCTTTGCCTGCCAATAACTCATTCCACTACCTTCAATTACCAATAATTTACAATCAATCAAGTTAAAATAATGGTTGCAATCAAACCATGTCATAAAATTGAAATAAAAATGTTGTGATTAATTCGTTAGATTAAAGCCAGGCAAATAATGATAATAATAGAGCATCATGGTAACAGACAAAAAAGTATCGATTACTCGTGTACAGTGGAACATTTTTTTTTTTTTTTTTTTTTTCTATGAAAAAGTATTGAAAGTGCAATAAATTATAATTTTGATTGACTTTCACTTTTCTACAAAGAAATACATAAAAAAGCAAAATATGTTCTGCACGTAAATTGGATTTAATAATTTTTCCGTGGAAAAAGAAACAAAATATAAATTGGAAATAGAAAATTATTGATTTTATATTTTGTTACATGAATATTTTTTTGTTCGTATATTATACGTACAACACAGCTATAGGTAGGTAGCGCAGGTATACATATTTATCAAATGGAAAATTATTGATTTGGAAATTATTATTAATTTTAATGAGATTGAAAATGACATGGACGAATATTTATAATAATACATAATATAATGGAAATTTTATAAGTTCATTAGTAAAGTGTAAAAAAGAAGTGAACAAAAAAAAAGCAACAATGTGGATAGATGGTGTAGAAGGTAAATATGTATAATAAAATTGGTAAATTGGTTTATGTCAGGTGAAATGGTTTTGCATTTTTTTTTTCTAGTCGATACATTAAAAATACTAAACTTTTTAACTAAGCAAGTTAGCCAATTGAAATATGTCGCTAAGTTCATTCAAGTTGAAACTGATATTAAGCACCTAATCTAAAGTTAGTGTAAGCTAATTTTATTACTTGATAATATTTTCTACACTTATGTTGAAATTCTCAAAATATTTCAACTTAGCGAAATCTTCTACAATCGACAATGATTAAAGTTTAGGTAAGGTCTACCAAAAATCTACTAGCATGTTTTAACAATCTGTTCTCATATAGAACAGCACTATAGAATAAATGTAAAGTCTCATATAATTATGGCACCATACCGTATTTATTACTAACCACATCAAATCACTTAAATAAAGCAATTACCAAGCAAAATTACCAATAGTAGAGCCGAACTTTTACAAACCAAAAAAACAGATGCCTTGTTTGGAGCTGATGCATATTTAGATGTGAAAATAAAGAGATAAAGTGCTTCCCTAGTTTATAGTCGTCCAGGTATGGCTGGTTAATTGACGTATGTGAAGTTAGCCCGAAAACCATCCCGAAAAAATTGATGTGTCTCAACTAATTATTATACAGGAAAAAGCCTCTCAGCACGAAAAACTTACTATAAAATGATACAAAATAAGACTCCATCCCGAAAAAATAAAATGAAAAATAATTTGTTTCTGGATATAAAATTAATAATTTTCAGTGTACAATAATCATATATTCACTAAAGTGTCGTTTTTTTCAGACTTTATTTTTATTATAGGTACATTTAATAGGAACTCGGACGTAATAAAGTAAATTGTGTATGATGTACATAGTTGACTATAAAAATCAAATATTTCTGGCACTGGATCTTTGCTCACAGAGGTTGGCAGATATAGAAGGGTATGTCGTTTGGTTCATTGAGCCTTCATTATTAACCACCTGTAACGGCATTACCGTACGATGGGGATAACGGTACTTTCTAGGTCATAATATATTTCTATTTCTGTTTGAACTGCAAATCAGACATATTTCCGGCTCTGGATCTTTGCTCACAGAGGTTGGCAGATATAGAGAGGTATGTCGTTTGGTTAGTTGAACCTTCATTATTAACCACCTGTAACGGCATTACCGTACGATGGGGATAACGGTACTTTCTAGGTCATAATATATTTCTGTTTCTGTTTGAACTGCAAATCAGACATATTTCCGGCTCTGGATCTTTGCTCACAGAGGTTGGCAGATATAAAGGGGTACGTCATTTGGTTAGTTGAGCTTTCATTATTAACCACCTAAAACGGAATTACCGTACGATGGGGATAACGGTACTTTCTAGGTCATAATATATTTCTGTTTGAACAATAAATCAGACATATTTCCGGCTCTGGATCTTTGCTCACAGAGGTTGGCAGATATAGAAGGGTATGTCGTTTGGTTTATTAAGTCTTTATTATTAACCACCTGTAACGGCATAACCGTACGATGGGGATAACGGTACTTTCTAGGTCATAATATATTTCTATTTCTGTTTGAACAACAAATCAGACATATTTCCGGCTCTGGATCTTTGCTCACAGAGGTTGGCAGATATAGAGAGGTATGTCGTTTGATTAGCTGAGCCTTCATTATTAACCACCTGTAACGGCATTACCGTACGATGGGGATAACGGTATTTTCTAGGTCATAATATATTTCTATTTCTGTTTGAACTGCAAATCAGACATATTTCCGGCTCTGGATCTTTGCTCACAGAGGTTGGCAGATATAGAGGGGTATGTCGTTTGGTTAATTGAGCCTTCATTATTAACCACCTGTAACGGCATTACCGTACGATGGGGATAACGGTACTTTCTAGGTCATAATATATTTCTATTTCTGTTTGAACAACAAATCAGACATATTTTCGGCTCTGGATCTTTGCTCACGGAGGTTGGCAGATATAGAGGGGTATGTCGTTTGGTTTATTAAGTCTTCAATATTAACCACCTGTAACGGCATTACCGGACGATGGGGATAACGGTACTTTCTAGGTCATAATATATTTCTGTTTGAACTGCAAATCAGACATATTTCTGGCTCTGGATCTTTGCTCACAGAGGTTGGCAGATATAGGAGGGTATGTCGTTTAGTTAGTTGAGCCTTCATTATTAACCACCTAAAACGGCATTACCGTACGATGGGGAAAACGGTACTTTCTAGGTCATAATATATTTCTATTTCTGTTTGAACTGCAAATCAGACATATTTCCGGCTCTGGATCTTTGCTCACAGAGGTTGGCAGATATAGAGGGGTATGTCATTTGGTTAGTTGAGCTTTTATTATTAACCACCTAAAACGACATTACCGTACGATGGGGATAACGGTACTTTTTAGGTCATAATATATTTCTGTTTGAACAATAAATCAGACATATTTCCGGCTCTGGATCTTTGCTCACAGAGGTTGGCAGATATAGAGGGGTATGTCGTTTGGTTAGTTGAGCTTTCATTATTAACCACCTAAAACGGCATTACCGTACGATGGGGATAACGGTACTTTCTAGGTCATAATATATTTCTGTTTGAACAATAAATCAGACATATTTCCGGCTCTGGATCTTTGCTCACAGAGGTTGGCAGATATAGACGGGTATGTCGTTTGGTTAGTTAAGCCTTCATTATTAACCACCTGTAACGGCATAACCGTACGATGGGGATAACGGTACTTTCTAGGTCATAATATATTTCTATTTCTGTTTGAACAACAAATCAGACATATTTCCGGCTCTGGATCTTTGCTCACAGAGGTTGGCAGATATAGAGGGGTATGTCGTTTGGTTAGTTAAGCCTTCATTATTAACAACATGTAACGGCATTACCGTACGATGGGGATAACGGTACTTTCTAGGTCATAATATATTTCTATTTCTGTTTGAACAACAAATCAGACATATTTCCGGCTCTGGATCTTTGCTCACAGAGGTTGGCAGATATAGAGAGGTATGTCGTTTGATTAGCTGAACCTTCATTATTAACCACCTGTAACGGCATTACCGTACAATGGGGATAACGGTATTTTCTAGGTCATAATATATTTCTATTTCTGTTTGAACTGCAAATCAGACATATTTCCGGCTCTGGATCTTTGCTCACAGAGGTTGGCAGATATAGAGGGGTATGTCGTTTGGTTAGTTGAGCCTTCATTATTAACCACCTGTAACGGCATTACCGTACGATGGGGATAACGGTACTTTCTAGGTCATAATATATTTCTATTTCTGTTTGAACAACAAATCAGACATATTTTCGGCTCTGGATCTTTGCTCACGGAGGTTGGCAGATATAGAGGGGTATGTCATTTGGTTAGTTAAGTCTTCATTATTAACCACCTGTAACGGCATTACCGTACGATGGGGATAACGGTACTTTCTAGGTCATAATATATTTCTATTTCTGTTTGAACAACAAATCAGACATATTTCCGGCTCTAGATCTTTGCTCACAGAGGTTGGCAGATATAGAGAGGTATGTCGTTTGATTAGCTGAACCTTCATTATTAACCACCTGTAACGGCATTACCGTACGATGGGGATAACGGTACTTTCTAGGTCATAATATATTTCTATTTCTGTTTGAACTGCAAATCAGACATATTTCCGGCTCTGGATCTTTGCTCACAGAGGTTGGCAGATATAGAGGGGTATGTCATTTGGTTAGTTGAGCTTTTATTATTA
Organism: Tipula confusa; assembly: GCA_963556175.1. Classification (NCBI taxonomy): domain Eukaryota; kingdom Metazoa; phylum Arthropoda; class Insecta; order Diptera; family Tipulidae; genus Tipula; species Tipula confusa. The sequence continues at coordinate 45,429,339 of OY744476.1, forward strand.
ACCACCTAAAACGACATTACCGTACGATGGGGATAACGGTACTTTTTAGGTCATAATATATTTCTGTTTGAACAATAAATCAGACATATTTCCGGCTCTGGATCTTTGCTCACAGAGGTTGGCAGATATAGAGGGGTATGTCATTTGGTTAACTAAGCCTTCATTATTAACCACCTGTAACGGCACTAACGTACGATGGGGATAACGGTACTTTCTAGGTCATAATATGTTTCTACTGTAACGTTATTTTATATATGTAGCCTTGATAATGATAACGAAAGGTACCGAAACGTCGGGAAAATAACAAAATTTAAAATATATTATAACTGTTTAAAGCAGTTTGTTTTATTACGAGACTGACAGTCATTTATTCCAAATTATATTCCCTTTATATTTTTGCTACAGAAAACAAAAAATGAAAAAATAAAAATATTTTGCTGGAGTATATAAGGAATTTTTTTCTCTTCTTTGTTTTAATATTAATTCAGATTTTGTATGGTTAATATCTGTTAATATCTGTTTTAGTTATTTTTTCGTGTTTTTTGATTATTTCATAATAAAAAAGTTTTTTTAAAAACTACTTGATCTTTGCTTTTCCCAGGACATCCTTTAAATTTGTTATTTGATTATTGTTGCTAAAAATCTATATTTTGGACCTCGGCTTTCTATTTTGAACATTCTTGTTTAACGTTTATATTGTGTTTTAACTAAAATCTTTGCTTTTTTATAATATACGACCCCGGCTTTCTTCAGGACAATTCTAATTTGTATTTATTTTTAAAATGGAAAAACACGACAAGAAAAAAATTAGACTCAACTATAAAAAAAAAAGAAGTGTAATTACGGTAGCTGCAGTAAAGCATGCTATTGAAAAGTTGGCATTTACAGCTGTAAAATTCACTACTTCCGATAGTACAGAAATTGCTCTAGTATGTACGTTGTTAAATATTAAGAACAATTTGTTAAATCGTACACTTGTGTATAATGCATGGCGAAAACATATTAATATTAGTACCGCTTCTAATGATCAAAATGGAGATTTATCCAAAACGGTATTAGAATTCAATGCCACGAATATAAACAAAAAAGTTTGTGTGGCAGTAAATACGGAAGTTCGAGATTCGAATGCTATTACAGATCTTGCCGAAAACGATATAAATAATCTTGCAATAATGTCAGAAAATATAGAAAACGGTTTATCGGTTGAAACTATGGACAGTTATATTTTTATTGAAAATCATGCAAATTTGAGTTTGACTCCACCTACTAATGAGATGGATATTAAAGAATCTAATATTATTTGTAAGGGAGACACAAATTCAAAACAAATTAAAAATAAAGATACAAATCTTATCGAAAATGAAACAAACAATCTTGCGCAAATATCAGAAAATGCTAACAGTTTGTCGGTTGAAATTAATAGCGATTCTACTTTTATTGAAATGCCCGCAAATTTGAATTTGGTTCAAACTACTGAGATGGGTATTGGCAAAACTAATATTATTTGTAAGAGGGACCCAAATTTAAAACAAATTAAAAATAACAGAAATCGAAAACTGGTTTATGAAAAATGTGATTATACTTTAAATATCTCTGACAATATTTGGAAAAAAATATTTTTACCAAATGAGCGAAATTTAGATTCATATTTATACAGATCGGTAATTTCTAAACATTTAACAAAGCAAACTGGATGCCTAATAAACATAAAAGGTTACGACATTTTAAAGGATCACATCACAATAAGAACTTATTGTGGCCATAAATATTTGAATCAAACTTGTCGAAATTACAAATTAATCAATACAAATTTAAGTCACGGAATATTTGATGTTTACTCGACACAAAATCCTATAATTCACCCTATTAAAAGATTTAGCTTTACATCAGGTTATAATCGGGATGTCTTGAAAAAAATATTGATCGACAAAACCGTGGAAAAAGTTTCTGAAAATTTAATACTGGACGAAGACATTGATTTTATTCAAAATACCAATACCATACAAAAATCAAAATCACAGGATGTATTAAGGAAAATAAGATCTGAAGCTTTGCAATCAAATGATAATCATTCTGATGATTTTATCGATATTGATGAGGAGTGGAAAAAGTATGAATTATGCGAAGATAAATATATTCAGAAAATTATGCGTCGGCCATTCGTTGTAATGACGTACAGTGCAAAGCAAAATAATATTTTAAAAATTATGCGAAACACATTTGAGAACAAAGAACTATCAGTATATTTGGACGCTACGGGTAGTTTGGTACGGGCTCCTTTCAACCCTTGTCCAACAATTTTGTATTATGCTCTTATAGTTCCTGCTCAAACTTCTGATTGCGATACAGTATCACCGTTTCCATTGACCGATATGGTTAGTTCCAGCCATACTATTGATACGATTAGTGGCTGGTTAAAATCGTTTAGATTGTATGTTGAGAATAATTTTAAAAAATGGCCTGTGTTTGATTCAGTCGTTATAGATTTTTCTTTTGCTGAAATGAATGCAGTATTAAATGCATTCAACAATATAGACATCATTGAATATTTAACAGCAACTCATGATTGGATTAATAATAAACCGACTTACAAGTCTAAAGGATCTATTGTCAAGATTTATTTGTGTTGTTGTCATTTAACACACACAATGGCCCAGGATATTAATGCAAGTTTCTCCAACTGTCCATCGAATAAAAAAATTATCAAGGAAATATTGGCATCGCTTTTCATGACCAATAATTATGATACCATCAAAGAAATGTGGAAATATATTGCAATACTGTTATTGTCAAGGAATATCACAAATACTGTGCAGCAATCATTAGATTCTTTAACTAATTTGATTACTGTAACCGATATAAATTTCGATGAGATTGTTGTAAGCAATGCTAAATTTGAAACATATAGAGACAACACAAAATCTATATATATTCAAAGCCCTTACTATCAAGATATGAAGAACATTATTGATCAAATTAAATTAGATGATACTAGTTCTGCATTAATTGGTGGATTAAACAGTTTTTACAGTCCTGAATTTCTAACTTTAATTTTAAAGAAATATATAACTTATTTACCTTTATGGGCTGGTATTATTAACAATGGAGTTCGGCAAAGTAACAGTCATGTAGAGAACTATTTTGCAATTATAAAACGCAGATTTAAGACTTCTGGCAGTATTGGTAAACTGCCAACAAAAGTAGGGAGGTTTGTGAAAAGTATTCATGATCGAAATGTAGCACTCTATCGACAAATATTATCAGGTGTACCTAAAAAATCAGTAAAATATATAAGGAAAAATTTAATCAATGGTATTCAGTCGAGCAAAATTGATTTAACAATCCACGATTCACAACTAAGTCAATCTATATGGAAACGAAGAAATAAGGATGCAGCTACTCCAACTAGGAAATTGTCGTCGTCATTTAATTTAAAAAATATTAAAGAAATTGGAACACAGTCTCCACAAGAACGCAGAGTTAGTACTATAAAAATCTTAAGTAATAGCTCAAAGATTAATACCGAATTCAGCACTCCAAAGCGCCCTCATAAAATAGTGAAAAAAAGAATACTACCTAAAAATAAACTAAACTCTAGTTCTTTACCGGTTCTACAAAATGGAACTAATACGTGCGATTATTATTCAAATACCTGTGCGTTTGATTCCCTAATCCAAACAATGGCTACTGCAATAAATATTTTGGGGATAAGTAACTGTGGTATAAAAGAAGGCAGGGTTAAAATTTTAATAGAAAAATTGATAAATAATCAATTGAATGATATCTATAATATTCGAAAAGAAATTTTGATCGAAATTTTTGGCATTAAAAATGATTGTAATTGTAATATACAAGACGTAGCAGGAAATGTACTAAAATTTCTTCCAAGTCTAACCGTGAAGTTAAAATGCCAAAAATGTGAAACAGTGGTTGAAGAAGAACGAAATTTTCTTCTCATCAATTTAAAAAAATTACTGGAAGTTAGTTATTTAAATTTAGGTGAGTGTATAGAAGAAGTTCCATCACAGAGTTGCCCAATTTGTTCAAATAAAATGAGCCCTGAAACCCATACGTATCATAATATACTTTCTATTTACACCGAGTACCCCACAGAAAACCCTCCGAAAGTAACAATAAATCAAATAGAACCAAAACTTCTTTTTAATAAGAAGGTTTACAGTTTGGCAGGAGTTATATCATATGAACAGCTTGATTCAGCTATTCATAACAATGCTGGACATTTTATCAGTTGCTGTAAATATGAGCAAAAGTGGGTTAAATACGATGATCTAAAAAAATATGTGGTGAAAATCAGAAATTTGGACATCACTAAAGTCACCCCACATATGATCGTGTATACTAAAGATCCTGTTCCTAAATAATAACTAACTTAAATAAATATTATATAACATAATATTATACAACATAATATAAAAACGAAATATTTTTAAATCGTTTCAATCAAAACTGAATTTATCAGAACATATGGTACAGAATCGCATATGGTACAACTCTACATTTTTTAAAACCGCATATTTCAAAGCAGCGAAATTAAATCGAAACTTACGTAACTTTAATATCCAATAATCTATTTCATGTTTGTAATTAAATTGACTATAAATCTTATAATAATGAAGGCTTAACTAACCAAACGACATACCCCTCTATATCTGCCAACCTCTGTGAGCAAAGATCCAGAGCAGGAAATATGTCTGATTTGCAGTTCAAACAGAAATAGAAATATATTATGACCTAGAAAGTACCGTTATCCCCATCGTACGGTAATGCCGTTACAGGTGGTTAATAATAAAGGTTCAACTAACCAAACGACATACCTCTTTATATCTGCCAACCTCTGTGAGCAAAGATCCAGAGCCGGAAATATGTCTGATTTGCAGTTCAAACAGAAATAGAAATATATTATGACCTAGAAAGTACCGTTATCCCCATCGTACGGTAATGCCGTTACAGGTGGTTAATAATGAAGGTTCAACTAACCAAACAACATACCTCTTTATATCTGCCAACCTCTGTGAGCAAAGATCTACAGCCGGAAATATGTCTGATTTGTTGTTCAAATAGAAATAGAAAATATTATGACCTAGAAAGTACCGTTATCCCCATCGTACGGTAATGCCGTTTTAGGTGGTTAATAATGAAGGCTCAATGAACCAAACGACATACCCCTCTATATCTGCCAACCTCTGTGAGCAAAGATCCAGAGCCGGAAATATGTCTGATTTGTTGTTCAAACAGAAATAGAAATATATTATGACCTAGAAAGTACCGTTATCCCCATCGTACGGTTATGCCGTTACAGGTGGTTAATAATGAAGGCTTAACTAACCAAACGACATACCCCTCTATATCTGCCAACCTCTGTGAGCAAAGATCCAGAGCCGGAAATATGTCTGATTTATTGTTCAAACAGAAATATATTATGACCTAGAAAGTACCGTTATCCCCATCGTACGGTAATGCCGTTTTAGGTGGTTAATAATGAAAGCTCAACTAACCAAATGACGTACCCCTCTATATCTGCCAACCTCTGTGAGCAAAGATCCAGAGCCGGAAATATGTCTGATTTGCAGTTCAAACAGAAATAGAAATATATTATGACCTAGAAAGTACCGTTATCCCCATCGTACGGTAATGCCGTTACAGGTGGTTAATAATAAAGGTTCAACTAACCAAACGACATACCTCTTTATATCTGCCAACCTCTGTGAGCAAAGATCCAGAGCCGGAAATATGTCTGATTTGCAGTTCAAACAGAAATAGAAATATATTATGACCTAGAAAGTATCGTTTTACCCATCGTACGGTAATGCCGTTACAGGTGGTTAATAATGAAAGCTCAACTAACCAAGCGACATAACTCTCTATATCTGCCAACCTCTGTGAGCAAAGATCCAGAGCCGGAAATATGTCTGATTTGTTGTTCAAATAGAAATAGAAATATATTATGACCTAGAAAGTACCGTTATCCCCATCGTACGGTTATGCCGTTACAGGTGGTTAATAATGAAGACTTAATAAACCAAACGACATACCCGTCTATATCTGCCAACCTCTGTGAGCAAAGATCCAGAGCCGGAAATATGTCTGATTTGCAGTTCAAACAGAAACAGAAATATATTATGACCTAGAAAGTACCGTTATCCCCATCGTACGGTAATGCCGTTACAGGTGGTTAATAATGAAGGTTCAACTAACCAAACGACATACCTCTCTATATCTGCCAACCTCTGTGAGCAAAGATCCAGAGCCGGAAATATGTCTGATTTGTTGTTCAAACAGAAATAGAAATATATTATGACCTAGAAAGTACCGTTATCCCCATCGTACGGTAATGCCGTTACAGGTGGTTAATAATGAAGGTTCAACTAACCAAACGACATACCTCTCTATATCTGCCAACCTCTGTGAGCAAAGATCCAGAGCCGGAAATATGTCTGATTTGTTGTTCAAACAGAAATAGAAATATATTATGACCTAGAAAGTACCGTTATCCCCATCGTACGGTTATGCCGTTACAGGTGGTTAATAATGAAGGCTTAACTAACCAAACGACATACCCGTCTATATCTGCCAACCTCTGTGAGCAAAGATCCAGAGCCGGAAATATGTCTGATTTATTGTTCAAACAGAAATATATTATGACCTAGAAAGTACCGTTATCCCCATTGTACGGTAATGCCGTTTTAGGTGGTTAATAATGAAGGCTCAATGAACCAAACGACGTACCCTTCTATATCTGCCAACCTCTGTGAGCAAAGATCCAGTGCCGGAAATATGTCTGATTTGTTGTTCAAATAGAAATAGAAATATATTATGACCTAGAAAGTACCGTTATCCCCATCGTACGGTAATGCCGTTACAGGTGGTTAATAATGAAGGTTCAACTAACCAAACGACATACCCGTCTATATCTGCCAACCTCTGTGAGCAAAGATCCAGAGCCGGAAATATGTCTGATTTATTGTTCAAACAGAAATATATTATGACCTAGAAAGTACCGTTATCCCCATCGTACGGTAATGCCGTTTTAGGTGGTTAATAATGAAAGCTCAACTAACCAAATGACGTACCCCTCTATATCTGCCAACCTCTGTGAGCAAAGATCCAGAGCCGGAAATATGTCTGATTTGCAGTTCAAACAGAAATAGAAATATATTATGACCTAGAAAGTACCGTTATCCCCATCGTACGGTAATGCCGTTACAGGTGGTTAATAATGAAGGTTCAACTAACCAAACAACATACCTCTTTATATCTGCCAACCTCTGTGAGCAAAGATCTACAGCCGGAAATATGTCTGATTTGTTGTTCAAATAGAAATAGAAAATATTATGACCTAGAAAGTACCGTTATCCCCATCGTACGGTAATGCCGTTTTAGGTGGTTAATAATGAAGGCTCAATGAACCAAACGACATACCCCTCTATATCTGCCAACCTCTGTGAGCAAAGATCCAGAGCCGGAAATATGTCTGATTTGTTGTTCAAACAGAAATAGAAATATATTATGACCTAGAAAGTACCGTTATCCCCATCGTACGGTTATGCCGTTACAGGTGGTTAATAATGAAGGCTTAACTAACCAAACGACATACCCGTCTATATCTGCCAACCTCTGTGAGCAAAGATCCAGAGCCGGAAATATGTCTGATTTATTGTTCAAACAGAAATATATTATGACCTAGAAAGTACCGTTATCCCCATCGTACGGTAATGCCGTTTTAGGTGGTTAATAATGAAAGCTCAACTAACCAAATGACGTACCCCTCTATATCTGCCAACCTCTGTGAGCAAAGATCCAGGGCCGGAAATATGTCTGATTTGCAGTTCAAACAGAAATAGAAATATATTATGACCTAGAAAGTACCGTTATCCCCATCGTACGGTAATGCCGTTACAGGTGGTTAATAATGAAGGTTCAACTAACCAAACAACATACCTTTTTATATCTGCCAACCTCTGTGAGCAAAGATCTACAGCCGGAAATATGTCTGATTTGTTGTTCAAACAGAAATAGAAATATATTATGACCTAGAAAGCACCGTTATCCCCATCGTACGGTAATGCCGTTTTAGGTGGTTAATAATGAAGGCTCAATGAACCAAACGACATACCCTTCTATATCTGCCAACCTCTGTGAGCAAAGATCCAGTGCCGGAAATATGTCTGATTTGTTGTTCAAATAGAAATAGAAATATATTATGACCTAGAAAGTACCGTTATCCCCATCGTACGGTAATGCCGTTACAGGTGGTAAATAATGAAGGCTCAATGAACCAAACGACATACCCTTCTATATCTGCCAACCTCTGTGAGCAAAGATCCAGTGCCAGAAATATTTGATTTTTATAGTCAACTATGTACATCATACACAATTTACTTTATTACGTCCGAGTTCCTATTAAATGTACCTATAATAAAAATAAAGTCTGAAAAAAACGACACTTTAGTGAATATATGATTATTGTACACTGAAAATTATTAATTTTATATCCAGAAACAAATTATTTTTCATTTAATTTTTTCGGGATGGAGTCTTATTTTGTATCATTTTATACAAGTTTTTCGTGCTGAGAGGCTTTTTCCTGTATAATAATTAGTTGAGACACATCAATTTTTTCGGGATGGTTTTCGGGCTAACTTCACATACGTGGTTAATTGCTGGATTATGCACTATTAAAACAACCAACATAATCTTACATCTAAAAGTTCAGGAAAGATTAACTAACTGAGATCCTGGGTAACCGCGGATTCCACCTTCAAAAATGAACACCAAACGCCCAAGAATTTACAAACTTAAGAAATAGAATTTTTAAAATTTTCATTTGTTGATCCAATTGGGCTCATTATTAGCCGCTCTAAAATGATTTGTTGCTCTACGATGTGCCTCGGATCAAGGTAGGGCAATGGGTTCAAAAAGTCAACTTCTACGCTGAATTTCTATTACAGCCAATTTAGGATTTCATTTTAATTTACCTCATGCACCATACTTTAGGGACTTATGAGTTTTCTCGATGGAATCCTTCAAGGATACCACTTAAAATAGGTAATCAATGTCAATCTTATATTTATATAGATGACTACATTGATAACAAAAATTGAATCTCTATTGAATTCGAAACCATTTTGTAAAATAAATGATTATCCAAATATTTTAAACGTCTACATATCAGCACATTTCCTCATTTGGCACAGAACCTGTTCTGGACAAAGTGCTTTTAAACAAATAATCAATATGGCAAAATATGCAGCAAAATAAGGGACATCGTGATTTTTTTACTGCATTACAACAAAGGAATAAATGGTAAAGTAAAACTACTCTGGATTTGAAATCAATGATGAAGCACTTTACGAGAAGATATCGTGGATCTAAGTTATTGGATACGTGGTAAAATTATAAACATACATCTGGAAATAAACAAGAATACAGTTCAGTTAAATTACCTTTTAAGATATTAATGCACTAATCAATTTAACCAAATTTGAACCATACTAATTTTTCTATCTCTTTGTTCCATAGTTCATTTTGACCCTAATATACCTGCTACAATGTTTCTTAGTCAAGTTTTACTGATGCATTGAATCAATTTTGCATTTTGCATTTTGCATCCACAAATTATGAAGAAGTCAATCTAATTGTATCTGGTTTAGTCTCCTGCAGTTCACTAGCTTTGGACTCTGTGTCTGCCAATCTTAAAAAAATTAATAACAAAATAAACCCACTTTTATGTGAATGTATTAATAAAACATTTACATCCAACAAGATGCCTGATTGTTTAAAAGTAGCTCGTAAAACTCTTATATTTTAGCTGGATATTTCAAATTACCGAACTATATCTGTCCTTCCCGCTTTTTAAAAAATATTTGAACGAATTATCCACAACCGTCTGCAAGAATATCTTAAATTATCATAGGTGTTTATGTAAAAAAAAACTCATACATCTCATCAATATTTTATTAATCAACATTAAATTGCAACTTGTTTAAATTAAAATATTTAAAAATAAAATCAACGTGTCCTTTAGTTCATTTAAACAAATCAGACCCATTAGAATAGTTGCTAGAAGTCTACATCAAACGCCAGATGAGATAATTTAAGACCTCAAAAGAAAAAATTTAATGGTCTTAAATGCAGTTAATATGTTTAAAACTAAAAGGAAGCCTACCGAAAACAGATGGAGTACTGTTAATTAAATAAAGGTACCACTATTCACTCTGACCTTTGCAAACTCAGAGAAAATTGAGAACATATTTAACTCAAGGAACATCTTAGGAATGGTTGTCCGAATGGAACTATTGAAAAAAGCGACAGGGATCATATCACAATGCACAAATTGTCAGGCATACAACAACATGCAAAAATACTGCAATCGTGAAACCTGATGTGTAAAATGTGCGGGAAAGCATGATACAAAAAACTGCGTGATAGATAGGACCACTCCAGAAAAATGTGCTTACTGCCAGGGAACCCACCCTGTTAGCTATAGGATATGTGCAGTAGCCAAAACACTACAAAACATGCGAAATAAGGCAAACTAAAACCAGCCAATGAGAGCAAATAAAGAAAAAGAAATCCCGACAAAAACTGTAACTACATTCCATAGTGCGAAAGAGATTCTCATACTCACAAGCAGCAAGACAAGGCTACCTGGGCCTTCAGATCAAAAAAATGGAATTCAACAAGCTATGACAACAATGCAAAATACCCCAAATGCTATTGTCAATCGCCTCTCTAAAATAAAAGAAAATATAGAGTTTCTAAACAAAAGACAAGTTAATCTTGAACAGCAAGTAGGACATTAAGGAAAACCTAACCAGATTTGTAGCAAAATAGTTGCTTTATCTGATCCCTCACTAAACAACACAAAATAAACAAAATACTAAGAATATTAACCTGGAATGCTAATGGACTTCTACAACATCTTCCAGAGCTAGAAATTTTTTTGAATACAGAAAAAATTGATATATGCTTAATAGCAGAGAGCCATTTCACTAGAAAGTCTTATGCAAAATTAAAAGGTTATGCTAGTTACCATTCTATACATCCAGCAGAAAAAGTTAGGGGTGGAGCAAATTTCTTCATCAGAGAAAACATTAAACAACTCGAAATGAATGTCAAACTCGAAATAGAGACAATGCAAATTGTATCACTTAGCGTGCAATTAAATAATTACAAGAAGCTGCAGGTTGCTGCGATATATTGTCTACCAAGGCATCAACTTAAAAAAGATGACCTTTTGGAAGCTGGATATCAAATAAACTGCTGTTTTCATTCAAGTGGTATTCCTACTTATTGGTAAACGGACACAAACAAAATACCAGACGTGATTGACTTCTTCATAGCTAAAGGTATTTCAGAAAATTATATCCATATTGAAAATAATGAAGGTTTACCTTCGGATCATTCTTTAATCATACTTACGATCAGTGAAACAGTAATTGAAAAAGAAAAGCCACCAAGATTAATAAGTGGAAACACAAATTGGGAAACCTTTGCACTGTTAACTGAGGAAAGTATTGATCTTCAAGTCCCAATCAAAAACAAAACAGAACTTGAAAAAGAAGTAAAGCTGATCAGAAACAATATTCAGATCGCAGCATGGAAAAGCACTCCTCCTGCCAAAAATAAACCTCACAAGAATGAAACATATACACAAGAAATAAGAAACTTGACAGAGAAAAGCGGAAAGCTCGCAAAATCTGGCATAGAAATCGAGCACCAGAGAACAAAACTATTTTCAATCAGCTCAAAAACCAACCGCGGAAGTTAATTCAAGAAACCAAAGCGGTAAGCTTCAACAAATATTTAATAAGTCTGTCTGATCACAAAGAAAGTGAGTATTCTTTATGGAAAGCTACAAAAGGACTTAAAATACCAAAAGCACAGATGCCACCAATAAAAAAGCAGATGATACTTGGGCCAAAAGCCCCAAAGATAAAGCTTAGATAAAGACATACGACCATAATTACAATGAAAGAACTCAACAATGAAATCAAACATAACCTAAATGTAAAAAAATTTCCTGGATACGATCTTATTACAGGATCTTATTGTATTTACTTTATACGAATGACATACTGTTTACTGCCGAAACAGATATTGCAACCTTTGCGGATGATACAGCAATTTTGGCGGTTGTAAGTACAATCAAATTACAGTACACTGTAAATGAGATTGTCCACTGGACGAAAAAATGGAAAATAAAATTGATTGAGCTAAAATCAGTTCACACAACCATCACCTATCTAAAAGTAGGTCACCTACCTATTTACATAAATAAGCAGGAAATACCATATGCGAACACGGCATACTGGGTATTACGCTCAACGCCAAGTTAAAATGGAAAGTACATGTCAAGAAAAAACGGCAAGAACTGGATATAAAGTTCTGAAAATATATTGGCTTATTGGAAGAAACAGTGAGCTTGCAATTCACAATAAGCTGCTTTTATACATCCGAATACTTAAGCCTGTGTGGACCTTTGGTGTCCAGCTCTGGGGATGCACAAAGAAAACTAACGTTAAGATTAAACAAACATTCCAGAACAAAGTTCTACGTATTCTGTTTAAAAACAGTGTGAACAGTATTGTGTTTGGAATTTTAGCTCTAGAATTAATTATTGGCTACATTGTAGTTTTTATTTTCCAGTTCAAACACCAGTTCAAAATTTGTGAGTTAACGGTAAGTTTAATTGATTTGTCATGTTTAATCAATTTTTTTAAAATCTAATTTGTATTAATTCTAAAGTTGTGTGTCAAATAAAGTGCATATAAATTAGACTTTCGTGCATTACAAATTAATAAATTTGTATTTTCAGGCGAAAACTATTTCAATTTATTACGGCCTACGGCTTGCAGAAATTATATTAATATGTTATTGTATTATGAACTAATTAATTTATAATTTCAGATGAAAATTAATTCAATTTATTACAGCCTATGGCTAAGAGTTAATTAATAGATTTTGTTTTCAGGAAAATTTGCAAATTACACCTGAATGGTGGCACACTGGAGTTGCTGATTAGAAATGACAGAATGAAGAGCAGTTCAGTAAAATTGTGGTTGTCTTATGCTAACTGTAGTTTGAATATTGGCTACCGAGAAACTAGACCAATTCTGTCATTACTGACATACTGTTCCTTTTCCTACCCCACAAAATTTACTAAAATGTGGTCGCCAAGATATCTGTAATCGGGTCGATAATTTAACTAAAATCCTGTCTTATCCTTCCAAGTATATGTAAAAACGGCTGTATGGTGGGCCCGGCCAACTAAATATTAATAAGAGGTTAAAAGTATCAATATTAATATAACCCATCAATATAAAATTTTTGGTAGCACTATGCTTGTTGGATACTGTAGTAATTTCATTAACAAATTCATCAATAGAATAACTATGATACATATAAGAGATAAGTGGGACCTCGATTATAGAAAAAGTTAATTTTCATACAGTCAGCTGTTACATATTTATGATTTACTCCTCCAGCTCGAAAGTTGTCATAACTACAAATGTAATAATTATAGTTTGGTATTTTATACAGAGAAGCTTTATCTTTATTTATCTATATTTCAGTTAAAAAATTATGTCTGGAATAAAATTGCAGCCCGCTTAATTTGCTAAAAGTAGATTTAAGTTTGCCTAAAACAAATTACTATGACCTTGTTATTCTAAGCCAAATAAAATTTTCTAAAATATTGCTAAACGTTGACCAAGCTAACATTAGCATTGCGCATAACACTAAACCCTAATATTCCGCAGTAATCGATTTTTCCCTTACAGCTACCAAAATGGAATCTTTCCATTTTGGAAAATTTTCCACCCTTAAATTTATTTAACATTGTGTTTAGGAGAGAAAATATTTTCCAATTTTCCACCTTGTAGATGTAGAAAATAAATTTTAATTCTTAACGGGAGTCTCTAGTTCCTTATTCAACGCATTAATGACAGCTACTGCAATAACATCATGGTTAAGGTTGTCTTGCAACTCAAATATTTCCAAAGATAAACTTCTATTGCTCTGATCAAGGTCTGCATATCTAAGTTCTTATATGTGAGCAGGGATAATCTCATATGCGGAATCCAGATCATTTTGTTTACCTGCTCTTAGTATCAAAGAATGAGTTTGGTTAGGGTATATGTTATCTAGTTTTTGCATGATTCTATATATTACAACCAGGAGTACGCATCCTCATTTTACAAAGAGTCTACCATATTTCTATTTATCGTGTTAAATGCGCGGTCATAATCAACGAAGAGCAGGTTTAGTATGGTGAATATCATTCATTAGATTATTGACTGACGGCTCAAATGAGTTGATGTGATCTGTGAAACTTCTTCCTGGTCTGAAACCAGCTTATGAATTGATGACGAATTCTTCAAAATTGACTTTCCATCTCTTTACTATTGATTAATTTGTTACTAAGATTTGACGATAAACATATCCTTTATAGATGGTTTTGGTGATAATTTGGCCAGTGACTTTTCTTACACAATGATGTATTGCTTGCATACTTAAAATTGCTGATCTCTTTTTAGTAGAATGTCATCTGTATCTTTTTTCGATCATGCTATGCCTTTTTCTTTACTGAACTGATTTTTTTGCCATCCGATGGTGGATATTTATATTTATATATACTTTTGTGGGGAAACTTACTGGCCCCTATGAGCAGCTGATTTGTTATACAAAAGACACAAAAGAGTATGTTTTCATTACTATTTTGTAAAAAAACTATCACACTTTTTCCCTTGATAGATTTCTTAGTTCAATGTGGTCTATTCCAATTTTCGAAATTGAAAATCCTTGTATAATTTTAACATTTATTCTTGAATTTGTTAATTGGATTTGCTCAAAAATCTCGACAGCCCATGATGAGTCATTTCTTTATTCACATCTACTCAGCCCTAGAGACCTTTGTATATCCAGATCCCAGTATTCATAATATTTTCATAGTATAGTCAACAATATTATGATCCCCTCTGTAATATGCCATTCATAAACTATCATGATTAATAACTATCAACCATATTACTGGAAAACCACTAAGATTACTATCCTTTGGAACATGAAAAACTATTAAATGCCGATTCATCATAATTATAGCCTAAAATTAGTCCATTCCCCCTCCAGCTTTTATGATACCGAACAACAATAATAAAACATAAAATTAATTTATCATGAAAATGGTCATATCCTCATGAGTAAGACCTACACTTATACAAATACATAAAACCACTCACATAAATAAATATATATATATATATATATACATATATATATATATATATATATATATATATATATATATATATATATATATAAACATCAAAAACCCATATAGTACAATCAAAACATTATATCGTAATTAAAAATTAACACCGCACCTTAGGTAGGACAGGTAAACGCGTATATAGTCCACCCATATATCGTAAAGATCTCCAATCTTTTTTAATAGTTTTACCGATTGTTTAATTTTTTATTTTTTTTACTTTCGAGGACCTTGGTAAACACTGAGTACACATACGAAAGCGACATATACTCTCGTATGATGTTGCCATTTTGCCACAGTAATTATTTTTATGTCGAATCATAGTTTTACTTAAATTAATTAGCAAAAAATGGTTGGTCATTTTCGTTCTGCTCATTTTGTTGCTGTGTTGGCTATTTTTATTTTATTTTTTTATTTTATTTTTTTCAATTAAGACGAGAAATGAAAATTTTGTTTTTAATGCTTTGGTACATTAACCCAAAGAAATTTGTTTTAATGTCAAGAATATGTCATAATTTATATACAAATTTTTAATGGTTAATGATTATTACATAACTGAGTTGATGAGGTTGATGGCCTACGTATGACGGTTTCAAAGTGGTTATACTTGGTATATAATCTGTGTGTCTAAGGCTATATGATCTGAAGACATACAAACCGCACAGAAATTAATTTATTAGATCGGATTCATCTAGTTTATATATCAACGTTAAACAACAACAACAAATCGTAAAATTTTCATAATTTTCTTTGAAGTTTATTTTTAATTTAAGGAAATTCAAGCTACTTGTTGTTGGTTCTCTATATACATAATACAGTATTATATAGTACGAGCTAGATGAAGTGTGTAGGTTGGAAAGGAAATGATAAATTTATTTTTATGACACGTCCAATATGACGATCAAATTGTTTTTTATTTTTTTAAGTCGAAGACGATGCTGAACACACTCTCGTATATAATAGCATTTTTATTAGATATATAAATCAAATCGTTTTTTTTAAGTATCTTGTTGAATTTCTCGAAGACGACGTGAATTTAAGGTATGCGTGAGGCGTGCGTACGGTTGTAAAAAAAAATGTTTATGGGTATATAAATTGTAATTGGCAGCTTGCGATGAATTTCCGAACGTAATATTATTATTTTAAGCCGGGTGAAATGATTTTTTAAATTTTATTTTATGGAAAATTATTATGGCAAATGTTTTGAGCATTGCGTGCACAAAATATGATTGATGTGCAATCAAATATTTTTGCGACTCACCATTCCACGACTGTTTTGATTAAATGTTTGTTTTTTATTTTATAGTGACATATGTCGTTTGGTTGCGTCACAAATTAGATTGACGCACAGTTATTCTCCCCTAATTTTTTTTCAGTTAGGTAACTACTTTTTGTAGCTTTTGTTTAGTTTTTAATGACCATTTGACTGCACAAATTTGAGGTATATGAAACGTCAGCTCTAAACGACAATTTTTAACAAAATATCAATAAATTTGAGCCACTCTCAATAACAATCGATTATGAACCTAAATTTACTACTGTTTAAAGCTCAATTATAATCTAAAATACATGTATGTAAACGAAAAAGGTTAAATGCACTAAACGATGCCTAATGATACTGATTTGGGTTAAAATGCAAGTTATTTTTAATGAAAATAGTGATAGTTTTGGCTAAAGTTATTTACTTCGGTAAACAACATTGACAACATCATTCATAATTTTCATGCTTGGCGAAAACATTGACTCTATATTTTAAATTTATATATATATATATATATATATATATATATATATATATATATATATATATATATAATTGGTTTGCTAAATGACGGTCACTAACTTGTTCGTCGCAAATGTGCTGTGCTACCTGCTGATCTACCGCCTCTTTCACACATAAATTTTTGGGTGTCCTAATCTGTTTTCCTAATAAAACCTCAAAAGCTCCATGGTACATGTATACCCCGCCAGATCGTCTCGACTCAGCTAGAACAGAGCTGGTATGATAATTCGGTTGAGTTGCCGCTTTTGCTGTTTCCGGATGACATACCGGCTGTAACCAATAAATTATCGATTCTGTCATTGTCACACTAGCCCACAAAGTCCACCAATGTATAGCATGATGCTCGGTTAGACTGCGTGGGCCGGATTTTCAAAAACCGATTTTTGCAGCACCAAATTTTGCAGAACATCTTTTCGTAGTTGGCGTCTTTTTTAAGTTTAGAGCTAAACAAACTTTGGAATACGGTCTGTTACCGTGATGAGCTCTATTAAGATTGCTTTTGTCTTCACTTTTGGAATTGAACTTAGCAGTTCCTCCTTTTTTCAGCTTGCTTTCGTTTGGTATGCAAGTGACGCAGTTTCTAATGCAACTTTTTAACTTTTGCTTCCAATTCATGGATACAAAAATTCTGCTTCACCAACTTATTTTCGACCCCTAAAATGCCCTTGTTCATGATAATTTCTCATCAAACTGATTCCTGTAACTGTAGTGCTCATATTCTAGATTACATTCCGAAAAGGTAAACGCGAAATTTTCAAAGAGTAACAAAAGCACTGAATTTAACTGAATCAGCAGCGAGTGGTACATGAAAAAAACCAATTCTCAAATCTTGTGTGGTAAATATAGTCGCACTCTGAAGCTGATCAATCTGATCATCTATTAATGGTATAGGAAACTTGTATTTCACAATCCAGCAGTATAAATGCCAGCGACTATATTATTCCCACCTTGCTGCTGTTTCGTCCATTTTCACCTATTGTTATTGACACAAATGAACTTCTAGATGAATAACTGTGTGAGAACGGTAATGTATTAATGTATCTAATAGACGTCAGCCACATTGCTTCAAAAGCGCTTACACACCTAGAATCAAAAAATTGGCAATTTCACCACAAACCATTCACTGATCATCACTAGTCCAACAACAACATAAGCACTATCAAAGGGCATGTAAATATATTTGAAGTTAGACTTGACGATTTTTAAGGGAGTACACATCTCTTTATTGATTTGAACATCATTAGAAAGTAATAAGTATCTGTTGTGAGGAAACACATGTCGATTATCAATTGTTTCGCCTCTAACTCTGACTCATGTCTCATATTAAGAATTGTGGCTGCCTAAAATTCTTTATGGGTCACTTTCGTACATTTTCTACCCTCCATACAAAGTCTAAATAAGTTTGCATTGCCGCAAGATCCATGACATGCATCGTATTCCAATTTAAAATGCAATTGCAATTATTAAAATGTGAGCCAGTGTAGGTTCACTCTTTTGAAATTCAAAAGTGTACACGAAAGCAAAAAATCAATGAATGATCTGATGACGATTCCCCCAATTTCAAATTTGCTTCTGGCTACTTCGGGTTGGTAGTAAAAGTTACAAACATAGCTAGATGTTCGAATTTTTCAAAAAAAGAAATTTCATCTTGTGGTCTTTGGCACGTATTTCTTGGCGATCGTTTGAATGTTGACCGTAAAATAATAAAACAGAACGGCCGAAATGGTTGGCAATGGTTGGCGAAAATCTTCTACCAGAGCGCTGCCAAAAAGTTGTGTAATGTATCATAGATCTTGTAATAATCGTTTAAACGCTTCCATTGATTATGTGTCTTGGCACTGATGGGCAATATTACCATCCAATTTATTATTGTTCAAACTATAAGTACTTAATATGATCACGTTGTTCTAGTGAATTATAAGATTAAAACTAACAAATAAGGTTAAATGCAATAATATGCGTATTAATTTTTTTATATGGAAAGGTACCGAGTAGGTATTGCCATTGTTTTATAAGAGACCAAATTTGATTCAGTTCTACCGTTTTAGTAGCCAACTTTAGTGTGGCTCTGTCCTTATCCGTCCTATCTACCAACGGAATTGTTTCTAGCTTTTTTGGGCTTTCCATGCTTTTTTTTAGTATTATAGGTTAGTCAAAGGGACCTGCATTAACTTGAATTTTCCTTACCTTGGTGAGAGAAGGCCTAAAGATCTTGTTCTCTACTTTAAGAGTTTCCGGAGTTTTAAGTAGTGGAGAAAAGAATGTCCATGCTTGCAGAAATCTACAATGCAAGGATAAGGCTAAATACATCTGAAGGCTGCCTGATATCCAGAGACTCCGTTCGAGTCTGGGCTATTTGAAAGGGTCCCAAGCAGGTTTATTATCAGCATGCCCTTAATCTATAGTGCTAACACTCGCATCTAACATTTAACTTAGTCATTGACCTTAGTCGTTGTCCGGGTGGAAAGAGTTGGAGGTACATTAGAAGCAAATGGCGAACTCTACATAGTTGCAACAATGGAGAATGAGTCACAACTACTTGTGTTTGAGATAATGAAAGAAGGTATACTAAAGGAAAAAAATGTACTAAAAAAGGAACAATATTTCAACGGTTAAGTGGCCATAGAATTATAAAGCTAAAATAGAAAACCACCAGCATTCATTTACGTGCTAAACAGCTTTACTGACCAACATTTTAGACCTATTTTTCAGCAGAGTCAAACGATATTCAATGCATACGATAAAATGAACCGCCATTGACTGCTTATAGTTATAAAGGTAAACTGGAATATAAAAAGGAAAATATTAAGCCTTGTCAAAAATGGAATAAAAGCTAAACTTGGTTGCTGGAATGGTTTAGTTAACGTTATAAATAATTTGGTAACAAACATTTTGAATAATGATTCAAAATTTAAAAAAATGAGGAAGACATCAACATAATTGTAAATGCTGCAATTACTAAATTGAAAGTTTTTATTCCATTTGGATTAAAAATGTAAGACCGTCTTTTGTATTGGTTTGTGCCTGGTTTTCGCCATATGACCCTTTGTTGCTTTCTAATGGTAATACGGAAGACATGACTAACAATAAACATCACAGTCACAATGGAAAGAAAAATAAGCAAAAAATTAAGCAAAAAGTTTTACTGTAGATTTGCGGCTTATTCTGCGTCTTTCTTCATTCTTCCAGTGATCAATTAAATATATTTACCATTGGGATTGCTAGACGAAAAGAAGTACCCTAAAGATTAAACCTTTAACAAGTTTGACAAGTTAAACATGGAAATGTACCTCACATAAGATGTTTAGCCCAATAAAATTGTGAAATGTATGCTAAAATATAGCTAATGAATAGTTTTATTATATAATATGTGGTCCGACTAAAGTAGAATGGATATCACTATCTTTTTGCAGACAGTATATCTTATTTGTTGAACCATTTAAATTTAACAACCAAATCCATTATGCGTATAATACTTACATAGTAATTAAATAATTAAAATTTTTAAGTCGATTAAGACAAAAATCTTACCAATATTTAATTGTATGTTCAGCTTACATATGCGAACAATGAATATATTAGGAATCATCACTGAATTTTGATTTACGTAAATTCATAGTTATATGAACACTGTGAGAGTAAGCCAAAACCATCGATCTAACTTTCTAAAACTATAATCTCGATATTATTTGAAATTCGAATTTGTATGCAATTCAGTTCATCGAACGAGCTCGCATATCATGCAAGCAACATAATAATTACTTAGAGCTTTACGAAATTGTGTGTGTTTGTATATTTTTACAGAGTAATTTGTGATTTCATTTCAATGCCGGTGAAAAAAATTCACGTAGCAACAATGTATAATTTGTGTTTACAATAATTCCAAATGGGATTTAAAAAAAAAAAAAATTCTCAAAGTATTCGTACGCAACTCAACCAATTTATTACATTGCATAGTAATTACATTTCTATTACAAACGATCATAATTTGTTTGTGTCATTTGTGTGTACAGTAAATTTAACAATTGCGGTGTGTTCAGTCCATTGCTTACTTATACCTTTTTTCAAAAGTCTTTAGTCGTTTTTAGAAGTCATTAGCATGCTAGAATTTAGAGGTTGTGCGTATCTTTCGGTTGTTTACTTATAGCGTCTTCAATTAAACCAGAATCGGTTGAAAAGAGACGTGCTTTACTTAAGGCCACGTGTTAAATATTTAATCAAACCGTTTAACGTTATGTAATTTTGGCTCGCAAAATTATCAAAAAAAAACGATGGATTCAGTTTTTGTGAATATTGTGTTTTGAAATTGTAGACCTCATGACATATAAGGAATGACTGCAACAAATTTTCTTTAGAGAAAAAATGTGCAGTTACATGTTGACGACACGACGCACCAAGGCGAAAAAATGTCCACTTAATAAAACAGATTGCTAATCCTCATTCAGTGCATTCATTATTTGTATAACGATGAACTATGTAGCATTTTTTTGACGGTCAAAAGATACTTAAAGTTTACGTCTTAAACCATTGCCACTTATGCAAGGCATTCCAATATTCAGTTACACTGTGGATAAAACAAACGTTTAAATTGGAAAGAGGTCATTGAGAAGTCCAATGTTTCGATCAACATTTGCAACAGGAAGTTACAGAAATTTACCATGTGAAAATCGACAACAACAGAAACATCAAGGGGTCTGCCCAAAAAATAGAGGAAGTAGTTGATATCGAACTTTAAAAAATTACTACATGTATCTCAGGACATGTTTTAATTAGCAAGGTGAAAAAAAAGGAAAAATTTCAATTTCCTTAAGCTAATTGAGTGGCAATAGTTAGCGATTAGAGACAAACTAAAATGGAATCTTTGGAATCTCTTAAACTGGTAAGCAATGGCAGCAGCTTTCTTATCAAAAGTATTACAGACCAAATTTGACCCATTACTGAGATTGTTTCCAATGTATTTTAGCAATTGGTGATCGTTGTAGGTGGTCATAAAGTAAAGACTTCAAAAAGTGAATAATACAATCTTTAACAGTGAAAGGAGAGTCGCCACTTTTACGTCTCCAACTTAGGAAACGGAATCACGAAAGTAGTTAATAAGAAAAGCGTGTCGAAAATTTAAAAATGGTTGTTCTTGGCCACCCAGTTGTTATTAGCAGTATGTCATAAGCTGATAACATAAAATAGCATGACAAAATGAGTGCCTATAATCATAATACTTCACCGCAAATTACAGTGCATCACAAAGTATTTTTCTTCTATATAGTTTCGGTTTGCCTATAAATGTTCACCAAACAAAACGATACATTACACAGTGAAAGACATACAGTCTATTAAAAAAACTAAATAATAGTAAACACAAAAGCAAAAAATACAATTAAACTAAACAATAAAAACTATTTTGTGTCAATGACATTTTTACGAGTACATAAAGTGTATTTATGCATTAAAGTTGGTTGACAAGTGAAAAGAGTAATGTTATAATAGAAAAGCCATTGTTATCAAAGCACATTATCATCATATATTTTTTGATAAATAGTTTTTTGTTTTTACGATTAATTAGATAATTTTTAATTACATTACGCACCTTAATTTATGTCATCTAACTTTACTTTCAAAACTTTATATACAAAACATAAAAAAATCATTAAAATCTAATCAAGTTTATGTGTGATGATGAGATTTATTATATATGTCGTATAGTTTGTAATCTAATACAGGCTGACTAGAATTATAGTTATCTTGACGGTGAGATGCTTAGAATTGCTAGATGACGGAGAAAAAATCATTGGTTAGTAATAATTAATAAAACATACGATAGTAAATCAAATCGATCGCACTAAATCCAGGATTATCAAAATTGGAAAAAATTCTGAAAATTAGATCAAAAATTCAAAATTTCAATATATGCCAATTGAGAAATTGCCAAAATTCCAAAAATATACGGTACAGTTATTTGGTCAAAACTGATATAATTGATAAACGAGAAAACTGATTAGCCTACTGTACCTTAATTTATACCACAAATCTAAATTTATCAATATTCTGAAAATAATTTATGGAGTCCAATAAAAATCCGTTGGGACTGTGGAATTTATGACACACATCTAAAATTTCTAAAATACATGATGGATGTGGTCCACCGAAACTGTGAAATATATGGAGAAAATTAATGATTTCAAATTTCAGAAAATCATGGCAACAATTAGCTTTTATTAGCTTTGACGACAAAGAGATGCTCTGTCTCTAATACTCCTTAATAGCATGTAAGAATTTTCCTTCCGTAAAAGTGGAATACTTCAGGACAACATCTTATGTCGTCAGTCCCTAAACCATAGGGGTCAATATTGTTTGTAATACTCGTTCGAATAAAAAATATTTTTTTCGGTATCCGATAGCATCTTAGATAGTTCTATATAGCTTATGACGATGTTCGCCAAACTCTATTCTTGAAATGTAAGAGTACGATGAATGGGTAAACTAAAAGTGTTGCGTTTGCTAATTCAAGTTTGATTGTAGAAATCTAAGTGGGTTGTTACGGTTGTTTTTTTGAAGTTTCCCACAGTAATAGAAATGAGATGATCAGCTTTGTAAATCTTAAATACCAAGTAGTGGATAACGATCAGGAGTTTTTACTATTGAATAGTCAACAATTTTCATCTTTATTTTTTTTTAAGATATAAAATGGACCTTAGACGGGAAATGAAGTAGTCAGGTAATCTGAAAATCCTTATTTGTGCATGTAATCTTGAAATTGGCAAATTATTTTTTGTTAGATTAAGATAAATTACTTTAGGTTGGTATTGGTCATAAAACGGTTAAATCAATTGACTTGTAATGTTTCAACCATTTTTTAAATTCTAATTTGTATTAATTTTAAAGTTTTTTGTCAAATAAATTGCATATAAATTAGATTTTCGGTGATTACATGACCTATTGGTCATAAAACAATTAATTCAATTGGTTTGTAATGTTTAACCAATTTTTAAAAAATCTAATTTGTATTAATTTTAAATTTATGTGTCAAATAAAGTGTATATAAATTAGATTTTCGGCGATTTCATGACGTATTGGTCATAAAACGGTTAATTCAAATGATTAAATATCGAAATTTAATTGTAACCCACCAATTCGTAAGTTCAGGGGCAGATGATGATGGAGAGCAAATTAAAAATTCTAAATGTTCATATTGATAACACAAAGCATATACTCCTTCTTCTTTTTCAGACTGTTTTTAAGCACCTGACACCGTATCCACTATCACTAAGTGCATACGTGACTAATTTACGCTATTTCACAACAGCAAAATAATTTTTAAATTGAAATTCATGCGTTTTTTTTTTACAAACATGTACACGATGTACCTACATACCACTTTCATGGAAAACGATCGGAAACTATACACAAAACAATGCTAACAATGATTATACGAATTTCTTAGAATTCTCTATTACAATTCTTAAAATAATTATCTTGTAATTGTATAATTATACGAAATAACAAAAAAAAAATGTTTTCTTTATGTTCAATCGTTGATCAACGTGTATTAAATGAAACGGTTATACCGATGAGTGATTATGAACGTGCGCATACAAATTATAAAGTATCCATGAAATCGAATATTTATTCAAAGTTCATCAAACTATCGAATTAAATCACCTCAATACATAATTATGGGTATAGTACATTCATTATTTATAGTGAGATGGGTTTGTTAAGTGCAGATTTAAGCATTGGGAAATATTGAAACGAATTTAAATGAAAGCAAAAATAAGGTTACGGAAATTTCGTACTGAGCTCTCACTTTGTGGTTTATATTTCGCCCATGCAAAGGTTCTCGAATGTTTAGGCTTATGACATTAAAACAACCTAAAATAAAGGCCGAAGATGCAGTTTTAGACTTTCCTAACCAAAATCTTGATCCATTCTGGGCTATATATCACTATAGAGTTACAATTTGGCAAAAATGATTAAATCTAGATTTCAGGAAAATAAAAAACGGTTGTAGTGTTGTGGCCAACAATTTACTGCTGAAATGGCGTCAAATTCAAAATTTCCATTAATTAAGATCGATTTAGATCCTTTAAATATTTTTATAAAATTTCAAATTAAAAATAAAAATACTGCCTAGATCCAAGATTCAAGAGGTATTTATGATTCGACACTAAACGTGAAAATCGTAAAAATATTATTTTGAATTTAGGTAAATTTAAAGTCAATGTCTGCCCAAACAGCAGGATCGGAAGGTCAGACTTTTTTTGATTCATTGATTTAGAGTACAATGCAAAGCAAATAAAATAATCAGGATATCCCGGAAAGCGCCGATTTTTATATATACTTGGAAGGATAAAGAAGGCTATTATTTCAATTATTGAGAATGACCCAGTTACAGACACCTTATGAAATTTACAACTCTTCGTGTAGTCAACAAAACCTATTCTTAGAGGTATCATTGAGCCCAATCAGACCACTATTACATGTTTTGAATTTTTGGGGTTTTAAAATCTGCCGATTTTACGTAAGAAACGGATACAATATGGTCTCAGCAGCTAAGAAATAATTGATGGATTTAAATAAAATTTACTACAGTTCATGTAGTCAACAAAACCTCATTGAGCCAAATTCTAAGTTTAGGTTGTATAGGTTGTTCAACGTTAGAACAGCAAGAACAGTTCTTGACGACCATTTTACCATTCCTATCACCTTCCTTAGACGCTCTATTTTTTAGTTTATAAATTTGCAAAATTTAGTTTTTATTTCAGTTTCTTAGAATTGTAGAACTGATGTTTTATTTTTGATCACTCACCGTCTTTTTTTTTAATTTTTTCAACCTCAAATTGATGGTTTCTCTACGAGTTCCCTATTGAGAATAGTTTCTCTAATCGTACAAGGTTCTAATCTTCTTATGTGCCAAAGTATTTGTTACCTTAGAAATGAGGCAATATAAGAGTTTAAAGAATTTCAAAAAATATCCAAGATTTTTTCATCCATGCTCTCGGCCTCTTTATTATTTTTCTAAATCAGTTAAAAGGGAAAAGCACGCACAGACATCTTTGATCATTTATTAGATGTTATGAAAGCAGCTTTAAGATTTTATCAGATTTAAAAAAAGTAAATACCATATTTGCACCTTTTAAATAAATCCATCATGCTTTTAATGGAAATTATCAATTTTCCATTTGTGGCATAAATTTCATTGTTTTAATGGGTTAACCTATTCATCTTTTCTATGAATTTTGGCCATTTCCAACTTGTTGCATAAATTGCACATTTTCAATGGGCTACATATCCCTAATGTTTTTTCTGTCAATTGGCGATTTGTGGCTTGCCGATAGCTTCACTTGTTTTTAGAACTTGATAATTTCGGATTTGAAGCATTTGAATTGTGGAATTATAGTCTCTTTAAAATAACAATCATTTTTTTACAACGATTTTCAAAATTAAGATATTCGGGTTAAATTTCAGCTATTGATGGAAAAGTTTTAAACTTTTTTATTATACGTTATAACACTGTATAACCAAAACTATCAACAAATCAGAATTTTAAAATACAAAACAATACAAAAATTTAAATAAAAAAATTAAAAATCTGAATACAAATTGAATTAAATCATTTAGAGCACAAATTATTTAAATTAACTTAGGATTGACGTCAAACTACCTTAATAAATAAACAACAAAAAATGCAATGTAGGAGTCGTTTCTGATTTAGTTAGATTACAAAAATATATATTTAAAAAAAATTTAAATAATTAGAATAATGAATATTAATCAAGCATAACCATTCTAATTAACTGACATCACAATCATCGTCATTTTATCATAACCATATGAACATCATTAAAATGAGTTTTTGCTTCACACAATACCCAGTGCGCGAACAGATAGATCATCTCTGCATAAATTACATGTCGATGTATTATGGCATTAGTACCTTCAATTTAATTACTTCTCATTGCGTTCATACATACATACATGGTTGCATGTGGATAAAAACACAAAAAAGTTTCTATCATAACATTAATCCAATTCAATTATGAATTTCCAAGAATTTCACATCTGACCAATTCAATATGAATGAATTTTTTATGAATATATGAATACTTACACACTGTAAACATGTTTGATTAATGTATTTATGAAATGAGACGACCAATTTTTCTAATTAAAAGCATTAGAGGCACAATTGTTCGTTTTTCAGGGAACAATGGCGTGCTTTTATTAAAATTGTGCACTCTAAACTCAAATTTTTCGGAATAATTTACGAAAACTAGCTTTGAGTCAGACCAGATAAGTCATATTTTATTACAAATACCTTCATCGTTAGTCGATTTAGATGACTGATACCTTAATCAACAGCTCTTGACATCGGTATAAATGCTACTTTACAAATTCGGCAAGAGAGGAGTTATCTTGATTTTTTGACCTACTCACAGGATTCAAAAACACTGTAGAAACCTGGAATAGTAGTGAATAACGTCACAATTTTCCATATGTAATTGAATTATAAGAGTTCTTCCACAACCGACCAGGCAAGATGGCTGCACGCTTATCTGTTTACAAAATTAACGATCTCTTCACATAATTGTTTGCATTAAATAACTTTTAGCGCATTCCTTTCGATTAAATAATATCACACACCTTGAACGATTAAGAGACATCACATCAGATTTATCATTAAAATCGGTTAATGGATTTTACTTTTGTGTATTTGTTTTTCTTTGTGATGTTAGAAAAACCGCACAAAAACTGTGTATGTTATTTAAATATTTGTATTTTTTTTTTGGCACCGCTACAAAACCAATAAGAAAATTTATGAATTTCCCAAACTACGTCATTAACGATTATAACGAAAATAACAAATCATGACATGAAAAACACTTTGGTCTAAAATAAAATTAACAAACGACAGCACACAAAATATAACAAAAGTAAAACTGAAAGTAATTTAGTCTTGTTGTTATTAACACAGTGATGCATAGGGAAAATGATCCACTACTGATGAAGATTATTTGGGATCGAAAGTAATTTCTTGTTTAGAGATAGGCGAAAAATCGTTCAGGATGAGAAAGGTTTATTTTCAATACTTACTAGGGTACAGTGCGTTCAAAAAATAGTTTCAAAAGGTACATTTGCAGCATAAGTATTAGAATTTAGAATTTAGATGTTGCAATTGATCAATTTATCGATGCTGATGAATTATTTTGTGAAGAATGTAGTGTTTTCGATTTGGCTTGGAATCGAGTTACAAAATGCCACTTCAAGTTATCTGATACAATACGACTTAAGCATCTGCAATACAGTTTAACTAGACCGATTTATGCACGATTTTGTAATTATATTCATCGAGTTGTATTCCCCAGCGAGTTAACCTTGAAGATGGGTTCCAGTATTAAACAACCAAATTAACGGTTTGTGATCACTTACTTTTTTTTCTATTTTCTTTGATAACGATAAGCTCGGTAATGACCAATTCCCAAACTATTGATAACAGCTTCTTTTCTATGGTCGAATATAGAAACAAATAGTAATATCATCATAAGAAAAAAACAGTTTATCCATTGATGTTCCAGATGTCGGGTCGATAGAATATCGTCAAAATTTAGAATAAATATTTAGGCGATTATACATATACAAATATTTTGATTATTTTAAAACGATACCAGTAGCGATATCTAGCACGTCAATAGGCTAACATACCATGGCAATACTATGTGTATTTATATTATGGTCATATAGGTAACCAAAACAAACTCCTTTGAAAAATTTAGAAATTGCAAGACTGGAGGTTTACTTAGAAATTCTTTCATTTTTTGATGAGCTTCATCACAAAAAGCATTCATTTTAAGGTTAACATTTTTTTGAATATTCGAATTGACACTTCTCAAGATTTACTTTAATATTATATTGCTTCAAACTGAAAAATACTTCAAATAATATATCGTTGTGACCATGAAAACTTCTTCCAAAAACATTAACGTCATCTAGATAAACCTAGCATTTTATTCTATTGATTACACACAACAGGTTATATATTAATTTTTGAAATATACTGAGGATGTAGTCCCATACTTATACAAATAAAGTCGTAATGTCCCGTTTCAGTACTGAAGTCAGTTTTGCAACGATCTTAGATATCAATAGGGACCTGGTGGTATCCAGGATATTCACGATATTTGGTACAGGGAAGATTTTCCATAGTCCGGGAAAGTTCCTTGGAAATTTGGAATCTTCTATTATTCCTAGTTAAATCTCATTTTTATCGTATGACGTAAACGATAAGGTTTTCAAAATATTGGATTCGAATGTGATATTTATTTGATGTAACGTTGCATCCGTGACAGACATTTGTCACCATCTAAAAAAAAATATGTTAAACGATCGCCAAAGTGATAAAATGGTATACTACTTTCCTCGTCATTTAAGTGAGTTAGATCAATTTTTGATTCTAATAATAACAAATGATTGTGGATGTTAGAATTGGTAGAATTTACTTTAAATATGTGAAATTTATCAGTAGTGATGGATTCAAATTTTAGAATTTAGTTTATCTCAACGTCATAAGCAATTGACCGGATTTACAAATTGGTACCCATTTTTAATTTTTAATATACTAATTGCAATATTTAGTCCAGTTAGCACTTCCGCTGAATAGCAAATTTTTTCAGATGCATTATGCAATCAGGATCTGAATTTCCAATTTTGATTAGACTTAAGTCAGCGCCAGACTCTTAAAAAATGTAATATTGTATTTGTATCATACGGTAAGTATAATTTCAGAAAAATAATTTTTGCTCGCGGGTTTTTTGGTTTTCTGTGCCTCAATTCCAAAACTGTTTAGGGAACTTTGGTCAATTTAGAGCAATTTTTTACCACCTCTTCGATTTGGTTTGAAATTATATCTATCCTTTCTGTAAATGCCATAGTCAGAAAATAGAACTTTACATAGATATTATTATCAATTACGGCCAGACAACAACTTTTAGATGTGCTTCCACACCGTCTTTTTGATTGGAACAAACTTTTGAATTATTAACATAATATTCAGATCAGAATAAAATATATACACAGCAACTTGACATTTAACATTAAAGTGGTTATATTATACTGTAAACATTTCCACAGTGCTTCATTCATCAATACTGATCCCTAAATTAGCAAGATGTTAAACGCAAGTACATTTTGCAATTTTTTGAAAAATTTTGAATAAAAATTGAACACTCATCTCATATAATAATCTAGCATTGTTGTACCTTTGCCTTACCAGATATTTTGGGAATAATGTTTTGGTATGGTGTTTCAATTAGTTGAATAACAACTAAAAATTCTTCCACCATTTAACAATATATAGCTGAAACTTCAGAGGAGGCAATGGCCAATGCAATAAAAATTATCTCTTCTTATAAAATCTAAAATTATCGAAATTAAAAAGGTTTTGCCCGTACCTCCGGGAGTATCCAAAAAATATAATCCATAATTTTCTGCATGCATTTCCTTTTTGTCAAACTCTATGTCTTCCCATGGCAGAAGCAAATAAATTCGTAATTTTTCGTTTCAATTTTATTCCTGTTAAAAATCATTGCCAGCATTTTCGTTATATAAAAGTAAAATGTTTCCCTTTTCCCATTCTGTGGTATTAAATTTAAGAGTAATTATGGAAAAGCTAACAGCAGCGACAAACAACCAAGAAAGAATAATAATCCTTTCAATACTATTATTTTGAATGTCCCTGATTCGAATATTCAGTTTAGAATTAAGAATCTTTAGCACAAAAAAAAAGCAGTAGAGGATGAATATTCCGAGTTTGACATCGTAGAGATCACTCGCAAGCTTAGCAACGACATAATCAATGAAGTGGAATTGACAAGTAGAGAAACGGACTACCTCTATTATCGAGATGAAGATCATTTATTTAGAGAAAAGTAAGGTACGTCAGTAAATACAGAATTGGTCCGGTTTCCCGGTAGCCAATATTCGATGTTAATCAACACTGAAACCAAACGAAACAAACGTCGAATCCACAAAATATGGAATATTTAATGATATTGTTTACGCTTATGAAAATGACTTGCAGATGAGCTAATCACATGAGTACAATAATAGGATTAGGTGTTGTTATGTAGCACGTTGTAGGTATATGTACAGCAGAATGCATGTTTGAAAATTGACCGACAGTGATTTCAGAAGTTGTATATATTTTTCTCAATTAAATGAATCAAAGAGTTTCTTTAATTTATGTTCTGCCATATACCGAAGTTTTTAGGATAAATGAACATAATAGACCATTGTTACTCTGAGTCACTGTACATGTAAATGTTGATCTTATGGTATTAAATATAATGCAGAATCCTTGAAACTAACAGTTGGAAATTTATTAAGAAAAAATCAAAATAACAAAAAAAAAAGAGAGCGCACAATTAACACAACAACAATAACACTTGAACAAAACTTTATACAACAACAAATACAATATGTAATATGGGTGCAGTCATCTGCCAAAACATTATAAATTAAATTATCACGAATTGATATGTTTTATGTTGCGACGATCAAAATCTCTATATTATAAAAAAAAACGTAAAATTTAAAAGCAAAATGAAAATAAAAACTTCAACAACAAAACCTTGCATTCTAATTAAAATGTCGTACCGAATTAGATCAGTTATTAGACGAAAAATTATGTATAAATTGTGATATGCGCGCCGAAATTTATATACGATCATATTTTGTTTGTTTTTATTTTGCAGCAAACAGTCAAATTAAATTTATTGTGTACGATCGCTTTCCGTGATCATTTTACTTGTTTAATGTATGTTTCGTTGGTGGCCTCTATTTTTATTCGTGTTGGCAATACTAATCACAAACATAATTAAATTTGCTAATTGTATAATAAAAAGATTCAATTTTTTTTTTTCAAATAAATTTTATTTTGTTTAAAATTTAAATTGTTTCTTCCACCAACTTCTTTCAAATCTTTATATAGCGCATAAGCTTTCGTACAACTTTTACATGGTTTCAGAAAGGGTATTCAAATCCTAAACCGTCCACGATTAAATTTTTTAGATTTTGAATCTTTGAATAAAAACTCTGGGATTAATTTTTTTAAGCGAATACTTATTGGTAGAATTAAATAGGGAGCTTAAATGCAAGTTCTGATTACTTTAGGTTGGTGTTTTAACTGTTCCAGTGAGTTAGCGTTAAAATTATCGGATTTTTATTCCACATCTACGTGTTTATTGAAAATCATTATTTCACATTATTATTACATGCTAAATTTTTTATTTTTTTCTAATAAGTAGATAGGAATAATTTAAGATCTTTTTTACAAGTTCTGAAAGTTTTACGTGGATGTTTTAACTGTCACAATCAGTCAACATTTACGTTTCTCTATATTGTCATTCGAAGTCTGACCATTTATGCTGTCCAATATTTTTGATGTATAAAGCTTCTGTAAAATTTAATTATTGAAACAAATTGATATAATATGGAAGATTTTACAAAACTTGTGAGATATTTTGCTAGCAGTATCACTGTGTCCAATCAGTAAACGCTTATTTATTCAACATCATTAAAATTTTTTGAATATTAATGATAACTTTTATATCCTTTTTGAAAGCTTTTTGATGATTTATCAACCAATCAATCTACGATTACCTTTCCCGAATTCGCTCCTAATACTTTGAGATGATTTTTTATGCGATTAGTTGTGATATTCATAACACATGCTACATTTGATTATTTTTTGTAAAATGAAAAAAAAAATAATTTGAAAGGTTTCAAGTTTAGAGAGCTTTACGAGAACGTTTCAATCAGTGAACTTTTACCGTTCCAATCAGTGAACGTTTAGGTTTTTTTGTTTAATCGTTCAAAATCTGAATGGATATTCAGGTTATTATTCCCAATGCGTAACTTCTAACAAATTCCATGAAAAAAACCCAACTAAATTATGGGAGCGTTTATTACACTTCTGAGAACTGTTTGTTGTAACATAAATCAGTCACCGTTGATTTTGTCTGAAAATGAAAGCTTTTACTTGTATTAGTAAACGATTTGGTTTTTCGATTTTTATCAAAAATCTGAGATGAATTTTAAGCAAAGCTTTTTGATGTTTTGGGAATGCAAAATTTGAAGTTTTTTGTTAAATGGATAAAAATAATTTAGGAATACTTCTGAGAGCTTTAAGTGCCGATATTAATAATCTCAATTAGTCAATGATTACGGTTTTCTGTTTTCTTTCTAAATCTTAGTGATTGTTTACCTTTTAAAGTTTGTTGCATAAACCAATCGAAATAAAAAAGAGCTTTTTAAATACCTGGGTAATTTTTTGGTAGCAGTATAAATGCACGTAAGCAGTTAAATTACTTTTAGGAGCTTTTAGTGGTAGTATCACTCCGATCATCAAAACTTAAAACTTTTTAAACTTTAAAACTTAATACTTTTTAAATAATTTAGAATATTTTATGCAAGATCTGAGAGCTTTTTACGTCAGGAGATTAATGGTCTCAATCAGTAAACAGTGACTTTTTTTTTGTTTTTTTCATTTCAAATTTGAGTGTTTAAGCAGTTTTGTTTCTGATAACTCATGTTAAATTGGGTTTGGATCACCCAACAAAATAATATGGGACCTTTAACAAAACTTCTTAGAACTTTTGGTTACAAAATTAATCCATTAAATATCAGATTAAAAATCTAAAACGATTTATTCAAATTTATTGTACATCAATAAAAGCTTTTAGGCACCTTTTGAGGGCTTTTGGTTTTTTTCAAGCTATTAATTGTGATGTTTAGAACATACTAAATTCTATGTTTTTTTTTTTTAAAGAAGATAAAAATAATTTTGAGAGCTTTTAAAGAAGTTTTGAGGGCTATGCGAGGATGTTATAACCATTCCAATCAGTTGATGTTTTTCATTTAAAATCATAGGATTTATTTAGGCCAATTTTTCTGATGTAATGCTCCTGTAAACTTAGATGAACAAAATAAATCGAAATAACATTAGAGCTTTTACAAAACTATTGAAAACTTTTAGTAGCAGAGTTGATCCATCAATCAGTTAGCATTGACGTTTTTTCGGTTATTCTTTCAAAATCTACAATTATTTATTCAGATTTATTGAATATAAGTGATAGCTTTTATATGCTTTTTGAGAGCTTTTGGTGACATATAACCTCAATTAGTCTACTATTTTGTTTTTTAAATCTTCATCAATACTCTGAGAAGAATTTTTCAAACTATTAATTGTGATATTAAGCACATGCTAAGTTTAATGATTTTTGTAAAGTGTATGGGAATAATTTAAGAGCTTTTATATTTAAGGGATTGCATAATTCTCAGAGCCTTAGGTGGATGTATTATCCACCCCAATCAAACATCGTGCTCGTTTTGCAGTTTATTCATTCCAAATATGTGTATTTTTTAGACCAATATTTCTAATGTATGGCTTCTGTCAAATTTGGTGACAAACAGCCACTAAAACAGTATTGAACCTTCTAAACTTTTCTTATAATTTTTGGTAAAAGTATTAATCAACCCAATTAGTCAACATTTATATTTTCCGTCTAATTCGTTCAACATTTTAAATGATTTAACGAATATCAATAATAAGGAACCTTTTAAATTAGTTTTAAAAGCTTTTAATTCCATCAGTAAACGATTACGATTTTTGATTTTTTATCAAATTTTAGATGATTTTTTTAAATGGCTAATTGTGATGTTTAGTAGATGCAACATTTGATGATTATTTTGAGCTGAGCTTATTATTTTACTTCCCGTTTCAGTATTGTACATATGTTTATTATTTAGAACCGTTGCAAAATCTGTAATCCACATTAATTTAGCTATGCGCATTTTTAAGTGCTCTTTGAAATTTTAGTCCACGGTTTGTATATCGATTTTTTTTTTGTGAGAGCTTGTTGTGGATATGTTAGCCGACTGATTGGGACATCAATCGACGAGCTCTTTTTTCTGTTATTTCATTTCAAATCTGAGTATTTATTAAGACCGATATTTCTGATACATGACTCCTGTCAAATTTGATGAGAAAAAGTAACCGAAATAATATGAGAGCTTTACAAAATTTCTGAGAACTTTTAGTAGAAGTATCATTACGTTAAGTACCATCGTTGACGTTTTCCCGCTTATTGATTTAAAATATCAAGTATGTGGTGCAAAAGTTAGAGCTGCAGCGCCTGGTGCGGGAGTTACTGGGCCCAAATCCAAGCAAAAGTGGGATGCAAAAAGGTAAATTTTTACATGATTACGATCGATGATATTAATGAACTCAACTTTGAATCGCTGTGGGTATGCAAAATTCATGGGCCAACCTATCTTTTATGTCATTGAACAGAGTGACATGGAGCTTTGTAATGCGCAGGTGGCAAAGTGTGCTAGTGAATAGTTAATGAATAGTGCATATGTAAAATTTTGATTTAAGTAGGCTTTCAAAGGATAATATTTCTAATGACTACTTAACACAAAAAATCTCAGTGTTTTATCCCAATTTATTGAATATTAATAGTATAAGAGCTTTTAATGATTTTTCAGAGCTTTTATCAGTAAACGATGACATTTTTGGATTTATATCCAATATCTAAGGTCAATTTTTTAAGCAATTAACTGTGATGTTTAGCAAAATTTTATGATGTTTTGATAAGTAGAAAGGAATAATTAAGGAGTTTTGATACAAATTATGCGTGCTTCAAGCCAATCTATTAATCATCTCATTCAGTCAACGTTTAAGTTTTAATAATTTTTTATTCCAAAATCTGGGTGTTTATTCCGGCCAATATTTATGATGTATATAGAATCAATCCTTCTAATTAGTTAACGTTACTTTTTTCCTCATATTCATTTAAAAATCTAAAAAATCTAAGATGATATTTATTGAGTATCAATGACAGCTTCTAAATGCTTTTTAGAGCTTTTAAGCGAAGTTCCATGACAAAAAATGTCATCGTTTACGTTTTTATGATTTGCTCTGAGGTGAATTTTTCAAGCGAGTAACAGTAAGGTACAGTTCAAGCAAAATTTGATAATAAAGTATTTTGATTATGATAGCTTTCCTAAAACATGTGGACACTTTTAGTAGATGGTCTACCTACCACAATCAGTAAACGGTTATGGGTTTCAGTTTTTTATTTAAAAAAACAATTTCAAGTTCTATTTCGGTTTTTATCAGGATCTATTGTCTTATGAACTTATTTTTAGCTGATTCCAATTAGTTTTGGTGACACCTCTTTACTATAATACCTTGACTTTCGACATTTCCTTACCTTTAAACAGTTTCTCCATATCGGAAATGTCAATTTCCGTCTTCCTCGAGAGAATTTTGGTAAACTGCACGGTGTTTCTCTTATTCTCGACATCTGGCCACAACATTCACTTAGATTATTTTTTCTTTCATTAATGGCCAAACCTATAAGTGCACCATACTTAAAAATAAAAATAACATTTTCCGTGCCCTTGGAATAAGGAGGAGTTGTATATTTTGCACTTGCTGTTGTACCGCTCGCCACATTTTTATGAGTGAAATCTTTCATCTGTTTTTTGTTCTTATAAACAACTTATTTAAACCATATACTTTTGCTGCAATAGTTAAGAAAGGAAATTACCTTTTCCAACTAATGGCCTAAGACAACCCAATGTTTTTCCCACTAAACAAAATCAATACACTGATAGTTAAAGACATAAACTTAGGACCAGTATTACTAAAAGAAATCACAATTTATGGAACTTTCGACTAATAACTATAATTTCTAATTTCTTACAACATACAGCAACTAATACTTTTTACTGCCTTCATGGCACTCCCTTTGAATTTATCAGTAACAACTTTGGTTGACATCCTTTAAAAATATAAATATTGCTAGCTTCGCATGAAAAGTCTTATTCAGTTTTAGAAAATCTTGCTATGGGTAGAAATACAACTTATCAGAAGTGACTCCGATATATGTTCAGAATATAACTTTACAAGATCCTTCGAAACTTTGAAACCATTTACATTTAGATTACACAATTTTTATTAGGTACCTGGCTAAACAAGTTAAAGGACGAAGACGAGAGCTTCACAAATGACTTTACTTCACATCACTTAAAATAGAGACACGTGCCCCTAATTTAAGATTCAGGTTAGCAAACTTTTTAGTATTCCAAAAATATATCTACATATTACCAAAATGACACTAATGCATTACGAACATACTTTATATCGTTAATATGGAAATCAATCATTGTCTTAACATATTTTTTCTTTTGTTTTGAAGAATCGCGCATTTTTAGAACATCAAAAAGTGAAAATACTTTTATGTTACGAGTATATACATTACGATATTTTTTGACAGTTCCACAATCTTAAGATATTTGAGTTTAAAATATTTGTGGGACGAATGGTCTATGATTGTTTAAAAGTATTTTACTAGGGTGAAAATGAGTTTGATGGCAATGGCTCAGCGAGTCGAATTGGCTCGGTTGATTAATGATAGTTATATTGCTTCGTCATTACTAAAAGGAGGCCGAATACTTTTTCACAAACTATTACACAAACTAATTTAATTATCTCAAAAAATCATTATACAGATGTTATGATGGACTTTATAGCTATGAATCTACTGTAGTAAGTCAAGTGAGAGTACATTACACAATGAACCCACACACAGCCAAATAATCGTACATTGTTGCTTTACTATTTTTTAATACCGATTGTAATTTTTATAAGCTACCTGTAAACTTGTATATATTCAAAAAAAATCATAAAGCTTGCGTGCAATCTATCACAAATTAACAACATCTACACGTATTTCCAGTAGCAACAAATGTAATCAATTTGCAATGTAATATAAACCATAGATTGCATGTTGCTAATTTTTATTTTATTTAAATTTAATTGTTTTCATTTAATTATATAAAATATGAATTAAGTAAAAAAAAAACAGATTAAAAAGCATTCGTTGAAATATTGCATCAACGACCGCAACTTAAACGTTACGAAATATATGAAAGAAATACTTTGAACTTTTTGAACTCGTATACATAACCTACAATGAATGATTTAATTAAAAAGAATGAAGATACTTTAAAATACCGCAAACCAACATTGTCAATAAAGATATGCTCTAAGTATGGCACTGCATGTTAGAGTACTGATCGATAACCAGAATCATCTGTACATCACCCCCTTTCACTTCATTTATTTCGAAACACTTAAACACTTAAATAAACGTGGTAGAAAATTTTGAAATAATTGTTTTATGACCAATACGTCTTGTAATCGCCAAAAATCTAATTTATATACATTTTGTTTTACAGAAAATTTCAAAATTAATACAAATTAGATTTTAAAAAATTGATTAAAGATTACAAATCAATTGAATTAACCGTTTTATCAGAGTATATCATCAGTTTATCATCTGATTGAAAAGTTGCTATATTTCTAAATATTATGAGGGACGGAGCTATCGATATTTACAACACAGTGGATTTAAATGGCGATCATAAAAATGATCTTGTTGCAATTATGATTATATTGAAATAATGCGATCATAAAAATGATCTTGTTGCAATTATGATTATATTGAAATAATACTGCAACCCACCGAAAAATATTCCTTATCAAAGATACATTTTTAAAACGAGTGATCAGAATGATGGAGATTATTCTTCAATTCGATTCAGAAGAGTATATTTAGCCAATAACCAAATTCATTTCTACAAAATAGAAAAGTGTTAGGTTTACGCAATAAAATTCTGCAAGCAAGGAGTTTAACACAAAAGATATAGATAATGAAGTGGAACTTTGTTATTTTGAATAAAAACAATAATGTTGTTCGGCTTAATGCTTTCTATATGAAAAACAATAATGATACTATTATTCCTACTGAGCCGCCCAAACAGCATATAAAACGAAAAAGACAAAAAAGGTTTATAAATCAAATATGAAATGTTATTCGGAGGCTAGCAAGCAAAAATCCTCAATCTATAACCAGCAATTTTGTACCTTTTTTTCAATTAATAATGGAAACTAGGAAAATTTTCTCAGAAGTTTAAAGCTACCAAAGTACTATCAATATTGAAAACTGGAACTCGTAATGATATTTAATGTTAAATTATTTAAACAGTATGCAATTCTTTCAGGACCATGGTGCCTCGATACATCACTGTGTTAACATGGTTTTATGTCAAAAAGATTAAATACAACCAACCGTAAGGAGATCACTATCAGCACGATTGAAGAAACTGAAAATCACAAGCACATAAATGTGGTTTACACGAACTTGGCTACAGCCTTTGATTTCATCAGCTATTGCAAAACAATGTTAATGCTTGTATAAATTTGGATCTTGTTTCGCTTTTTGTGACGTGGATTTTAACAGAGTTCTTGAGACGAAATTTTCTTTTTTAGTATATTGATAGAGATGACCGAGCTACAACTTTGGCTTTTAATTAGCTGTAATATATATCGTTGATTAGTTCTGGCATTTTCTATTTCATGGTTTCACTACGACTGATCACAAACAGATCCTATTTTATTTCCTATTATATTAATGGAAGCTTTCGTTTAATATCTAATAGGATATGTTAAAGATGGCGGTTGATTTCCGGGCACACATTCTATCTAGATGGACAAAGATGGTTAAATTTACTCAACCAGTTCTAATATGTTACCATATGTAGTCAGTTCATGTTATAATTTTCTATTGATTGTTGGTTAGTCTTACTATCCCAACGTTGTTCCAAATAAATCCTGGGCCAAGAAGTGATGGTGGTAATTATACGAAACGTCAATTTGTGATGTTCTTTCGGTGAAATTTGCCGTGGTTAAAAAGCCTATAGAAGGAACAATAATAGTATTTTGATGTGGGAGGTTTCATATATAAAGCTAATTTTCTTTGATAAAATTATCAAAGGAGGTCTTCTTGATCAGGACGCTATTCTAAATATTTTGTTTCACCCCTACCTGACTATTTACCCAAATAGGCAGCTTTTCGCAAAATGGAAATTTCTTCTGTTATTAAACACTCCTCAATTACCCAGCTATAGTTGATTGAAATAAAACTAATATTTACTGCAAGCCCAAATTCATGTCGGTTTTGAAATGATTTAGTCCTGTGATACATGGTACTGGTAATCTTGCTAAATGTACTTTGCATTTTAAAAGAACAGAAGCTTCCAACCTCGAAGCTTTAACCAACGCAAAAAAAAATTAGAAAACTTCATCATTCCCAAGTCAAATTATTTTAAAGGTTTGCCAATGTTCTTAAAAAATGCTGCACTTGATGGTAGGGCATCAAAAATACCATATATTTTCAAAATCACAAGCAGAAAACGTAAAGACTGATATTTTTGTGCGTAATGTACGCTTCTCTTTGGACATCTACTTGATGCGTTATCGGAAAAGATACCATTAGACATGTTCTACTAGTTTCTATTTGGACATTCAACGAGTTGATAGCGTTATCTCGATAAAAGAAACATTTTGCGAGAATTACACTACTATATATGAAGGGTTATACTACTAGTAAGGTGATCATGTAAACAGGTAAACAATCTTTCAATTGCTAATGGAGTTGGTTTCGCACTAGAAAGAGGTTCAACCAGATTAGTTCTACCAAATAAAACGGCAAAAGAAAATATTGCGTCAAAAAAAAAAATAAAAAAAATTATGAAAGAAGACATCAGTGAGTAGTGTGAATCCCATGGTCTACACCCGTTGTCATGAATAAACACAGCTGAATGCCTTAATAATTCCGGACAGGTACCAAATGCCTCGCATAGGCGAACCATTATATACTTAGAGAAAAAGTCATGCTATACATGTCTATAAAAGATTTAAGTTCCGAATATTACCAGGCTGCAATACAAAAAGAATATGGGGATAAAACCACAGTTGGGCGTGTAAATTACACAATGTAATTTACTGGGTTTTTTACATGTAAAATGTATGTAAAATGTAAACGATTATTTTATACATACTGTAAAATATAAATCAACTTTTTCATTACAATTATCGCCATCTGTTACCAAATCTCTTAATTAAAGAAAAATTGACTATATACTACAGTGTAGTGTATTTGTGTTTATTTATTGTGATATTTGTACATATGTATAAATGTAAAATAAAGTGCAATTTTCCTATGATAAGAAATATTTTGACAATGAAATCTTGACACCTGCTATCAATAAATGTAATTTGATGAACGCTTCGTTTTTCGTGAGAGGAGTTAGCATATGGAATTCCTTGAATGGTAGGTAACTGCTGGGTTTCAAAAATAATATTTTTACCAAATTTAATTATTAATGTATTAATCAATTTATCTAGTATTAATTATATGGTAAGGTTAGTATAATGGTATTGCTGCAAACTTAGGTTATGAAAAATTATTAATTGTAATTAGAGTAAGAAAAATTAAATTGAATTAATAAAATTCACTACAGTTCCACGCTTAAATTCGATAATCATATTCGCTACCTCTTTACTACACTGGACATCAAAGGCATAATGCATAGGCATTTTATCGAATGGATAGAATAGGGCTAGTAATTTCAGGCATACATTTATTTGATGAGGGTGAGACGGGTAGTGATAATTTGGTTGATTTTGTCCTGTTTGAAATTAATAAAGATTTAAATTTAAAAGCCAGTCAAACGAGTATAGATTCACTTCATTCATTTCACTGCAGAGAATTATTTTATTTATGATTAAACGTCAAATTGCAATTAGTTTTCCGCTACATATCGAAAGAAATATGCACTCTTAAAAATATTTTATTTTAGTTTATTCAAATGTAGCTAGATGGAGATAAGAACTAGTTTAAGACGTAAACAGATGGCATTGTAGAAGGATAGGTGATTTTTATAGTCTCAATGTAGATAACTAAAAGTTGAAAATAATTATGATTAACCATTTAAATAAAATGTTTAATTGGATTTTCTAATGCAAGTTATTCTTATAAACAAATGTTTGTATCATTTATTCAATATTTTACATTATTTCTGGACGGATTCTCGTTTTTAAATATAATTTACATATTTTTGTAATATACACATTTTTTTTTGTAATTTACGTTATTTACATGTAAAATGGAGAAAACGTTTTTTACATGTAAAACGCCCAACCCTGGATAAAACTGCTTTCCTGTCACCATATGAGTTGCATCCTTTAAACGTAAGCCATTTGGGTTACAAAATGCGTCTTCAACGTTCCAACAACTGATTGATCGATTGATCGATACATTGGTTATGTTAAATTATCAATTGGCACCGATCGTCCGCTTAAATGGCTTAAGTCATATAAATTCCTGAAACGCCATTAAAACATTCAGTTGAAGAAATACTTGCGGTCCATCTTGAGTTCAAAAAGACATCGCAACCAGACTTGAAAATCAGAAGTTTAAAGTGAAGTTACCTTTAAAAATATTATTAGCATCAAAACCATTGAACATCCGGATGTGTCATATTATTTATCCCGTGGATAATAATGGAACAAGTTGTACTTTAAAGATATGTACTTGAGCTGGGCATCAAATTGGCTTAGCTTGTTCTTCTAAATTAGGATCGACAGTTATGATACAAAAGTTTCAAAACCACTTAACGTGCCAGACATTCAGTCCAATGTGGACCGGAAAATCAGCCAAATTGTTCCAAAGTAGTATTGGCCTAGAATACGGGAAGACATCACTAATTACGTGAAATCTGTCAGAAATATAAACTATCAAATCGGAAACCATAGATAAAGTATAAAGATACACTTTATCGTTTTAGCAGTTAATCTTTTTGGCCCATTGCTAGAAACCAAAGATGGATAAAATAGATGCTTATTGTAAAATGCGCTACTTCTCGTTTTATTGAAATATTTCTCATTAACATCGGCCACTGCAGTCGAAATTGTGAAAATTTTTGGAATTAAAAAAAATTTAGCTCCGTTCTATCAAAAACCAGCAAATTCAGCACAGCGCAAGTACATATAATACAAATCGCTTATTGCTATTTGTTGGAAACAAACACACTCAGTGGAAAAGCCTTGAACATCAATCAGTTTTGCAATAAGTTCTAGCAAGAGGTTGTAAATCCGTTTGTAATGGGCTTGATAATAACCGAAATTTGACGCAAAACATTATTTCTTTATAAAAACGTGGAAATAAAATCAGTAGTTCCATATAGTGTGAAACTACCTAGACTATTAGTCACCTTATGTTCCTAAATTCAAAGTGACTACCAATTCAGATTTGATATTTTTTGTAGGCAATTGTCATAAGATGTAAAAGCCACCATCGATAATTATGTTTTGGCAGCAAAACCAATAGATACAGATTATGAAATTATTGATTCGTTACGAGCCAGCAATGATTTTGAGTAACACTATACTAAACTAAACACATTAATCTATTACCCTTGAGTCTGACTCATTATAAAAAAAATCGAACTTAATTCACATCAATCTAATTTACATACAATAATTAATCATCGACAAATTAATTTACAAAAATATAAACATATCACGTTGATTACAATAAGTACATTACAATCGAACAATAAATCACGCTCGCACACAAGAACCAAAAATAACGTGTGATTCATTTGAAGGTTATAATTTAGATCTGCCAATACTGTGGTTCGATCACATATGAACAGCTGAATTTTTGGTATTTATAGTTATATGGCAGATACTCGCAATTTTATTGCACACGTTAATATTTTGATTTTCAAAACTAAATTTCGCCAGCAATGTTATGAATTTACAACTAAATATACAAGAAAAAGTGCACAAAAGGCAAGCCTTTTTTTAACAACTATTACTCAAGGTAATCATAATTATTGATGATAGAAAATAACGACCATTTTCAAACAAACAAAAAAATTCTGTGACTTCCAAGGTCTGCAGAAATAATGCATGAGCTTAAAACATATCTCTCTATTTGTCATGTAATAAAAATGGAAATATTCTTTGTCCTAAATGGGTCATTATCGTACATATTTCGAAAAACAAATCAAAAATGAAAATAAGGTGACTTAAGTGAATTCTTGATCTTAAGCTTAAGATCAAAAATAGGTGGTTCTACAAGGAAAGTGCATAAAAACCCTGTTCGTAAACGACTTTGCCTCATCTAAAAAAATATTGTTGACCACTAGCAATGTATATTAAAGTTACTAGTAATAACTTCATCATTTTAGGTAGTAAAATTTTTCTAACCGAGCAATTGGAGCAATGGTTAAAGCTGCGATGTTTAGGACGGGAGGTACCAGGTTCGAGTTACTGAGCAGGGTTGCAAAAGGGATTTTCCAACACCTAATTACGATCGGTGATGACGAAGAACACAACTATGACCCACTGTTGGAGTGCAGAATCCATGGGCCGAACCATCGTCCATGTCAGTACAGGCTGATTGGAGCAATGCAATGTGCAGATGGATTTAAAAATCGAACCTGTATACGTGTGTCCTCAATTTGGCTGGTGACGGCGTAAGGTAGGACGTTAAAAATTAACCGCGAAAGAGTTGGGAGAGCTTCGGCCCCAGAAAAGATTGCAGGGTTCAAAAAAATAAAAAAAATTCTAAAGCTCCAGGTTGAAGCTTCGTTTATTCACCAGAAAAATTAATAATTAAAAATTGTATTGCACCATACTTTCGCATAACGTCAACATTAGTGCTTCCAGGATTCTGAAATCCTGGGGTCCTAACATTTCAGGATTCTATTAGTTTTTTGATTCTGAAATCGTTAGATTACAAAAAACATGCACGTTCTTTCAATAAATTGATGGCTCGATGTAAAGGTCATAAATCTTCCCATAATCTTCAATTAGAAGATTTAAGATTCTCAGCTCTATAGAGTCTAGGGTTAATAAGAAAATATACTAAATACTGGCAAAAAAGTGTTGCGAGTTATTGTTAAAAAGAATGATAGTAGCCATTATGGCTG
Organism: Tipula confusa; assembly: GCA_963556175.1. Classification (NCBI taxonomy): domain Eukaryota; kingdom Metazoa; phylum Arthropoda; class Insecta; order Diptera; family Tipulidae; genus Tipula; species Tipula confusa. Next base: position 45,474,317 of record OY744476.1, read on the forward strand.
ATGACAAGTAAATAGGAAATTAAGCTTTGCACTAGGTGTCTATAACTGGCGGTAATTGAAGTAATTTTTCAAAAGCAACAAATGGAAACAGATCTGCATAACACGCATTGATATTAATGTCTGATCACCAACAAAAAGCTACGTCTATAGCAGAAATATGTAAAGGTTTAATTTGGACAAAAGGCAATAGGAAAAGATAATTTGGACAAAAGGCAATAGGCAAAACTATAAGTGGATGTTTTGGTTTATTTCAAAATTGCAAACAAAAACAATTGTTAGACATAAATCCAGTTTCAGAGGAATCTTAAGCTTTACTATATATAAATAATATGAGGCACAAATATTAGACGGAGTAATTACTGTTTTAGTCCTAGTAAAAGCGGATGTCAATGTTCTTTGACTGCGAGTTGCTAATTTGTTCACAGCCAACGTAGAACTCAAATTTAATGTGGTTTTGCAAAATTCGCACAGTACCAGAAGTAATATTCTGACCAAAGAAGACCTCTGTAAAAATTAACAGCATAACTTTGGAAAGACATGCTTCTAATATTTGCTACGAGTATATCACAATACCACCTGCTTTCTAAGTTAAATGAGGACTTCGTCGAAGTCATATCATATTCAAAACCAAAAAAATCCTTTCCAATTCTTGGAATATTCTAAAGATATTTTAATAGAAAATCTAGCATAACTTGTATTGAGCTGTGATAGAGCAAGTATGGGTATACAAGAAAATATATTTTATGTTTCAACTGTGCATATATGTAATAAATCGAAAGGGACATGTGAGATTTTGTCAACAATTATCGAAATTTGGCTCTCGTTAGCGTAAAGTAGGAGGTTAAATTAACCACGTAAGGATTGGGTAAGCTTCAGCCCTAGAAAAAATCGTAGGGATTAAAAATAAAAAAAATTTAAAAAAAATTATCGAAACTTGCTTTTTTGCAAGTAATATAAAAGGCAATCGTACAACAACTTTCAGTCAATGATACTTCTTAATCATTTCATGATAGAATTCATTAAGTCGATATGGTTCCGTTAAACTAAAAGTAAGGTGGGTGTCAAAGAGAGTTAATATTGAATAAGCTAGCTTCTCGGTGTAAAGGACATTTTGGCTTTTTCTGCTAGAATAAAACAATAAAAAGATGAATACAATTGGATTAAATTAGCTGAAAATGTGATGTTACGGCAGATATCGTAAATAAAACTTACGGTGATCAAAGGGTTTAAAATGTTTAAATTGAATGGCCCGGATCAGATTGTATTAACAGAAACCCAAAAGAACTCGGAGATTCATGGCTAGAAATGATCTTTGAGGGATGTTTAAGGCTTGATGATTACCCAAAGGACTTTAAACCTATACAATCCTTTCTATTGAAGACCTTAAAAAAGCAACAAGATGTGTTTATTAGAATGAATTTAAAACCGTGTAATTGAGGAGCTTCTCAACAGGAGTTATGTAAAGGGAAATCTTTGTGCAAAGCTTTGCACCTTCTGTTTCATACGATTAACTTGCAAGAGAACTGTATGGTTGCTTTCTTCGAAATCACTGGCGCCTTTCGATGTTAAAATGGTTGGAATCACCGAAAGATTGTCATTCATGGAGGTGAAGTATCATACAAACAGGTTGATGTGTAAGCAGGCCTGGAAACTATAAGCTGGAGGAACACACTATAAGGTGAATGCTGATCAATTAATTACTTCCAAAACTGGAGAGAGAAGGTATAGAAGTGATTGCATAAGCTGATAATATGACTATCACAATCACCTGTAAACGTGTATTTACAATTAATGGGATAAAACAGAATGCTTCTCCTAATTACTACAAAGAAGACAGTGTGTACTGGGAATCAATTCATCTAAAACAGTGCTGGTGCTTATCACTATAAGAACTATAAAATCTCTGTAACTGTCTAACCATCTAGAAATAAAAAGTCCAATACCACTGAGGCAGTAAGCTTAGCTGGAAGCCTAACATAATAAAACAGAGTAAACAAAGCTCCAGTAGCGATGTTCTCATGCAGAAAGGCCATTGGTATTATCAATTGGTTCGCAAACTAGAGCTGCTACACTCGTGCTATACCCCGCTGTAACACTTGTATGAAGTGTATATATGAGGAATGAGTTTTTGGTGGGCTGCACTGGATAAAGCAACACATAAAAATGTTCAATTTTCATCCGGTCGATATCATTGGCGGTTCAATTTACGAGTGGCTGTATCTCAGTTTTAATGTCCTCAGGCAGGTATCTTAACAATAATCAGTTTACTAAAGAAGGAAAGGGTTTTCCTCGATTAAACTACACCAATATGCTTTAAACCTTATTCCCTTCAAGAAAGTGAGAATGGATTAATAACACAAAAAATATTACTAGTAACACAAAAATATTAAGTAGATATGTTGGAGAGCTAAGAAATATAAGAAAAGCTGGTTTTCAAAATCCAATTGAAACATTCGTTATAATAAAATTTGCATATTACTTTACATATGCACACATATTTTTCATATTCACTTGATCTTCATCACCCCGAACCCCATTACTAATGAACACGAATTATTATTTTAGATCAACGAACAAAAATCTTGAATTAAATATTATGATCAACATCAATCATATACAATTTAACTGTCATATAATGCGCTTTGTCATTGTGCTCTGTTGTTAAATTTTAATTTGCATCACACTCGCACATAATGTTGATGAATCTGATGTGATATTCACAGATGTTCAGTTTATTTTGTTTTTGTTCTTTGCTTTATAATATCAAGATCATAACCAAAACTAAAAGATCTTTTTGGCAGTTAAGATTAAGTTTTTTTTTTTTGTTTTTACTTCTTGTAAAAGTGTTTAGTATTTTGTGTGCCATTGAAATGACATTTTATTATATTTTTTTGTTGTAATGTATATACTATATATTATATCTACTTTAATTGTTCAGTGGTGGAAGAGACCTTGAATAATTTCCCATTATTTATATAAGTACTCGATTTGTTGTTGTAATTTTTTATTCACTTACTGACTTACTTGATACATTCATTGTCTTATATATGTCTTATGGTTGTATGAAATTAAATTTTTTTCGGTTCTTAATTACCGCGACATTTAAACCAATGTTTTTTTTTTTTTACTTTTAATTTTGAACTAAATTATACGTAAAGGTGTGCTCTAAGACATAGAGTAAATTATCTTTAAAAAGAAGAACAACTTTTTGGCATTTAAGTAGAAGTCAAATTAAATAAAAATGTTACAAAAAAAAAAAACACTGTAATATGTTCGCCGGTGCCAAACCGTCTGTTTCTTATGAAATTGGAAATAATTATAGTCTTTTTGTCTAATAATTCACCGAGAAAGAGATATACACAAAATTGATTAGTGTGTAGGAAGATGAAAAACCGAAATAAATAGAATAAGAAAATTTTCCTAGAAAATGTAATTAAAAAAAAAATCTTTTTTTTTTTTATTTATTTATTTCGATTACATTAGACATTTTGGCATCTTTGTTGTTATTATGTGCGGCTGAATAATGTATGTTTACATAAAGGTATTCCGAATATAATTATTTACGTCCATATGTATTTATATACCTATTATAAAATACAGGCCATTGCTGGCCCCATACCGTATTCGTTTGATAACTTGTGTCTTCGGGGAAGTATTATTCGATGTTTTTCTTCAAATGATAGATTTGAATTGATATTAGTCTTATCGCACTTAGAGACGTGTTCAGTTCTTCTGGTTTAAAATGGGAGATATTCCTGGTTTTTGTGGTGAACAAGCCGTTGTAATGAGGAGAATCAACTGAATTCAATTACTGGATTTTCACTATTGTTGTAAGTGTTATTATTTTTCGCTCCATGCTGCCTGCTTGTTCCATTTCTTTACTGTCAATTTTTGTCATTGGAAAGCTCAAACTCTTTAGCCATGTTGACCCTTCCCACCAAATTATGTGGGTTATAAATTGAGCTGGGTTTAAACCTCGAGATGCACAGTTAGTAGATTTTTACTAGAAATGACGTGATGCCATTGGCTAGAATCGTTGTTGGATTGTACCTATGTTACTATGTTGGTGAAAAAGGTTTTATGTTGTGGTTTTCAGCAAAATGTTGATGTCATTGTTGATGTTCAATGTCTGGCCAATATTTTTTAGCCATTTGTAGTAACACGGCATTTAATTCCAATCTTGGGAGTGATATTGTTTGGTTTAACGGTGCAACTTTAGTTTTGGCAGTAATTAATGTAATTTCGTTGTTTATTTTGCTGTATACTACTGTAGCATTTATGTGATGAGATGCATCATAGAACCATGTAGTTAAATTTTAGCTTTGTTGCTGTAATTTATTCAACGGTGAATTCTAATCTTTTCTAAATGAGGTAATTCAAATTTGTAGTTTGACTATTTGTTTGCAAGATTTGTGTGGAGTTCTTCATCCCATCCTACACCAGAAGTCCACAAATCTTGAAGAAGTATTTTAGGTGGGACTACTACTGGTGCTAACTATCTGAGCGGATCGAAAAGGATATTGGCGCTTTACCTTCAAGCAAAGATATTTTAAACTGAAAAGTGTTTGTTGACGAGTTCTAGAGAAGTCCAAATGTTTTTACTATATCATTAAATTCTATTGTGTGCAGTCCAGTTTCTCTCAGATTTTCGGGAAGTTTTTTTAATATTGCCTTTTCATTGTTGCACCATTTCCCGATTTTGAAAACTCCACCAGAAAAAAGGCTTAGTAGTTCCTTTTGAGTAGCTACTGCTTCTACTATTGTGCTAGCTCCAGATAGAAGATCATCAACGTAGAAATCGTTTTGAATGATTTTTGAAGCAATTAGATATCTTGACGCTTCATTAATAAGTAGTTGTTGCCATGTTTTTGTAACCAAATAAGTTGCAAAAGCTGTTTTATAAGTTATAGTTTTTAATCTACACTGAGAGAACAGTTTTAGTTGTGACAAACGATTTTTGCGCCTCTTGAATTTGGCTGTTGCCGCAACTATATTAATTCATTTGGACTAATATCAATTTTTGTTTGTAAGACCTAATTTGAAGTCATTATAAATCAATTTTCGATTGATTCAAATATTATTGTTTTGTCACCATCGCTTATTAGTATTTACAACTAAATAATTTCAAAAGAGAAAACAACATATTTTTGCTGTTATAAAATTTCATTCAAAGTGAACTCTAAGTTTATTTGTACCTAATAAGATTTAACTATTACAACCGAATAATTTCTTAATGATAAACGATTTTCTGTCTAAGCAACAAAATACTCGTTCAGTGTAATAATGATTATGTTTATTATAACTAAATATTCCATTGGTTCAGCTGATAATTTAGTTGGAATAATCGAATTGAATTGTGAGTCTACTAATTTAAGTTTGACTTAAATGCGAATTTATTTGTAGCACCCGTCTATTTCACTTGGGTTTATCGCATTTTTAAACAATTGTTTGTCAAAAGCGTACAATATGTTGTCTCTAGAGCTGTCGAGCAGGATTATAAACTGGGCTTAATACTCCTTTTTTAAAAGTTTAACACACAAATTTAATAGGCGCATGGGAAATATACCAATGTACTTCTTATGAAGGTGTACTTCTTATAAATGAAGCTTTCTATAATTTTTTTTGAGTTCGATAAATTTACAATAAAATTAAGATTTTATCATTCAATACGTACTCAGGGGAAGAATAAAACATAAATGCAAATTTTTTAAAACAATTTATTTTGATTAAATAATTTCAAATTTTTACAGTAGTTTTACCAGTGTAAGTTTTATTGAGTTTTTAATATTTACTTTAATAATCCCATATAAAACTTTTGATTGTTGGAATATTTAGTTATATAAGATGTATGGTCACATTTTAAAGATTCTATATCTCTTAACACAGCATTGTTTTGATGTTTGATCAAATAAGCGAAGTAATATATATCAAAACATAAAGTTTCAATAGATTGTAAACAAATGTAAAATTTTTCTTCGTGGCTCACAACTAGTTGTACAAGACCAAATATTGGTTCACCGAATAGAACTGTGACTTTTAACTTTTTTAATTGTATTATAAAAAAAACACGTTCGCTCTCTTTTTATGTCTGCACAATTCTGATTTATATTCCCGTAGGCTGCTAAAGGTTTCATAATTTTTTATACAGACAAACGAAAAAATATTGAAACAAATAAATTTTCTTTATTATAACCAAATTATTTTTGTGTCGGTTGGGATAAACGAAATTCAGTTTTCTAAAACAATATGTAACTAATAATTATTATAGCAACATATTTATTTTCGCCGTAACTAATATATTTGTTGGAAGATTATTTAAGGATAGTTGTTACAACTAACATATTTTACCACTAGCTTTCAAACGAATCGATTAGTATTTAATTTTGCTTCAAATAATTTTCCTTTGTTGAAATAAATATTTTGTATCTAGAATATAATTTCATTTATAGTAAATGAATTTTATTTGATACAAAAAATATGTATTGAGGCAAACAAAATATATTTAATACAAGAGTGAGCCAACAAATTATTTTTCTCAGTGTATAACTACTCATTGGTTTAGTTGTTTGAAACCGTCTGAGAATTCGTTGAAACTCTTGATCTTTGCGGGCTATTCTAACCTGCCTGAACATTTTTTCAATGTCGTCTGCAGTTACATAACGATGTATAACGAATATGGCTGTTAAATTGTCCTGTAAGATGGGACCGACATGCATCACTTCATTTAATAATATACCTGTTGTTGTTTTGCAGGAAGCATCAAACACTACGCTCAGTCTCGTAGTTGTGATATCTTCTTTATTGACGAAATGGTGTGGCATGTAGTAAGAATGAGAAGCATCTGTCAAACCATCATCTTTAATGAGCTCTAATTAGTTTGTGATATTGAACATTAAAGTCTTCATCCTTATTAAATATTTTTTCCATCTGAAGCAATCTGGCTATCACTTTGCCTTTGGATTCGCCTAATCCCACTTCTTTGAGTTTTTTGTGGTCAAATAGTATCCAAACCTCCAATCTTCCATTTTTTAAACGCTGGTGTGTTTCTGGACTGTGCACATTCAATCTCTTCCACAGTTAGGCTTCGTTTAGGATGCAGTTTTTCAGATTCTCGAAATCGTTTTAACTGCTTGTCTTTGTCCGCTAACGTGACATAACTCTCCGTATACGTTGGCGCATATTGAAAAATCAATAGGTCCGGGGGTATCGAAGGTAAGGTCAGCTAGGATTACTTCTTTTTGAAATTTGCTTTCTAAACTCATTAAGCTCTTCTCTGGAAGTGGCTTAGTGATAGTCCGCAGAACTAAAGCATCAGCTTGTGTCTTGAAGATTGATGGAAATCTTGGACGTATTCCTTTTGTGATTTTTTAATATGATCATCCTTTTGTTGCTGATATTCCAGAAACTTCCGCTTTTTCCGTTGTCCTTGGCAGGCCAACCCACCATAAATATTTTTTACTTTTACTGGAGCTATTGCTAAAATTACTGGTCCGCAATCTTTGTTGGATGTTGAAATATTCAGTTTGGCAATGCTGATTTCTTGGTTTTCCACGTGTAGCATAGTCTGATGGTTTCGTTGGCAAGTAAAATATTTGATTTTACTACTACAACCTGTTGTTTTGTAATTTGAACTGAGACACTTTCTGCACAAACTGTGCAACATGACCATTTGATTTCTTTCTGAAATACTCAGGTTTTTGAAACGTTGATATTTAATTATCTTGTGATTCTTATGGCAGCATATGCAAACGTTAGTTATTTGTTTTGGTTGTGTTGCTGCCACAAAAGCATGTCCCAAGGGTTGATATTGAACGCTTGTCTGATTAGTTGGTAGTGTTTTATTTCCACTAATGGATTCCAATGATTGGAATCGTCTCTCTAGAAAATTCAAAATTCAGGAGTTGTTTGAAAGGCCTTTGGATTTTCTTACAAACTTTCGTATAGGCGTCGTGACTCACTACCTGAATCTCAATACCTGTATTTTTTAATGCATGGAGACACTCCGTTGTAATGTCGTGTAGGTTCGTGATGGCAGAAGCGTGATGGCAGATTTATAAGGGTGTTTAATAGATTGGACACCATAGTAATCTCTTATTATCATACCGATTTTCTAATATGTCCCATGCTACATCGTAGTTTCTACCAATGGGTTCTAAATAGCTTAATAACTTTGCAGCTAATCCTTCTACGTGACTTTTAAGCTAGTTTATTTTATGTGTGTTTGTCAGCTGGTTGGTCACATGAACTAACCGTTTGAACTTATCCAAAAAGCCTAAGCATTTCGTGTAGTCCCCGTGAAAATGTGGGATCTCTACAGGTGGTAGGCGGATTTCAATCGCTTTTGCTTTACTTCCTTCTTCTTCCAACAGTATTGGTATAGTGCTGCGTTTTTATAAGCGTTTCTTAAATGTTCGTAGTGTTGGTCTACAACATATCGTTTCATGAAGATTTATGATTTGGTTCATAAACTGCCGAAAACAAACTCTTCTCCGAAAAATGGAAAATAGCAACTCAAATACCTAAAATTACAACTGACTTATAGCACAATACTGATATGCACTGATTAAAATAAATATTTGCTTTAATACAGTATTATTTTGGTTTGCAATCCCTAGACCCATTGGTTTGGTTCTTTGTATGCAACTTATTGCTTTTAAATCATAAGACGTTCCTTGGTATTCTCATATTAATGAAGGCATGGATGATAGTTGAGAGCATAAACTACAATTACTTGGAATACATCAACTACCATCTTTAAGTCTTCGTGCAGGTCCTCTTTTGGAATGTACCACACAGCATTTGCAATGCTCCAAAGTATTTTATTTAAAAACATCTGAAATATCGTAATATTTCTATTTTTAGTACAGCCTTAAAGCTATATTTCGTTAGTCCATTCAAAGTGTAGAAGTTTACGTAGCCCTTTAGTATAGTTCTTTTATAATTTATCCAGGTATTAAATCATGATCGGCAGCTTTTTATATTTTTAATTTTCTCTTTTAGCTAACGGAAAATTCGAGTTTTTTCGTGTTTCAAGGTGTCTTGCAAACAGATCAACTTTTTGCTTACAGCTACGACCCAGGTTCTGGTATTATTTCTATTAGGGGCTATGAACTTTTTGGTCTCTTCATCGATTTTTTTGCTTTCCATATGGAGTATGAAGTATTTTGTTGACCAGTAAGTGAATACAAATATGAACCTTTTGTTTCATTTTTTACTGTCCTAGTAAGAAATTTCAATTTTTTACAATGGTTACTAAGCATTTGCTGCAGTTTGATTTGATTTGATTACTAAGCATTTGCTGCAGTTTGATGCCAGTACTTAAGTGATTTACATTTCTTAGCCACAAGTTCTCTTATAAATAATTTTTACCTCTGATATTTTTTGCAGATCCGAGTGGAGTTGACCTATATATTATAGCGATGTCTCTGCTTTTCTTTTCTTTGTGGGCTTGCTTTTTTTTAATGCCCAAGCTGTGTCCCTTGGTGGTTCGTCTTCGTCAGTAACTTCCAGGTTTATGTTTACTCTTTTACGAGGGTCTTTTTTCACGAGTGTCCACTAAGTACCACTTTCGGTTTTTTTATCCAGATTGATTTATTGATTGAGTTTTTCTGCCTTTGTAAGATATTCAATACTATATCTTTATTCTTTAAAATAATTTTTAATTTGTTGCCCATGTATTCAGTTAAGCACTGATCATTTCCAGTTACAACACTTAAGTTATTTCGTGAATTCGAAACCAATCATTGCCTATCTTATTCGATCAGTTGTTATCCTTTTGGCATTACCCCGGATGCAGTGTGAGGAACTTGTACAACCGACGCACCCCTAGAAGAAAATAACTTCATTCCCTAAAATACGAAGTTATTGTTATTACCTCGCCATCCATCCAACAGAAAAAACGAGAAGTGGATCAAAACCTTTTGTAAAACAACAAATACCATGAAGATAGTGAAGGACTATTACCAGATCACTCTCCTGTTTTCATTACTCTAAGTTCAATGATAACTAAGAAAGAGTCCCTTCAAAATCAAAAAAAATCAAAAAAAAAGAATTGGAAACTTTTCCAAAAATTGATCAGTGACAATGTCAACCATAAATTGCCAATTAAGAACTCGGCATAACTAGAGGACCAATTACAGCAACACAACAATAAAATACAACAAGCAGCTTAGGAACTACTGGAACTAGTACTGGAACTAGTACTTTTTGGAAGTTGGTCAATAGGATATATAGCAAAACAAAAAGCACAAAAAACTAGGCAGAAAGCACAAAAACTCAACTATATGTAAGCACTATGTTTTACACTTAATAGTCCAATCAAAGATATTAGGAATTAATTGATTTAAAATTACCTTCACGGCCAAAAATCATTGGTGATTCCCTCCGGGATATGTCCGTATTGATTTTAAAATTCCGCCATATTGGATTCTATATGACCAATTGTTTTGCAAAAATCTCTATGAAAACATAATTTACATCTATATTTTGCCAACATAGACCCCTCATCGATGATAATATGGTTTGCATTTCTCAATTGTTGGGCACCTCGAAAATGCTGACATCTCAGAAATCGCAAACGGGTGTCAGCGATCGAATAATACCGGTGAAAAAACAGAGATCTTTCTCAATATTATCGCTTTCATTATTAGATCACAAAACAAGCTTCAGTTCAGAATTATGCCTTATTTTTATCATTAAAATATCGCAAATAATCTTCTACCATTGCAATGCGATAATTTTGACCAATTATTTGAGGTTTTGATTGATTGTATAGGACACAAATTAAAGCAAAAATATATCTCATCTCTAGTGTTAATATAAAATTTCTGCAAGACATCTATTTCATTCTTCATCAGAGCTTTTTAAATTCATCACGATTGCTGCGGCTTTAAATAAGTCAAAATGTCTTCTATTAACAGTTTTGAGGTCGGTGTAGCATTTAGCACCACTAATCAACGATCTAATCTCATAATGTTATAGTATCATAATCTCATCTCCATCTTCATCTACTACATTCATCTCAGGATTGAATCTGATGGAGCCGGATTACGATACGGAATGGGCCAGCAATGGTTTTCTTAAACCATTTTTTATTTAAGCAAAAGTTTATTATAGTAGGGTACAATGAATCTCTTATCCAAAAAACAGTCTCTTATTTGTGCAAATTTCCTGTGATTCAATGAAACACCACATATCTATTAGAACTTACGGCAGTTCTTTCTTGAACAGTTTTCCAAAAAATTTGTTCCATTTGGAACGGAACTTGCAATTACATCTGAATTTGCATTTTAGAAAAGCCCCAAAATTCTCTATGAAATTATATCTACCATTCTTATTCACAAAAACAACATTGGTTTCATTGGCAACTGGTAGATTAAAGTGTCGTTGATCAGCTCTAAAATTTTGAATAAAACTCAAATTCGCGTTAGGCGGTTCGCATCTTTGAGCTATCTCGAGCTATTTAATCTGGTTCATCCGGGACTTTCTCCAAACACTTTAATTTTTGCACACATTTATTGTTAGTTCTGATGGTTAATTCAATATATCCGTGATTTTATGATTGCAGCCTGCATTGATATTAATTCGATGACCAGATGGTTGAATATCACCAATTATATACAATTAATCATACTAAGTAGGTGCTTGACAGATTAGGCCGTGGCTGCAAATAATTTCATGTGACATCCCGTTAACAACAGCACTAAATTAACCGAAAGAAAATGCCCAAATGACACGTCAGCTCGGAACAGAAATGCCATACAATAAAATCATTCACAATCCATTTCACCGCAATAATTTTGAAGAATAATCATTTCCATTTTACGAGTTTCATTTTAACGATATAGTAAAGCAAGGTCAAATCTATTTTCAGTATTGACTTGGGATTTGAACAATCAAACGGAACTTTTAGTGGTCACTTTGACGATTTTCAATCATCTGCAATGGAAAAATATTTTACAGTTAATTAATTATTCAGCATAATGTGTTCTACATATTACGGTACGTTTCATTGTTTGTTAATTGCGATTAATTGACAGAAGCACTGAAGTACTCGTTTGGCGAACTGAACATTACATCTTTAATTTCTGCTTAGTCCACATACTTACGTGAAGCATTGCAGTAACATGTTCGATTAACTCGTTTTAGTATTTTTCTACGAAACATTTGTATAATAACAGCAAACCACATAGCCGTCCAGTATAATATAGATTGCGAATTATTGTTTCCTATTGGTCAAAACTCGTGCAACAATGACTTAAAATGTAACGAGTATAAAGACTTTTTATTTTAATTTATATACACATGTGCATACCTATAGATAGCTTTTAGCATAAAACATAATAATGCACTCTAAAAATCACTCAATTGGTAAATAATTCTATCTACTTTACGAAAATTATAGTAATTAAATCAGTTGTGACCTGGATTTGGTATTCGTTTGTAAAGAACACTGGTATATTTGCCAGTACAAAAGTCTGGAAACAATGTTTCGTTATTTTGATTTCACACGTTGCTCAACAAACCAAGACGAAAGCATATAAATGTATGCGAGCATTATGCATACTGCATGAAGTCTTCTTTTTGCATGACTTTTTTGTATTACTGCTTATTTCGATCTCTTAAATGACTATATGGTGGTTATAGTATTTTTTTTATATTTAAAAAAGGTTTTCGATATTTAAATTCTAGATTTTAAAATTGAAAAAATCAAATAGAGTGAGTTCTAGTTTGTCCTCACTATCGTCAATGATAAATTTATTTTTATTGAAAAGGGATGTTCAACCAAGTTATAGGTAGCTTGGCAGTTGGTCCTTAGACTATTTTAGTAGTTGAGCACTTTATATCTTCTTTCATTGCATCTGAATCAAATTTATAAATTTGCAAAGGCTAATAACCCCTTTGCTAATTTTTTATACGCTAATTTTTTATGGAAACAATTATTTGTTAATATGTATATATATATATATATATATATATATATATATATATATATATATATATATATATATATACATATTTTATAGCATTTAAACTGATAATCAGATCTTTTGGTTAAGGTATCATTCATTACAATCAGGCCACTATTACGTGTTATATTGGATATATAATAAAATTCGAAAATTTGCAAAGACTAACACGAAATTGACTGACTCCAAAAATGATTAGATTAATGCAACAAATTGATTGGTCTGTATCACAAAACATTTCTCACAAAAGCCATTTCTGACCACAATATGCAAACAAAGCAAAGGAATCTATAAGTATTATGCCAAGTTCTTTTGCCTTGGAAAATACTGTGGAAGTACAGAATTAAACTTTAGTGTGCCTTTTGTGGTCTGATATTTTTTAAATAAGATACTTGAACTGCGTTCATGCTGAGTTGTGGTACTGTTTTGACTTAAACCTTCAAAGGATCATCGGAGCTAGTGGAAGATGCTGAAAGAACATGTAGCTTATGTATTGGACATTTAAGATCATTGCTTTTGGTTTTGATAGTGGCTATTCTTACAATCCTGCCAGAGTCAAGATGAATAAAATTGACTTTTCCCTACATTCATTAGTTAGTTGGTTGGTCAATTTTGACGAAGGATGCTTTGATCATTAGAGGATCACTATTTGTTTCGTTGATGCTGTACTATGAACTGGAGTTTAAGATGGCTTCTACTGCCACTATTTATCTCTTCTAACGTCAAGATATGATTGCCTAAAACTTTTTTGAAATTAAATTTAGTGGATTTAATTTCCGGTTGTAGATACCTAACAAACTTGAAGGAGTAAAGTGCTAAGTTATTCGTTTTCTGGATACGATGTCGTAAACCTTATTTGATTGGTTTATTACCTTAGCTAATTCTAATCTTAATATAGCATTTGCACCGATAAAATATTTATTTCGTTATCACTGTGTATGAAACATACATTGATCTGCAGTAAACTTTTACAAGGCTCCTATAAAGGCGCCAATTATTAAGTCGCCAACCAATTCGAGATGTACGGCTTTGATATCTGAATTAACATTTATAGGTTTTGTTTGATTTTGACCTCATCCCTTGGTTAATTGAATAGCCATTGGTCCAGCAAAATCCTTGCCAATTTTTAAAAACAGACGTATTAATTTCACTCGTAAAATAGGCAGATTACCCATCAGATGCAATTTCTGTTGCTCCTTCTTGCAAAGTAAGTATATATAACCCATAAATGCGGTCTTGGCGTTTTAAGAGTTTTTGGACGAGTATTTGGAAATCATTAGGGCATACCAGTTATCTCGTTGATCGTGAAAGTGTGAACATTTTTAACTTTAACGTTTTTTTCTTGTTTTCCGAGTATAGTATGTTGTGTTATTTGAGGTGGTCAAAAATTGGATAACATCTGTAACCAATCGGGCCGGTGAACCAAAGATTATAAAGTCCTAGTTCAGTTGGTAATAGGCCACGAGTGGCACAATCTTTAGGTTTATCTATTGAAAGTAAATGGTTCCCATTTTTTAGTTGATTTCCTACCCAATCAATGCTACCTATTTGTGAATCGGACCATACTTACTGGTCGTATATGTTGTCTATGTCCGATGGACTTTCTTACTCGAATTCTATTTGAGGTGAGAGTTTTGGGTTTTACTAGGAGCTCTATCTAGTATTTCTCTGCAGTTCGACTTCCGCTATCTGAGTTGGAATCCAAAATTGTTTAAAAGAGACACGATCTTATTTTATAACTGCAGTAATTGATCTTCTGTGTCCGCTACAGCCCTAAGCAACGTTGGATGATAGTGATTTATTATCTTCTGCAATATGTTTTATAACCCAAGTTTTGAGGAAGAATTACGAGGCGGAGCCATAAGTGATCGTATTTAATCTAAAATGCCAGTTCAGTTTTGATTTTTTAAATTTTTTTTAAATTGAAGGTACGACAATTTAACTATACTTATTATGGGCATCTGTGAAAAAACCACTTTATGTTCATGGAATCGCATTATTATCTCGAACAAGGGCAATTGAACAGTCGGTCCAACCACCAGACCGTAATTTAAATAAAAATCTGAAACTTTCATTGGTGATCAATCAAAAATTACTTTCATATTAACTGAGGAACTGGATGCCTTGAATACGCCATCAAAAAGTTTGTAATAACCAGTGTTAGTAACGGCTTCTTGAAGAATGTATGTTGTATGGTAAAACTATTGGTATTCTGGAAAAAAATCTTTGAATAATTTTACATTATTTGGGTCTTGGATCAACGGTGTATTTCTCCCAATTTTTGAATGAAAGAAGGTAGAGATTATATCAAGTCAGCTAATGATTCCTTGAATAGCAGTCTTACGACAATTTGCCTTTCAGAATTCTTTTGTAGGTTGCTTTTATATAGTTCATTTTTCAGATTTTCTAGGTTGAAATATAATGACCTTAATGACAAGTAAGTAAGGGTTCCTACAAATTTGCTCTCCTTTCTTAAGGAACATTTGAAAGTTTTATTATTTATTTCACTTCCAATATCGAATTACATTTTAGATATAATGGCAGAATGATGTTTTTAGTCGTCTGTTCGTCGGTCTCAAGGCCCCATGAATCTTATTCGGTATATTGCGAAAACAAATTAATAAGATTTTTTGCTGTATACGTTGCTACATCATATCCGTAATTTTATATATTTTTCAACCAGATTTTGAGCATCGTTAAATTAATCAAGAACCTAATAAAAATCATGAAATCAATTTCATGAAACTGAGCAACGAAAAGTCTATATATGTATATATATATATTCGTTTCTACGTTAACCATCCCTAATCGTATCAAACCTCACCCAATTCAATATCCAATGGGGGGAAAAAACTGTTTTGTTATTTATAGATTTTTTGAATCATCTTGAACCTAAATACATTGAAAATAATTCTAATTTAATTTGATTACACAAATCATTAAACTCAAATCGATTTGAATTCCTATATTAATACACAATTTCTCGTCTTGAAATTTTTCATCTTCGCATTTTCATTTAAATATGTATATACGCATAATGTATGTAAGAAACAGGAAGCAAAAAGGATGTTTTTTTTTGTGTGTGTTGTTCTTGAAGAAGCTGTCGCACCGCACCATCGAATTCATCTCGTCGAAACGAACAAAACTAAACATATCATTTTTCCATAAGATTTTTTTTTTTTTTTTTTTTATTTTTTAATCAAAATATATACGAACAGTGAAATTTTCCATTTTACATCTCATTATTTATGTTGCTGCTGATTTTCATTTTTGTAAATAATATATATTTTTAGGGGTGAATACCAAAAATAAATCGAACGAACAACCAAACGCAATCACATTGATTTATTATCTATTCGCATAAAATGTTTATCACAATATATGTATTGAGTATATATATAGGCCCAATTCAACTATTTATACATATGGTGTGATTGATTACAGGAATTTGATTTAGTGTGTCACACCCAAACTCTAGAGTCGTTCGTTCATTTCATACACTCAAGTTTAGTGTCATTCAAAATTGTTACTGTTTTCGATTCAATTATATAAATCTGCCTTCCAAAACAAAAAATTTGTTTTGATAGTGCCAGTATTATTTGACAGTGTTTGAACAAATTTTGGGAGCATTTGTCATAAAGGCTTGGTTAAGGTGCTGGCATTCCTGCTATCATTTCATTGCTTCGATTACTTTTTTTCCTTTTTCAATAATGACAAATTCATCAGAATTAAAATGATGAACCGCGTTCGTACATAGATTGAAGAGGATCGGTGATATTTTACTTCATTGCGGCAGTCCAACATTTATCGCCCTTTCCCATATTTGTATTCCTTGCCAAACGGTACAAGCTTTCTATCTATCATAAAATCATTCACTCAATTACCCATTTTTATGGAGAAACCTAAGCTCAAAGAAAACTGAAATAGTTTCCCCGAAACCACATAATCATATGCTGTTTTAATGTTTAAAAATACTGCCACTAAAATACTTATTTTCCTTTCTTACTTCCCATAAAAATGTTTCAACACATTCATTAACCGAGTGATACTAGCGTTGGGACCCAAAAGTGGTTTCCGGCAATAAACTCTTTTCATTCGCAAACCTTTCAATTCTTATTTTCATCATGGCATTTACAATTTTTACAAAGACATTTAACATACATATATCCCTATAGTTTTTTGTCCGATCAGTATCTATATCTCTCTTAGAAATTTGAACCTCTCTGCTTTGCTTCCATTTTCCGGTATTTATCCACTCATCCATACACATTATTGAGAACTCGCAGGAACGTTTCCTTTGCTTCAAAACTAAACAGTTCCATCATTTTATAGCTTCTTCGATTTATTTCTGAGGTTGTGGAGTTTTCAAAATCAACAAGACCTCATCCTTTTCGAATTTTACATACTTTTCATTCATTCTTTCATCAACATTTGCAGGTAACCCACATTCGTAATTATTACCTATATTATTCCTAACTTTCGTCATCATTTGCAAGAATTGACTATCCAGCTCTGGATCATGTAAAACAAAATTCCGTTCATTTTCCCTTTATCCTCTCATTCAATTTTTTATGTTTTTTCTTTATGGTTTAATGTATGCAATCAAGTGATGAAAATCTCTTTACATACCTCCCCCGTTGGAGTTTGAACCCGGTACCTCCCGACCAAAACACCGCAGCTTTAACCACTGCGCCAGTTTCTCGGAATTAGTCTCAAAATTTTTATTTTAGACCTGTGTGTCATTACTGACCCAAAGATCTTGCAACTTTTTTCTTTTCGCTCTACGGATAGCTTTCTTAAGTTTTCCATTCGCTCGTTCATAAATCAATCTGCATTCGCAACAAATACACCTGTCAAATGTATGCAAGGGTTACCGTTTCCGATCATATCAATATTAAATTTCCATATCTGGCTGTAAAACGCTGAAAACTACCACAGAAGAGATTCTACCGCACAGTACCCACGAGTTTCAAACGTCATCCATCATGACTTTTAGATTGATGATTTGCTAACTGGATGCCAAGAAATTGAGAATATTCCGAAGCTGATTGAGTATGATCCGTCAGTCAAAACATTGCTGAATTTGATACTTTTTCTTTCAAGGCGAATCAATTACCGACAAAATCAGCTGGACTAAGCGTATAAGATCCTTTCAGCTGCATCAAAAGTGTATGACCCGTTAAGATGGCTTGCACCGTTAGTATGGCTGCTAAAAATCAAATGGGACGCCAATTTACCCCAGAGTATTAAAAATATATGGCAATGTCTGGCCAATCGCTATCTGAGTTAGGAACTATCCGGATTCCTAGACGTATTGACAACTATCACAAACTCAAAACACTTGGAACTACATGCATTTTGCGATGCCTCTGGAGCTGCGTATGGCAGTGTGGTGTATCTATGAGTTGTCAGTGAGATAGAAGACATCACATCAAACATTATATATGCGAAGAGTTAAGTTGCGTCGATCAAACAAATTTCCCTCCCTCGCTTGGAATCATGAGGAGCTGTACTTTTGTACAAAACTGTAAAATTTTGTTTAAAGACGCTAGAATATAAATTTTTGATGTCCCACGCAAATGGAAAAAATTCATAGTGAATCGAACATCATTCATTCTAGACGTATTCCACGTAGCAAATGGCAACACATTAATTCGAAATATAATCCAGCTGATGTTATATCCAGGGGTCTAAAACCACAAGCGTTATCTGAATTTCTGCTTTGGTGGCATGGCTCATAATAGTTAAGTGAAAATGACAGTAAGTGTGGCCAACTCCTAAACCAGCATTAATAAAAGGGAATGTTTCACGACAGGAGTCGAAACACCAAAACACATCATTGTGTTGATAGCAGCTAGCTAGGAAGTAAATGTTATCGTATTGAATCTACTCACAACATTGTCATCCTGGTTTAAAATTTTCAAAACAAATGTTTTCACATATTGAGATTTGGGTGACCTGGAAGTAGTAGTATTACATAACGTCCAAGCAAAATCGTTTATCAATGAGTTAAAAAAACTGAAAAGAGGACATCCATTACCACCCAAAAATAAATTAATATCATTTGATACGTTTATAGATGCTGACGGATTGCTGCGAGTTGGCGGGCGTTTAAGAAAGTCATCGAATGCATGGTATACATTCGCTATCGAGAAAATACCACCAATCAAAAAATGACCGATTTACTGGCCGTTTGTTGCAATCAAAGCCGATCATTTTTTAAAACTGGTCTAGATTATACCGGACTATTGTACATCAAAGCCAGCCAACGAATAAATTCTCTAGTTCAAAAGGCCTATGTGGCAGTTTTTGTGTGCTCTGCTGTTAAAGCAGTCCACCTCGAAGTTGTGAGCAATCATGATACCGAGTCAGTCCTGGCTGCTCTTAAAAGGTTTATTGCACAACGAGGATCACCCGAACAAATTTCGTGTGACAATGAATCTAATTTCATTGGCGCCAATAGAGAGCTTCAAAAACTGAAACAACAGATCCTTCACCATACAAACAATTCACTGAACTCTGAATTTTTATTACGGAAAAGTATTTTGTTTAAGTTTAGTCCACCACACGCACCCCATTACGGTAGTTTATGGAAGGTGGCTTTGAAGAGATGACCACACTCCTAACTCAAATTGAATCCTTATTAAATTCAAGACCACTATGCAAAATAAATGATGATCCAGCTGACTTGTTCATATTAACTTCTTCTCATTTTCTAATTGGAGAAGCGTTAACAGTTGGTCCAGAACCTTTACTCGGGTTATTAAGATGGCAAAATATTCAGCACAGAACGCAAGGATTTTAAAATCGTTGGCACCATGATTACCTAACTTCAATACAACAGAGATGTAAATGGAGAACAAAGAATTGTCAACTGGAAATCGATAACGTGGTGCTCATACGAGAAGATAATATGTATCCAAGCCAAGATAATATGTAGTGATGGTGTAGTAAGAGTAGTGATATTAAAAACTTCAAGAAATATTATCAAACGTCCCATCAACAAACTAATTAAATTACCTGTTGAGGAATAAATAAACTTCCTCGAGGCGTGGGAGTAAGTTGGAGAAAATAAACCACGTCTTACAATTTTAAATTAAGATTTATGTCAACAATTTTATAAATTTTGTAAAGAATTACATAATTATTATCATATTGTATAGCTAATCATCTGAAAGAAATGTAATGTTAAGATTATGTATCTATTATAAACCATCATACTGTTGTACATAAATACAACACTAAACTACAAATGAAATTTAGTCGAGAAGCAACATAACTATCCTCTTTGTCAACTAGACTATGTTTTTAGCTTAACCAGGTAGAAATTTCACTAATATTCTCTTTTCCTTGCAGATTTAGGTTACTGACCTCCAACATACCTCTTTAAGCTGAGTAAGTAATGAATGAGCATAATTTAAACGAGTAACATAAATGCACACTGTTGATCACAGTATTTGGAGAAAGATTTTTGACTGAAATCTATGGTATGCATACCGAATAGTCAGAGTTAGGTGACTGTTCCAGTGGCTTTTGGACTAATTTCTTATGGCTTCCGAATTTTTTTAAAAGTATTAAAAAAATTTTTAGAAATATTTTGTATTCTATTCGCAAATTTGGTTCTTTTTAATATTATATTTTTAAGCCTGAGTACAAGGTAAAATTTTGTTGATAGCATATTGGCATATTTAGAAATATCAAACACAAATTTTGATGAGAAATGTTTTAAAAAATTTAAGTTTTGGATATTTGTATCACTTTCTTTTCCTACATGACACAAAATTTTTAGAACATTTTAGTTTTAAATTTTATTAGACAAACATTTAATATCAGTTCAAAAGTTTATCAAACTGTGCAGAAACTTCAAATTCTTACTGCTGGTTGCATCGCATCTATTTAATAGCTGTGACGACTTTTTATGGGTAACTAGATCTATTAATTTAACCTTTGGAGCGGCCGTAAGTTTTAGTCATCCTTATAGAATAGTTTAAGACACCATAACGACATTTATGTATATGCTCATAATGAGTTGTCCAGTTATTCCCTTATACAGCTGATCTATAAAACATTTAATTACAATCGCATTAGTATGCAAAAAAAATTTTAAAAAAAATTCTGATTGCATAACGATTAAATTGTTCAACCTTCATCAATTTCATTCGGCACGTACAGTTTATAATCATAACCACCGCAATATTAAACCAAATGTATATAACTGACAATGCAAAAAAAAAAATACTGGTAAAAAATTATGTGCGCGACTAACAGCAATTTTTTATGGTATGGTATTCCAAACAATTAGCTTTTATATTTTTTATAGTTTGTCTCATTACAATGACAATCGCATGACATCATTGCAGGGAAAAAGTAAAAAAAAAAAAATTGTGCTGAGACAGATATTAAAGCAGAGCTCACCGACATGATTTTATTTGTTTTTTTTTTTTTTTTGCACAGGATGGCACAAATATAAGATTTTACCTTCAAACAACCTAATATCGTATTTACAATACATATAATATACTCGTATAATTGTTGTTACCTAACACCATTAAATCTTAACCAGCGCAATAATACTATACATTACTATATTGTTAACTGACATGACATATAAAAAATATATATATGTACAATTTGCCATGTAAGTAATTTAGAAAGAAATTAACATTTCTAATAATAGTCATATACAGAACTAGAAAATTAGAGACAGTAACAATTCGAATGAATGTAAGTGTAACAACAATCCACGAGGTGAAGAAATAAAATATAAACGAGAAGTGATTATGTGTCTATATATTAGAAATAATGATGGTACAGTTCGGGAAACACTTATACAACGTATATTGGTTTAAATGACTAATCCGGTGAAAGTAAATTACAATCTGTAATGAAAGCATAGTTACAGTCAAGTGAATGCTTTATAATTTAAAGCTAACAAAATTTTTGTTTACGTGAAAGTTTCGAATAACATCTGATCACCGATTTATATCAGAATTTAAGATTGATTGGTAATCTTTTACGACAGTTTTATTACTTGGAAGAAACAAATAGATTCACAAGAGATGAACTTTTCACATTTTATAATATTTTTTCTTCCTGCATGTAATAATGTCATTTAATTTTTTTTAAGCAACCTGTAATTGCCAACATCATGGTGTCTATACTCATTCTGACAGTAACATTCCAGCATTTTTAGTCTAAACCATCAACATCAAGGTTCTTGCTAGCAAATTGTTTTGTTAAAAAAATGGCAACATTGGCTGTAGACGAATAGTCGGGTAAATTATTTAGTACAGTAAATTGAAATTTTAGTACACATTTACCTCCAGTAGTGTCTGAATTATTTGGTAAATAAATTTGTCAAAATTAGCTGATAGGGTAAAATATATTGGTTTTTTCACTGGAGCGTTACAAAATTAGAATCACAAGAAGGGATGTATTGCAATATATGCAATATTTAGCGATACGCTAAGTACCACTTTAAACTGGCTCTTAAAACTACAAAATAAAATATTAATTTCTCCAACATTCTGAGATTAATAGTAGATTAACATAAGTTTAATCATAAATGATGCGCATTAAAAATTAAATAATTGGTAATCACCGGTGTAAAATTAATGATACTGATATCCTTTTTCTAGAAAACACTAAACTTATACATTTAACATAATTGAAATCTATGCACCCTCTCTGTTATAAAAATGTTTCATCGATAATCAATTCCCATCGATCAGAGCAAAAAAAAACATAAAATAAAAACAAGATAAAATCTCATCATATCCTAATTATCCCCTTAATCCGTTTTTCTTTAAATTTTTGGAAAGCTCTATTCCCTTGAGAAAATTCAGGAATATACAAAGAACGTTTAAACGTTAAATCCCCCTCCAAAAATTCAATTTTAATAATTAGATTTTTATTGATTCGGTTTTATATTTTTCTTTCGAATGGTACTGTAAAGTGTGGGAACACTCATCTCATTGTGCTATAAGATTGTCGAAATTAATATTCATTGAGGGTTTTGAAGTTGTATACAGAATGACGCAGTATTAGTGATAGTTGAAAATGTTTATTACGTTATGACAGACCAAGGTCATTGGTAAGACAATCCTGCAAGTGTTATTCCTATAAATGTCTGGCTTTGACATGCAATCAAATAAGGTTGAAAAGAGAGTTCCACAAAGTATCTTCTTCCAAAATCAAGAGCCTGTGATTAATGCAACCAACTCCAGGATAACGGTTTCTTATTAGTTTCTGCATGGCCAGTGTGAGTTCTTTTTAGGATGAGTTCTCTGATCACATCCCAACATCGTATATTTCACCACTTTTATCTTTAGTATTTGATCCTTTTTGAACATTTAGTAAACCAGGAAAATGCTTTTTCAAAGTGTCGAGTACTTCATCGCGGTTAACATGACGGTTTTTATAATTGACTAGAGTGGCAATAGACCTAGATGTGAAAGTGAGGTGTAGTCCGGTGACACTTCATTCTCAATAAGTTCTTAAATCATTATTAGTTGTTTTGGTTCTTTCCATTTCCTATTTCTTCAACTAGTCTGATCAACTTCCTGTAAACTTTAGCTTTGTAAACATGGGGTGTTCCAATATTACAAAATCTTTTAGTCACATCGAAGTTTACAGCTAACTGTTTCAATTTGCAGTTTATACATATTGGAACATTCTGATTGGGATTTCCACGAAACTATCATCGTATCTTTTACAATGACCAAATTATAAACATTGACTACCACCGAATGAGATGTAAATCTTAGACCTCGTATTTTTGTACATGATAACTGAATTGATTCTGTAAATGGAACATCGACGGTATCACTGATAACCTATTATCTATTATTTTAGGTTGTACATCAGTCATTTTTGTACATCAGTCGTCATCAGAGAACAATTTCTTGAATTTGTCCCAATTTCAATATTAACTGGAGTATTTATGGTTGAAACTTTACTGAGCGAACTTGCGAACTTGAATCGAATCCCTAATTTTAATCCGAGGGATTTCTTTGTTCTATGTGAAATTCATTCTTTAAATTTAATGGAAAAAGATTCAGCATAGTGCTGGATAGATGTTGTAAAGAACTTCCAAAATCCAATCTGAAACGGCGGCTAATTAATATAAATGAACCAACGTGGATTGGGTTGCTACGTTAACAATGGCCCTTAAAGGAGTAGTGGCAGAAGAATTTCATGAGATCCCCTAAGTAGAGAATAACGGTTTCGTAAGAATAATTAAGGGTTGGATTGGAATTAAGATATTGACCATAAAAAGGAAATATATCGAATGGAGTACAAGAATTGGCATTATAAAAGCAGTAAAACATTGCAGGAACTCTCATCGGGTGTCAAGCAACTAGCTCATCTCGCATACGGAAATTCTTGTTGGAAATATAGGTTGGTCAAATATCACAGTAGTGTAGGCAGAGCAGTAGAAAATTATCTAGACCATGGCGAAGGACTGTTAAGACTATGGCCAGGATTGGGACCAAACACAAAAAATGTCGTTAAACAAATTCGAGCATCGAAAGTCCAGTTGAATGCAAACATTGCGGACAAGAGCAATTATAAGTTCAAGATTTAATATAGAATAAAAAACGGGTGCTTAAAACGGTGTTGGAAAATCAAAGTCGAAAAATCTAAACAATCTTTGGTAGTGGTACCAAAATATCAGATTACTGAAATTCTAATGGAGTATCATGCCAGAGTAACTAGAGATCACCTTGAAATAAACAAGACACTTTAACATTTCGATTAATAGGATTTACGTATCTATATAGATTCAGACAAATTCAGGAAGAAACATCGAGTTGGCAGTCTTCCATGTAATATGTCAGATGATCGGAACAAGAACGACATCCTTTCATCCACAGTTAGACGGGATGGTATAAAGGTCCAACGGGGCTTTGTTGAAGTATCTGGCCAAGATAATCAACGCATCTGTCGATCGACACTTACCGATGTTCTTGATGGCTGATCGATCAGTGATGCAGAGAGCAATGAGAGTATTATCAGCAAAAAATATTGAAGAAATCCACGAAATAAAATACGAATATTGGGTGATTCGAACACTCCTCGATTTGGCACTAGGGCAAATTACGTGATATTTGCATAATTTAATAGTAAATTTCCATAATCATTACCCTACAAAAGAAGTGGTAGCTCAAGGAATAAAGTGTCTGAAAAAACTGATTTTGTTGTCAGACCTTATTTGACTTTCTTGCACTTCGTTAAGGTATAATGATCGTATAAAATATAAATATGTCCCACCATAAATCCCACCAGATTTGTATCATTATCACAATTTATGAATTTGAGCAGACAAATGAGTTATCCTAAGTGAAAACAGTTAAGTCAAAACCGACTTCAATAAATGGCCTCACAGTTGGATTACCTTTGCAGGGCGGAAGTTACAAACGAACATAGCTATCCGAGCAAGTAGCGCAGATGTTAGAGTTGCGGTACTTGGAGCGGAGGTACCGGGTTTGAATTGAATGTGTGACCTCCAGGTTCATATTGGCATACTTAAAGTATGTTTGTGGATTTCATGGATGGTGCGGATTCGCACAACAATTTTTTGACATGGAATTTCTAATGCATTAAGAAAACTCTAGGTGATAAGCTGAATCTAATAATATTCGACCCTTAATCCAATTACCGTATTTATCTTTTATATTTCTATGCATGCTGTTAGCAGAAACGCTATCTTCCATATTGATTGAAATTGGCTACTAAAACTTCAACGTTCCTCTTGGATCCTCACTTAGATACGTTTACTGCGGTTAAACTTTCCGAACTTTTTTCAACTTCGGACGAAAACATGGTTGTTAACTGGTTTAGCTATTTCTGGTACAAGATGAAGTAAGGTATTATTTGATATTTGGCATTTAGAAGAGTAAACTTTGAGAGATATAAAAATCTTCCGCATGAGCTTTTTTGTACTTCCAAGTAAGTCTTGTTTTTGTCTAGTTTGTCAGTAGCTAAAAGGAGTAGCCATGGATCTCGAGACGGCGACATTGTGTTTCTTAGCTAAACAAGCTAGTATCTGATTTTTTGTGCTGAGGATAGTCCAATATTATCCTGTACTGTCGTGATACAAGTATATTTTTCATAGAACGACTGCCACTGCATTCAATATTTATTTTTGTTTGCACCAGCAACTGGTGCTCGTCGTGATGAGGATTTTGGTTTAAACACTATAACTCTATACAAGGAAAAAATTCCTAGGCGATGTGTAATGCTGTGCGACCCCAAAAAATGTTATGCTTGCCTCATTTTCGGTTATTATTTAGTACGTTTAGAGGTATCGAAACATGTTTTCTTTTAAGATGGTGTGACTATTGCCCGTTCTAGAACTAAGGTCATCAGTTACAAATTTGAAAAGGAGAAGATAGGTGGAATTAGATTGCCAAAAACATCTCCATTTTAAAGAGTTAGAGTTTTGAAGTTCATTGGAGACCCATGAATTCAAAACTGTTGATTAGCCATTGAACTCCATGGAGGCAAGTTCTAAACGCTAATTTTAGCTTAGACTATATAAGAAAAATATGAAAATTTATGGATTTCTTAGTTTATGACAAGAACAAAAATTACCATTTAATTTACCAATTTCCTTGGTTGTTGGCCAATGGTTAGAACTGGCTCTGATTATCTCAAAAAAGGTTTGACATTTGTTTCAAATGTAGATAATAGATATGCTTACCCATATACTTTAAATGGGCAGCATTTTTACAACGCAATTCAATTCTCTATATATAAATTGTTGCAATATAAACTGCTACGTGTCTTATCTGTTTTAATCACACCTTGTTAAATTTGTGAACATGTAATTCAAAATTAGAAAAAAAAATTTAAATTTATCATTTACTAGTTAAGTGCCTGAATGTCTAACAATCGTGCACACACATATATACTAAACTAACCATATATTCTATTTTATATACATAGAAAGTGGCTTATGTCTCAAGATGTTATACATAAGCAAGAATTTAATAACAAATCAACTTGATTTGAGGCCTCTTAATACAATAAAATTTGAAATTGTGTGTGTCATGCATTTTTTTGTTGTTGTCATTTTTCATATTATGATATTCTAATAGATCATTGTCATTTAGACAATACAGTATACAGAATAAGTGTAATGAAATGTTTATAAGTATTTGTTGAGATAATTGATTTTCTTATATACGACTACACATATGTATGTAACACAAAATCTATATATGGTTAGTCTGGTTTTCATTTCCAAAATATATGTACTTTTTTTTTACTATATACATAATTAATCATAACTTTCTAATTATAGAAACATAATAGTAATCACCACGAAACTCCACCCCCTTTATACCCACAAAAAGCAAACATATACATAATTACTTTCCTTATCATACAATTTGGTCGGATATATTTTTCGTAAATGTAAAAAGTTTTGCTTCCAAGCTTGGAAAAACTTCATTAAAACATCTTAATTACCACTAATATAATATTATACGGGAAACAACAAAAAGCATAAAATAAAATCGTTTTTCAGTTTCCCTTATCATTAAAAAAAAAATCAAACTAAACTAACTGCTGTGTATCCCTTAAAATACTGATAAGGAGATTTTTTCACAAATCTATCAGTTACAAAAATATGTTGATTGATTATACATACATTATGTGTGTATGTGTGAAAATTTTGTAAAATTTTATTTCCTAGTCATCTGTTCCTAAAATATATACATACATAAATGTTATTCGATAAATACCTGTGCTTCTCAAAAGATGGCACCACCAATACTAAGTCAATGTTATTTTTGTGAGTTACTTCCTAAGAAGTTTACTTAAACAATAGAAGAGAGAAATTGGCAACGAAAAATGCTATTGCAGCGATATTTGAAATATCGATTTTGAGCGTTGCTCAATTTTGGTTCTCCATCATATTTTATATCCGAAGATTGCGTTCAACTTGTACATTTGCGAAGAAAGAGAGCAATCATTAATAAAACAATTATAATACTTGCCGGAACAAGTGTACCACATTAGCATAAAAGATAATTGGTTGGATGTTATCTTCAAAAAGAAATCTAGTTTGATCAAAACATTTTAAGTTGTCGTACATATGTGAGGCGCTTTGTATAAAATTTAATATTCCGAAAATTTAAATTGTGATTATTTTCGGAAATAAAAGCGAATGAGATAGAAGATGCAACATCATTGGTATAACAAGGGTGAAAAAACTAACGAATTTGGGGAATCATATCTTACATAAGAAAATACAACACCATGAACAGCAATTCTAAGTATATTTAGCACCATTCGTCGATTCAAGTAATATACTGCGAGTAAGAGGGCGATAATTCAGCGCAGATTGCGATTATGACAGTAAACACCCTGTGGTATTGCCAGCTGTTCACATTTTCATGGAGAGATTAATATGGAAGAACCATCGAGAAAATCTACACGCCGGCCCTATGTTAACGACCAATATCATAAGACAAAGGTGTTGGATCGTAAGCAGACGTTTAAAAAATCAATCGTTGTTAAGAGTTTGGATTCATGTAGGACCGGTAAGCAATCGAACGATTGAGGCATTTCTGTTTGTGCTAAAGAGATTCACAGCAACAAAACTTCAAACTAGATGACATTGTTCTGTTTAAGAAAACCATTTTCAACTGCATAAATGGACTTTAGGGTGAGTCCAGACGAAGACAATTTTGCGAAAGTGGTGAAAATTAAAATCAGAAATTCCATACTACAAGGCCAGTAGTCAAGCTTTGCAAATTTTTAGTAGGTTAATGACCAGTATGGTCAACGAGGCGAAGTATGGACTCTTTCATGTGCCTATTGCTAAAGATTCACAAAAGTATACTGCCTTTGTAACCCCCTTCGGACTTTATGAATTTTTGCGAGCTCCGTTTGGGTTATGCAATAGTTCAGCTGTCTTCATGCGATTTATAGTCAGCATTTTTCGGGTACTATGCACTAGGGGAGTTATGTGCGTTTATTTAGACAATTTAATTGTATCTGCTAAGAGTATTGAAGAGGCTTTGGAGAAGCTAAAATAAGTTTTGAAAGTGTCAGAAGAGAATAGGTTGCACATAAAATGGGGTAAATGTCAATTTTCCGATTATCAATGGAATACTTCTGTTATCAAGTAACTGGTGGCACTATTAAACCCTCTGAGGCAAAGACGCAGGCGATTCGAAAATTCAGTGTTTCAAAAAATTTAAAAAAAACTACAAAGTTTTCTGGGACTTACAGGCAATTTCCGTAAATTTTTGGAAGGCTATGCCATGATTGTAAGACCTTTAACAAACTTGTTATCGAAAAGTGTCAAATTCTATTTTGGTCCAGAACAGATGACAGCATTTGAGAAAATCAAAGAAGTATTAGTCAATCAACCCGTTTTGAAGATTTATTGTATGGAAGCGAAAACAGAACTCCATACTGATGCTTGTAAGTTTGACCTCGGTGCTATACTTCAAAAATCGATTGATGATAAGCAATACCATCCAGATTACTACTTCTCGAGAAAAACAACTTCTTGTCAAGAACGATATTGTAGTTACGAGTTGAAGGTCTTGGCGATTGTGACAGCGTTAAAAAAGTTCAGGGTGTATTTGCTGGGTCTAAATTTCAAGATCGTCACGGATTGTGCAGCGTTCAAAGGAACAATGGAGCAGAGAGAATTGACGTCTCGAATTGCCGGGTGGGCGATGCATTTCCAAGAATTTAATTACGTATTAGAACATCTTGCTGGATGCGCCATTTAGATGCTCTAAGTCGGGAACCAATCGTAATGCTAGTTGAAAATAACGTGTTGAATAGGGTGAAGGCGGCCCAGAAAGATTATTTCGAATTGAAGATGATTTTCAAACTGCTCGAGGACTGTGAGTATGATAACTACGTTACTAATCGTGATTGCTTATTTAACGTGAAGAATGGTGTTTCACTTTTGGTAGTTCCAAAAAAAATGCAGATGGAAGTCATCAAAATGTGTCATGACCAGGGTCAACAAACGTAAGAACTGGTGGGTCGGAAATCAAGACGTGCATAATGAATTGTATTAAATGTATCGTGGCAGAATGCAAGTCGGGCGACAAAAGGGATTCTTGAATCCACTGCCTAAAAGTGATTTACCACTGGTCACTTATCACTTAGACCATCTTGGGAGTTTAATGTCTACAAAAAAACAGTATCGCTACGTATTTTGTATTGTAGATGGTTTCTCCAAATTTGTGTGGTTGTATCCCACCAAAACTCTTTCAGCAAAAGAAGTAATTCAGAAAATGGAAGTGCTCCAAAAATGAAATCCAAAATTCATTTAAACTGATCGTGGAGGTGCTTTCCGCTCTGCCGAATTTCTGGAGTATTGTGAAATGCAGCAAATCAGTTTACAAGCAATAACTACCGGAATGCCAACGAGTATTCTGGTAGTTATTGCTCGGGCCGAATAAAATAGCGTTCGGGCCGAACAACATAGCAGAACATTCGGGCCAAATAACATAGCAATATGGCCGTGTAGAAAGAGAAGAGCGCAACTCATTAAAAAAAAAATATATATATATATATATATATATATATATATATATATATATATATATATATATATATATATTTGTTTAAGTCTATCACCTTCATTCAATCGTATTCTTCGTATTAAGTCAAAATTTCTTTAAGTTTTACAATATTGATGTTGCTATCGCTTCATCTTCGTTTAATTGTTATGATTTCGCGTTTCGAACCAATTTAATTTTTATGTAAATCATAAAAAAAGTTAGAACCAAAAAACAAAACAAAAATTGATGGAAAAAGTCTAAAACAAACTAAAATAATAAAAAAAAACGGAAAGGATTTTTATGTCGAACGGAGAAATCCTGATATAATAAAATGTAAATGAAAAGAATTTTATGTTTTATTTTTAATGCTATTAATTATTATATAGCCGTTAGTGATGAAAAATTATATAGGCAAAACGAGTTAAACAGCTTAAACCGTCCAAAATATAAAAATCGGAAAATTCTATATTATATGAATGGTTTGGGAAATGTGGAAATGATGATATCTATTGGAACGTGGATTTGACTTTCAAAGTCACCGTTAAGGATAATTTTTACAATTTATATATTTTCTATTGCACGAATAATGCAACTATTGAGGGCAGTTACATATAGTACTATTGATAGTTCTTCACAAGTGTCATTTATTTCATAAACATAATATCCAGCGATTCTATAAAGAAAGTATCACTTATCCAAGACACTTATCCAAGATAAGTGTCTTAGAAAACGGGTTTCCAGTGACAAGCATTGATATACCAGAAGTCTAAAGGAAAATCAGATAGCACTGACATCACAGACAAGGTAGTTAATATGGTAACAGTGATAGGACTTCTGTGAGATTCGGAAAATGAAAACTTTACATTTATAGTTGCGGTTTATCAAATTAAACAAACCACACAAAAAGGACATATTAAGTCAAGCAAGTTTGATTAATTTGGATTAGTTTCATCGTGTATTAAAATAATAAAAATTTGCTTCAGTATTTTAAGAAAACAAAATTACATTTGAATGATGAATTGCTGGTAAAAAGATAAGGACATTGCCTGTTTTTACATAACAATCTCGTGCATCTGAATGTAATTCCAAGTACATGGTTGTAATTTTGTATTTCCAGCATGTCTAAAGTAGCGCCGTTTATATCATTATAACCTTTCCAAAATGAAGGTTTTGTTTGGCTATCCGAACTTAATGCCAGCATTTAACAATTCGAAAAACCAATCTGCATTAGCATCGCTTACAATTTACGTGACATTTTTGTATAATAGCCGTTAATTATGCGGACTCATTTTTGACAAAGCGTGGAAGAGGACAACGAGCCACGAATATGTATATGTGCATCTTTGTTTTGTTAACAAAGGCACATTGAAGTTGCCAATAACATGAAAAAAACCTAGCAGCATATATATATATATATATATATATATATATATATATATATATATATATATATATATATATATATATATATATATATATAAATATATATATATATATATATATATATATATATATATATATATATTTGGTAATAAAATATAGTAATAAAATATTCTTCGTATCTTAAACTTAAAGAATTTATGGATTTTAGAAACAAGTCTTCCAAAAAGCACTTCAGTAAAAATCTCAGTTAAGTGATTGTCCTCCTTCATGTAACCTCGCTTTTATTATGATGTCACCACAGATTATAAGTTTAGTTTCTTTAAAGATCCAATATTTAACTTACATCTTACGATGAAAATAAATTTTGTGTATTATTGAGCCAGAGCGTTATAACGATGGCATATATCGAATTCTGAAAACTTTTCTACATTAACAAGTTTCAATTATTGTATTCAAGTTTAATTCACATCCAAAATTTATAATACCAAGATTTCCATTCTGATTTTCCATTTTTCCATTACGATTATTACAAATTTCATTCGAATAATTATTTCAAATAGATTGGGCACAGTGAAAATATGGGAAAACAAACATAACTTTTCTTAAAAAAAAATGGAAAACTGTTTTGTTATGATTATCGTATTCGAAAAGCACAAAATGGTAAAAGGCAGCAACAAAAACATTGTTTTGCTGTTGATATTATGTTCGCTTATTTAAGCTAACCCTTTACAAGTCATTTGATATGAATGTTTAAGAATTTGTTGTTGATGTCTTTTGTTCATTTTTTAATCCATTAAATAATGATAATAACAATAGTCGAGCTGGATATACATGTACATATCAGGATAATGGAAAATTATATATCGTCATATATGTTTTTTATATGCTTTTTTATGTTACAATAAAAAAATGTAAATTTGTTTGATTGTATGCACAGTAGAGCATCTTAGTTAATTTTCAGTCACCTTAGAGAATACCGAAAAGACCCCCAACTATAAGATTACATACAGATCGTGACTGAAACTATATTACCGGGCAATAAACCCATAATTTATGTTGATTTTCAATTAACATTTAGAAAAAAAAAATTAAATTAAAAAATCTCATATTTTACAAAATTAACATGACCTACACACTCACAAGTTTATTTAGTAATTTAGTTAATTTTAATCAATTAACGTTTTATTAATAAACAAATAAAAAATAAAAAATTATTATTCCTACTTTAAATATTTATATACTTACATACACGTATATGATTATAAACGACTCTTCACATTATATACTTTATGATAACCATATAGTTTTTTATATAACATATCGTCGATTCAAATCTAACGTAGACTTTGATCATAATCTTTCATTTTCACCGTGGTTTTACAACACCCAGTTTTTTCAGTTCCATTTTAACCAGAGCATTTCAATATAGAGAACCCGTCCCTACTGGGATCGTATTCTCTATTGCCCCAAAGAATTTGATTGAAACTATACTCCCCCCTTGTGAAACAGGATATCTGCAAACTACCTAAATTTGACTCTCAGAAGTAAATTATTTCTCCGGCCTGTTAGGTCATGTACTACATCAAGTTAATCTGCATAGTACCCGGCTAACATGACTTTTTCGAAGGTTTCGAATTCTTATATCTGCGCCACCTGCACTCTACGTCTATGAGTGGTCGATAACTTTGGGCAATTGAGCAAAGCACCAAGGACATACGACATATAACGAATGAAGAATCGGAATATTATGGAAACTAGAAATTTATTAAAATAATACTCCAAAAGTGTTGTAGGCGCTATAAACCTCAAATGTCAGCATCATTATGGCAAATCATATTGTCTACAAATAGTGTCACCTTATTTGAGTTGTACTTTGTTTCTAAACTTAACAAACCCGAAAAATGCTC
Organism: Tipula confusa; assembly: GCA_963556175.1. NCBI lineage: Eukaryota > Metazoa > Arthropoda > Insecta > Diptera > Tipulidae > Tipula > Tipula confusa. The sequence continues at coordinate 45,508,118 of OY744476.1, forward strand.
TATTTTTCCTTAAATAATAAATTAGTATCTTCCAAAAATAATTTGTGCATCTAAAATGTTCGTTCCATTTAGAGAAAAAGATAAAAAACATGTCTTCAACGTAAAAGGCAACGTACCTATTTTTAGAGGCTTTTGGATCTTACTCCCCCCATCCACAGTGCATTTTTGGTGTTCATCCACAGGTTTAATGCTTTATTCCTCCATTGATTTAAGATATTTTAGGATGTGAGATTAACACAACTATTAACTAACATAACTAAGGTTGTGTGCGAATCGGTTAAAAAGTTTAATATTTTAACTGTGGTAGAAATAATATATCTATAGTATATCTATGTTTATATGATGCTCTTCATTGTCACTTCAAATTATCAAACGACAAAAAATATCAATTTATACGACGATCAACTTTTGACTTGGAACACTATTTCTGTCACGAGAAGTGAATATTGTCGCTTCAATCGTCTAAGAGAATACCAACATGTGTCTATTGCTTCAAGTGATAGGTGACACAACTAAGAGAATAGGGATTTAAAATATATGCAATTTGTTTCATTGTTACCCTTATACAACGGGTTTAAGATTACCCTTATATATAGTCACGTATTGCGATAGTTTGGTGATTTTATCAGAATGTTGGCGGGCAATTTCAGTAATATCTTTTTGGTATTTCTTTCAATCATTTCTTAATTGTTCCTACATGTTGAGTAACTTTAACACCGACATTACGTTTCTTTCGAGTGTCGATCACGTTCGGCAGTCTTACAAAGTGATGGTTGGTTGTGTACTAATTTTCTCAGATTTTTTACTCTTTACTCACTGCGGACCAAAAAAAACCATAAGAGCTATGAAATGTATGCAAAAAATTATAATTTTGGAGTCCTAAGTTAAGCACATATCAACACGTTTTCAGATGATAGCTCTTCTCATAGATTATTATATAGTAGGTCCTCAAAAAATATTTTGATAACATCACTAAATCTTCAATTTAAACCAAACAGAGTTTTTAGAACACTAAAACGTTTTGGCCACTAGTTTTGTTATGCTAAAATTACATTTTATAAACTAGTAGTGTTTACCTAAAATGTTTACTTAAAAGTTCATGAAAGTTCAAGTTATTGCGTATGAAAAAACACCGATAAATTTAGACTATAGATTACGATCTATAGAGGGTATAGAATACGAGGTCTATAGAATACGATAGTGATATCCACAGTTGCATGGATGCTTAAAAATTACACATGATGTTTTACTTTTTGCGGAGTAAGTTGATTGGCATTTTTAACTAAAGCAGTAAGAGTTTTATTAGATTTGTTATTTTGTTAGATTGGTGACCTAAAGGAGACTACTACAGGCTAAGACATGTGACAGTACCAGACAGATATTATCTTCCTTTACCAAAATCTTGTTGCAGAGTCGTCCTATATTTTTTAAGATAGAACTGATCCGAGGCAATAATAATTACATTTTTTTGAATTTTTGAAGCTAAACGGTAATATGTATATAAGAATAATATTTGGTGTCTAGTCAATCGAAGTTCGAACATTCAGAGCAAGCACTTTCACAGTCTATTTTATAGTTCCAATTATTTGATTCGATCAAGCAGGAATGTAACGGAAAAGTAAAAATCAACTTTTATCAGGTTAAGGGCCCAGCTGATTGACTAAATATTTAGGAAATTATTTTGAAGCGGTATAAATTATCAGGAAATAAATTTTGTGAGGACCAGAGCAATGAAAGTTAAAAGCAAATTTGGTGCGGCATCGGTAAAAAAATTCGTGGGATCTACTTTCTTTATTTGTCGTTGTATTTAGGATATGGCAGTAAAAATTGCAACAACAATTAAAGTTAATTTTGGCCAATTGAACAATCAAAATTATTTTATTTGGAAATTTCGGATGGATCATTTGCTAAAAAAGGATAAATTGTGGTCAGTGATTGTTAACAATACACCAATTTTTAGCACCAATATATATTACCGAAACAATGTTAAATTCATGTAGCGAAAAAGGTCCAAATACCTTGGCTTGGATTGTGTCATTGGTTGATGATAGTCAACTGTGTCAATTGTGTATATACATAGAGGCAACAGGCGTTTGGATTGCTGATGCGATACAACGAACCATGTTGCTGCCGAAAAACAATAATTTACTTCATTGAATGCCTCAAACACAAAACGACAGATTCCAAATGGTGGTGAGGTGATTTGTAAAGGTCAATGTGTATTGTTCGCGCCAAGAGTTCTAGGAAATTTGTTATTAGTACTAAATTAGTATTTGTTATTGGTTGCAGGCGATTATGAAATCACGTTCAGCAAAAAAAGCATGTGAAATAAATATAACCGCCATGGACTTTTAAACAGGGTGTGTCAACCACATAAAGTTCAAAAAGTTTGGACGACGGCATCGTAATTGTTTGTTGTGTGTAATTTCAACAATCAACAAGTAAATCAAATAAGCTTCTCGATTTAATTCACACAGATGTTTTCAGTTCATTGCATATAATGTCACAAGGCGACAAGCGCTATGTACTTACATTTCTGTATGATTTTTCTTGCTACACAATAATTTATTTTCATAATATACCAGGATTCACTCAAACGTTAAACAGAGTTTGCCTACTTAAAAAAATATTTATGATTTACAGCAGGCACCAAGATCATAGAACGAAACGATTCACTGTGTATTGGTAAACCGTGTCTTCTATAACAAAGCCAACCTATTTATATGCGTATACAATTTATAATAAGCTGATTATGTTATTGACCCCTAGGATTTTTCTCTAAAAACTTTCTTCACCCGAACGTATATATTCTGCCTCACACCATTAATTCCACAACTGGCTACTGCCCTCACGTCTACGTCATGACTTAGTCTCCGACGGACTCGTCAATATTTTGTCGTTATATTTGTATTTACTATACTTAAGCAAGAATTTTAAAACTTTGAAAGTTTATCGGGAAATTAACAAGATATTACATTCATAAAAAATCAAAACCTGCGAGTACTACACGAGCGTGTAAAAAAGGTAACCGACAAAACTAGCATTAGGGATTGGTTAAGTTTTAACAATTAACGCAGAACAATTTTAGAGATGCAAAAAATATTTCAAAGAACACGTCATTAAAAGCAGTGGAAATTTTTATAATATAATAATATAATAATATAATAATATAATAATATAATAATATAATAATATAATAATATAATAATATAATAATATAATAATATAATAATATAATAATATAATAATATAATAATATAATAATATAATAATATAATAATATAATAATATAATAATATAATAATATAATAATATAATAATATAATAATATAATAATATAATAATATAATAATATAATAATATAATAATATAATAATATAATAATATAATAATATAATAATATAATAATATAATAATATAATAATATAATAATATAATAATATAATAATATAATAATATAATAATATAATAATATAATAATATAATAATATAATAATATAATAATATAATAATATAATAATATAATAATATAATAATATAATAATATAATAATATAATAATATAATAATATAATAATATAATAATATAATAATATAATAATATAATAATATAATAATATAATAATATAATAATATAATAATATAATAATATAATAATATAATAATATAATAATATAATAATATAATAATATAATAATATAATAATATAATAATATAATAATATAATAATATAATAATATAATATATGTAAATGATAAAATGTATAATTATTTTTATAATTTTTGTATTTTTTGTATTTTTTAGGTTTTTTACAATTTTTTATATCATTTTATTTTTGTATTTTTTATATTTTTATATATTTTATGTTTTTATTTTTTTTTATATTTTTTTAAATTTTTTATATTTTTTATATTTTTTAAATTTTTCGTATCTTTAAGTTTTTTATATTTTTTGTTTTTTTATAATTTCTATATTTACATAAAAAATTTTATATTTTCATATTTTTTATATTTTTTATATTTTTTATATTTTTTATATTTTTTATATATTTATAATTTTTATATTTTTATAATTATTATATTTTTAAATTTATTATATTTTGTTATAATTTTATTTTAATATTTTTTATTTGTTATATTTGTTATATTTTTTTATATTTTAATAATTTAACTGTAAATTTCAAGCGGAAACTAACTCAATTTATTACAGCCTACGGCTTGCAAACATTTTTTATGTTTTTTATATATTTATATTTATTATATTTTGTTATATTTTTATATTTTTATATTTTAATATTTAATTGGAAATTCAATCGTAAACTAATTCTATTTATTGAAGCCTATAGCTTGAAGGAATTAGCCCATTAATAGATATTTTTCAGAGAAACACTGCAAGATTACAGAAAAATGATTGTAGATTGGAATTCCTGATAAGATATGACAAAATGCAGAGCAGTTCATTATAATTGTGATTGTCTTGTGCTAACTAACAGTAGTTTGAATATTGGCTACCGGGAAGCCAGACCAATTCTGCCATTACTAACTTACCCTTCCTTTCCCTTCGCCACAAAAGGAAATACTAACTATCGATCGCTTAGGTGTCTGCAGCCGGGTCGAGTCTGTCATAACTAACATTCCATCCACTTCTTCGGTTTTGTTATATATAACTCGGGTGTAAGGTGGTACCTGGCATTTTGGAAGTTCCTGGTTCGTCCTTGGCCGTACACTCTAATTAATCAATCAATAATAATATAATAATATAATAATATAATATTAATACTCAATATAATATCATATTCCAAACGGTAAATAAATTGGAGTTTCAAAACCAATTATTTAACACTAGATTCTAATGATACAACCATTTAACTGACAAAATGAACCTACAGAGTGTTCAAATATGGAAAGAAAACAAGTGAACTAAAATTTACTAAAACAACAACTTAAAATTTAAGACATTCTAAATTATACTCGGACTTCTAGTGGCCATTACATTAACCAAAAATTTAATTTATTTTATGTAAATTTAAACTTTATTTCCCTTTATTTCTATAAAATTGTCATTGAAAATTTAAAAAAATTAAAAAACCCAAAACATTACAACAAAGGGAAAGAAATTCCAAAACCACGTTCATTCATTTAACAATTGTAACATTGAACACAATTTTCCTTGCAGTGAAAGACATTATACTATCATTCACTTCGATACTCATCCGTCACCATCAACTACTGTAATAATAACATTTTTTATAGATACATGTGTTTATAGGAAGAACGTCTATCAGTCCGATGTCATCTTCATTCATTTCGAATCAATTATTTAATTTATTTATAATTTTTTTATTTTTAACTTAATTAATATTTTTAATTTTTTTGGGGTTAACTAAATTGTTTTTAATATTTTGGGTGAGACGAAAAGCGAGAACGAACTTTACATTAAAAAAAAATTAAAATTATGTTTGACGAAGTACCTATATAGGCAAACAACCAAGCTAAATTTATTTTTCACTTTTGATATTCCGACAATTTAGTATGCTACCCGACCAATTACACAAAATCATCATCAGTAATTTTCCATAAAAATATTAAATTGAGTACAAATGTATGTTCATAGTATAATGAACGGCAATTCTACATACGAGTATACCAAATAGCGACAGTTTAATTTTTTTTTAAATATACGTACGAATAGTTTGTACTCCATACTGTTGTCAATTAAAATGACTTGCGTTATAATAGTTAGACGTATGTTGTTGATTTTTTTTAACTGGTACTTTAGAAATTGCTAAATTCATAATATTATAGTTATATGTGGGACATTTAATTGTCTATTTTTATTTTTATATATACAAATAATATTTACAGAATAATTAACATTGTAATTTAGACAGTTAGTATCGGTTCATTTAAGATATATGTACTTACGTATAATAAAGATGAATTTAATTAAAAAAATTAAAAAAGAAAATAAATTGTTGTGTATGTAGGAATAGATGACAATTAAACAATGGTGTACAGTTGGTTTATATATACACTTGACGATAGTTAAATTATTTTTATTGTTTTGCAATTCAAAATGTCATTAGAGTTAAATAAAATTTAAAAAAAAGATTCAGGTAGGATTGGATGGCTTGCTTCATTAGCCTACATTTAAAGTAGAATAGTTATAATAATCAAGTAGATCAGTTTCTTACTCAAAGTTACTTATCCCATTGCATCAACGAAATGTATGCCACAAATCCAAAACTGCAAATTTTCAATTTATTCAATTTATCCAATTTAACTGCCTCCTTCTCCGGATGTTACCGTTATAGGTGTTAAGAGGTATATTATTTTAGTCCACTTATGCCAGACTTTGCACTATAAATACGTGTAGCATATTAACCTGAATTTCAGTATTTTATTACATTTAGCTTCGGCTCAGTGTCAAAGAAGTCCATATCATTTCCACTATAGCTTCAAATATCACAAATAAATACAAAGGTAACGGTTGCAACGCAACATTTAAATTTAAATTTTAAAGCTGAAAGTTAAATCTTGAAAGTTTTACAGATGATAAATTTTCATTTTTAAGTTTTTTTTCACAGATAAAGTGGATTAAACTAGAAAAAGAGAGAAACGGATGTTGTTTCTTTTTTTGATTTTAAAATGCAATTAAAACAAAGCTTCAAATGAGCCATAAAACAAACAGTAAAATTAGGGGTAATACAACTCAACTAGAAGTTATAAAATTTGAGGTAATTACTTGTTAAAAAACATTACGATGATACACCAACACCTGTTCCACTGCTTGCTATAAATAGTTTTTCGGATTGCTATGAATGCATTTCGTAAATGTTGGAGTTAAATTAAATTAAAATAAACAAAAAGTGAAAGTAAATCAAACGATGGTACATGCGCAGTACTGTTATTCATTCAATTAAGAAAACCTAAAAATTCCAGCAGCCGAACCTCGTAAGAAAATACAGGTTTATTGAGACAGGCTATTGTCGAAAACCACTAGAAAAAGTAGTAAAACTCACTTGTGAAAACAAAGCAGATGATGAAGATGAACAGGAACTGTTGCACAATATTTTGAAAGCTTACAATTTTGAAAGCGGTGTAGTCATTTTGGCACCCATGGGAGCAAGCACTGTTCACGACTGATAAAGGTCGAGACGAGGAAAGTATTATCATCGTGTTCATTTTCTTTGATGATTGCATTGTTATCCCTTCGATGATAGTGTTTCATTACAAAAGAATACTAAAAGAAATAATGGATTCAATTCCATTAAGAATTGCATCTAAAAAAGCAGACTTGGGATGAATGACTTCGGAAACATTTATGTATTACATACAGGATGTTTTATATCCTACGCTATTATCGAAAAATATTACCTTTCCAGTAGTTCTCTAAGTCGATGGTCAAAAGGCGCACCTAACCTATGTACTTTCCAAATTGTGCCCACAACTTAAACATTTTTTTATATGTTTGTATCCAAACGCGACACTAATCCTTCAACCTGCTGACGACTTAATATTTAGGCCATTGAAATTAGATTGGACCAAGGAAATTCAAATATGGAGAAGTACCACCCTCGACGAAGAGTTCTCAAAAAAACATTTTGCAGCCCTTGTTTTAAAAAGTAATTGATAAATATGTCAAACGTGATACAATCGTTAATGGGTTTCGCACTTGTGGGCTTTATGCCCACAAGTGCGAAACCCATTAACGATTGGTGGCACTAAGTGTAATAGAACTAAACGGCTGTAGACCTTATAAATTGGCAGGCCCGGACGGTATCATTCCAGTGGAATTGAAAAAACACTCGTCGAGCATTCTCCCATGGCTGGAGGTGATCTTCAGGGGTTGTTTAAAGCTGAATTATATTCCTAGGAAATGGATGGAGGTTAGGGTGATTTTTATCCTGAAAACGGGGAAGAGTTCACAGGCCTACGCAAAGGACCTAAGACCTGTAACCCTATCATCCTTTCTGTTGAAAACATTAGAAAGACTGATTGACATGTACATATGTGCAAAAATAAAACCCAGTAATTGGGCGACTTTTCATCATGCGTACTGGAAAGGGAAATCAGTGGACATGGCTCTGAATTCCCTGTTGCGAACAATTGAGAAATCAATCCACTCGAAAGGATACTGTATGGTAGCCTTCCTCGATATAGATGGCGCCTTTAACAAAGTCAGGATGTAGGTAATTCAGGAAGGACTTTCTTTCTTAGATGTGGACTACTTCTTAAGAAGGTTGATAAATCAGATGCTAGAATGTAGGATTGTTAACGCGGAGATAGGGGAATCCACCATTAGGAGGCGAGTAGTTAGAGGAACTCCGCAAGGTGGTGTCCTATCACCTCTTCGCTGGAACATAGTAATCAATGGACTACTTTGGGAACTGTAGAGGGGGTGAATAGGGTTGATAGCGTATGCAGATGACGTGGCGAGGAGATGTGGTCTAAAACCAGAGCTAGTAAACTGGCTCTTCACCGTTGCAGTCAGACCGATTCTAAAGTATGGGGTGAGTCAGGCCAGCACTAGACAAGAAAACTTATAAAAATATGATAGAAAAGGTACAAAGAACGGCCTGCTTGCTTAAAATCGGGGCATTGAGGGCAACTCCTACACGTGCTCTAGAGGTTATGCTCTACCTTCTTCATATCGGCATCTTTGGTAAGCAGAGATGCCGCCCTCTACTACGGCTGCACGACTCTCTCGCGTGTTTGAGTGGAAATCTCCACAGACGAACCACTCGACGATTGGCAGTTCGCTTAAGGAAAACTTGGCGATTAGTAACTACACAATACCAATTGTATGCTTTAAAAAAGGCTTCCGGACCCTTATCTGCTCAAGGGAATCCTGGGAAATCAGGTCAACAACAGAAACTAGAAGTATACAATTCTACATTGATGGCTTCAAGCTAGACGGCAAAGTCGGAGCTAGAGTCTATTGTGATAAATTAAATGCGAATATATCCGTTTGTCTTCCTGATCACTGCAGTGTGTACCAGGCAGAGGTGGTAGCGATTGATGAAGCGCTGATTTGGTTGATGCATAATGTCATATCCACAAGGGATATAACAATATATGTGGATAGTCAGGCAGCAATCAAGTCGCCGGAATCAGTTTCTCTGCCTCCGTGGTGGCATTAAAATGCCACTCATCTCTTAACGAGATGAGTGAGCATCTCAATATCCTGATAGTCTGGGTCCCCGGTCACTCGGACGTTCTGGGAAACTGCATTGCTGACGAAGTGGTAAGGAAAAGTACAACTCTCCAATTAAAAGCGGAAAGGGCAAATCTGGGGAGTTCTGTAGCAGCGCTTTTTATGGCGCTTAAAAATGAGGAGATAGCCTCAGCACAGAAGAGGTGGAATAACACCATAACATGAAATGTAGCGCAGCAAGTCATATAATATATATATATATAATATATATATATATATATATATATATATATATATATATATATATATATATATATATTATATATATATATATATATATTTATATATATATATATATATATATATATATATATATATATATATATATATATATATTATATATATATATATATATATATATATATATATATATATATATATACATATATATATATATATATATATATATATATATATATATATATATATATATATATATATATATATATTTATTTATTTGACTAGCGTTAAATTTCAAATATAATTTATGTTTGTTTATTTGTACATTTTTGAGTCATATTCAACAAAATTCAATTTAACAGTTTTAAATTACAAATATAAAAAAAGTAACAATAATTCCAAGTGGAACTAAATTAAAAACTTAAAAAATAAATTTTCAAATCAAATTAAGCAAAAACAAACAAGCCGGAAAAATATTCAGCGAAAAACTTAATAAATTAAAATTAAATTACAAACGAAATATAATCTTACAATATAAAAAAAAACATAAAAATTTTATTTCTAATTTTAATTTAATTTTTTTTTTTTTTTTATTTAATCATAAAAAATAACTATCATGCATTTTATATATATATATATATATATATATATATATATATATATATATATATATATATATAAATATATATATATATATATATATATATAAATATATATATATATATATATATATATATATATATATATATATATATATATATATATATATATATATATATATATATATATATATATATATATATAATACTCGAATATGTACTATGTATGGAAAAAGTGAACTAATAACTTTTAACTATGCTCATAACTATGTTGTGTGTATAATGAAGTAATAATACTTTAAAAAAAAATTGCTTACGTTAAAAAAAAAATCGCGATATAAATAATAATAAATATTCAACACAAAAATAATTGCGGTCGGTCAGTTATTTTATTAGTTTTTATTTAGAAATTAAATCAAATTACTTATTGTATGTCTTATGTATATAGATATGTGTGATAAAAAAAATGTTCATATAATTAGATAGTTAATGTTATTTTGACTAATAAATAATTACTTTTAATGTATGTATAGTAAGCGAAACAATTGTTCGAAAATTTTCTTTATGTTCGATTTTTTATGTTTTTATGGAAGTATGGTACGAAATGGCGGAGACAGAATTCAGTGCCTATCAATTGGTTAAAAACAAGTATGGGTAGTTACTTATTGGGTTCAATTCTGGTACTCACATTCACATTTGAAAAACCACTCAAATTTACTAGAACAATTTTCAACTCAAACTATAACTTTTTTCTACTTGTAGTACCTTTCTTAAGTGCATTGAAAGATATTACGACTTGTATGGGCATCACTTGTATGTTCATTCGGCTCGCTCTATCAATAACTGTGGCCACGATGACCATTCCATTCATGACCATTGCAATTACCTCTAGTTTGTTTTTATTTTAGCACCGAAAGCATCAATGGGTCACCAGTTTTCCCTTGACTTTATTTTCCATTCTAGTAGATTAATTGCATGGTTTTCGTTTATTTCTACTATTGCCTTTTTCAGTTCTCGTCCATCTAAAGAAAATAGAGAGCACTTATTTTTCCTTGCAGACCAGGATCAGTCTCATGTCTCACTGATACTCTAAGCTTATCCTCAAATTAAGAGAATATTCAAGGACTGTGTTTCCAGGATCTTTTGAAAAATAGGTTTTCTTCCCCGGCCCTCTTTAAAAATGCAGCTTTAAAACATTCAGTATAATTTTTAAAATTAGAGATGAATCCAGATTTCCAGACCCAAAACAGTAGGTAGCATTTTGATCCAGCCGGCTTTGTCATGGCATATTAGATCCACCTTAGTGTCCAGTACCATCTTTTTATTAGTCCGTTAGTTTGAGAGTTGGCTTAAAAGTAGTCCCCTTACGTCTAAAACCCATCATATTCCCAAGTGTTCTAAACAATTTGGACTTAAACTGATGACCTTGGTCAGTAACGACAAATAAAGGGTTCCGATAGCTCTATATCTGGCCTGATGTCTGGCAGTGGAATTACCTTGGTGCAACTAGTGAATCTACCTATAATGGTGAAGTAATAATGATAGTAATCTGTCACAGCAGGTGATTCAATAAAGTTTAAATGGATTTCCTTGCACCTGGGCAAACACACCTTTTCGTTTGTTACGGCCTGTTGAAGTAAAAGAGAATGTTTGTGGTCAGTTTGTGATCGAATAGATCAACGATAAAAGTAGATCATTTGTGGCAACTCAAATTCTTCAATAACCTAGACACGTTAACCTTGACAAGGCTGGATTGCTGCCTCCCGAATAACGTGATCGTAAAAATTTATCCCGGCTTTTATGAACATAAGTTTTTCGAAATTTATAACCAGAAGATTATGAGAATATTTTGTAATATTAGACTAATGTCGACATCTATCGATTTTCGCTAGGGCTTATTGACAACGCCTCTCGTTGCTTCGGCATATGTAACACCTTCAGTTCTTAGTTGGTAGCCATATGGTTGCTTATTATCTTGTTATGTCTGCCTCTCATATCGATTTGCCTGACCATACATTTGAGTTTTATCATCCTTTAAATTTTAATTTTCTAAATTTCTTTTGCAAAAATATACATCTTCGATAGTTAGCGGGATGACCTTGTCCACCATGTACACACTTTAAATGAACTTGCGGATAGTCACATTCTCCTGTTAGGCGGTGTCCGGTACATTTAACACACCTTGGAAGTTTGGCACAATATTTTTGCGTGTGTCCATACTCTTATTATTTCCATATTTTTATTGTTTTGTATATGCAAGGTTTGGCCTTCCCCGGAATCCTTAGAGCCAGTCTCATCAGAGAGTGCATTGCCGAATGTTTCAATTGGTGGTATTTCTTCCTTCTGTTTAATTCATTGCATATTGAATATTCATAAAGTAATCCACTCGCCTCTAGTATTTAACCGATGTATAAAAACGTTGCCCGGGTGTTATCATTTGGATGTATACTAGATACATAAACTTCTACCCAATTAAAACGCACCGCAACAATCATGTCGCAACATGAATATTCAGAAGTGTTAAGAATAAATCATTAAAATATTTGACGTTGCTGTTAACAGTCGAACAGTTCAGTAGCAACCATTAATTAAGTTTCATTTAGTTTACGAAAATTACACGCCATTGAATTAAGGATAGAAGTTCCGGTATTTATAATTTACAAAAATTAAGTCAAGTTCAGAGATGCCTGTTGGCCCTTAACTAACTATTTTGTCAGAGTGTAGTCTGGATCAACTGTCAAGTTCAAAGTAAATGTTACCCTAGTATGGGAAAATGGAATAATTTTGAGAGAAAGTGAGGCCATGTGTCCAACAAACTGATTATATGATTGTTTCGTGCCTTATGTTTAAAAACAAACCAGAAGATACTATAAAAACCCTTCTCATATGATATTTATATTAATTTTTTTTCTCTCCACCCATCAAAAAACTGTCCAACAATATTACAAAACATAATTCCATAACTTATTACTTAAATACATATAGCAAACTAGAAAAAATATCGGCTGACCACTGCAAAAATTTCAAAAATACATAAAATAATATAAAAAAAAATGTAGTTCATGGATTTAAATTTATACTCCATCAATGTCAATTTGGTATGATACGATGATAATATTATTGTCAATATGAAAAATTCCTTCCATACATCATCATTATAAAATTTATTACAACAAAAAAAAAATTTTATTTTTTATTTTTTGTCAACTCAACATTAACCTTCATTATTCTTACGTAGCTATATGATTGGAGTCGTTGCAAAGTAGCAACAATATAATGGCACACAAAAAAAAAGGAAATTTTATTTATTTTTATTAATAATACACACAAGACATACATAATATATTATTATTCTTATATTTCAATAAATAAATAAATAAATAAATAAGAAATCTTTTTTTAGAAAATAATCATATTTCATCATGATGGAAGAAAATCATCAGAAACAATAATCATAAAAATATAAAAAATAAAAAAATTAGACTATGTATAAGAGCAATATCTTATGATTATTATTTTTATATTGTTGTTATTATTTTATGATACAATTTTATTATTATTTTCTATTTTATAGGTTTCTAAAATAATTTTAATGATATTTGAGACTTTTGTACGTTGCCTAAGATTTATATTGAGATATTTGCATGTTCAATTTATACTATAATATTTATAATATATACTCGTATATGATATTTGGGTTATATTGGTCGTATCTTTCGTTAATGTACCAAATTGACTCAATTGTTATTTTATATGGTTATAGTCTACATTCCAACTCCTTGTTTCTCTCATCCAAATTCATCTTTCTGATTTTCGTTTTGTTGTTGAATTGGTTGTAAATTTTCTAGTTTAGCTGATCTATTATAGCTTTAAAACTTTGCTGGTCTATTCGGATTCAATGAAGGCCCATTTGATTACAGGAATTAGCGCGTCACTCAACGTACTTCTTATATAGTGTTGAGGTTAGCTCTTTGTCTTCTAAAATTAAATCGAGTCAAAGGTTGCAAATATCGAAACTTTGTTTTACATAAATTTTTAGCTACTTTAATGTTCAAAATGAAAAGCAATTGCGATTTTAACTTGTGTTTACCGAAAAATTTCCAAAACTGATAATTCTTTTTCCAAAAAGGTTTGAATACTGTTAAATTTGCACTTGTTGTTATCGCATGGATAGTGTAACTTCAGATTATCAAAAACTGTGTTGTAAGCGCGATACCATAATTCTCCTAGTGGGGCTGAATTTGTATAGTGTACATATTAAACGCGTTTCACTGGTTGCTGTATCATCGTTTGTTGCATTTCTACGCAAGAACACTAGCACATCGGTCCTAAGTTTTTTACTGGCTGGCGAAAGTTCTGATATTTTTATTTTTCCCTTTCCTGAACAATGCTGAAGTGGTGAAGCATTCGATAAAAGCATGGACAACAAGAACTATGTAGTTAACGCAATGAAGATAGTTGTACTCTATCTGCTGTTATGTTAAATTTTGGGCAGAGTCAAAATTAAAAGAAAAGTAGCCCAAGGAAGTCTGAATAATTTACCATCGGGTACCATTTTTGTAAACTCTTCAACAATATTTGTGTTTGAAAAATTTGAGGACGCAAGTGCCTTTTGCCTAATGTGTTGGTATTTTTAATATTTTTGGAGGTTGCTTCAAGCTGCTGATGAATTTCGATTTATCGCATATGTTTGCCAAAAATACACTTTGCGAAGTTCATCATACTTTACCGTTGTGTTTCTGCAAGTCACCTTAAATTTCCAGTATTTTGTTATGTATCGCATACTTTGCCTATACAACGGAATTTAGGAAATATCTGTAAATTGTTACCAAATTGTCTAATTATATGCCAATATCATCGCTAATCAACATAGATATGATAGAAATACAGATATCGCTGATAAATATGATAGCCAAGGCTTGGGGGGACTGACGGTACAAGATGTTGCCCTGAGGTGTTTCATTTTTACGAAAGATACATTTGTATATGAAATAAAAGAGAACCGGAGACTGAGCACCATTTTACCGTACATCAGTATTGTGATTGCATAACTGTCATTTTACACTACCACACATATTTCTACGAATTCCCAGACATTGCAAAGTAAACCATAAGCTTACCCGTTGGATTGAATCATAGGGTTGCTAGAAACCCGAGAACACCTGATTTATTTCGCTATAGATGTTTCGTAATATTAAAATAGAATCATCCTCAGTGACAGTAATTTGTATGCTGTGCAAAGATGTAATAATTTTTTTCGTATTTTAAGCGATTTTTTATTTAAATGAAAGAACGAAGATACTTAAACAAATTATTCACAGATATGTTGTTTTGAGTAACCGCTTCCCTGTTTATTAAAGTTATCCACTCAAGAAGTCAGTTCCAACTTGATTCCTTTAATAATCCCAATCAATTCAGCATTCAATATACAGATGCTTTCATTTACTCTTAACATTTTCTCTTTTTTTAGTGCTTGACTGCAAATTCCAATACGATTGTGAATCTCACTAGTATTTGTATTCACTTCCAAATGTGCAAAATATTTTAAGTGCATCTTGTAAAATTGTCGCTTATCTAACAGTCCATTCATGAAATCGTTTATCATGTCGTCAAAATTAAAGCATACTACCGAATGTACAGGAGAAATAGCTGGAATCACTTTGTGAATTTTGTTGAATGTGTTTATAATCACCAAAATCACACTGGCTTTTGGATATTTCTGAAGACTGCCCCTGCGTGCAATCTGACCATTTTATCCATTAACTCGTTAAATTTTATAATCATTTGCATAATTTCAGGGCTTCCAATACCACCCGAGCACATGGCGTTAAACCTAACCAAAATACCATCACCGCATGCATGCATGTTATTTTTGCAATTTTGGAGAATGTCAGTCACACTATGATGAGCTTCCATTTAGTTTATTTACTCTTCTGATTACGGTTAAGCTGGATCATATGCTGTATCTTCATTTGAACCTTTACTCATCATGACAAAGTCCTCTTCAAACTTCAGAATGACTTGATCTTCTGAGTTTAATCCATGAAACAACCTCGCATATAGATAGAAGAAAGAAAGTGACCAAATCTGAATTTGCAATCATTTTGTAACTTACTTGATTAGTTCCTGGGGTCGTATGCTTTGAGGTGTCAAAAACCCACCAAAATTCATCCTATTCAAATTCAACACACATAACATCATTCTAATTTTCTCTAACATTATCAGGTATCATAAATTCATTAAATTCACCTTTATATTTGGAACATTAACCATCATTAAAAAGAATTGGTTACTTATGCTCTATGACCTCTAATTTTGTTGCGTCATTTGAGACACGTTGTCTCGTCATCTTTTAATTTTGGGTCTACGGACAGCTGTTTCCACCTTTCATTCGCTCGTTTATAAAAATGTCTGCAATATCTGCAAAACAGTTGTTGAACTAATGCAATGCAATCTTTTTTCTGTTATATCAGTAACTCAGATGATATCCTTTGTTTGGTTATCTGTTTAGAACATAATATAATGATCAACTCCCAAATTCTCATTTGTTACATTCCAAATGACCGTGCTTCCAAATGACCGTATTAGAGTAATTGTACTGGCCCGGACCCTAATATTGCCCATCCATATTGGCCTTCCATCTTTCAGGATTATAAGAATGGAATTCAGAACGAGATTAGTCATCAAATCCACATACATTTTTTTCGCATCCCCACATCATTGAATGTAGTTTCATATCTATACCCCCACAATCACGCCACTTAACACAATCACGCCCCTTTTGTTAAAGTCACTCTCATTCACACATTTAATTGATGCTACCTACATACTAACCAGAAAAAATTATGCAAACTGAAAATTTGGATTTAAATGGGAAAGTGGGTGACTTTTTTACAGATGTGACCAAGATGTTTAAATCAAAACCTATTTTAAAAAAACGACTTAAGATGGGATTTCATGGCATCCCATTTAGCTTGTTTAAACCATATATATCGGCTCGCTCGCAATTTGTTTTGATTGTTGGTTTCTATGCAGCGATATTGAATTAGTCAGTTGTGGTGTATTTCAAGGTTTGGTAAGGGTTCTATTTTTTTTGGAAAGATTTTCGTTTTTTCTTGTGACTCAGCGTTGGCTGATCATGTTGAGAACTGAAACCACATATTATTGAACCTAAATGATGAGTTATCAGTTTTGTAAAAATGGATTGATATAGCCTAGTCTTGAGTTTCAAAACACGTTGTATGGCGTTTTTTATGCTTAACTAAATTGACGGTTCTTAATGTCATAAATTCACATTACTCTGTGAACAATAGGTCATGTGACCTAACCATCATGCTCATACCTTAACAAAATCGATGTAAAATGATGCTTAGATAACCAATATCGATGCTTTTGATAATTTTCCTTCTTTCGACTAACAATTTTTATGCTAACAATTAGAAATGGCAAAGAATAAAAGCGAGCATTCTTTTCGGCTTAGTAAACGAATTGTGTTTATGAATGTCAACAAAATCTTTATAAAGCAAGCTCGTCCTATTTCTATTCAGGAATTTGATTTTTCGACTTAATACGTTGCAAAGACCATTTGCTTGAAGTTTTTCTATGAAAGTAGGGCCTAAATATTAATTTTTGTGATACAAGATCTGTAAGATTATTCTTGGTACCAACATGCATTCATTTCATTTTTTCAGAAAGTTTATTTTTACCATTGTGAGGTTCGCAACAAAGTTTCTAAGACGATGTGGAGGGAGTTGATCTAATTTAATGTTATATTGGAGTCAGACCACAAAATAATTTGATCCAACTCAACATTCAATGACTCAATAACTTTTGCAACCAATTTAGACAGTAGTAATGCTGCGCTAAATTCTTACTTGAGTATTTTCATATGACTTTCAGACATACATCTCTCGCGATTTACTACAAAGTAAATTTTTACAATCTTTATACGCTACTACTAATTGTTACTTTCTCTCCCTACTTGTTTTTGCCAGCTGGTTAGCAGCTGAATCAGTTCTTTTGCTGGGATGATTACAGGAGCCAAAAGGCCCAGTGGGTCAAATAATTTTGAAATATCCTTATGCCCCGAACGATTTGTAATTAACAAACTTAATCATTTAATTTTCCAACGTAAAATATAAATTTATCAGAATTTGGGTTCTATACTAATCCTAAATATACTAATCCTTTCAATTCCTCTATTTTATAATTTATATTAAAAATAGTAATATTATATATTATAATTTTTATAATTGTATATTTTTAATGATGAAATAAATTAATTAATTGTAAATTTCAGGCAAAAACTAATCCAATTTATTATAGCATACAGCTTGGAGAGATTAGCCCATTACTAAATTTTGTTTTTAGGATTTGTTTTTGCAAATTACAGTTGAATGGTGGCAGATTACAGTCAAATAACTTATATTACTATAAAAGAAATTGCGTCGAATCATGTGCCAACATGATACAGTTCGTAAAAAAATCATAGATGGCACTAGTAGTAGTTGAACGAAATATTTACATTTTTTTATCTACAATTTTTTATATTCGACGAATTATTAACGAAACAAAAATTTAAAATCCAAAAAAAAATTAAATTTTATAATCGGAATTGGAAATTTTTGAAGTAAATGAGCTTATATTCATACATAATAATAAATAAATAAAACAAAATTTGTTTTTTTTTTAAATTATTTCATTTCATTAAAATGAATTAACTTCGTTAAATATTTTATTATTCACTTCACAGACGCCACGCTTTGAAATAACAACAAAAGTACCACTAATGACAGCTATAATGTTATGAAATTTTGTGAAAAAAAAAATAAGAAAATTGTTTGAGGCGTCATCTTTTGTTCTCGTTAAAAACTTTTGCTATGCCATCTAGGATTTTTCTACGAATCAAAATTTAACGAAATCATGCTGTCGTTCGCATTTACTATGGAAATGTTCACGATTTTCCTTATAGTAATATAAGTTATTTGATTATAGTTGAATGGAGTTGCTGATAAGAGATGACAGAATACAGAAAACAGAATGCAAAGTAGTTCAATAAAATTGTGATTGTCTTATGCTTACATTAGTTTGAATACCGTAGTTTTCTTTCTCTACATCTTAAATATAGAATAAAAACGTAATGACCATGACGTGTCTAAAACCTGGGAGTCTATTATGAAACATATTCGCTTTCGAAAATTCGATTCGCGGCGAATTTCAGTACTACGAAATTGTTTTTCTTTCGAATAATTTGATATGAATCGAATTTTACGAAAATGTGACGTCAAAACCCGATTACTCTGTAGGTGGCAAATAGCGTATTATTTGAAGTATTGTCAATGACCATCGTGACTGTATATTTTTGTATATTTTTAATGTTTGATAAATAAAGATAAATTAAATTTTTTAGTAAACCAATAAACATAAATATTACCCAATAAACAAACATTTCATTTCTTTTATTACAATCTTCATTCGTTTAAATATGACAATTTGCTTATGTTTCATAATAAGCATATTCTTCGAGTATCGAATTTTCAGTTATCGGAAGCGAATAGTGTTTCTTAATAGACCACCGGGTCGTTTCTATCATGCATGAAAATATATTAATAGAAAAATAAATATTTGAAAAGCCCTCCTATCCTACCGTTTGTTACCACCAATTCTATCTTCACAAGCAATAGTGACCCGCTTTAGAAAATGGATACGTTTAAAAACCACGAAAATCAATAATATATGAACCAGAACTGTCTCGGATTTGGTCTCACCAATACCTATTGAAAATCATTTAAAAGCACACAATGATAAAAGCAAACATAACAAAAACCCGACAAAAAAATACACGTATCCAACAACGCCATAAGAACGACGGTTTTCATTTGCGAAATAATGAGGCTAACAACCTGTTAAATAGTATTACGGAATCGCCCAAAATTATTATTCGTAGTGGTGATTAAGATGTTACTCTGTGTACCGTTGAGCCTTTACGGTGGATTTTTGTTTCTCGATTATCCAAGGACGTCATTGATGATGATATCAGATTGTTTATAAACAATAAATTCAAAATCAATCAACCTGTGTTATATTGCTTTCGTCGCAATTTTGATCGGAAATTCCTTTCTTTTAAAATAGGTGTTCCTTAAAGTAAATTTAAAAAATTGCTAGATGCCTCAGCGTGGCCGTCAGGTGTTTTAATCAAGGAATTCATTAACGCTCGTCGTAATTCAAAAAATCATTTTTTAGTCCCACAGTTGGCGTTACTTTAGAAACGTCATTATCAAGATCAATAATTAATCCACTTTTCTCCAAAAAAATTTATTTCTGATAAATCAATTTTTGTAAAAAACATCAATGGTTCTAAAAGTTGTGTTAATAGCTTATTGATTTTTTATTTTAATTGTAGTGGTATGCGTTCCAAAGCAAAAAATTTTTATCTTGGAATTTTGGAGTCGAATTACGACATAATATTTCTGACTGAAACTTGACTGACTTGTGTTTTCCGTCGCGATCGGTATAGTTATAGCACCAACCTTAAAGGTGGTGGTGTTCTAATTGCAGTTCGGAAAAACTATTTCAGTGAACTTGTATTTTCTGATCCTATCGTGGAGTCTATTGCGAAAATTTTTAATATAAGTAAAATATTAATATAAGTTTTGTCAATTGACAAAATTTTTAATATAAGTAAGCACAGTATATTTTCCCCTTAATCCATCTACAACTTTTTGTCATGTTTTTCTGGAAAGCATTTCTAATAAGTTGTTGCCCTTTATTAATGAATGCACTGACTTCATTATTTTATTTGGATGACGGATGACGATGTTTTTGTACTCTCCAATACTTGTCAATCTTCCGTTCTAGTGTGTGATTTTATGGCAAACCTGGGTACTTCTCAGATCAACAACATACCTAATAGTCGCGGCACTTTTCTGGACCAACTTTTTTATACTAAGTTTCGATCTTTAAAGCTTGAATTGTGCGACGACATTGCTGGGTCTTCGAGTATATATCATACACCTGTTTCAATAAGTATTTCTTTCGAATGCTCAAAAAATTTTAACTTCATTTAAAACTGTACTGTCTTTGATTATTTGCTCGCCACGAATCCATAAATATTTGTTTATTAAAAGTCAATTGGGCTATTACTCTATCAAATTATGATATCAACAGTTCTGTAAATATATTCAATGAATTGTTAACTGATATTATTGAGAAATTTATTCCTAAAATTATGGTCAAAAGGTCGCATATGCGTTACGACCCATGGTTCACAAAAGAACTTAAGCAATTAGAGGATTCACGTAATAATTATCACAGGATATACAGGCGAACAGGGTTACATCGTGCTCTTTTACAGTTTAAATCTTTACAAAGTCAATTTTTTTGCCTAAACCGATTTTAGGCAAAAAAATCGGCGAGCCATAATAATGGTTGGCCAACGTTTATGGAATTTAAAGGAGAAAAGTCTAACAATCAAGTTGCGGAATACTTCGGATGCGTTTTTGTTAAAGATGACACGCATGTACCCATTTTATCTGGTGATAATTCAAAAATCATCTTTTCTGAGCTAGATGTGGGGGAGGCATTATTAAACATGAACGCTTCAAAGGGTCCTGGATCTGATGACTTACCCGTGTCTCTATTAAAGCATTGTGCTGATTGATTTGTTGCTCCGTAATGTCTATTATTTAACTTGAGCTAACGGACGTCAGCATGGATTTTTTTCTGGTTGTTCAATGGTCACTAATTTGGCCGTTTTCCAAAATAAATTAATCAATTCGGTTACAGCGGGTACTCAAATCGATGAGATTTATACCGATTTTGTAAAGGCATTTGACAAACTGAATCATCGAATAGTATTGGAAAAACTTAATATACTGAATTGTGACTTTATTCCGTTAAACTGGAAAAGGTCTTACTTATCAAGTCGGTAAATGTATGTTAAGATAAACGATACATAATCAGCATATTTTTTTGCATCGTCTGGTGTGCCACAAGGAAGCCACTTAGGGCCTTTATTATTTATATTTTTTATTAATGATGTCGTTGACTGTTTTGAATATACTGATTGTGTTGTATTTGCCGATGACATGAAAATATTTGCAAATATTTCTTGTGAACTAGATCGTGAATTATTTCAACGCGACTTAAACAGGTTTCGTGATTGGTGTGCTATTAACCTAATGTTTTAAAATGTTGATAAATGCCATGTAATTACTTATTCTAAAGCTAAGAATCCATTAATTTTTGATTATTTTCTTAACAACCAATTATTGAGTAGAGTTAATGTGGTTAATGATTTGGGGGTCATCTTTAGTTCGGATTTATTATTTAACTCCCATATCGATGCAATTGTTAATAAAGCATATTCTATGTTAGGGTTTATTAAAAGAAATTCTAAAGATTTTAATGATACTTTGACTTTTAAATCATTGTATACTTCTCTCGTTCGTTCGCAGTTTGAATACGCTAGTATCATATGGTCTCCGTTTTACGACTATCATTCTAAAAGAATTGAAAGTGTGCAGAAATAATTTTTGTTTTTTGCTCTTAAAAAATTGCCATCTCTTGTAAACGAAGGCTATAAACTTTCGCCGTACGGACCGGTGTAAATTTTTGGGTCTCCAAACATTGGCCTCTAGGCAAAATTTACTAGTGCTACATTTGCACGTAATAATATCACGGTAAAGTAGACTGTGCTGACCTGCTTTTACTGTTGAACTTTTATGCTCCTCAACGCACTTTACGTCGTCGTGTTTTTCTGCATATATCGACTGCTAATAGTAATTACGGCCATTATGATCCTATAGCACGCATTCAACGTGATCTTAACACCGTAGCTATTTGTTTTGACTTCCATATTTCCCGCAAAACTTTTAAAAAAGCGATAAGGCACCTCCCTAAACCTATCTTACTTATAACAAAACCGAAGGAGTGGAAGGAATGTTAGTTATGGCAGACTCGACCCAATTACTGGCACCTAAGTGATCGATATAATTAGTATTTTTTGTAGGAAAAGGAAAGATTAGTTAGTAATGACTGAATTAATCCGGTTTCGTGGTGGCTAATATTTAACTAGTATTAGCACAAGACAATCACAATTTTACTGAACTGCTCTGCATTCTGACATCTCTTATCAGCAATTCCAGTATGCCACAATTCAACTGTAATCTATAAAGTTTCCTTCAAAACAAACTCTATTAATGGGCTAATTTCTTCAAGCAGTAGGCTGTAACAGATAGAATCTGTTTTCATCTGTAATTTACAAATTTATTATGTCACCTTCAAGCTGCTAAAATTTATTAAGTGTACTATTGATTTTACTTTAAAACTAATACAAACCACATTTTAAAAAAATTTATTGAACATTACAAATTAATTGAATTAACCGTTTTATGGCCAATACCGCCTAACACACCTTGGTAGTACTATGAGTATTTATACTATGCTGCGTACAGAGACTTGGAGATAATCCAAGTCTCTATACGCAGTCTTCGATGATAAATTAGACTTCAGCTTCTGAGTCTAATAATAATCTTTACACTCTTGCCATCTACCAACCCAATGTTTGATTTGAACGGGTGCTGTGGGTAGCTATGATATGACCACTAAATGTTGGTACATTCTTTGTATTAATTGCCACCGTGTACAATAGTTTTCCTTTAAATTTAGGGCACAAGGCTCCGGCACTGAATTAATGGCGTCACCTATAAGGAAGTGCCCAGGGGTCATCTGAAACATGTCTTATGGAACACAAAGGTCTTGAATTAAGAGACCCCTCAATTTGCGTAAGAACGGTACTCATTTCTTCATACGTCAAATGTTTGTCACGAATAATCCTCTTCAGGTGGAATTTGATTGATTTAACTCTCGCTTCCCACAAGCCCCCAAAGTGTGGTTAGCCTGGTGGAATAAAATGCCAAGTTGTACCGTCATTGGCCAAATACTCAGCTATATCTGTTTGAAGCCTCTTCATAGTTTTAAGATGTGTAGCTGTTAGCTCTGATGCCGCTCCAACGAATGTAGTACCGTTGTCGCTGTACATATCCGTGATTTTACCAACTGACTGGTAAATTTTTTGAAAGCTGCAATAAAAGCATCAGTGGTTAAGTCACTTACGATGTCTAGATGAACAGCCTTGGTACAAAAACAAACGAACACCCACATGTATCCCTTGTATGATTTACTGCCTCTTTCTTTTGACATTCGTACAGAAATTGTGCCAGCATAGTCGACTCCAGTGTGCTGACTCCGAGGATTGCGGTGAACAGGTAGGTCTTCCATTAACTGATTCTTGGTGCGTGTTAAAGGGTACAGGGATGCCAATACATTTTTAATCTGTTGGTTTTTGATGACCCAATTGAATTCTTCATGGAAATGGACCCTTTGCTCACGTTTTAGCCAGAACCTTAGAGAAGGCTTGAGTTCTTCTGTGGATAAAACCCCAAATTTTCTATCTGATTTAGAATGAGTACTTACATTATGAAGGAAACGTAGTAAATATGCGGTTACTCGAACCAACTTCGATAAACATGAATATTTGTTGAACAAGTCCAAGGATTCGTGTTTGACCATGCTCGTATTTACTAGTGTGCATTCTTCTAAATCCGCGTTGTGGTCTACTATATCTGGTTGTACTATCCATTGAGATGAATGGAGCTGCAACCAAGACGGCCCTGTCCACCATAGTGAATGGTTTTGTAGTGCAGCTGATGCTATCCCTCTCAATGCACAATCGGAAAGATTGTCTGCAGAAGATACATGTTGCCATCAACTAATGTTAACGTTGAGAATCTCTGTAACTCGGTTGGCGATGAACGTCTTCCATCTATTTGGATGTCCCTTTAACCAGTGCAGTACAATTGTCGAGTTTGTCCAGGCATACATAATAGGTAACGGGTAGTCCCATCCCACTTGTGACAGCCATATACTTTGTAACAGGATCTTTGCTGATATAATACATGGAGAAACCCATTCCAAAGGATCAAATATACGAGATATCTCTGACAAAATGGTTCTCTTATTTATGACATCTTTACTGGTCAGAGAAATGTTGTAGCTAAACTCATCCTTTGTTAGATACCAAACCAATCCATTGGTTTTAATGGAGCCATCGTTGTATATATCTTGTGGTGACTTTTTTTCATGAAACTCAATGGGGATTGATTGTAAGAGATCTATATGATTTGATGATATAGGGCAAACTCAGTACCTGTAAGTAGAGCAAAATTTAACTAGAAAAACCTATCTGGTTTAACATCACTTTTTTTTTTTGTTCCAGACTGTGTATATTGCTAGACAAATTAGCTTACGGAGTCAGATTTGGGGACCAAAAATGACACAGTATTACGGTATGTTTGCTACCAATAGAATTTCCTTTCTTTGTGATAACCTCGCGCAGTTTTTCAACGGTCAAATCTAGAAACTTCTTGATTGTTATAAATCAGGTGGTCTTTTTGTTTCATAAAAGGCTTCATGTTTACGCTTTTATTTGAATTTCTCGGCTTCTTATGTTTTCGTTGATATTCACAAGCATCGGCGTAAATAGTTATATATTTCAGTAATGATTAAATGCTGCATCGACACTGTACGAGTAACATTGTCCAACTTTGTATCCAAAATCAAAAGTAACTAAACATCATGACCATTTATTTTATTTCTTAAGCCTTGTAAAGCTCATACGATTTCATCTCAGATATCATATATGGTGTTTAAATTCTGAGTGATAGATTTGGAAAAATAGGTTGCTTTAGAAACATCTGAATGCATCTAAATAAAAATAAACTGCAAATATCGGTCGGATCTATAAATACATTGCCTTACTTAATCTACAATGGCCTGGATTAAGAACTATTTACGTAACATTTTTGGTTGCTTTTTTGTAGACATTCACTCGATTTTTTGCATTTGAACAATGATCCAGTTAGCTATGTTAAAGTAACGTATAGAAAACCCATTATAAATGCTCTAACATAAATTTTATATCTCTCTGTATCTCGTCATCATAAATAATATAATATGTAATATATACATAATATATTTATGTACATATTATATTATTATATATACATAATGCATATATTTAAAAACGTTTTACTTTGAACACAGATTGAATTACAAATATGTTGATATACAAATTACATGTATGCTTTACATTCTACTATACATTTTCATTCTAAGTGATATACATTCGTGTATTTTATACCATGGAAATTCTACTTGACATGATACCATAGCAATAGCCATTTTTACAGTACATTATATATCGTTGGCCATATGGATATTATATAATATATATGTAATAAAACTTGGCATTGAATCAATTTTCCTCCATTCAACAACAACAACAACAAAAACACGACCAACATGAATTTTAATTTTCTAATTAATTTAATTTCAAATGTCAATCAAATTTTAAATTAATTTCAAATCAAAAAAAAAAAATAATAACAATAACAGGAACCGAAAATGAACCTGATGTGTGCTATGTATGTCTGCATGCCGCATATAAACATATCCAGTACTCAGTTTCTTCCGAAATGGATTACTACACACACAGTGTATATAATAAATTTTGTTAATGTATGCATATCTCTTTGGTATATGGATATAATTTTCTGGAAAATTTTTCGTTCGACAACAACACAAAACAAAATGTGTTATATGTTATTACTATATTTTTCCACTGTGTGTACACTGTACACAGTGTTTTGTTGCTGCTTTCTTTTTTTTTTTTTTTTTATTTTAGCCCTTAGCAACAACATAATAATCATAAATAAAATAAACTCAGCTGGGGATATTTATATTATTTGCTGTTTGTTGTTTGTGTGTTTGCTTAAAACTTACATTATTCTTTATAAATTTTGTTGGCTGGTTCGTTGGTTGGATGTACTCGTTCCTCGAGATATTATATTATATTATATATTATGTTGCAAGCAAGAAGAACATCTTCATTGTTGTTGGAAATTTCATTTTTATTTTTTTATAATTGGATGAAAAATTGTAAAATAATGGAGTTGCCTGGTAATTTGAGATATGTATAAAAGAGAATATACCATAAAAGCAAAATGTGAAAATATGTACGCACACACACACACACGTACACAAATTAAAATTACGAAGAAAAATAATGTATAAACGCGCAAGCTAAGAAGAAAATGTATATTTGATTAGAGATTGATCGTTAACAAGTTAATCGTGATAAATCTTTCACATGTAGCTCTATATAGATATAGGCCTATTTAGCGGGGAAATGAAAAGCAGCGATAATCTGGTAGTTTTTTTTACTATCTTTTCGATTATGTTGGTTTATTTATATGCGGACGATACTATTTTTCTTTAGATGTATGTGTACAATTTGATAACAGCTATCGCTTTTTTATTTACCCAGATGTTTTAATTTTTAATTTTTTTTTCTTACGTTTTGGTTAGAATGAAAATGTTATTGAAACACTGGTGATGTAAAAATGTGGAAAAATCAATGTTGGAAATATATCGACATTAGATTATGGGTTGTAATTAAATCTGAATTTATAAATAGAAAAAATATATTGTTGTCGATTATGCAATTAAGCAGATGAAAGTAGCTGCAAATTGTCCAGTACGTGTATTCAGTTCTGAAAGTAAAGCCAGTCGGAAAATTAACTTCGCGCAATATTTTATGCATAAATAAATGGATTTCAAACAAAATCAGCAAGTAGCAGCAACAATTGTAATGAAAAAAAAAAATATTGATTGTAAGAAAAAAATTATAATTTGAAAAGAAAATGGGTAAATCAAGCGCTGGGTTTACCGAATACCCATCTGCATATAAACTTGAAAGAGTAGGACAAGATAGCTAGTTATATTATAAAGATCGACTCGGTTACAGATACCTTGGTGACTAAAAATTAGTATTATATATTCATACATATGACAGTAAAATTATATTTCAATATGATCAGCACATCTCTATACCCTGCAACCATTCATCTGTAATCTGCAGTTGTTCTCTAAAAAAATTATATATTAATGCATGAATTTTTCCAAACCGTAGACACTAGGCTATATACAATTGAATAAATTTTCGCCTAAAAATTAGAAAATAATTAATTCATGCCATTGATGCTAAAAAATGTTAAATGCAGTAGTTAACTCTAATAAAATAATATAATAATATAATGGATACCTCACAGGCCGAGATGATAAACCCCATTGTACAAGAAACCAGTACCTACATCGTAATTCGTCCATTCTTCACCTCTGCATGCAACACTCCTTTCACCAGTTCTTTCATGAACCGGGTTATATTTATCTTCCAAGTTCCATTTGGCCGGTTTATCCTGCGAGTTACCGTGTTCTTTTACCCACATCGAAAGTGATGTACAGGTGGTCACTCCCGCAATAGTCTTCCGTAACTCTCCATCTTTGAACGTGTGGTACCTGAAAGATCTTGCAAAAAATTTAAGTAAATTTTCAACTTAATTGGCCTGTAATGCTTTTGATTTTTTTTTTTTTTTTTAATGTATATATATTTTAGAGTTTTGTGTATTTTGTAGTGTTTTGTGCAAATGGAATTTATTAAGGAAAATTTCACATTTGAGCTGCACAAGGTTCTGCACAAAAGAATGTGGAAGAAGTCAAATGTTATGATAAAATCCGTAAACTACATCATCATTATTATCATTCTCACATGCTAAAAAATGACTAAAATAATACAATATTCATTACAGTACAAGATGTGTCAACTGTGGGGAGGCACATCCAGCCAACTACAGAGGTTGCATTGTTATAAGAGAACTTCAAAAAATTGGCAACAAAACAAGGGAAACTTCAGTAAATACCAGGCCAGAAATCAACTCAGCCTCAGCAAGAATATCGACAAAGTTAAGAACAAACGAAACATAAGGCAAATTATCAAGAACTAATCCAAATGCTGATGCACCCACTATTGGAAGTTCGAGAAGGCAACATAGTTCTACTTCAGTTAATGATTCAAATAATAACCAAACTAAAATACTACGAGATATTCTTAATAGGCTTAGTTCCCAAGAAGAAAAGCAAGAAAGAGCCCTCATATCAATCATGCAAATGCTCTTTTTACTCGGAAAAAGTTAATCAGCATCAGAGTTACCCTCTCTTTAGAAAAAATAAATTTATACTTATTATCTGAAACACACCTTACTACTCAGAATCATGTAAAACTCCGTGGCTACGAAGTTCACTCAGTAGCACAGTCTAATAATAATGCACGAGAGGGCAGTGCCTTGATAATTAAAACTTGAAAGGGATGAAATACAAGCAATTAACGTTAGCATTAATACCCGCAACCACAAAGTAGTGGTAGCCGCAATATATAGCCAACCTAGATATAGCATCAAAAAGAATGCTTATACACATTTTTTCAAGCAGTTAGGTGATCATAATCGGGGGTGACTTCAACGCTAAACATACAGACAAACAACACCTAAAGGGAAAGAGCTTCATCAAGCAATAGTTAAATACAACTGCAACTGACATTCTACTGGAAAACCAACTTATTGGCCCAGCGATCAAAATAAAATACTGGACCTAATAGACTTCTTTATAACAAGAAAAATGCCGGTTGATTATAAACAAGATCAGGAAGGATTTGACTCCACATTCCTCTATTTTAATGATAATAAGTGATACAATAATGACAAATGATAAGCAGCCAATGTTAAAAAATAAATATACTGACTGGACAAATTTTAAGAATAAACTAAACAATAGTATCATTTTAAACACACAACTTCCATCACATGAAACATTAGAACAAGAGGTGGAAAAGCTCGTCAAAGATATACAACAAGCAGCGTGGAAAAGTACTAATACAACAAACAAAAGAATAGCTGGCTAAAATAAATTCATACCTACAATCTCTCACCTATGATAAAGATAGTGATTATTCATCGTGGAAAGCAACCAAATATCTGAAAAGGCCGCAGTTATGCACATACCACTAATAAGAACAAAGAATGGTCACCTGGCTAAAACCAAAGAAGAAAAAGTAGAAAGGTCGTAAAACCATACAACCATCCTGAGACAGGAAATCCGATTAACTAATGCTTAAGAAGTGAAACAAGAAGTGAAACAAGTGAAACACTTGATAACTGAGATTCTTAAACAACTACCTAATAAAGGTATTAAAAAAATATTGGACATGATTAATGCTTCTTTCAAACTCCGGTATGTCTTTCTATCTTGGAAATTTGCGGAAGTGATAATGATACCTAAACAAGTGAATTAACCTCGTGCAGGCCAATATCACTTCTTTCCATCATGTCCAACCTGTTTGAAAGACTATCATTAAAACGAATTAAACCAGAAATTATAAAGTTAGGAACTGTTCCATCCCGAAAGTTTGGATTTAGAGAAAAACACTCCACAATCGATCAAGACCATAGGATAACAGATTTAATAGAAAAATCCTTAGAGGAAAAAAAGATTTGATCAGCCATATTTCTGGATATAGCACAGGCATTTGACAAAGTCAGGCTAGATGGTTTAATATTTTAATTGGAGAAAACTCTGCCATTTGAGTATTGCGAACTGCTAAAGTCATACCTGAAAAAAAGATACTTTAGAGTTAAACAAGAAGGAACTTACTCCAGAATAAAAGAAGCTATAGCAGGAGTCCCGCAGGGGAGTGTATTAGGGCCACTCCTATTTGTAATGTTTACAAGCGACTTACCACATACGAGCAATACAACTACCGCCACGTTTCAAACTACAAATAGCCATAAATAATATATATGATTGGCTACCTAAATTGAGAATTAAAAGTCAATAGAACCATTACCTGGGACTCTCAATAATATCCCTGTACCACAGACAAATCAAGCAAAATACCTTGGTATGAACGTTGATACACAAAGTTAAAGTGGAAAGTACATGTGAAAAAAGAAGCAGAATAGCTTCAGTTAAAATATAAAAAAATGTACTGGTTAATTAGAAGAAACTCTCAGTTATCCATTCAAAACAAACTTATGCTTTATAAACAAGTGCTCAAGCCGGTCTGGACTTATAGTATTCAACCATAGGGATGCACCAAAACCAGCAATCAACAGATAGTTCAACGATTCCAAAATAAAGTACTTAGAGGGATTGTAAATGCCCCTCGGTACACTCGTAATAGTCACCTTCATAGAAATCTCGGAATATACACAATCGCAAGTGAAATAAAGAAATGTGCTCAAAAACACTAGGAGAAGCTCCATCATCACCCTAATATTGTAGCTGTAAGACTATTTCGTTAAAAGGGTATTATAACAAGACTCAAAAGACTCGCAAGAGACCAGCGATTCAAATAGTTTTAGAGTAGCCTATAAGACTAAAATACCCTAGGATCACCACTCATAATTGCGTTTACTTTCAAAAGTGCACGCCGAACATTATCGACTGTAAGCTGAGTTAAAAGTTCAGGTTTTTACCAAAATGAAAAGCACAAATATAGGTCAACATAAGGATAAACCTACAGACTTTCAAAAAAATAAAGCCAACATATAAGTGATGTGCAGCTAATCATTAGTGGTCATAGAATTAAAATACATTTGCAAAGACATCGTGCTGCAGTTTCATTTCAAATTAACAAAGCTCCAAAAATATTTTGGGATATCCCTAATATTTGATTCAATCTCACCATGAACTGTAGCAAAATCGATTTATCCGCAGCTTAATAAAAAAACTAATTAGTTTATCGAGGCAATAATAAATTTATTTGTTTACAATAATTAAAATTGATAAATTTTTGTAAAATTTAATCCAACGCCGATTGTATATGTTATAATAACATATGAAGATATTCCCTGCATCCGGATATGAACAAAAAGTGTTTGCAACATATATTTATATATTCATATACATAATATTTAAATTCAACAATAATGAAATGTAACAAAAAAAAAAGGTAAAATAATCATATGTTGTTCTGTACATGAACGAGTACATAAAATTGTTATGCTAAAATGACGACAACAACAAATACAACAACAATAGCAATAACCAACAAATAATGTTATTATTGTTATGGTTTTAATGTTACCCTACTAATCGAAACGGATTGAATTCGATAAATACGAGTACGAGATACATAAAGAGTAAAATAACCAAGCATAAATAAAATAAAACAAGTAAACTACAAATGGAAAATTTCCAAAAATATACTTTGTACGCTCGAATATTATGTACGAGAGTATACAATATAGTAGTAGTATATAGGAAAAACTTTTAACATGGCAACAAACAATAAAAAAAAAATTTCTCTGTAAATACAAAATATGTATATATAATATACAACGAGTACACATAGCTGCTATTCACCAATAACAATGCCACGTACATAAAAATAAATACATAATATAATTGAATATGATTGTTGTGTTCTTGATGGGTTAATTTCGAAATAAAATATACGTGAATATTGTTGTTGTCAGTCATCTTTTTGATGAAAACGGATCGTAAAATGAAAATGCGAGGGGTGATGGGTGACTGACATGACTTATGATTTATATATACCTACCGGGTGATTTTTTTAACATGAAACTTCTTAATCTCTTCAAATATTTTTATTACATTATAATATAGTTTCCTGGCTCGAGTAACCAATTAACACGGACCTAGCAACCACCATGTGTAGATAATAAAAGTTGGTTGATTCTGACTAGACGATGTCAGAACTATGTTGGGCGCAAACGTTCACAGCAATCATCTACTGGTAAAAGTTTAGTTTGCAATCAAGCCAGCCGCAAATTAATACAAAAATATTGAGAATAACTTTTTTGTATCTAAATTATTAAATTTTAACAACTGAGACGGTGGCGAACAAACAGTTCTTTTAAAACAGTATTACATTTCTAATATGAAATTGACATTTAACCCAACAGTATAATTTGGAAAATTTATCAGGTCAAGTAACTTCGTTCTTTGGAGATTTATCATATGGCGACAGGGTGATCTAGCATATGGTGAATGTATTGGTTTAATGTTTCCAAAACATTATTTCGTGTTTTGCAGCATTGATTTTTATTTCACCTTTTCTATATTCTCCCCATAGGTCCTTGTAAAGGTCATCATTTCTTGTGTACCACGGAGCATTGAATGGTGCTATAAAGAACTTTGATTTGGATCGTCTTAATATTTTTCTGAACTATATTTTTAAGTTATTCTATTTTATTTTTAACATGCTCTCTCTACTTGATTTTGGTAGAGACCCAATGCCAAGATGGGTTTGCTTTTGGCTTGAGTTAATATCTATTGTTGAATGGTTAGTTTTTTGATGTTTAAAATTAATATAAGTGGATTTCACTTCATTAAGCTTGATTCTCCAACGCATTTTCCAGTTTCATCGCCGATATACGTTTCAACAGCCAAAATTGCAGTTCATCTGCAAATGTAACTTTAGTTACTTTAATTGTATTTAGTATATGTTCATTGCATATAGCACCAAGAACCCTATTTCAAATAGCTATTTCAAATAGCCAAGTCTTAAACGGAACCTCTGGATACCACGCAACCACCTCCAGATATATTTAGCCCAACCCTTGCCTTGCGGATCTTTACAAGGATGGACATTCTTTCTCCGCCACTCGTGCCACATAAATGGATCCAAAAAGAAATAATAAAGAGTCCAGTACTCTTAAAAAGCCGGTAATGCCAAAAATAGAGAATCGGGTCTGTAAGCCTTCTCCCAAAATGGTTAGGCAAGAGGACATATGCACCGATAATACAAGTCCCTCGAAACCGATATATAATGCTAGGAGGAAAGCATGGTAAGCCCTGCAAAGGCTTGAAACAATTCCATTGATAAAAGACCTATAAGGATGGAGCCACACTATAAAGTGGGCTACCAAAACCGTACAACTAAGCCGGGACATGCATTTGAGAGCTCCCTGTTAAAAAACAGTGATCAGCGGATCTCCAAAGGCTGTAAAGACGTCAAAATTGCGGGCAACTGTAACTAGGTCTTTTAGTGAGGTTTTTAAGGATCCGCTGATTATAACTGTTATTGTTAGAGCCAAGAAAAATGGTAGCATCACTTCTGCTAATTGGAGGAAGGTGGAAAAGGCTTTAGTTTCCTCCTTTCTGAAAATTATGCGGGAGGACCCTTGGACTGCTCCCACATGTCGGGATGGTGGTTCGTACAGGAATCATGTCAAGTTGATTGCTTGTTCCAACCAAAGGTTTCGATGCCTGTATAAAAAGGGGATCAATAACTCAGGTGAAGTTTGGTCTGGAGTCAAATTAGACGTCTTTGCGCCAGAGAATATATCTTGCAGGCCGAGAGCTAGTGCGTGGATTCCGGCTGAGCCATTTGATCCAGTTACTATTCTGGTGCTGATTAGGATTGACAATCCAGAGTTGTCGACAAACAACTGGAAGTTAGCCAGAATGGAGGAGGCTAAAAATGATTGTAGGTCGGATATAATCATTAAAAATAAGGATTCACTGACAGTGCTGGCTAACACAGGTGGCTTAATAAGCTAAATGTTTGGTGCAGTCACGCAAAAATTATATAAAAAGGATGGGGCTGTTAAGTCAGGGGCACCCGAATCAGTTGGGAGCCCTTCTACTTTTGCCTACTTTTATAACTAGTAATATACAGGAAGTTTTAGACAATATCCTTGTTTTAAATTTTATGTCAAATAAATTAGTAAATTGGAAAGTATCCGAAGAACATTCCTTTTCCGATCATTGCTTTCTACAATTTGGATTGGGTTTAAAATATTCTAAAACTCCAACAATTAGAAATAGAAGAAGGACCAACTAGGATACCTTCAGAACAATTATAGATGATTTCTTACCAGAATTGGTCCATAAATCTCTTGAATCAACACAGGAGTTGGAGGTCTCGGTCAACAGGTTGCCCAATACTTACAATGAAGCTTTTTCAGACTCGTTTTCTATTAGTACGCCCAAAATGAAACCTCGTCTACCCTGGTGGTCGAAGGAATTCCAAGTAACACGGCTGGAATGCAAGAAGCTCTTTAAAATTGCGAAGAGAACAAAGGCTGACGTGGACTGGGACTCGTATAAGGAAATCCTTAAATCATTTAAAAATGAATTAAGAAGTGCCAAAAGCAAAACTTGGAGGCTATTCTGTGACGACAAACAGTCCTGTGGGGCAGCTAGGCTACGTACGATTCTATCTATCTATCCTACCATTCCAAGTTATCTCCAACAACCGGATGGTATCTGGACTACAACAGAGGTGGAATCTCTGGAGCTTTTACTGGAAACTCATTTACCGGGATGTTCCGAATCTCCGACTTTTTTTGCCTTAAACCAACAGGGCTACTGGCCTCGCTGGCAAAATTGTCAACGGAAGGAACATCTTGTAGTAAGTAAACAGTTTTAAGCCTTTTAAGTCAGCAGGTCCAGATGGCATTATTCCTGCTGACATCCGACAAACCAGTAACTTAATGGTTCCTTGGTTTAGGTGATTTTTAAAGATAACCTAGGACTATGTCATATTCCAAATAAATAGACTGAAGTAAAAGTTATTTTTATACATAAGCTGGGAAAACGCTCGCATTGCAACCCAAAAGACCTTAGGCCCATTAGCTTATCCTTGTACTTCTCGTATTTAAAGAATTCTCTTTGGTGACGTTCTGTGATATAGAAGGAGCCTTTCACAATGTCAAAATGGAGGCGCTCACGCAGGCACTTTCAGATTTGGAGCTGGATATGATACTCGGATGCTAGATTGATCAAATGCTCAGGGACGGTCATATTGTCTAATCTTCGTTAGCCATCTGTTCAAAAATTTGTGAGTAGAGGTACCTTGAAAGGTGGTATTTTATCCCTCTATATTTAGAACTTATGTTATTAAACCTAGAGGAGCCTGGCTTTAAAGTGGTTGTCTATGCCGATGATGTTGCCATCGGCGCATTTGAGAACTATGCAGAATGTGCTTGGTATCCTTACTAAATGAACCAATAGGTGCGGTTTAAGTGTTAATCCTCATGTGTCATTGCTCATCAAATTTGGCCTACACTAGACTTAATTAGGTCTAACCAACTAATATCCTTGCAAGGGTGCAATATTCGTGTCATTACTAGACACTGTCTCATTGGTAAGCATGCGAGTAGACTGAGTGTTCTCTCTCATGATTACTATAGAAGTTGATGGGTAGAGGAAGGACTATAGAGACTATACTACAGCTCGAATTGGTTCCAGCAACTATTGAGTGGAGAACAAAAGCTCATGTACTTTGTTTCGATCAAAAGGCCAGTAGTTTGGTTTTCGAGTTAGCACCATCTAAAAATTATTTTTAGTTTCCTAAGCTAGGTCTTTTTTATTTGTAAGATCGACTGAAAACAATATATAGAATATTTTAATAAATGTGTCCTAAACACTGGTGTATGTTAATAAGAGATCGAAAGGTTTATTGTGTGTTGTAAATTTTATGAAAGTTATGAGCCATTGCAGCCAATACAGCAATTGTTTTTTTTTCTGACTTTTGGCATAAGATCCTTCTTTGGTTAAACACTTTCGTATTTAATAGTCGACTGGTTTTTGTAGCTATGTTAGATCATTGCTATACTTTCTTATTTGATTTTTTAATTGTCAAGTGGTTTACACTTGTTAACCTAGTAGAAAAATTGTATATGTTACTGTTTCTATTTGATCACAAAATCTTCGCCAATTACAGCATCATATTTCGTAAATCGAAAAAAAACTCAAATAAACATTAAATATAACATTAGGGCTCCTTTAAATTTTTCAAAGTTGACCAACCCTACAATTCGCATAGTGATAGTTAATGTTTCGGCTTAAACACTCCGCAGTCGTAAGTTCAATCGTAGCCACCAATTGTACCCAATCGTATAAATATCGTCTAAAGTTTAAAAGTTTCAGGTCAAAAAAATCACCCGGTATATATATATATATATATATATATATATATATATATATATATATATATATATATATATAAATATATATATATATATATATATATATATATATATATATATATATATATATATATATATATATATATATAAAATATGACAAAAAATTAATTAATTTTAATTAATTAATTAAAAAGGGTCAAAAATAAAACTGGACACAACATCAATTTAGATTAAATTGAACTGATGTAGTAATAATGTCAATTATTTTGTTGATTTAATTTTGTTGTTTTGATCGGTAATATTATTAAATGATTGCCAAAATATAGAACGTGCGGAATAATTCGAAAGACGGATATCGGTTTTAATCGAATGGATTATTTATTTGGTAGCTGTGCAGTTTCTTTGGTTAATATGGAATTAAAAGAAAAAATTCATATCATGGTTTGAGATGCATTTACCATTGTATAAGCTCAAACTTATCAGTGAAGGGGTCACAATGATCCAATAAAGTTATCATAATTCATTTTTTGCATTAGTTTCTCCATAAACTTGCGAGCATTACCCAAACATTGATTGAATCTTACAATAATATTCTACTCCGGTGTGTAAAGCGACATGAACTCCACAATGGATTCGAAGGAATTTATGGATTTTATAGACATTACGCACTGGTCACTGTACTCTACGAAATCAAATCCTCCTGCTTATTTTGTTTGATCTTACTTCGTTTCAAAAACATAATGGCCTATTATGTTACAAGTTACAACTTTTAAAAAAATATCAAAGTTGTGAAAGTTTTAAGAAAATTAAAAACATTCCAAAATTTTAAATTGGGAACATTTTTAGTCTGTTAAAACTGAGAAAATTGTTTAGGAAATTTAAAAAACTAACCAAATTCTCAAAAGTACATAATGCCTCTCAAAATTGTAGAAAATTTAGGTAAAATAAAAACTCTCCAAAATTATGATGAACATATGGTGGTTGTTTGGTAAATTTTGTAAATTTAGTAAATTTCCAAAATATTCATAATCACATGATGTTTAGCTTTTTAAAATTGTGAAACATTTTGGGAAAATTAAAACTTTCTAAAATTTTGATAAATTTTGTTTGTTAGTAAAAATTTAAAAATTAAAAGTAAAATTGATTGAAAAATTGTAAAATATTTAGGAAATCCAAATCGTTTCTAAAATTCACAAAAACCCAAGATAGTGGACCTATCAAAATTTAAAAATTTCCAAAATTCTCAAAACCCCCATGGTGGTTAAAATTATAAAACATTTAGGAGGAATAAAAATTTTCAAGATTTTCAAAGCATATTAAAGTTATCCTTTAGCAATGCAATGTGTAGATGGATATTTAAAGCAAACCTGTATTTGTGAGTCCTACATTTGGCTGGCGACGGCGTAAAGTAGGGCTTAAAATTAACGAAAAAATCATTGCATGGATTAAAACATAAAAAATAGATAAATTTTCCTACCAAAATTGTAAAATATTTTGAAAAATACAATTTTTGGTTAGTTTACCAAAATTATGAAATTTTTAAGAAAACTAAGAAGTTTAAAAAATTTTCAAAAAACGCAAAATGAGTCTTCAAAGAGGTCTTCAAAATACGTGATAGTCATTCTATCAAATTTTCCTAAAACTAATGTTCATAAGCCTCTTAAAATTTGGTAACATTTAGGAAAATTTTAAAATTTCCAAAATTTCCAAAATTTAAAAAACATATGATAGTAAACCTTTCAAAATTGTCAAAAAATTAGGGGAAATAAAAACTTTCCCAAATTTTGAAAAACTTATGGTGCTAAATCTGTAATAATTGGGAAATTTTTTTAGGGAATATCAAAAGTTTCCAAAATACTTAAAAACATATGATGTTTGTTAGCATCTCAAATTTGTCAAGGAAAAATAAAAACTTTTTAAATTTTGAAAACCATATGATGGTTAGCCTGTCAAACTTGCGAAATTTGATAGGTTAAATAAAAAGTTTCGACAATTCTCAAAAACGTTTGATGGTTACCCTTTGAAAATTGCGAAAAATGCAGGGAAAATAAAAACTTTCCCAAATTTTGAAAATCTTAAGGTGGTAAGTCTGTCAATATTAGGAAATTATTTTATTGTTACTTAAAAAGGTTCCAAAATACTCAAAAACACGCGATAGTTTCTTAAAATTGTGGAAAATTTAAGGAAAATAACAACTTTTTAAATTTTTGAAAAACTTATGTTTGAAAAAAAAAATTTTTTTTTTTTTCAAACATAAGTTTTTAGCCTAACAAAGTTGTAAAATATTTAGAAAAATAAAATAGTGTCAAAAATTCTACAAATTGTAAAATTTCCAAGAAAATTAAAAAGTTTCTAAAATTCTCAAAAGCACATCATGGTGAGCCTCTCAAAATTGTGAATACATTTAGAAAAAATAAAAAGATTACAAAATTCTTAAAAACTTAAAACGGTTAAATCGATGACGCACAAGTAGAAGTTCGATTTGATTATCAAGCTACACTTTGCACTGCACATTCAAGTTTCCAAAATTCTTTAAAACACATGATGGTTTGCCTTCTAAAATTGTAAAAAATTTAGGGAAAATAAAAAATTTTCAAAATTTTGATGCGCATTTGGTGTATAGCACCATTGTGAAATTTTAAATGAGTTAAAAAGTTTAAAAAATTCTGATGGTTAGCTTCCAAAAATTGTCAAGTTTGTCATTGTCAAAAAATATAAATGTTTCCAAAACTCCCAAAAAGGATGGTTAGTTAGTTGACTAAGTTTGGGAAATTTTTACAAATTTTTTAGGAAATTTAAAAAATTTAAAAATTGTTTAAAAAAATTGAAGGTTACCCTATCAAAGGTGTAAAATATTAAAAGAAATAAAATAATTTCAAAATCTCTCCAAAAACACATGATGTCTATCAAAATTGTAAAATATTTAGGAAACCTATAATGTTTCCAAAATTCTCAAAAAATCAAAATGGTCAAACCAAAAACGCAAATCACACAGGTTAACTTTAAAATTGTGAAAATTTTAAGATATCAAAAAAAATTTCCAAATTTTCCTAATACTAAAGATAGAAAGCTTCTCAACATTTAGAAATATTCAGGAAAAAAAGTCTTTCAAAATTATAAAATATTTAAGAAAATTAAAAACTTTCATTACTACAAAAGACATGCTGGTTAATTGGTAAGAAAATTTTTAAAAACTTACTGTGGTTAGTCTGTCAAAATTGTAATCATTATTCTTGATTATAAAAGGACACTAAAATTTTAAAACATCATGGTTTCTTAAAAAAAGGAAATTTTCAACATTTATAAAAACAAATGATGGTTAGCCTCTCCAAATTAGGAAAATATATAGGAAAATTAAAAAGTTTCCAAAATTTTTAAAAACACATGATTTTCGCCTATCAATTTTGTGAAATTGGAAAATTTAAAAATTTAAAAATTTAAAAATTTTCAAAATTCTCAAAAACAAATGATTAAACAGTTGATCAATAACTCGATATAATTTTCTGCCGGCATTGAGCTTTTTATTCTTAAAGGCTAATATTCCCTTACCATAATCTGTGTTGACTAATGTGGGAGTATTTTAAAATCCTACAGCATATTAAATTAAATGAAATCCTATCCAGTGCTGTTAAGGGCACGAATATGGTGGGAAGTGATTTTTTTTTTGGTTATAATAATTTTAGTATTTTTGCTAGGTGCATCCGTTTCTGATTTATTAACAACTGTAAAAATGGTTATGATGACGGATTCAAGTTTGATTTTGAGCACTTATGGAATATGCGGAAGAAAGCTTTTCGCCTAACTGCGGCCAATTTATTGGTTTATTTATATTCAAAATACAAATTTTTGAGGAATCCTGGGTTTGGTGTTGGTAGCCTTGATTTTCGAAGTAAAGAAAATAATGGGAACCCAACACTCTTGTGTCTTGGAATTGCAACCCATAAATTTGATGACGCCAATCGTTAGGTGTGTATAAACTTAAAATTTTAAATAAGCTTATTGGTCAATAAACGAAGCGTTTAAGCTTTGAACTGGAATCTTAAAAACATTCCAATACTGGGATTGCTCAGGTTACTACCAGCAACGTATAGTCTTGGATCACATTGTCTCCATTGTTTGGCCATAGAATTTCTTGTGAACTAATAGAGTCGTAACCGATACTTTTTTGGATGAGGCAAGGAAGTTAACGCGCCAGAGTTGAAGGTAACATGATCACAATTTCATGTTCTTAGCAGTTAATTCGACTAACTACTCTTGTTCAAAAAGTTTCTTAGACCGACTTCAATGTATTTGTAATTTTTTTTGTTGCTTATGACTGACAGTAGAAACGTTAATTCCAATATACCACCTTCAAGTTTTCTTCCAAAGAGGTTCAGCTTTGAACTTGATAGTGCAATGGCTTGCTGTTTTAGAGACGACAAAATTATCAGTCCCATACAAAACATAATGATATACCGTTATTATAATTCTCTTTGTTTCTGTTATGGTATCCATTTACCTATATGTTGCCAATTTTTATCTCTAATAATTTGTTGTATTTGTTATATCGACAACAAAATTTAAACTCAAAATTCAATCGATTTTGCTGTGTATCGTCTTTTGATAGGGATGTTTCCATATGAAAACACGTTTAAATGTGAATCTTGTGTATCCAGAATTTGTCCATTTTCAGTGATTTCTATCTTTCAAGCTTCATTCCACTAATGCTTTTCTAAACCAGTTATAACTTTTTCATAATATCTTAAAATAAAAAAATAAAAAAACTTAGATAGTTATCCTGAATGTTCTTTATATATTTCTTCATCGGGCTATATTGATGCAGTCCCTCAGAATACTTCCTGTTTTAACCTCCCAAACTTAAATGCAAAATTAAAAATTACGTTAGATCAAATGTACTTTTTGAATAATTCTAGTGCAGATTTATAGTAGACCTATATAGTTTTATAGGAGTTATCCCTCTACGTAGGCATCTCACCCATATATAGGTGACATCGATTGATATTTAAGCCTCCATATTTCGTCACTTTTTTGTATTAGAAATAATATAAAAAAGTATTAGAAATAAAGTGAAGCATCCTTTTTTATTCTACTATATTTCTCAACCTTGGAAGCTACAGTATATTTTTGGTTTGCTCTTTTTAGAATTTTCCCTTGCAAGTTTAATCTAATTCAGATTTGCTTCCGTGATAATTTCAAAGAAATAAAAAAAATCCAAAATTCTCAAAAACACATAAAGGACTCTCAAAGTAGTGACAAATTTAGGGAAAATAAAAACTTCTCGAAATTTTTAAAACATATGGTGGTTAGAATGTCAAAATTGTTACATATTTAGGCCAGTAAATGGTTTTATTGGACAAAAAATTAATGAACTTATGAAGAATGTCAGTAATACGGTTGTTTCAATTCTATTAAGTGTTTTCCCAAATGAAGCATAATAGAATAACAATCTGAGAGATTGGAATAATAAGGAAAGATTACAATTAACCAGAACGTAAAAATTGAAAAAAAAATAAGGTTTAGAAATTTTAGTAAGTTAAAGGTCAATATTCTAAGTTAGGCTATCCAAAGACTATAATATTTAACACTTTAAACTAAATGAAAATGCATATTATAAAAAGTTTACAAAAACCAATTATAATTGTACGATGTACGTCATCACCAAAAATTCAAATGATGAAAAATGATTTCAAAATTTTGTATTTAGGATTTGATTAGTTGGACACCCACTACCATGGTATAATTTATAACAACATATGGTACTAATAATTCTATATTTTGTATCTTTGTATATATATAGAAAAAAAGCCATAGTCAGCTTCAAGCATTTTAATGTCTCAAACAAACATTAATCATTTCATACAAACAAAAAAGTATTTCAACAAAATGGTAACATTTAAAATTATTAATAAATAATTTGTTTCGTTTATGATATTTATATGATTTAACAAATACATAAGTTTTATTTTCAGATATGCTTTTATATACATAAAATTTTGTATCTCCTACAATATATGTTTATCTGACAGACTCATTTTTCCCATTTCAATATTCTGCTTGTTTTATAATATTATTATTCCATCTCTCGAGATTCGATTCAATGTAAATTAGCCAACCATTAAAACAGACAGCCACAGAGTGAATTATTATACATAGTTTGTTTGTTGTGTGTCTTTTATTTTTTTTTTAACTATAAAAATGAGAATTAACAATTTTTTGTTTTATTTATTTTAATATAAATTAAAATAAATAAAGTTATCATTTATTTATATTTATTTGAATTATCGTTGAGTTGATATATAAAAAAAAATTATTTACTTGTAGATTATAAAGGCCGCAGTTGTCGCACGATGTAAGTGATAAGCACTAAACAAATGATTTAATGTATAAATTACTATGACTAATTATTAGTTAGAAACTAACATATTTTGACGACTTTACGTATTTAGCAGTTCTACCATTATTATTTGCAATAAGACATGGTGACGTTAAGTTCAATAACTGAAATGTATATATAAAGGTAGGAATGACCATACCAAAGAATCTGATCAGTATTAGCAGTAATCTTAAATTTATTACAAATTAAATTTGATTTAAGATAAAATGAATTAGCATAACACAAAGTGAAAATATAGAAACATCTCTTCAACGCCATAAGCATCCTAATGGTAGGGCACTGGATGATACAGTTACACTGATTTAAAAAGAATACAGCATTTTGAAAAATACTGAATATAAGTAAGATTCAGTTTTCATACATCGGTCTAGATACACGTACAGTGTTATCAAAACCAGCAATATTGATGATGATAAGATTCCAAAGAACTCATTTCCAACATAAATTGTGGCTCAAGTCATCTTTGCATAAACTTCATGAAGACGAATGGTTTCATTCATAAGAAAATGTTTCAATACAAAAATGCGGATTTGTTACTTAAGTT
Source organism: Tipula confusa (assembly GCA_963556175.1). NCBI lineage: Eukaryota > Metazoa > Arthropoda > Insecta > Diptera > Tipulidae > Tipula > Tipula confusa. The sequence continues at coordinate 45,551,902 of OY744476.1, forward strand.
GCCGATAAAAGAGCATAAACCAAATGAGTAGTAGTCAAACATAAGAACTTCAACCAGAGTTGAAAATTTTCCCGTTTTGGTTCGTGGTCAACCAGCTTGTGGATTGAGGATGTTTAGTAGATAAGAAAGAGAATTTGGGGTAATTATCAGTGAAATATTTTTCTTTAACTAAGCCCAAACTAAAAACCAGGATGAAAAGACATCATTAGAATTAAACTAAAAATCTAAAAGTCTTAGCTGAGTTCCAAAATTACAACAAATATGTAAGAGAACACAGTGGCCCAATGTAAGTTTAAATTTTTGGAGTTTTCCGCATTTGGACGAGCTCTGGTCTTTCAACCATTTTTTTTTTAAATGTATGAAGTTTTTACAGATGATTCAAGTGAGGTTTAAAATCTTCCTGTTCAAGTTCCAGTATACAATCGTAGAAAAATAGAATTCGAAATGCGGGGAAGCTTACCTTTTCTAATAAAAAGAATAAATGAGCCGACTACAAAGAATAATTTCTACAGGATTGAAATCTATCACCATTTGCCTAAAAACTAATAAACTCCTGCATAACATCAACAACTAATTTCAGAAAAGTGACAAATTAAGCAGCTATATATAAGCAGTATCATTAGTTTGCTAGGTTGAAATTGTGCAAGAACCAATAAAACCCTCACGTGTTGAGGGTTAATAATGGGGAACGAGAAAATATTGTTCTACTGCTATCTTAAACATTAAAAAAGAATGGGTCAAAGAGGTGACACGATAGTAGGTATTGGGGCACTTTGGCGTGGGAACCAAATTTTAAAGTCAAAGATCAAATGTTAAAGGTCATAGGTCATGGTCATAGGTCAAAGGTTAAAAAGATTTAAAAAGCCAACATAATATTCCAAAAATTTTAAAATTAAAAACATTAAACTCATTTTTAGATAAAGATGAGATCAAAGAGTGGGATTACCCCATAGCAAATCAAACTATAATTCAATTTATTAAATGTTACTGTCTTCAGCACAGCCAGTTTTTAACATTATTACTTCGTTATGAGCATTAATGAAATCATTATGCCGGAGCACAACTACCTGTTGAACCAAATATTTGGCCAACACCATAAATTGGTGGATATGTCAAATGTTTCCAGTTCAAGCCAAGTACAGGACCGCCCATTGGCGGTCAGCGTTGTAAATCTTTCAGGTTTATTTATAATTAACTATAATCATCACAGCAATTGTCTGTTTTGCCACCACAGATATTCATTGGTTTTAGATCAGACATTTGAGGCTTTTATCACGTCTTTGAAAAGGTTCCATGGTTGATGCGGTGAATGTGATGTTTTATGGAGCGGTATTCAAAAAGTTTATCGGAACAAGAAATGAACTGAGTAATTAATTCATCCTGATCCTTTAATTTCAGAAGACCTTATGAGTTCTCAATTAAATCGGACAAGGGTCATTTTAAGAATGATGCGTCGAATGTCGAATTTTCGTTTGTAGAATTTTTGTCGGTTTTAGCATAGATTGAGAGAATTCTCAGTTCGATACCATTTTCGTTCATTGAATGAAATCATTCATCCAATAAATTGGTAACTGTGTAAAGTTCTGAATATCCATAAGGGTTTGGATGGGCAGATGCTTGTGATTGCACTTCAAATCAAAAATTGTGTTTTTCGCAGAGCAATTCCGAAAATTTTTAAATGGCCGATACTTGATACACGCAGAATTGATAGAAATGCAAAGATTGACGTTGCAATGGGATACTCATTTTACAGACGTTAATCTGAAAATTCACTTGTTTAATAAACTGACATGTATTTATTTTAAAAGTAGGTCACAGTTCATATTAAAATAGTTACCAATCAGAGTATTTGTTGGTTGATGTTAATATCCAGCTATTAAAAAGTTTAACGGGCACATTGTTCCCCTAACACTCAGCTTTCGAGGCACTGGGTAGGAAAGATCTCACTATTTTGACCGCAGAGTAATTTCTCAGCGAAATAAAAATTTGTTTTCTACAACCAAATTTTTGCAAGACCCCACCCAATCATCTTGTCTCTTTAATGGGAGATTCTCCATTTAAGAATGTGGTAAACTGGTCTATATGATTCAAAGGAAAAAAACCAACACCATCTAAGGAACTAAATGCAGCTATATTATTATTGCTATCCGAGCTTGAACCAAAAGAGTTTTGCGTTATTTTGAGTCGCGGGTAACAGCATCAACAATTTGGACAAAATATTAAACGCACTGAAAACTAAGCCCACTTCCATAAAAATAGCGAGCGAACATTTTTAATCTCTAGCATTTTCTGCACTCTAGTTAAATCAAGGCTATCGGATTATATATTTAAAATTTAATATTCTATTAAATAACCGATAATCACCGGTTTTACCGGTGGTTCCATTATTTGAATTACCAATAACCGGTTTGAAAAAACCGTAAAGCGATAAACCCTAACCCCAATATACTTACTTGACGAGAGGCCAAAATCTTGGATTGGTACCTGGTGCTGAGGACCTGGTGTAGCGTGGTTGACTGATCATTTGTAAACTCTGTATTTTTATTCTTTGTAGTTTTTGGTTCTTGGAAGGAACTTGGGGAGGAAGTGGTTAGAAGATTTCTACGGAAAGCGGAGCTTGTTGGTCCTTTGGGTGATTTGATAGGATGTTGTTGATTGTGGTTGTGGTGTAATTGAGCTGATCATCATTATCTAGCCCATTTAATTTGGGAGATTAAAATATCTGATAAATATCTTGCCTGATAAATATAAAGAAAATTGTTTTGTTGTTAATCCATCATAAAATCGATAGCATTGAGCAAATATTCGAATGATGAAAGGTAATGATGACGACTTTTTAAATAAATTTGCAACCTTAGGGAAATCGGTCGGTGAAGAGTGAGCCACAACCATATAGACAAAGGATTTTGTGGGTTCCAAATCATCAAAGTTAGTGTAGGGCTGTTGGTTAAATTCGGCCAGTGGCCTGATGATTCACGTTAAAAGGCTGGTCCTTCCCACCATAGCCCATATCCATTTAATTGATTCGGAAATATTCCTCTCGATGCTATATCTTCCGGGTTTTTCTTTGATGGAACATGATCCCAATTTAGCCATGGTGTACAGTCTAGGATGTATGATGTCCGGTTTGCGATAAAGGTTTTCCATCGCCTATAGGCACATCAGAAAGCCACGTATAACCAGTCAATCCATATATATGCAGTTTTGGTATATCCAAGGAATCGCAAACAGCAGACAATAATTTGACCAGTAAAATAGAAGCCCATAATTCTAGTCGAGGTAGGCAAACCTGCTTGAGTGGAGAAACTTTAGTGTTGGCTGTTATGATTCTCACCGTTGAAATATTTTTTTGATCGATCGCTCTTAGATAAACAACAGCTGCATACGCGTTTGCCGAAGCGCCCGAGAATGGAACTCTGGCTTGACAGGTGATGTGGGAAGGTTTAAAAAACGAGGAATTTGAATTTTTTCGAATAATATAAAATTCGAACGTAGTTTTTTCCATTCTACATCTATTTCTCGCGGTTGCGGATCGTCCCAATCAAGTTTTGAAGCCAGAGTCTTTAAAATAATATTTTAGCCACAACCGTACGAGGAGAGAGAAATCCTAATGGATCAAAAATAACCAGCAATATACATAAATCTTTGATTTGTGACAGGGCTACAATCATGTATGTTACTTAATTTTAAAGTAAAACAATCCGACTATATCTTTACAAAACCCTCTCTGTCACCAAATCCAAGAAGAGCCTCCTGATCCTGCCATGGTGTACATCTGAGGAGTTCCTGACTTTTAGATAGCTATTTCCTTAGTCTGAAACCACCTCTGCTCTATCCCTCTACGATCCTTGGTTGAAGATACTTAGCCTGTTCAAAGTTTTACAGCCTGATAGCAAGTCTTCGATATAAAAGTCAGATTTTATTATATGTTTGATATCCAAAAAATCTGAATGTAATTCATCCGCAATTTGATGAAAGGTTCGAAAAGCTAAAAATGTAGCACAAGTCATATACCATAAGTGATGGTATTCAAACGAAAATGCAAAAATAGATCATTTGAGTTTTCGCGATCATCCTTATGCATGATGACTTAACGAAATGTTTTTTCCACTTTGGCTGTAAATGCAGTTCTATGTTCTGAAAATCGAACAAGTATGGAGAATATTTCTTGTAGTAGTGATGGCCCAGAATCTAGTTAATCTTTTAGAAGATTTTGAGGACCTGTTAAATACTATTCGTAATTTTGTTGTTGAACTCGAATCCTTTATTACAGCATGATGTGGAAGATCAAATATGTTTGATGAACAATTTGTTAACTCGGATTCCGGAATTAGAGTCATATAACCCAATTCTACGTATTTATAAATTTTGAATACTCATGCTTAAGATGTGGTAGTATTTTAAATCGACGTTCCATGGTGAGAAGTCTACGGATTGCCATTGATAACGAATCATCGAGATCAGGAGAATTTAGTTTGAACGGTAAGCTTACAACGTATTTACCTGATTTGTGGTCTTAGAACGTATTTAATATAAAACGTGATTCGCACCTGTGCTTCGTATTGAAAGCTCGGGGGTTTGATATCTTCAATCTCCCAGAACTTTACGATTGTATCATGCAGATCCACATGGCAGTTCATGAGGGAGTCGAATGATGAAAAATAATCATGATTAATCTTAAGGGCTGTCTTTCCTGAGATGACATAACCACAACGTGCATTTTGCGGTAGTAGATCATCATCAAGTGGATATTTTTCCGGCTGCAGTAACTTCTCGAAAACTATCTGCTGTTGATGGTGTTTTAATATTGGCTAACTTCATGATTGTAGAAGCTGTTTGAAAGGTTGATTGTTATTTGTGTGGAACGTTGATATCTGTGTGTTTACTACACAGTGAAGACTACTGATGGTCGCTTGGTTTACTACGCGAAGAATTTTAATGCAGCAGGGAATTGTGCTGTTCACCACAAATTCGACAAGAGGAGCTAAACGAACACTCAGCTGTTTACTTTTTTTTAACATTACTATAGTCATGCTACCTTGGAAACTCAACTCTAAATGATTATGCAATGGTGCACGATTAGTTGTGGAAAATATAAAAGATACCGAAATTGATGTAAAAGTGGACGCTGAATACCATAAATGTTTTTCAATACGAATTCAATTCTGGACCTCATAAGGGTTTAGAATATTTTTACTTAAAATTTGGTTTATAAACCATCAGATATATGAAATTTCGGCGGCCTAGCTTAGTCTTACTGCATGTAAAATATTTCACTAATTTTCATATATTTTAAAAACTTTATATGGGCTCTAGTAAAACAATATTATTAAAATTTCTATCCTCGACCTAATATACATGACCCGCATAAAAAAAACAACCATATATCTCATAGGTGACTTAATAGCTAATCGAATATTGAACAATTTCATTATATTTTGTAAAAGATATTGATGCAAATTTGCAACACTAACCAGAAACAAAGGTTCGAGTTTCGGTTCTAGTCAACTCGCCGAGTTGTAACAATTACTAGTTTATTCTTATGTCAATTGTGACAACTATACAAACAAAATAAATTCTATTAAAATCTAAATCACGCAAACATTTCCTGATAACACTGATGACGAAATTAGCCAAAACCAAAATAAAATGATTAAAATCGTCAATTGATGGTTACTAAAATAGAATTCAATTTAGCAATAATTTTATTGATGCCACTCCAAACGATCATAAACAGAAATTCCTAATAATTTAATGAAAGCAAATTCCGAGTACCTTTTCTTATAAATTCGGTCTAATAATATTTAATAAGAATTGTTATTTTTAGATTAATGTACGAATCTATTGTCATCTCATCCATACTACATCTGACAGATACTAAAGTGTCCCATAACATTTAAAATAAATTAAAGTGTTTTTATTGTTTGCCTACTGATACGTCCCCCTTAATACAATATATTTACTGCACCATACTATTATAGTAAATAGCAGTAGTAGTAAATACATAAGTTTCCATTAAAATAATAACTTTTTTTTTTTATATATCAGTGAACAGTCTGTTTGACTTTTATATGTCAATCAAAAAAACTTTGTGTGTGCGTATGAATTTCTCTCTTTTATATTTTCATTTCGTGTCATTTATAACAACAACAAAAAAAACAACAATAGTTTTGTTATAGTTTTTATAGTGTATACAGTTGGCTAAAACCTAATCTTGTACACATTCGAAATTGATAAGAAAATGTTCGTGTACATACAGTGTTGGTAATTACAAATATATATTTTTTAAATCACTTTGCGTTAAAAGATTATCATAGTTTTGGATAGTGTGGTAGAAAACATTGAACCCTCATATCGTTTAGCATATAAATACTGTTCGTATAAAAAAAAACTAACTATGATAAAAAAATGTATTTTCATTTCAGTTAGTTTGAGTTTTAACTTCAGGCCTACTAATTTGAACTCTTTGCGGAGCAATAAAGGGAGAATTTTTGTTGGAACTTTAGAGAACTAAATTCCGATTACTTTCCGATGTACAAATTTTGATATTTTCGTAAATACGTTGATGATATCAAAACGTCTACCTTCACTAAAACCACCTGGCCCAGACAAGATACACAATATGTTATTAAAAAATTTCTCAAGCCAGGAAAATATCCAACCGCTTATGTAACTATCGCTCTATAATAAAAAATGATCCGGTAATGCCACCTGCCTAAAATTTGCACCAACAGTATTAAGTTGTGGATGTTTTTTTTTTCTTAAAAACCTCTCGTAGATTTTCTGAATCCCAAATGCAAAAATGTTCATTAAATCTATTAACAGAACTTGCTTCGCTGTACATGCTTAATGTGCAAGCTTTTCAGTTATTGAGTCTGGAAGCATAAAGATGTAACTCTTTTTTAAGAATACTCTGGAGGGAGCTTCTCGAAATATCCGGTTTACTAAGCCGTTTCCGGATTGATGTTTCTAACATCAATACTTTGATATTTTGTGTAGACATTTTGATGATAATGACATGCAATTTATCATTTATTCCAATTTAATTGATTTCACTGCAGCATCGAATATGCCCCCTAAAGAGTAGTTTTATCACCAGCAGGTGAATAAAAATAAAAAATGAAATAGTATTTTCCTTGATAATTTTAAAAAATTCTTGAACTGCTTTGATGGCTCCTATGAGCAATTGTCACTATGCATGACGCGACATAATCCTCGCTGGCTAATAAACTGCCTGAGAATCGTTATAAAGCTGACAGTTGACATATCACCGGCCAGTTTGATATAAACTACCTTGTACCTGTAGCAGATGAAAACAGTAATATAGGCTTTCTGCGATTTAGTGCCTCTTCGTTTAGATGAGTGAATGTTTGTTCCCATCAAAGAATCCAATAATTTTGTCAGATTATGCTCAGGAGTAAAGATTGCCCGGCATGCAATGTATGCCATTGTTCATGTATTGTTCTGACAAATATTGGAATTATTGGATCTAATGCTGAAAGAATCGTTGGATGTTTTATAAATGGATTTAAAGCTCTTAAGGTTACACTTTTTTGATTTAATGGTATAGGTTAGGTTGGGTTAAGGTGGCCATGGCCATCCTAAAGGACGGTACATAGACAAAATTGGTTCGATGCCTTACCACAAATATTTTGCTCTCCATTCAATACCATCGAGAACAAATTTCTAACGAATCAGTTTATATCCCTAACACTCATTCTACTGAGATCCAACAGATCACACAGACGGCGAGCTCCCAAAAACTTTAGCCTGTATCAAGCTTGGTTGGGGTAAGTGCAGAGCAAATGTAGTATAGTCTCCCCATCTTCCTCATCCCTACAACTGCTACAGATATCATGAGAGAGAACACCAAGTCTACTCGGATACTTACTAATAAGGCATTGTCCAGTAATGACACCTCCATTTATTCTAATATTGCGCCGTTACATGGATATTAGTTAGACCTGATTAAATCTAATGTAGGCCAAATTTGCCGAATAATTAAACATGAGGCACAATTTTACCATCAATTGTTTGTGATTTTATAAGCTTTTTCTTTAAGAAGCAGTTCACACACGGCAAACGGTACTTTTGTATCAGCGTGGCATATAGTAAGATGTAACAGGAGGTATCCTGTCGAGCAAGTTCAACAGCTTTTATATTCCCAGTTATATAGAAATGCTCTGGCACCCATGTAAGCTGAATGTTGAACTGTTCTGCCATTTCGTTAAAAAATGAGAGGCAATTCTGGGCTACGTTCGTCGTAATAAAGCCTGATTGTAGAACTTTAATGGCAGCCTGACTTTTCGTAAAAATGCCATTATCACTTAAAGAGATTACATTATACTTCATCCAGCTTATGGCTTGTTTGATTGCCATTAGCTCCGCCTGAAAGAAACTACAGTGATCAGAGAGCCGAAAAGAGTTTTTTAAATTTAGTTCCTTGTAGAACATTCCACAATCAACCCTGAGATTCAGAACTGCTTCACTAGCCCAGTCCTCTCTGGAAGGATGATTCCGTCAGCAATTTAACTAAGAGGTATAATGTCGGGATGGTATAAATAAACCCAATATAGCTTTGGGGTTTTCCTTATTCATTAGAATAGATGAGTATCCCTTGTTACTACCGGTCCACAGAGAAATTGATTTAAGCCTAATGTTGTACAATCAGTCATTTGTTTAGCTAAGATATCAAGAGGGTTAAGATAAAGGAGAGCCTACATTGCCTTAATTGAAGTGGCCCTGCGTGCACCACTAACACACAGGCAGGCAGTTCTTTGAACCTTCATAAACAGCTTTTGATTTGCCACTGTATTTAGAGCTGGTCACCAAACTGTAACTCCGTACAGTAGAACAGATCTAGCTACAGAGGTGTACAGCTAATGTACGATATGGGGATTAAGTCACCATCCTTCCCAATGGCATTCTTATTTAATGATAAATTAATTTTGAGTTCGAATAGTTCAGGTTTAAAAGGCTTTTGTCTAATCTACCTCACTATATATTGGTTAGCTTTAATTAAATCTTGTCTATGGTTATAGAGTCTAAAATATTCCAACTGATTGTGTGCTTAACTGTAATTGTATCTTGTAATTGTACAAATTTTGGCCATTGATGTACACATTCTGTGTTTTGAAAGTTGTGCGGGTAAAATTCCTTTTAATACGTCAGCTGGATTCTGTGATGATCTAATACTTATTTTGGTTGTAGGCACATACAATCTTTATAATCTGCTAAATAATTCTAATAATTCTTTCAAAAAATCTATCATCGATTTGATACAATGAACAGGTGGTAATATGGCAACAGCGTGACTACGCATAGTTGATGGTTTGTTGCGTGATTTTAATGTGCTTTGAATGACGATTGGTGGCATTAATCTATAGCATCGGCGGATTTATTAAGGAAAGCTTGCAATGATATCCACGTTAGAAAGTCAATATCAGTGGTTTCATTTGATGAGTTCTTTCTCTTATTGGGTAACTTATTGAGTATTAAGTGACTCAACATCGTGCGACTCTGCAGTTTTTATTCAACGATAGCAACCTCGAATAATATCATCCGATTTATCATAATTTGGAATGTTCAGGGTCTGCATTCAAAATGTTTACGTGCTCAAACTTTAAGTACCGCTTCCAAAATCTAGTTTTGCGATAAAGAGTTGAGTTTATATTCACGCCACGATTCAAAGAAACGAATACGTTGCACTTGTGTGTAAGAAAAGCAAACTTTTTGATCTAATTTAAATTTAAGCAAAATTTAAAATTTATTGGATCGGAAAGATGGGAGAACGATGTCAAATAAATGTATCCGGCTGTAATTTTATTAGTTTTAAATTATCGTGATTGATCCACTTTTCAGAGCCAAAAATAAAACGATTCTGAAAACCTTTAGTTTTTAACGTTAGAACTGCTGTTTGCACGTGCAAAATCAGTACCAAATTTCTAACTTTCAACTTGCAAAGGGCACCCAATCTCACGGTTTTTTGGTCATTCACAAAGTTATACAATATTAGATAACTTTTTGACTCGTACCCAATTAATGTGCAAGTTTGTGTTGCGTTTGACATAAATCTTAATTTAGTAATGCTAATTAAGTCTAATCCTGCATTTTTAACCTTTTCCCCCGGTTCGACATGATTTTTGCCTTTTACGCCAAAGTCGAACATTTTTACATTAAAACCAATCGGGACACAGTTGTTCACTAATTACTACCTTACTATAAGTTTCTACAACTATTTTATGCACTTATTTGGCACGGTTGCCAGTGGCAAGAAGTTGTATATTCTCTCCACAAAATTATCATAAATTGTAAGGGTTCCGAGGTATTAAAACTCGGCTCTCTACTAAATGTCATTTTGTAGTTGTTGATCACCACTTCTGAAATCGTTGTATTGGTCTGAAAAGCCTGTGATCATATTGTTTTTTGAGAATTATTTTTTTAGGACTAACGGAAGCTACGAATCGCTCAAGTGGATCCAGTATTTTTTTTACACCAGTGCAATAATTGGTTGTACTGACGGTATAAAATTAAGCAACACGAGAACCGAGCATCTCACTGTCATACACTAGAGCTAATTACAAAAATTGCATGTTTGCATAGTTACCATCAAGCATTTATTCGATTTTCCAAATTTTTATTTCTGTCAAAAACTGAACGGTATTCATGGACTAAACGTCATGCATTATATAGGTGATTTTTGGTAAAAATGGCATGGTTTTCATGGGCTAATTTTTATCGAAAATTGAACGGTATTCATGGGTTAAACTTCTAGTATGTTCTTGATTTAGGAAATTTTATTTTTTTTGGCGTTTATTACATGGTTTAAACGTGCGTTTTCTGGATTTTGAAAATTTTAGATTTCTTGTGAAAACCGTGCAATGGTTCTCAAAAATCGACAATTGATAAAAATTTTAAAATTCATTATCATGGTTAATCAATGAAAACCATGCCATTAGCAAATAAAAACAATATATAATAATTGATTTCGAGTAATCGTTCCATAGTTTCAATGGGTCCACCATCATGAATTATCTAGATTTTTAATTTTCTTAGTCAATGACTTTTCCGATCACATGAAAGAATCAACTGCATATTTTGTAGGTTTTATTGAATTATAGCAGTGTTTTGTCGATTTTAACAAAACCAAATTATTTCTTCTAAATCAAGCTGTCAACCTGAAACTCGATAAAACTGAACAGTTCGTTTATGGAAGCAGATGAGTTTTTTTGATATAAAAGAAATCAAACAGAAGATTGCTTACCCTGTTTTATGTTGTGCTGGCCGAATACACAAAAAAAAATTAATTTAAATTTGTACCGTACCGTTTTTACCAGTTGCACTCGTAAATACTGTAATCTAACATTAAATACTTCGCCAGTTGATTTTATAGCTCACCATAATCACATTTCATCTCATTATGGCAGTGAGAGTCACATCGAGTGGATATAAAATTGATGGGGCAACAATCAACCCCATGAGAAAAATGTAATTCCAGTCTCTGCATAGCCAGTGTGGATTTCTTGTAGAATGCGTCCTTTATTTATATTTTTACATACTGGATCTAATAACTTTACACTATTGCATTTGACTAATATTGGATATTGAGTAAATCAGAGGAATGCGTCTGATCTATTTTCTCGCTAAAAACTAAACCAAAGTATTATCCACTGTAAAACTATATCGACTTAACGAAATGAAAGAAGGAAATTAACTCTTTTTGCTACATAATTTATGATAAAATTGCAACTAATTTCAGCCAGTGCTGCATCGCAAATTCGTCACATTCCATATTACCATCGTTAGTAATATTTTATATTACCATTTAACTTGTATACGATCCGTTTTATTATCTGTATGATGTTTCTATTACATGCAGCATAAACATATATCAACATATATATATATATATATATATATATATATATATATATATATATATATATATATATATATATATATATATATATATATATATATATATATATATATATATATATATATATATATATATATATATATATATATATATATATATATATATATATATATATATATATATATATATATATATATATATATATATATATATACAACAAAATCAACAAACAATAAACACTTTGTAGAAAATAAAAATCTTTTTTCAAACGGAAAAACACTACAGCAACAAAAATCTAATATGAAATAAGAAAGAAAATACCCTGGCGCCTTATAAATTTTCCTCGTTTTTTCTTCTTCTATATTATTATTGTTATCGTTATTATTATTAATATTACTATTATCATTATCATTTATTTTTCAACAAGCATCTTTTATTCGTTGTTAATGAGGGTGAATATTAGTATTATATCAGAAAGACGAAATACTGAAAATTGTTGGTACAAGAAAATTTTATTTCAATGTTTAGATGATGTGTAAGTAATCCATCACTCGAGTGAAAATATTGTATTTTGTTGACTATATTGTCTCCATGTATCATCATCATCAACATATAATATCCTTTCGCCACTATACGTAAATGGATGCCAATTTACTAATAAATAAAAGGGTGCCAATGAAACTGATGGTAAAATGATGCGAAATCATGATGTTGTCGAAATTACTGCCAATATTATTTTCAAACTGTTCTGTTTCGATTAAGTTGACGATTAAATTACAAATCCGATTTGAATGGCAAACTTTTCATTTTTAAAATTATTAAAAGTTATAATTTGCAAAGTTATGACAATCTGACCGATCAATCGTATTATAATTAAAAAATAATATTATCCAAAAACTAGCAAAAAAGAAAGCATTTGCAAATTTGCAAATTTACGGTTTCGATTGTACATTCAATACAACAAGTAATATTTGCCCGATTTTGATGAATGATACTTTAATCAAAAAATCTGGTCATCAGTTTAAATGCTGCTATAAAAATACTAACATTTCCAAAAAGAAATTTTCAAAAAAACTGCAAAGGGGTTAGTCTTTGCAAATCTGCAAATTTACGTCATCGGTTGTATATTCAATACAACAGTAATAGTTGCCCGATTTTGATGAATTATACATTAATAAAAAGATCTGGTCATCAGTTTGAATGCTGCTATAAAATATACTTGCATTTTCCAAAAAAATTAGCAAAGTGGTTAGCCTTTGCAAATTTGCAAATTTACGGTTTCGATTGTATATTCAATACAACAAGTAATAGTTGCCCGATTTTGATGAACGATACCTTAATTAAAAAGTCTGGTCATCAGTTTAAATGCTGCTATTGAATAAACTTACATTTTTTAAAAAAAAATTTCCAAAAAAAGTTTGCAAAGGGGTTAGCCTTTGCAAATTTGCAAATTTACGGTTTCGATTTTATATTCAATACAACAAGTAATAGTTGCCCGATTTTTATGAATGATACCTTAATCGAAAGGTCTGGTCATCTGTTTTAATTCTGCTGTAAAATATACTTCCTTTTTAAAAAAACAATTATTCCAAAAAATTTGCAAAGGGGTTAGCCTTTGCAAATTTGCAAATTTACGGTTTCGATTGTATATTCAATACAACAAGTAATAGTTGCCCGATTTTGATGAATGAAACCTTAATCAAAAAGACTGGTCATCAGTTTAAATGCTGCTATAAAATATACTTACATTTTCCAAACAAAAAATTTCCAAAAAATAAGCAAAGGGGTTAGCCTTTGCAAATTTGCAAATTTACGGTTTCGATTGTATATTCAATACAACAAGTAATAGTTGCCCGATTTTGATGAATGATACCTTAATCAAAAGATCTGGTCATCAGTTTAAATGCTGCCTAAAATATTCTTACATTTCAAAAAAAAATTATCCAAAAAAAATAGCAAAGGGGTTAGCCTTTGCAAATTTGCAAATTTACGGTTTCGATTGTATATTCAATACAACAAGTAATATTTGCCCGATTTTGATGAATGATACCTTAATCAAAAGGTCTGGTCATCAGTTTAAATACTGCTATAAATTAAACTTACATTCCCAAAACAAAATTATCCCAAAAAATTAGCAAAGGGGTTAAGCCTTTTCAAATTTGCAAATTTACGGTTTCGGTTCAATACAACAAGTAATAGTTGCCCGATTTTGATGAATGATACCTTAATCAAAAGGTCTGGTCATCAGTTTATATGCTGCTATAAAATATACTTACATTTTTCAAAAAAAATTATCCACAAAAATTAGCAAAGGGGTTAGCCTTCGCAAATTTGCAAATTTACGGTTTCGATTGTATATTCAATACATCAAGTAATAGTTGCCCGATTTTGATGAATGATACCTCAATCAAAAGGTCTGGTCATCAGTTTATATGCTGTTATAAAATATACTTACATTTTTCAAAAAAAAATTATCCACAAAAATTAGCAAAGGGGTTAGCCTTTGCAAATTTGCAAATTTACGGTTTCGATTGTATATTCAATACAACAAGTAATAGTTGCCCGATTTTGTTGAATGATACCTTAATCAAAAATTCTTGACATCAGTATATAGCAACAGCTATATAGGCTAAAGTGGTTTGCTTACTGAGATCTTTCAGATTACATATTTTTACAAGTGATGATCGTTGTAAGTTGTCAATTTAACACATGATTTGACACACAATCGATCACGGCTCAAAAGGAGCTCAAGACAGTTCTTTGTTCAAGCTAAAAGCTTAACCATCACTTTACAATTGGTGACATTAACACCACTTTCTATTTAAACATATAGACTCGGCCCTGGATTTTTATCTTTTTTACTGCTTTAAACATGTATAATATACTGGGGTCATATTGGGGCAAAAACAAAATTTCATTCCGGTAATTTCACCTAAAATATATATACATCAGATAAATTTGAAGTAATTTTATTTTAAAAACCAAATCAAATTTGCCTGCTAGCCATTTAAAAAAAGCAGAACACACCACCAATAAAGAAAAAACCCATCATTTATGTCCGCAACCATTAAAATTAAATCAAAAATAATTTGATTGAAAGCTATATGAGATCATCGTATAAGACAAAAAAAATTACGCGAATAGTATAAGTACTATATGCCGGTTAACTAAAAAATTTATTTTTTTTTATATCTTTTAACACCAATTTTTCTATATATACATATGTATATACATATATACACATACGAGTATGTACTTCGTTTTATAAATGTCTATCCAATTAAGTTGGAGATATACGCGCGTTATATTATTGATAGACTCAATTATTTAGTTCACCCCACGATAGTTTTCGAGTGTTAGAAATTATTTATGCAGTATAATATGATAGAAAATTAAACACTTTTGACATCAGGGTACGACAACATTTCTTATAGTATACACATTGAATACAAATAATTTTGTATCGATTAGACGACCTCTGCACACGCAAATCAATAAATAATAAATTAAACATTAAAATAATAATCGTACGAATACAAAACAAAAAATGAAAACTTACATACGTCGGATAAAAGATAAACTCTTATAGTGTTCTGAATAACAATTTGAATAGAACAAAGTGTTTTTCAATTCAAGCATAGCAACAACGAACAAGAAGAAAACGATGCCTGCAGTCACAAATTAATCAAAATCGATTGAAATTTTTTTTTTGTTTTTTTTTTTTTTTTTAACAAAATTTTGTAGATTATAGTAATATTCAAAACTATAAAATTGATGTCTTGAGGGGTTCAATTCAATTTCAACCAATTCAAAGTAGTTTTATTGTATTTAGGTATAAAATGGTTTATCGAACATTTAACCGACTTACATACATAAAACATATAGAGAATTGTTTAAGAGGAAATCAAATTTAATTAATTTTTACAGTTATAAATTTTGAGCTTAATAGAAATAAATAATAGGTGTATAAGATGAGGTAGTTGATATAATTTTTTTTCGAATGTTTCTGCAATTTTTGCGCTACATGCCATAAGCAAAATGTTTACAATTTTTTATTTTAAAATATCGCCTACAGTATTTGATATGAAGACAATAATTAATATGATGTTACAACTATTTCCTATGGATGCGGGTCAATTCTAGGTCAATCCTGTGATCCAGTAATTTAGTCACCTCCTATAAGACAAACACACAATACTTGGTCGAATTCTTCACTTTCTTAAATTCGAGCTTTGCTATTTTTTGTAGAAATGAAAATTTATGATATGACAATATTCATACTGATGACCAGACCTTTTGATTAAAATCGGGCAACTTTTACTTGTTGTATTGAATATACAATCGAAACCGTAAATTTGCAAATTTACAAAGGCTAACCCCTTTGCTGATTTGCCATTTTTTGTAATCAGTATATTTATACTGATGGTCAGAGCTTTTGATTAAGGCATCATTCATCAAAATCGGGCCACCATTACTTGTTGCATTGAAAATAAAATTGAAACCGTAAATTTGCAAATTTGCAAAGGCTAACCCCTTTGCTGATTTGCAATTTTTTGCTTGCAAATTATTTGTCGAAATGTATACACATTTTAATACAGTATTTATACGGATGGTTAGAGCTTTTGATTAAGGCATCATTCATCACAATCGGGCAACTATTACGTCTTCTATTGAATAAACAATAAAATTTGCAAACTTGCAAAGGCTAACCCCTTTGCTGATTTGCAATTTTTTGCCTGCAAATTATTTGTCGAAATGTATATATATTTTAATGCAGTATTTATACTGATGGTCAGAGCTTTTGATTGAGGCATCATTCATCACAATCGGGCCACGATTACGTCTTCTATTGAATAAACAATAAAATTTGCAAATTAGCAAAGGCTAACCCCTTTGCTGATTTGCAATTTTTTGCCTGCAAATTATTTGTCGAAATGTATATATTTTTTAATGCAGTATTTATACTGATGGTCAGAGCTTTTGATTAAGGCATCATTCATCACAATCGGGCCACGATTACGTCTTCTATTGAATAAACAATAAAATTAGCAAATTAGCAAAGGCTAACCACTTTGCTGATTTGCAATTTTTTGCCTGCAAATTATTTGTCGAAATGTATATTTATTTTAATGCAGTATTTATACTGATGGTCAGAGCTTTTGATTAAGGCATCATTCATCACAATCGAACCATGATTACGTCTTCTATTGAATAAACAATAAAATTAGCAAATTAGCAAAGGCTAACCCCTTTGCTGATTTGCAATTTTTTGCCTTCAAATTATTTGTCGAAATATATATATATTTTAATGCAGTATTTATACTGATAGTCAGAGCTTTTGATTAAGGCATCATTCATCACAATCGAACCATGATTACGTCTTCTATTGAATAAACAATAAAATTAGCAAATTAGCAAAGGCTAACCACTTTGCTGATTTGCAATTTTTTGCCTTCAAATTATTTGTCGAGATATATATATATTTTAATGCAGTTTTTATAATGATGGTCAGAGCTTTTGATTAAGGCATCATTCATCACAATCGGGGCCACGATTACGTCTTCTATTGGATAAACAATAAAATTTGCAAATTTGCAAAGGCTAACCCCTTTGTTGATTTGCAATTTTTAGCCTGCAAATTATTTGTCGAAATGTATATAAAATTTAATGCAGTATTTATACTGATGGTCAGAGCTTTTGATTAAGGCATCATTCATCACAATCGAACCATGATTACGTCTTCTATTGAATAAACAATAAAATTAGCAAATTAGCAAAGGCTAACCACTTTGCTGATTTGCAATTTTTTGCCTTCAAATTATTTGTCGAGATATATATATATTTTAATGCAGTTTTTATAATGATGGTCAGAGCTTTTGATTAAGGCATCATTCATCACAATCGGGGCCACGATTACGTCTTCTATTGGATAAACAATAAAATTTGCAAATTTGCAAAGGCTAACCCCTTTGCTGATTTGCAATTTTTTGCCTGCAAATTATTTGTCGAAATATATATATATTTTAATGCAGTATTTATACTGATAGTCAGAGCTTTTGATTAAGGCATCATTCATCACAATCGAACCATGATTACGTCTTCTATTGAATAAACAATAAAATTAGCAAATTAGCAAAGGCTAACCACTTTGCTGATTTGCAATTTTTTGCCTTCAAATTATTTGTCGAGATATATATATATTTTAATGCAGTTTTTATAATGATGGTCAGAGCTTTTGATTAAGGCATCATTCATCACAATCGGGGCCACGATTACGTCTTCTATTGGATAAACAATAAAATTTGCAAATTTGCAAAGGCTAACCCCTTTGCTGATTTGCAATTTTTTGCCTTCAAATTATTTGTCGAAATATATATATATTTTAATGCAGTATTTATACTGATGGTCAGAGCTTTTGATTAAGGCATCATTCATCACAATCGAACCATGATTACGTCTTCTATTGAATAAACAATAAAATTAGCAAATTAGCAAAGGCTAACCACTTTGCTGATTTGCAATTTTTTGCCTTCAAATTATTTGTCGAGATATATATATATTTTAATGCAGTTTTTATAATGATGGTCAGAGCTTTTGATTAAGGCATCATTCATCACAATCGGGGCCACGATTACGTCTTCTATTGGATAAACAATAAAATTTGCAAATTTGCAAAGGCTAACCCCTTTGCTGATTTGCAATTTTTTGCCTGCAAATTATTTGTCGAAATGTATATATATTTTAATGCAGTATTTATATTGATGGTCAGTGCTTTTGATTAAGGCATCATTCATCACAATCGAACCATGATTACGTCTTCTATTGAATAAACAATAAAATTTGCAAATTTGCAAAGGCTAACCCCTTTGCTGATTTGCAATTTTTTGCCTTCAAATTATTTGTCGAAATGTATATAAAATTTAATGCAGTATTTATACTGATGGTCAGAGATTTTGATTAAGGCATTATTCATCACAATCGAACCATGATTACGTCTTCTATTGAATAAACAATAAAATTAGCAAATTTGCTTAGGCTAACCCCTTTGCTGATTTGCAATTTTTAGCCTGCAAATTATTTGTCGTAATGTATATAAAATTTAATGCAGTATTTATACTGATGGTCAGAGCTTTTGATTGAGGCATCATTCATCACAATCGGGCCACGATTACGTCTTCTATTGAATAAACAATAAAATTTGCAAATTTGCAAAGGCTAACCCCTTTGCTGATTTGTAATTTTTTGCCTGCAAATTATTTGTCAAAATGTATATTTATTTTAATGCTGTATTTATACTGATAGTCAGAGCTTTTGATTAAGGCATCATTCATCACAATCGGGCCACGATTACGTCTTCTATTGAATAAACAATAAAATTTGCAAATTTGCAAAGGCTAACCCCTTTGCTGATTTGCAATTTTTAGCCTGCAAATTATTTGTCGTAATGTATATATATATCAATGCAGTATTTATACGGATGGATAGAGCTTTTGATTAAGGCATCATTCATCACAATCGGGCCACGATTACGTCTTCTATTGAATAAACAAAAAATTTGCAAATTTGCAGAGGCTAACCCCTTTGTTGATTTGCAATTTTTAGCCTGCAAATTATTTGTCGAAATGTATATAAAATTTAATGCAGTATTTATACTGATGGTCAGAGCTTTTGATTAAGGCATCATTCATCACAATCGAACCATGATTACGTCTTCTATTGAATAAACAATAAAATTAGCAAATTAGCAAAGGCTAACCACTTTGCTGATTTGCAATTTTTTGCCTGCAAATTATTTGTCGAAATGTATATATATTTTAATGCAGTATTTATACTGATGGTCAGAGCTTTTGATTAAGGCATCATTCATCACAATCGAACCATGATTACGTCTTCTATTGAATAAACAATAAAATTAGCAAATTAGCAAAGGCTAACCCCTTTGCTGATTTGCAATTTTTTGCCTTCAAATTATTTGTCGAAATATATATATATTTTAATGCAGTATTTATACTGATAGTCAGAGCTTTTGATTAAGGCATCATTCATCACAATCGGGCCACGATTACGTCTTCTATTGAATAAACAATAAAATTTGCAAATTTGCAAAGGCTAACCCCTTTGTTGATTTGCAATTTTTTGCCTGCAAATTATTTGTCGAAATGTATATAAAATTTAATGCAGTATTTATACTGATGGTCAGAGATTTTGATTAAGGCATTATTCATCACAATCGAACCATGATTACGTCTTCTATTGAATAAACAATAAAATTAGCAAATTTGCTTAGGCTAACCCCTTTGCTGATTTGCAATTTTTAGCCTGCAAATTATTTGTCGTAATGTATATATATTTTAATGCAGTATTTATACTGATGGTCAGAGCTTTTGAGGCATCATTCATCACAATCGGGCCACGATTACGTCTTCTATTGAATAAACAATAAAATTTGCAAATTTGCAAAGGCTAACCCCTTTGCTGATTTGTAATTTTTTGCCTGCAAATTATTTGTCAAAATGTATATTTATTTTAATGCTGTATTTATACTGATAGTCAGAGCTTTTGATTAAGGCATCATTCATCACAATCGGGCCACGATTACGTCTTCTATTGAATAAACAATAAAATTTGCAAATTTGCAAAGGCTAACCCCTTTGCTGATTTGCAATTTTTAGCCTGCAAATTATTTGTCGTAATGTATATATATATCAATGCAGTATTTATACGGATGGATAGAGCTTTTGATTAAGGCATCATTCATCACAATCGGGCCACGATTACGTCTTCTATTGAATAAACAAAAAATTTGAAAATTTGCAGAGGCTAACCCCTTTGTTGATTTGCAATTTTTAGCCTGCAAATTATTTGTCGAAATGTATATAAAATTTAATGCAGTATTTATACTGATGGTCAGAGCTTTTGATTAAGGCATCATTCATCACAATCGAACCATGATTACGTCTTCTATTGAATAAACAATAAAATTAGCAAATTAGCAAAGGCTAACCACTTTGCTGATTTGCAATTTTTTGCCTGCAAATTATTTGTCGAAATGTATATATATTTTAATGCAGTATTTATACTGATGGTCAGAGCTTTTGATTAAGGCATCATTCATCACAATCGAACCATGATTACGTCTTCTATTGAATAAACAATAAAATTAGCAAATTAGCAAAGGCTAACCCCTTTGCTGATTTGCAATTTTTTGCCTTCAAATTATTTGTCGAAATATATATATATTTTAATGCAGTATTTATACTGATAGTCAGAGCTTTTGATTAAGGCATCATTCATCACAATCGGGCCACGATTACGTCTTCTATTGAATAAACAATAAAATTTGCAAATTTGCAAAGGCTAACCCCTTTGTTGATTTGCAATTTTTAGCCTGCAAATTATTTGTCGAAATGTATATAAAATTTAATGCAGTATTTATACTGATGGTCAGAGCTTTCGATTAAGGCATCATTCATCACAATCGAACCATGATTACGTCTTCTATTGAATAAACAATAAAATTAGCAAATTAGCAAAGGCTAACCACTTTGCTGATTTGCAATTTTTTGCCTTCAAATTATTTGTCGAGATATATATATATTTTAATGCAGTTTTTATAATGATGGTCAGAGCTTTTGATTAAGGCATCATTCATCACAATCGGGGCCACGATTACGTCTTCTATTGGATAAACAATAAAATTTGCAAATTTGCAAAGGCTAACCCCTTTGCTGATTTGCAATTTTTTGCCTGCAAATTATTTGTCGAAATGTATATATATTTTAATGCAGTATTTATACTGATGGTCAGAGCTTTTTATTGAGGCATCATTCATCACAATCGGGCCACGATTACGTCTTCTATTGAATAAACAATAAAATTTGCAAATTAGCAAAGGCTAACCCCTTTGCTGATTTGCAATTTTTAGCCTGCAAATTATTTGTCGTAATGTATATATATTTTAATGCAGTATTTATAATGATGGTTAGAGCTTTTAATTAAGGCATCATTCATCTCAATCGGGCAACGATTACGTCTTCTATTGAATAAACAATAAAATTCGTAAATTTACAAGGGCTAACCCCTTTGCTGATTTGCAATTTTTTGCCTGCAAATTATTTGTCGAATTGTATTTATATTTTAATGCAGTATTTATACTGATGGTCAGAGCTTTTGATTAAGGCATCATTAATCGCAATTGGGACACGATTACGTCTTCTATTGAATAAACAATAAAATTTGCAAAATTTGCAAAGGATAACCCCTTTGCTGATTTTCAATTTTTTGTCTGCAAACTATTTGTCGAAATGTATATATATTTTAATGCAGTATTTATACTGATGGTCAGAGCTTTTTATTAAGGCATCATTCATCACAATTGAACCATGATTACGTCTTCTATTGAATAATCAATAAAATTAGCAAATTTGCAAAGGCTAAAATGTGTTTTTATTTTATAGCAGCATCCTTTCGTAAAATAACGAATCATTAGGAATGTTCAATCCAAAGTTTAAATGTTTTGTCTAAGATTAAAACATTCTTTGTTGTTGGTGTATTTTTTTAAGTTTCGTTGATTAATTAAGCAATTAATTTTGTAATATTTATCTTAAAAGTTGTCTTGAGGTCGTTTCACAAATTAGATTAGCCATACCATTGACTACGTAAGCACTGTAGCCCTTGCCAACAGTATTTAACGAATTTCATAATCAATATATAGTATAATTTACAAGTTGGAAGATTTATAAGTTTTTCCACACTTCTGATATGATTATTAAGCCTCATAAATCATAACGTGCATATATGTATATACATATAAAGCTTCTACATTCGCTTTATATGGTCGAATTTAATTTCTTTGTTTTATTTAGCATGATGATGATGGATACAAAGAATAATAAATTCAATCACACAAGAAAATAAATAAAAATAGACACCAAAATAAAATGATATCATCTTCATTAACAATCAAAACATCAATCATCTTAAAAATCTACAGAAGAAACTATTGGTGTACACAATAACACCAAACAAAAAGATTGTTAAACAAACATAACTCGAATGTATATACTTACATCTATAAAAGTTGTTTTGTATATAAAGAAAGCTTATATTAACCTTTTTGGAAATTTTGTATATTGTACAGTCTATCATTTCGAAATGCCATTTAATGTTTAATACGGGAGGGAGTGGTAAAATTATAATAGTACAATGTTGTCGCCTTTTGTAATATGAAACTACCTACTTCAGCTGTTTGCAAAAAATATAAAATCTGCGCGAGATAATAGATTCATTTCAATTTGCCTAGCAGCAATACATAACGCTGATTTCCTTATATGTTATATATGTAAGATCTATACATCACATCGTCATTAAATTATTTTCATTTCTCTCCCAATTTTTGACATTATGAAAAATAGTTTTTGGAACAATGAATCACAACCCATTATAATATATAGAAAACCACCTTCATCGCTCTATCACAAACACCATACATAATATGTACATTGAAATGGATTCTGTACTTATACAGAGAAACAAGGATATGCCTTAAAACCATGATGGCAGTTCAAAGTTAAATAAAAAAAAACTGTAAATGGAGAGAAAATGGTAAAAAAACTGAAAGCTTACTACAAACACTATCCTTGATTACGAAAATATGTCATTTTATTGTGATTTTGATTTAAAAAGCTTTTAAGTAAATGATGTAGAACTTAAAAAATAAAAAATAAAAATAAAAGTTTCAACGCTATATACAGATATTTTGGTTTTTGTTCTGTGAACTTTATGCTTTATTATTATTATATGTTGATGTTGTTGTTCGGTTACATTTCTATTACACCCGTAATGTATATACTCAATGTTAAATGTTGAAATGTGTTATTATATACATATATGTGAAGTTTTATATAAAAGCTTTCTACTTTATAAATATACATAATTCATAGATGTATAAATATAAAGTCAGCCGATTTCAATACGAGTTTTAAATTGATGTTTTGATTCTCTGCACTACATCAACATTTTGTTTATGTTCTGACGATATTGATAGTAATATAGTTTGTTATATACATTTAGCAATATTGTTCATGGAGGTTGAGAAAATAGATTTCAGATGACATCCATTAAATATTGTTATCAACAACTCGATCAACATTATAACACATAAGCATTATTTGCGGCTTTATTCATTTGCGAATGCTGCAGTATAAGGACCACCTTAATTGACAATGCAAATATCCCAAGCAAAACCACTACATGCTGCAAGTAAAAATTTATTTAAATTAGAGCTTTTCGAAAATTTTTGAGAATGCAACTACATCACTATAGATTTAACAAGTACCTCCTTTGAAAATTGAGAAGTTGAATGATTGAGAAACTAATCTATGCCAGAATAAACGGTGACCATAGAGGCAACAAAAAAAGAATAGATGGCCCAACGAACATAACGATAGATGGCTTACTAAGTGGCAGAATCCTGGAGAAACGCCTGTCAAAAAATCCAGTAAGGGTTATAAAAGTGGGTTCAACAAAGTTTTGTCTGTTTATTACTCCAAATTTCTTAAATTTTATTCAGTAAGTTGGTTCGTAAAAGCAAGTATTCCCAGGTTTCAATTCATGCGCATGATAAAGTTAAAATGGCTTTTACGGCAATAATTGTCTTATACCAATTTCGGTAAATGCCCTTTGGATTACGTAACAAGGAGGAGTTAAACGTTAAACTACCTAGGTCACATATTATCGGGTAAAAGAGTATGAACTGATCCCAAGAAGGTTGTGTTCGCACAACTAAAAAAAAACTCTGCAGCTGTACAATTTTGGCAGATCGAGCAGGTGATTTTTACATATTGGACACCGACGCAAAAAATACAGTGTTCGAAGCAGTCATACAATTATTACTATAATGATAAGTAAGTTCAAGTTTACGAGCAAGTGCTAACTTGCGTAAAAAAGACATTCCCGTTTTGCAACTTGTCACCCTTTTTGGTTCACCCTCTGCTACAATTTCTCAATTATTAACAACACCAACAATTAAAATGGAGCTGCTACTAATTCATTGCTATAGAATATTATAGCAATGGGAAATATGTAATACCCCTAAATGTTGATCTGTGTAAATAAAAAAATTTATGTTGTTGTTGTCAACGAACAACTGACAACAACAACATTTGAATTAAAAATAAATTTATGATGAAAATCATAATTGGTTATCAATAAAATTAAAATGTTATCTTAAGGTTTTTTTTATTCGTTCCAATGGACTCAATGTGTAAATGTGTAGTCAATTTTCCTACCAAAATATGCTGGTATTATCGCACCTACGTCGCATCATTAGTAAGAGATGTGCTACTATATTGGTTGAATTGACTTCAAGCAGCATTTTGACAATTTAATTTTCAATACTTTGCCGCCTGATACTATAACGGTTTGTAATATTGGCTCCTTTTTAATCACCCTCATTAAAATGGTTATTTTAATCATTAACGACACCAACGATTCAAATGGAAATGTTCCTAATTCATTGCTATAGAATATTATAGCAATTATAAATACTAATGGCTTACCCCTAAATATTGGTCTATGATTATGAAATAATAATATTTTGTTGTTGTCAATGGACAATTGACAACAACAACATTTGAGTACAAATAATTTTATGATGCAAATTATAATTGGGTATTAATAAAATTAAAAAATATTATCTTAAGATTTTTTTATCTTCGTTCCAATGGACTCAATGTGTAAATGTGTATATAGTCGATTTGCTTGCCTAAAAATGCTGCTATTTTTAGGATGACTTACGTCGTGTCATCTGTTAATGGCTTCGGAGTAAAAGATTTGCTATATACTGTATTGTTTGAATTGACTTCAAGCAGCATTTTGACAATTTATTTTCAATACTTTGCCGCAGGATACTATAACAATACTAGTTTGTCATATTAGCTCCTTTTACTTACCCCTGCTAATATTTATCAATCTTTAACGACACCAACGATTCAAGTGGAATAGTCCCTAATTTATTGCTATAGAATATTATAGCAAAATGAAATACAATGGTTTACTCCTAAATGTTGTTTTATGATTATCAAATAATTTGTTGTTGTTGTCAACGGGCAATTGGCAACAACAACATTTGAGAACAAATAATTTTATGATAAAGTTTGTAATTGGATATTAATAAATTAAAATGTTATCTTAAGATTTTTTTATCTTCGTTCCATTATCGCCGCTGTTGTAAAATTTGTAAATAATCGATTAACTTACATCGGTTGCCGGCCAAAAGGTTGCAGCCTCTAGATGATAACTTGGTTAATGGCTTGGGTTTAAGTTTGCCTCTATTTTGGATCAATCCATTTCGTAAAATGTCATGTTTTCAAGCTATATCTTTTTTTCGGTAGTGCTCTGCAAAGCCTTGACTGCTCTCCAGACTGACTCAGTTCTCCAAAGTATAAACAACAGGGTTGTAAACTTAGTAACATAAACTAAGAAATTAGTTGACTTTCTAATTCTTCTAACACCAGTGTCGCTCTCAAAAAGTTGGTGCTGTAGTTGAAATGAGTGCTCTGCTGGAATACAAAGTATCGCAATGTTACGATAAATACTTTGGTTAGCATATTATGAGACAGTTTGATAAGTATATCTTTATTGACAAAATAAAACCAATAAACATATATGATTAAAACACGGTCTTATCCGGTTCTTGATTTGAAGTAAAAATGGACCAGTGTTCCAGTAGGAAGAAACGGGTGATTTTGAGTAATTTTTGACACTGAAATGTTGGCTTTTTTCTAATAAATGTAAATTCTCCTCTGTCTTCGATACTCAATACATTGGTTGGATTGACAATTTAATTTTCAATACTTTGTCGCAAAACGCTATAATAGTTTGTATTGTTGGCCCCCTTCGGGCAACCCTCTTCTACTATTCCAATCATTAACGATACCAACAATTCAAATAGAAATGTTCTTAATTCATTGCTATAGACTATTAACGCAATGTGAAAATATTAATGGTTTACCCCTAAATGTTGATTTATGTTATATGCTGTTGTTGTTGTCAACGGACAATTGACAACAACAACATCTAAATAAAAATAATTTTATGATGAGAATCGTAATTGGGTAAAAATAAATTTGAAATTTTATCTTATGGGCTTTTATGACTCGCTATAAAAAATGAGCTTGGGCTACCGCATGTACGTGACACTACGTAGTTAAGGAATAAAACGGTTTAGACGTAATGATGCCACTATTTTGCATCTAACATGTTTTTATTACGTAAAATGTCATAATTGTGTACCGATTTACTCTTTTAATTCTTTTGGCTTGTTTCAATGATTCCACCTTAGCTTAAATTTCCCAGTGGATTTAGAGTTCTTTTAAAAGGTAATCAGAACTCATGAACGATTTTTCATCTTCGTAGAAATCACGTTTCGCAATTATAGAATCTATATAAAGAAATTGTAGTTTATGGTAATCGTCAACTATCTGATGAAGCGTTTGGATGCGAAATACAATTTTTGCGATATACGTGAAATTTATGCACGATACGTTAAACTTCGTACGTCGAATCTAATAAATATACAATGTTTTCTGACAAATTTCAAATATAAAAACAAAAAACTAACTAAGAGTTTATATGAGTTTATCTGCCATTGCAATACATTCGCTATATTTTCTAATATTATATTCAGTCCATTGAACCAAGATATTGATAAGAAATATGCGTTTTTGTTTTAGATTTGTGTAACAAAATTATTATGCCGCATACACACACATGAACAACGAGGGAGAGGAAACCAGATATCAAAGCGATATTTTTTTATATCATTTCGAATTTTTTTTTTATAATTTTTCCATGTTGATTCCAAAGCGAATCAAAAAATAATTATAAGTGCTAAGTAGAGTTAATGTAGTTTTGATAAAAACTATATATAAATAAATATACGTTCCAATATTAAGTTTTTCTGGGTCAGGGCATATCATACACTTCTAATCTCAAAATAAGTCTAAAAGGTTATCAACAGTTTTAACAGTTTTAAAAGTTTTAAAATTCTAAACAGGGAAGTGTTCTGATGATGAATAAATCATTTATTTGTGATATTCTTGCTTTCGGGCCAAAGATCACATGACTATTTCTGTTATGGACTCGTTTTGCTTATATCCTGATAAACAGTTTTTGATAATATTTAACTTATTAGGCCTTTGAGATATATGTTGGAGCAGCACTACTGTGATGCATATCAATAAAAAAAATGTTATAAATTTACGGATCAGTAATTTATCAATGCAATATTTGGATGAATTCAATCAGGCGAGACATCTAATATACTGGATGAATCAAAAAGTTTTAATTTTTAAAATAAACTGAATATGGTTGATATTCCATAAAGATTGTAGGAAGTTAAGGTATTTATCATCATAGTCGGGCCGCTATTACGTGTTGTTTTGAATATTAAATCAAATTCGTAAATTTGGAAAGGCTTAAGGAGGGTATTTACGTGCAATTATATTTCGCAATTGAAATTGCGCCAGTATTTTCCAAAATTTATTAGTCAACGAATGCAAACCGGCAGCTATTCTACTGAACTACAAATCTTATAAATCAGTAAACTAATTCTTAAAGTAAGCAGCTTTGCTATCTATATATGGAAACTCAGCAGCTTAAGTTTACACCATACAAATATACATGACCTATACAAAAATTTTAAAGTTAAAAAACAAAAAATATAAGCACTACTATATAATGTTACGTAAATACAACCGAACATCTAAGCTAATATTAGCTTGGAAGACCACAAAAAAATATTTCATTAATCTGATCAAAATATTTACAATTGCATTTTGTAAAAAGCAAAAAAAATTATTTTGAAACCGAAAAAATCTTAAATAAATTTTATAATAATAAAAAAAATTAAA
This sequence comes from Tipula confusa, assembly GCA_963556175.1. Taxonomy (NCBI): domain Eukaryota; kingdom Metazoa; phylum Arthropoda; class Insecta; order Diptera; family Tipulidae; genus Tipula; species Tipula confusa. Next base: position 45,580,693 of record OY744476.1, read on the forward strand.
TTATAAGTAAAGAATGTAAAATAATTAAGTAAATATTTTGATTTTCAAGTCATGATAACATTCGTTAAGTATTTTTTCGAGTATACAATTATTTATTTTTTTTTACTATATCGACAACCATCTTTTATGTCCATATTAGCTTAGTTAAAATGAGTCAATTTTTTTTTATTTATTTATACCAAAAATTAAAATTGGGTGTGATAAAATCTCAAAAAAAACTTGGATGAATTAATCAATGGTCATGAAGGCGATCGATAATTTCAATTGTAAATATTATGTGTATGTTTACGGTAGTGTAAGTTTACGTTTCGTTTTTTCAAATAAATAATTTTAATTGTGATATAGCCATGTTGTTGTTAATCAGTAGACTTTATCAGAACTATAATTGATATAATTGCAGTTATCACTTGTATACGAAATTACTGGTTGTCAAATATTGAAAGTGGCCTTGCATGTAACATTTAAGTTGGAATTAGTACTTGTTCTGCTAATCAATAAAACCATTATAGCTTGACTTGTAAAATCAATTAAACTTAAAAGTGGCAGACACATGTTTTTTTTTGTAAATTACGAGTATCAATATGCTAGAGCATTTTTAAAAATCATTAAAAAAATAAATGGGCATGTGTCGGAACTAGAAGGGTTGGGAATAGTTTAAACAGTGTTTTATAGATGGCATTGAATAAATAATTACTTTGCAGATCACGAAACGAGGAATAAAGAGACTGTCATAAAGCATTTATATAGCTTTATGGCAGTCTTTTTATTATATATATATATATATATATATATATATATATATATATATATATATATATATATATATATATATATATATATATATATATATATATATATATTCTTAGCAAAAAAAATGTCATGCTTATACGTCTACCGTTAATCAGGTTAAATTTAATTCATGGACAGCGAGAAAACGGAGACCAATGGACGGTGTTCTTTTGGTACTAGAACCTACGATGAACTCAAACGCGCTTCACAAAACTCTAAAATGAATATAAATAAATTTCAAAAAATTATTTAATACTAAAATTAAACGAAATAATCGTTACACTAACAAAATAAACCAACACGCGTGTGCAACATATTTCCGTCATATATTTACCAATCAACTTTTGAATTAGAGTGACGGATAATTTCCAATTATCCCTAAAGGGAAAATTTTATTGCCTTTTCCCTTTTGAAAAATACTTTAGATAGAGACGGGAACTAAACTGGTCGTCTATTCAAATCCTTAAAAATGTTTAACAGATTTTTGGGAATAACTGGATAGTATCGTCGTTTTGATTTTGGATACTCAAACATTGCTAAGGTCAAACGAAAGTAAACAGCATTTTTGACGCTCTAAAGAACACTAAATGTCCTGCACTAGTTATTAAACCCAATTACCTATTACCAGCAGAAAATAAGATCAGCAAAACTATAGTAGTTTTTTTAAAGAAGTACTGAAAAGCTTTCCGTACTTCTTTCCGTTTATTAAACTTCTGTCGTTAGAATCACTGTCCTATTTTATCCACAGGTTCATCTGAAATATTCAAAATACATTTCTTACATCCTTCTTTTCATACTCCTGAACCACTTCGTTCACTGTTCCCTTTTTAGCCAATATATCAGCTGTTTTATTGCCTTTGATCTGTCTATGTGACGGCACCCACTGTATTGTCACATCATATTGACAGATTCTAAAATATTCAAAAATCATATCCACATACACACTGCCATGCCTTTCCCCTCCACATTTATGCTGTAATCTTGAAATTGGAAAATATTACTAGCTTCCTATTTCCATCATTTACAGCCAGTTTGATACCTTCCAGTATTCCAATCAGTTAGGCGGTCATTATACACATCGACCTTAAAACCCTTTTCCACATTCATAACAAGCATAAAATACCATCACCCACTCCATTGTCACTCACACTAGCATCTATGTATCTAAGCCATACTATGTCGCAAATACTGCCGTCTAATTTTCCCAAATAAACTTTTGGCAATTCCCTTGTTGAATTCCTCCATATTCGTGCACACATTAAGGTTGCTAGGAACGGGTTGCGAATCAGCATTGTCTATACTCAAAAACCTATGCATATACACCGCCCTACATAAACTCATTTAGCTATGTTATCATTCTCACTGTTTCTCTCACTGTGACCCACTCTCTCTTGTAATCGAAAGGTGAATCACCCATTTCTGATCCCAGGGTATGTATCGGCGTTGAGTTAATTTCACCATATTTACATTATTTAACAAATTCCAGACAACTTTAGTTGTGGGCCTATGTGACATTTAAGACACATATTTCCGCCAACTTTTCCTTTTTGCTCTGTGAATAGCCTTTTTTAACTTTCCATTCATTTTAACATACATAATCTTATTCACACTAATCTTGTTCTTATTGAATTAAAGCAAAGCAAATCGTTTCCGTTCAAACCAGGATTGGACTTCATTATTCCACCACCCATTCACATTAATCTCTTTCATATCCACAATTTTAGTACAATCCGCATTCACTCGTTCTATTTCGCTATTCAACTGGCATTGACTTATTTCGTGTTCTCCGAGAATCTCATTTGTCTGCTGCACATACTGAAAAGGTACTTATTTAGGCACTTTTTTGCAATACCGCAAAATCTCATATGCACACTTTTAAAATTAATAATATAAAAATGATAGGCTCATACACAGGCAAGGCTAGATTTAGTCTAAAAACCGCATTAATTTCTTTCATTGTGTAAAATTACACAAATGCAGAGAAAAAATCAAGCAAAAATACCTCGTATCAAAATTAAACAATTGCAAAATGCATGATTTGTATGCCAAATGATGTTTGATAATGTGATAAAGGAACCTAGGAAAACTGTTCGTAATCGACCAATCTAAAAGTTACAGGAAAATAATATGTTGGCCATATTGCCTTAAAATAGCCATTGATGTGTATTTAATGAAAAAAAAGTTAAAAGAAAAAGGGATTTTTTCCCCTTTGCTACATTGAAGAGGGGCCAACGATTCTGAAGGCGGAAGAGAACCTAGTGCGCCAACGGTGGAAAAGGCGGAAGAGCTAGGAAGAAGAAAGCACCAAACTCCTAGTATTGGGAAGAGGCCATAAAATGTACAACATTATCCAAGGGCTCAACCACAGATAGCATTGAAAAAGACCCAAAAATCTGAAATTTGCACTCCGATGTGGAAGGCAACGGAAGACCACCACATTAGAATCCCAAGACACATAGCATAAAAAATATATATAATAAATTTCTGCAATGCAGAAGACAACAAATAAAGCTAATGATAATGGGGTAGAGAGCTCGAGTAAGATGAGATGCATGGAATTAGACACACTGGGGCTCTGCGAAACGAAATGACCAAGCATAGGAGACTTTTGCCATAATATTAAATAAGGCATGGGGCAATAATAAACCACAAAGCAAACAGTAATAGACTAATTCTAGCAAAACTATGTTGTGAACCAAATGGTCTGATTATTATCCATGTGCACATGCCAACGTCAGACCATACAAACGATGAAATTTAAGATATATATGAAAAATGGAAGAATTATTAAAACTAGCTATCGCACAAGATAATGTTATCATCATGGACTACTGGACTGCTGTGGTTGGAGAAGGCTTGGATTGAAAAGAAGTTGGAGGATTCGGTCTTGGTAACAAAAATGAGAGTGGGGATGGACTTGTAGAATTCTACCGACAGCAAGATATGATAATTGCCAACACAATGTTCAAGGTTCACCCAAGAAAGCATTAAGAAGACAAATTAAAGTTATAAGAAGAAATGATACTAGAAAATTAAATAACCCATCAGCTGCAACAGCTTCCAAAGAGGGTTGAGAGAGGCAATGATATATTCAACTGAACATGAAAGAGAATAAACAGTGAATGAAAAATGAATCGGAATTAAGCAAATGATCCAACAAACGGCTAATAATACCCTAAAACGAAAGGAGAAAGAACCAATAAAGGTATGGATCACAAAGGAAATAGTGAAAGATATTGAGAAGAGCAAACAAGCAAAACAAATATGGCTAGAGGACAGATGCAAAGAAATCGAAGAACTTATTAAAAAAAACTGGCTGGAGCAAGCATATCAGATTGTGAAAAAAATTTGGCAAAAAAAATAATGTAGGAACCCATATCCGAGATCAGAACTGGTGATAAATGAGAAGGATAGAAGGATATAGCCCATTCGACAGCCTGAGTAGGAAAAATTGTTTTCTATTATACATCTGAAAGGTATTGACCAAAAAGATAAATAGCTGATATTTAATATATACAGACTACAGGAAGCTGAAATCCAGATTAACAATACCAAAACCTCAGCCAACATAAAAAAAGTGTCAGACAGGGCTGCACATTGTCCCCACCGTTATTTAATATCTATATGGAAGATAAAGGAATAAAGATAGAAGGATATTGGAATAAAGATAGAAGGATGGTTAACTTCCATGATCAGATTTGCAGATGATATCGTTCGTTCAGCAACTAGTGAGAGAGGCCTGGATAGAGCCTTGGAAAATAACAACTGCATATTTGAAAATTATCATCTAAAAATTAATAGAAACAAAACAAAAGTCGTGGCCTTCAGTAGGCGAGAGAAATATCCATAGAGGGGTACAACCTACAAACAGTATTGGCACACAAATACCTACGAAGCATAATTACGAGTGAAGGAAGTAGCATCAGGGTTATAAAGAGCAGAATTGCACAGGTACAAGTAACATTCATGAGTGTGGCTCTATATGGATATATGGCAAGGACCATAAACTTGGCAGAAAGACTACATCTGAAGGTCTTTAAAATGTGGTGTTGGAGGCAAATGGAAAGAATCAGCTATATCAAGAGAAGGACAAACGAGTATGTCCTAAGCCTTGTGGAAAGAGGCTGCACTAGCGTTGGAACTATTAAGAAAAGAAGATGGAGGATTGTAAACCATTATCTGAGACGCGGGGAGGAGCTACACACATTAATCTTCGAGGGAATGGTTGAAGGAACAAAGGAGCGAGAAGACCTAGGACGTCATACATGAGTTAACTACAGTTGGACGCTGGAGTCTCAAAATATGAAGAACTGAAGAGAATAACACAAAACCAAGAGGAGTGGAGAAAAACAGGAACTATGCTGTAAACCAACCGCAGGGTTAAATATTTAAAAAAAATAAAATGAGAATTCAAGAACTCAGACTTTCCTTACTTCGAGAACTCCTCCTGAAAATAAATGTGTGTAAACTTGAAGCATAAAACTTGGTGTAATTATTTTAAATGACCATCAGCCAAATGCATGTAAATTGTGTACATCGCCCCATATCTAATATTATTTAAACTATGCTCTAAGATGATTCTAAGAACTTTTTTTAAAAATAATCGTGCTCTTAATTAATTGACTATTTTACGATGTATGTTAAAGTTTATATAAAATTTGATTCAATTCTTAAATGAATAAGTATCTCTCAGCAAATTGATTAACATTCACATTAACAAATCTATTCACTTAACAACAGCACAAAAGTTCAAATCACTTAACAACAGGCCCCTCTTTTTAAATAACAAATAATCTAAAAATGAATTTATTCTCTCTAATCAAAAACTATTTCATATCTTCCCCTCATTCATATCATAAACCAAATAACATAATATTTAATTTTAATCAAACAATTTTATAAAAATTATATCAAAAAAGATAAAAAACAAAAAATTAAATCAATATTTGTTTTATATACATAGAATACATAATATTATGTCTACATATAGATTCCACCGGGGATCATCTAACATTTGACATATTGTACTCAGTTTGTATGTTGATAGAAAGAACCTTTGTCAGCAAACTGGTATATACCCAATTAACTTTATGACATTTAGCACCATAATTCGTTCCTATACACAACACACATATGAAATTGGGTACACGTCTAAAAAAAACTGATAGATATAGAAAGAGAGAGAGAAAGACTAAACCCGCATATCACAATACTTCTAAATGTTTGAAAAAATTGTCGAGATACCCTTTAATCTTTATTCTACCTTCCAATGGCAGCAAAACACTATCAATGTATATCATACAAAAACCATCATCATCTATTCATTCATTCCCGTATGTACACCATACCGTCCGTATTCGATACATTAAAAAAACCAAATAAGAAAAGTGAAAAAAACTTTTATGTACCTCTCGGTGTGTTGAGTGGGAGTTTGGAAATGAAATGAAAAAAAAACTGCTTGTAGTTTATTTCTTATATATTCATTGTCTTATATACATTTTTATAAGTACATATATGTATGTATATATGTGTATGCATATAAAAAAATGTTGGATACATGTTGAGTTTGTTATATACTGTGTATAATTACTTCAGTGTTTGACAACACATTTCGAATACTGGGCCGTACAAAAAATTATTTGTGTATCAAAGAAATAAAAAAGGAACTGGAGAACATTTTAAAATGGCCTTTCTCGACTTCCAAAACAAACCAACGAAAGAAATTAAATATTAACTTAAATTTTATTTATTTTTAAAATATTCGTGACATTGCTGTGATATAACAATTTTTTGTGAAAATATATCAATATTTTAAAGCGGTATATATATTGATGACTAGAGCCTTTGATTAAGGCATGATTTATCAAAAATAATTGGGCCACTTTTACTGTCAAAAACTAAAGGTAGCGATCACACATAAGAAAATATGAATTATACAGCTATTGCCTTCCTAAATAATTTGGTTCAAGCTTAAAGTTTCTCAAAATTCAACGCAAATTACCGGAGAATTTACGGAATGGCATTCGTTTTTTGATATGTTTTCTACTACTATGCAAACATGAAACGAAACACGAACCGGCGATCAATGCCTTTTCTATACATTGTTATGCAAAAGCTAATAAAAAGTTCAAAGCACAATGGGCCGAGTATTCTGCAAGATATTGATAGTCTTTCCAGATTCCTTTAATTTTTAAGCCGTGAAATAGATGCTCTTTAATCTTTGGTTACCGAGCAATTGGCGCAGTGGTTAAAGCTGCGGTGTTTGGGACGGGAGGTACCGGGTTCGAATCCCAACGGGGGAGGGTTGCAAAAGGGATTTTTCATCACCTGATTTCGATCGGTGATGATGATGAACACAACTATGACCCCCTGTTGGAGTGCAGAATCCATGGGCCGAACCATCGTCCATGTCAGTACAGGCTGGCTGGAGCAATGCAATGTGCAGATGGATTTAAAATCGAACCTGTATTCGTGCGTCCTCAATTTGGCTGGTGACGGCGTAAGGTAGGACGTTAAAAATTAACTGCGAAAGAGTTGGGAGAGCTTCGGCCCCAGAACAGATTGCAGAGTTCAGAAACAAAAAAAAAATAAAAAATCTTTGGTTACAACATCAAAGCTAATTTATTCAAAAATTGTAGCCAAAAGTAAAGTCGTAAAGCCAAAATTCAGCACAGTATACCTCTTATGTAATTTCTAATGACCTTTTCACAGACGATCCCATGACTAATACTGTAATCGAAGATGAGGCCAAAGATCTAACAGTAAAGGCTTCAGCACAATGAGAAGTCGGCAGTTTTCGGACCCATAAATCAGTTGTTTTACATTGACCTCAAAACTGTTTGAACTTTTCCAAACGAACAGTGTTTTCCAAAGCAAATCGGTTGTTTGATGCACTGAGGTGGCTTTTTCCAGTAGTCATTAATTTTAAAATATTCTTGTAGATCCTTTGGGTAACCGATTTAGGATAAAACGACCAACTCCAATCCTACCTTCATTCTAAATGAGATTAGAAATTAAATAAAATATTCGAAGGTTCAAAGACAGATATTATGAGCTTTTGTGATGCCAGCCATTCCAGCTTATTCAGCCGTTATTTTTCACCAAACGAGAAATTCAGATGGTATCTGTAATTTAGAACAGACATCGTCTAAGACCAAGGCAGCCCTAATTAATTTTCTTCTAAATTTTTGCTTAAACTAATTGCCAAATTTTGCAAGTCACCTAAAACGATTGGGAATATGTGTGGGCAACGGCACGGCTGAAATAACTTCAACATTACCCCGAAAACATTAGCGATACGAAGTTTCTTTTGATATTCCGGTGGACTGCAACTCTAGATCCATAGTATTTTAACGCGGCTGCACGTATGCAGCTCATACCAACCAATCAAATCAACACACCTAAACCATGTGGCAAAATTTACCAATCAAATCTCTCGTTTGCGGAACAAAAAATAAATAAAATAAAAAACAAAAAAATTATAAAGAATAAAAAAAAACAAAGTAAAAACATTTTTTACTCGGTTTTCACTTTGTTTTTATGCTTTGTAATTTTTTTGTTTTTTATTTTATTTTTTGTTTTGTTCCGTAAACGAGTGATTTGATTGGTAAATCTCGTCACATGGTTTAGATGTATTTATTTAATTGGTTGGTATGCGGCTGAAATGCGCCGTGCACGAGATGCATACGTGCACCCGCCTATAGATCCATTATTGGATGATTTAGATATAATTCGTGTAAGAAAAAGTCTCGATAATAGTCTAGCATCATACTCTACAAAACATCAACAAGCACATGGTCCAAATTTCATTGTAAATTAACTATATAGTGCTTGTTCTTATCAACAAAAGGTTACGGATAGCATTCGATGTTTTGCAGTTCTAGCTGAGAATTTTGCAGGAAATTTATCCGTCTGCGGTTCATTGATTCGGTTACCGATCTTAGGAAAGGTTATCTTCACATTTAACAAATCTGCACCCTACAAATTGACTCGAAAAAATGGGCTAATTATTTTGACACCATTTAACAATCACAGATTGAACTTTCATTAGGCCTTTCGTGGTTGTACCGAAGCATCATCAACTCCCAGGAGTGCGGACAAATCTTGTTTTATCTTGTTTTATCTTTAGCTGTTTTAAACAGGAATTAAAATGTTTGAACATCGTGTAGCAACCTCTGGCGAGTAGTAATCTCTGCGGCATTTCATCGTGCGGCTAAAAATTATTTCAGCTGTCAGCTGACACCGGTCAGCACATCAACTTTCACCGAATCCATATTTTTTTTATTGTACCAGCGCCGAATGTGTTCCTTAGTCGACTTTAGAGTGCGGAATCATTAGCCTGATTAGTTGCATGTTCTAGCACTTGGTCTTATGTCCTGTGAATTGCGATATGTGCCTTTGAAACCCTGAGCTGATCTTAAATAGCCAATAATGCTTCCTTAAGTGACTCGTTTAGTCTGCCAATAGTTCATTTTCATAGAATACCAGAAATATTGGGCAAGAAGGCTGTAAAGTTAGTTCACAGGGTCACCAGCTACACAGAAGGAGAGATTTTAATTTTCATTTTTGACATTTCTAACATAGTCGCAGTAAACTGATTGGTGTAAGGAAGTAACAACAGAACAACAAAAGTGGCAGTTGTTCAATTTTGAATCTTGATTTGAATTTATCGAATGTCTTATGGCAAACTCCAAAATATCTATGTTGGTTCATTCTTTCAGCAATCTTTGGCAATATACATTGCGATTGCCTTGTTATTACCGCACAATTTAACGTCAATCGTTTAAAAATGCAAGTTCGACGTCTATTTTTGATGAACTTGTCTGAAGTTTTGGGAAAAATATGAGTCCGTTCGCTGGGAACACATGGAAAGTTGAATTGACTTGCGACACATTCGTTCTTGTAACACGCCACGGTGTGATGAGGTTTTCAAATACATTGCAGCAAGAATTGAATCTCCGGATCGTCGGACAGCTTACATGAAATAGCTCTGTCGATTCTGGTAAGCCATCGTTTAGTGGATTTGGATACTTCACATCGAGTTTCTGCATGTCATATATTCTCATAGTTTTGATATTCTTGTTGGAATTTCTGTCGGCGATCAATATTGCGTTCTTATTCTTTCTAGTGACGATTATTGCAACTGAATGTATTGGAATAATTAGGTGGTCCCAAACATCTGATCTGCGCAATCGGTTGTTCTCGCTCATTGAAAGGCAATAAGATCGATGATTAGTAGACCTTTGTAAATTCACACCATCATGGTCGATTTGCGTGTAATTTTAAATGCAGTAATTATTGAATCTGTGGGGCGCTTGCAAATACAAGCACGAACAGTTTTCCCATTGATGTTCCAGATGTCGGGTCGATAGAATATATTCAAAACTTCGAATAAATATATGACATTTAGGCGATTAAACATATAAAAATATTTTGATTATTTCCAAACGATACCAGTAGCGACATCTAGCACGTCAACGGGCTAACATACCATGGACACACTATGGGTATTTATACTATGCACTCAGTGACACACACTCGACCGTTTACGTTTACTGCAAATGCGTCTTTTGGTCTACATGAGTGAACATTTTCAAAGTAGATGAGGTTTTTGATCTTCATGGAAGCATATCTCTTCATGTTGGGGATAAAAGTCTCGCTGAATACCTCTTAGAAAATATTTGCAAACCGAAAGATAAATACCGCTGGACATTTTGATCATTAAACCATTAATTCAATTGAGTTGTCATGTTTACCAATTTTTTTAAATCTAATTTATATTAATTTTAAAGTTTCGTGTCAATTAAAGTGTCTATAAATTAGATTGTCGATGATTACATGACATTTTTGTCATAAAACGATTTATTCAATTGATTTGTAATGTTTAATCAATTTGAGATTGAATTTGAGGACCTTGAATATTGAGCCAATTTTTTAATTAGGGTAGCAATGAAATTATACTTATAAATGATCCTTATTTATAGAATTTTATCGAAGTTGGTTGAGAAAAAATGTTAAGCCGTAAAATGTGCTTTGAGAAAATATATAAATCACTCACAAAATTACAATTTAGTTAAGACGCAGATTTTGCCTTGGAAATGAAGTTTTGTAGTTGGAAGCACTTATATTTGTAAGTTGATTATATTAGATATTAAATCAAGCATTTCCAAGATGTTTGGAAATGTTTATATTACATATAAAAAATTATAGGCCAACTAAATACATTAACATTCCGCGGTTGCTCGTTTACCCATCACTGGATTTTTAGATTTTTTTGTACAACCATACATATATTGTTTTAATTAAAATGCAATTTAAACTATATCTGATGTACCTACTTTTTATGTACATACTATACATACATGCTTGTACATAAAAGAGAAATGAAATGAAAAATAAGTACATACGAAGAAGTCTAAAACATGCATATATGTACAAACATATCCAAACACTTGTTTTCTTGTTGTAGTTTTTTTTTTAGATTTTTTTAACTGGTGATTGTTGACTATATACAATTGTACATATTATACATTATGTACTGTGTGCATGGTATCAGCTGATATTTTTATTTTATATACTGTACAGAACACACGAAACATTTATATAGAGAAGGAAATTAATTGTAATTTGCATTTGCAATTGTACGATGTATATGCAGATAAATTACAATTTTTGATGGGAAATATAAATAAAACAGATTTCAATTGTTTTAGGCATGACAACCAGAATTCTGAACTAAAACTATTTATATTCTTTAGTTTAGATGACAATTTAATTGAAAAATGTAGCCTGGGTATCATTATTTGATTGTTTGATAGATTAGAATGTACGGCCAAGGACGAACCAGGAACCTCTGGAATGCCGGGTACCATCGTACCCCCGTGTAACATATAACAAAACCAAATCAGTGGAAGAAATGTTAGTTATGACGGACTCGACCCGGTTACTGACACCTAATCGATCGATAATTAGAATTTTTTTTTTTTGGTGTAGGGAATGAAAAGGTAAGTTAGTAATGACAAATTTGGCCTGGTTTCCCGGTGACCAATGTTTAACTAATATTAGGACAAGACAATCACAAATTTACTGAACTGCTCAGCATTCTGACGTCTCTTATCAGCAACTCCAGTGAGTCACCATTCAACCGTAATCTATAAAAGTTCGCTAAGAACCAAATTTATTAACGAACTAATTTCTCCAAGCCGCAGGCTGTAACCGATGGCATTAGTTTTTACCTTTAAATTACAAATTCATTATTTCATGCAGCTATAATTTATTAAGTGTACTATTGATACGTTAGAAGATTACCTGACAAAAGTCACAGATATAGTAAAACTAACCTGTCGTCGATATACACCAATGTTTCAGGTGGTTTGATGTTTCTGATCAACGGTAAGTATACTTTGTATATACAAATAGCTCCTTTGATTTGAAAGATGAACAGAAATGTCAGAAATACCGGCAGTTTTTCGTGAACATCATCGATTTCCAGATGGAAAATATGTGAGCAACTTAAGGATTTATCCACCACAATGAAGTTAGAAAGTGGAGCGATCTCCGGATACACAAGATTTGCATATGGATCAAGAATAAAATATTGAGTCAGTTGTATACAAGCGCAATGTCGGTTTCTTCCAATGGCTTTATTACTACAAAGCATGCATTTCGGGTCATTGCTGCATTTTCTTGCAATATGACATACTCTTTTCCGCACTTCCTACACAGCTTAGACCTATCTTGCAAACTCCACCTATATATTGTATCACGGTGGTTCAACTACATATTAATCACTGTGAAGCTGTGACAGACCTGCTACAGCCAACTGTAAGTGATATGAACGCATATGCTGTTATTGTATCCAAACAATACAAACAATTTGATAGTAAGTCTTGTGCGGTAGATTCCTCAAATCGCGCTGCTGTTGGGTCTTTGGAAAGGTAATCTTTCAACAAAATGCTAACGCTGCTTTGCTCATCCCAGTAGGTCTATAGAAGAGTTTAAAGTCTTTCTGGATCATCTGATTAGTGACACTTGCAAGCATAGCTTTTTGTTAATTGCGGAGCTGTTGAATGGGAAAGCCGTGTTACTAATAGTAAAAGTGAGGCTCTAGTAGTTTTCATTACTTCCAGTGGTAGTGCTGAATGTTGGCCGCACCTACACATTTTAAAAAACTTTTTATTGTCATATTGGGATATAAAGTGTTCTCAGGAACTGCAGAAAACCAGGTATATCAACGGAAAAGTGGCATTACAATAGCTTGTGATGCAACAATGCCACGGAGATTGATAGTAAGCTGGAAACTTCCAGTGAGTTGGTGGCCTAACGAAATAACCAAGCGGCGTAAAAAATGTTTCCATGCTAGGCGCTTACATGAACGAGCAAGGTCCGAAACGAAATACGACTTTCGGAAACAATATTGTGCTTCTTGCTCACTACTTATAAAAATCGAAGAAGCAAATAGCGATGCTTTAAAGAATTGTGTAGTGGTAAAATGGTATTCTTGGAGCAAGCCATATAGAATAATTATATCAACATTTAAGCGCACATACAATGCAAGCTCTGAATGCCAAGAATTGTTAGAAAATATTGTCTCTTTAAGTTACTTCCACATAAACCTGATTATGTGAGAATCACTAACCAAAAGGACGAAGGAAATGTGATTCAACCAGTGTTCCACCATTGTTCTAAGGTGCTGTTTGTTACCTTGTATAATATTGGCCCATTCCCGATGCAGTGGAAAGTCTAACGGTTGGTAATTCTGCCAAAAGGAACAAAATCTTTAGAAAATCCATCATCAAACCGTCCAATCAGCTAGCTGGAAACGGCGGATAGAATATTAGAGAGAATCATGGGTGAAAGACTTGGCAAAGTGGAAACGTATATTAGACATGCTACTTAGTAGTACACCAGAATATTTAACAAGGATGGTGACTAATTATTTTGGAAATAAAGTTTTAAAGTACGAAAGCAGTGGAGGCTTAAAATAATATCATAGAACCGGAGGAGTACCACAAGGATCGCTAGCTCCTACGTAGTAGAACACCATGTCCGAAAGTATTTTTAAATATACCAGATACCAGATAGCAGAAGAAACAAAAGTTGTCGCGTTGCGGATGGCTCAATCAAGAGGCTGATCTGAAAAGTATTTATTACACTGTGGCATGATAGATGTAATAATGCGATGGATGGAAAGCAAGAGACATGCGCTTAGTGTACCATTTACACCATAGTTTGGGCCATGGTAAGATATCATCCTACCTGGAAATATTTCAAATAAGTGAAACAAGCACGTGAGTGTGGTTATAGTAATGATATCGAATACTGTCCAGGGTAAAGTACAATAACTATACTAATGGGGCTTGGAGCAGAGTTACCCACTAGCAAACTAATTTTGATGATGCCTAGAAACAACATGACTTTTAAAAGGCTGTATGACAATGTTCTAAATAATATGTTCAGGTTTAACCTGACGTAGCATCCTATAAGAAACTTAGAGACATTCTTGCATACAAAAAAAAACGGCAGTAATGATAACAATGGGCAATGTGCTTTGAAACTAGTTAAAAAGTTATCAAATACTTAGCTTGGTATATCCTGAATGTTAAAAATTGACTTAGTGTGACTTAATTAATTTTCTATTCTTGATCTTACATCTACCCTGTACACATGTGAATACGACTTTTTGGTTGATATAACCTATTTCGTTGATGTAACCTATTTCGTTACTGTCAATAATGGAAAATTTTTCAAAAAATTACTAATAAAGAGACTTAAACGAATAATTTACGACCAAAAATTTAGTCTGTCCACATGAATTTGGGTTCAGCGAAAAGCATTATACAATAGAACAGGTGCTCAGAATAACACATACGAGTATATTGAAATTACTAGTAATTGAAAGTACGTCAGTTGGTGCTTTACGCAAACACAGCTAAATACCTTGGCAAAAATTGCATTGTCAATGGTTGTAGAAAATTGTTGACCTTTTGAACTAAGTTAGCATTCCAACTGTACATCATGCTCTTAGATGATCAGAAACAAGTTTTTTTTTCATTATCTCTTGGGATGAACAATACAAATGGCAGTACATAATTAGACATTATGTCTGATTTCAAAAAGCATACAATATGTAGATTTCAAAGTAATAAAAAGTTAACTTTACCGATACAGCGATAAAGGCGCACCCATCTGGTAATATTTACACCAGTGTTATTGTATTATCAAAAGTAAAACCGCGAGGCAGATAATTATTTATACAATTTATATACAGTGGATGAATATACCGTTAAATATTTGTAAATCAACATATTGTCACTATACATATGCATATAGCTAACATACATTTGTGATTTTAATTTTATTGTAAAATATTAAAAAAAATTACTATAAATCCACCATCACTCGCCACCTTCATATATTGAATTCACCCACCTTCACACTATTTATATACGATACATACTTTAAATTCAATGATATCTACTCTATTTTGTCTATTAATTTTTTTTTCTATTTTTATTAGTGTTTATTCAACTCTAATATCTAATCTTTACCGTATTTGTGTGTGATATGACACTTACGAGTATAGAAACAACAACAACAAGAAAAGCAATAATTTTTTTCAACATTTTATGAAACCGACAGACAATCCCATGGAAATTAAGTACTAGATACATTTAAATTGTACGTGTGTATCTCGTAAGTGTATACCACATATTTATTCAATGTTAGGTAACTGATATTAAAATCTATGCAGTCTATGCACTTTACACAACAAATGTCAACAAATTAGCTTGGGAGTTAATATCTATAGAAATTCACATTTTATTATATGGAATAGGAAAATTTTTTGATTTGTAAAAAAAAAAAAAATTTAGCAGGTGAATATTTTCTATGATAATAATATAAGCTACTTCCATATTTCGTCCGTGGGGAAATCATTTTTAAAATGTTTTTTTTTATTTACATTTTCCCGTCGAATTCATTGAAAGGTATATGCATATGTACGGTTTTTTGTGGGATAGATATAAAATTATTATAGCAATTATAATTGTCTGAAATTCTCGATGCACCGTCAGTTGATATTAAAATAGTTACAAAAAGGTATATTATGATAGCCGTAATTTATCACTGCGTTTTGATCAAAAAACGATTAAATAAGGCCGTTTTACATAAACGGATCAATCTCAATTTATAAGACTCTTATTTTATGCTTATTTCATTTGATTTTGGTGTTAAAATGTTTTTTTCATCTGTAATTTACGTACATTTAAGAATGTTGTGTATATTATATATTATTATTTATTATATTATTATATTATTATATTATTATATTATTATATTATTATATTATTATATTATTATATTATTATATTATTATATTATTATATTATTATATTATTATATTATTATATTATTATATTATTATATTATTATATTATTATATTATTATATTATTATATTATTATATTATTATATTATTATATTATTATATTATTATATTATTATATTATTATATTATTATATTATTATATTATTATATTATTATATTATTATATTATTATATTATTATATTATTATATTATTATATTATTATATTATTATATTATTATATTATTATATTATTATATTATTATATTATTATATTATTATATTATTATATTATTATATTATTATATTATTATATTATTATATTATTATATTATTATATTATTATATTATTATATTATTATATTATTATATTATTATATTATTATATTATTATATTATTATATTATTATATTATTATATTATTATATTATTATATTATTATATTATTATATTATTATATTATTATATTATTATATTATTATATTATTATATTATTATATTATTATATTATTATATTATTATATTATTATATTATTATATTATTATATTATTATATTATTATATTATTATATTATTATATTATTATATTATTATATTATTATATTATTATATTATTATATTATTATATTATTATATTATTATATTATTATATTATTATATTATTATATTATTATATTATTATATTATTATATTATTATATTATTATATTATTATATTATTATATTATTATATTATTATATTATTATATTATTATATTATTATATTATTATATTATTATATTATTATATTATTATATTATTATATTATTATATTATTATATTATTATATTATTATATTATTATATTATTATATTATTATATTATTATATTATTATATTATTATATTATTATATTATTATATTATTATATTATTATATTATTATATTATTATATTATTATATTATTATATTATTATATTATTATATTATTATATTATTATATTATTATATTATTATATTATTATATTATTATATTATTATATTATTATATTATTATATTATTATATTATTATATTATTATATTATTATATTATTATATTATTATATTATTATATTATTATATTATTATATTATTATATTATTATATTATTATATTATTATATTATTATATTATTATATTATTATATTATTATATTATTATATTATTATATTATTATATTATTATATTATTATATTATTATATTATTATATTATTATATTATTATATTATTATATTATTATATTATTATATTATTATATTATTATATTATTATATTATTATATTATTATATTATTATATTATTATATTATTATATTATTATATTATTATATTATTATATTATTATATTATTATATTATTATATTATTATATTATTATATTATTATATTATTATATTATTATATTATTATATTATTATATTATTATATTATTATATTATTATATTATTATATTATTATATTATTATATTATTATATTATTATATTATTATATTATTATATTATTATATTATTATATTATTATATTATTATATTATTATATTATTATATTATTATATTATTATATTATTATATTATTATATTATTATATTATTATATTATTATATTATTATATTATTATATTATTATATTATTATATTATTATATTATTATATTATTATATTATTATATTATTATATTATTATATTATTATATTATTATATTATTATATTATTATATTATTATATTATTATATTATTATATTATTATATTATTATATTATTATATTATTATATTATTATATTATTATATTATTATATTATTATATTATTATATTATTATATTATTATATTATTATATTATTATATTATTATATTATTATATTATTATATTATTATATTATTATATTATTATATTATTATATTATTATATTATTATATTATTATATTATTATATTATTATATTATTATATTATTATATTATTATATTATTATATTATTATATTATTATATTATTATATTATTATATTATTATATTATTATATTATTATATTATTATATTATTATATTATTATATTATTATATTATTATATTATTATATTATTATATTATTATATTATTATATTATTATATTATTATATTATTATATTATTATATTATTATATTATTATATTATTATATTATTATATTATTATATTATTATATTATTATATTATTATATTATTATATTATTATATTATTATATTATTATATTATTATATTATTATATTATTATATTATTATATTATTATATTATTATATTATTATATTATTATATTATTATATTATTATATTATTATATTATTATATTATTATATTATTATATTATTATATTATTATATTATTATATTATTATATTATTATATTATTATATTATTATATTATTATATTATTATATTATTATATTATTATATTATTATATTATTATATTATTATATTATTATATTATTATATTATTATATTATTATATTATTATATTATTATATTATTATATTATTATATTATTATATTATTATATTATTATATTATTATATTATTATATTATTATATTATTATATTATTATATTATTATATTATTATATTATTATATTATTATATTATTATATTATTATATTATTATATTATTATATTATTATATTATTATATTATTATATTATTATATTATTATATTATTATATTATTATATTATTATATTATTATATTATTATATTATTATATTATTATATTATTATATTATTATATTATTATATTATTATATTATTATATTATTATATTATTATATTATTATATTATTATATTATTATATTATTATATTATTATATTATTATATTATTATATTATTATATTATTATATTATTATATTATTATATTATTATATTATTATATTATTATATTATTATATTATTATATTATTATATTATTATATTATTATATTATTATATTATTATATTATTATATTATTATATTATTATATTATTATATTATTATATTATTATATTATTATATTATTATATTATTATATTATTATATTATTATATTATTATATTATTATATTATTATATTATTATATTATTATATTATTATATTATTATATTATTATATTATTATATTATTATATTATTATATTATTATATTATTATATTATTATATTATTATATTATTATATTATTATATTATTATATTATTATATTATTATATTATTATATTATTATATTATTATATTATTATATTATTATATTATTATATTATTATATTATTATATTATTATATTATTATATTATTATATTATTATATTATTATATTATTATATTATTATATTATTATATTATTATATTATTATATTATTATATTATTATATTATTATATTATTATATTATTATATTATTATATTATTATATTATTATATTATTATATTATTATATTATTATATTATTATATTATTATATTATTATATTATTATATTATTATATTATTATATTATTATATTATTATATTATTATATTATTATATTATTATATTATTATATTATTATATTATTATATTATTATATTATTATATTATTATATTATTATATTATTATATTATTATATTATTATATTATTATATTATTATATTATTATATTATTATATTATTATATTATTATATTATTATATTATTATATTATTATATTATTATATTATTATATTATTATATTATTATATTATTATATTATTATATTATTATATTATTATATTATTATATTATTATATTATTATATTATTATATTATTATATTATTATATTATTATATTATTATATTATTATATTATTATATTATTATATTATTATATTATTATATTATTATATTATTATATTATTATATTATTATATTATTATATTATTATATTATTATATTATTATATTATTATATTATTATATTATTATATTATTATATTATTATATTATTATATTATTATATTATTATATTATTATATTATTATATTATTATATTATTATATTATTATATTATTATATTATTATATTATTATATTATTATATTATTATATTATTATATTATTATATTATTATATTATTATATTATTATATTATTATATTATTATATTATTATATTATTATATTATTATATTATTATATTATTATATTATTATATTATTATATTATTATATTATTATATTATTATATTATTATATTATTATATTATTATATTATTATATTATTATATTATTATATTATTATATTATTATATTATTATATTATTATATTATTATATTATTATATTATTATATTATTATATTATTATATTATTATATTATTATATTATTATATTATTATATTATTATATTATTATATTATTATATTATTATATTATTATATTATTATATTATTATATTATTATATTATTATATTATTATATTATTATATTATTATATTGTTATATTATTATATTATTATATTATTATATTATTATATTATTATATTATTATATTATTATATTATTATATTATTATATTATTATATTATTATATTAGTAATAATATAATAATATAATAATATAATAATATAATAATATTATTATATTATTATATTATTACAAAAAATACAGATTCAAAGAATCACTAAACTTTTAAAATTGAAACTTTTCAAAAACTAATAATTTTATAATTTTATATAGTTTTATAGCTTTAAAAAACCGTTAAGAAACCTAAAATCGGCTAAACCGTTCCAAAGATATCATCAAAAATGTAATACATGTACTCAAAACTCCTTGAAAAAGTGCAAACTTTAAGAGAGTGTAACTCGAGAGAGAGAGAGAAGAAAAAAAATTTTCTTCTCCAATATTTTTTTTTTTACTTATAAATCGAATAAATATAGTTCGAACAATTTTTGAGACATCAACTTCCAAAATCCCATTTTTATGTATGATTTCATATGAAATGATCCTATATATATATATATATATATATATATATATATATATATATATATATATATATATATATATATATATATATATATATATATATATATATATATATATATATATATATATATATATATATATATATATATATATATATATATATATATATATAATATGTTTTTCCCTTATATATTCAATCAAAGTAAGTTGCCACCAAAACACTGCCATGTGTCTCTAAATTATTTTAAAAAAATTAAACAAAAAACTAAAACTAACTTCCCAAGAAGCACTGGAAGCGAAAGGTTATCGGTCCGCTGTAATTAAATACATAAAACCAACGTTATATAAAGTATAGCAATGTAAACCACAGAGCAAAGGATATGGTCCTATGGTATACAGTTGCAAAAGACCTATACGACACAATGAAAGACACAGAGTTCTGAGACTTATAGGCATGGTTTGTGACATCCAATATAATTCATAGAGATCTAATAGTATCAGCAATATAAAAAAGGGTCGTCATGCCATCAAAAAAGATGGTAAAGTCATCTGAAACCGGTAGCAAAACACCTTCCCAACACCAATACGGAAGAAAACCTATATAAATATCACCGCATTGTGTCAAGATATACAAAGTAAAACAAATTTACTTCTTCTTATACTATCATTTCAATTAATTAAATTAAACAAGATTAGATATCAAACCGTGTTCATTTTCTATTATCTTACAGCCAAGTAAACAATAAACCAGTTTATACCGGTATATTCGATAAAACACACACACACGCACAGACAGCCATAAATACGAAATACTTGAAATATCTACACAAACAAACTCCAGGTCGCGATCTAAATTGAGGTTACAAAAATAATAATAATACTCGTATAATTATTTTATTCATTTATTGCATTAATTATTTCTATTTATAACTTTAATGTTTTTAATTTTTGGAAATTAATTTTCTAAATATTTAGATAAGAAAATTCGAAAAAAAATTTCAGAATTTATACTAACCAAAAAAAAAAATGAAAAAAAAATCTTATCTGTTCGATATGTACACACACCCTGAGTGGATAGTAAAAACAAGCAAAATTTAAATATTTAGATTAGATTTAGAGGAAGACTAACAACAACAGTTATAAAATTAACAAGAAAAATAACATAAAATACTGAAATTAATGTGCTGCGAGAGACATCAGTTTGCAAATATGGTTTTAATCACATGCTTTTTGTTTCTTATCATTAAACAATTTGTTCGAGATTTGATCATTTCTATTTGTTGTTCTAATGAAATTACATTTATAGTGTATGTTGGTGATCTTGTGACTCGTGACACCCGCATGATGGTATCATGTCTATATATATATATATATATATTTTTTACTATCGGCGTTCGAAGGTCTACATATGTACTTGTTTGTAAAGTTTTATTATTTTATGTAAATAATAATCAAATCACTAACATTAATATGGAACGAGCGAATCACGCACACATCAAACTTAATATCCGATGATCATCTATTTCATCGGAACGATCACAAAGAAACGTATAGTAAAAATATGCCCATCAAATTTGGCTTATGGACAAAAAATTGTTTTATTACTGCTAGAGAGATATCTCGGTGTGAACTGGGGTACTATAGTAAGATAATGTTTATTCAAATCAATGCTCATCTTCTAACTTTCCTTTCCCCTTGTGCCACTTAAAAATGTTGCGGAGATTTTCGTAAAATGTTGCGGAGATTTTTGTAAGCCTTACACCGAAGCTTATACGATGCAATCGTGTATCTCTTTTTAATACAAAGCATGGATCGAAACTTTTTACATTGTAATTGCACTTAAAATAATTGCATCATTTGTATCGAAATTGTACTTCAATATAATTTACTTTGTTTCTTTAAAAAAAAGCTTAATTTAAATCAAAACCAAAAAAAAAAAATTTTCAGTAAATTAAAAAAACAACAACAAATTAACGCTTTGTATACTTAATAATGTTGTAAATTGTATATATATATATATATATATATATATATATATATATATATATATATATATATATATATATATATATATATATATATAAATATATATATATATATATATATATATATATATATATATATAATATATATATATATATATATATATATATATATATATATATATATATATATATATACAGCGATTCCATGCGAAACCGATCACGAGTTGTCCCGACCCCTTTAGATTTTGATGAAACTTTTCAAAAATGTTCTCTAGGTTTTAAAAACATGAAAAATGATTTTTTTTTGCGGCACAGTAATTTTTGACAGTGGCGCACGGCATTTTACGTTTTTCTTGATTTTTCTTATAAATGCTAATGTTTGAAGTCCTCTTTCTCAAAAACCACTTAACCGATTTGAATGTTTTTTATCTCAAATGAAAGGGAATGAATGGATCTTATAAATAACGGTACAATTACAATTTAAAAAAAATTATTAAAGAAAATTGTGTTTTTTTTTTTAAAATATCATTTCCCGTTATTTTCGACCCCAACGAGTTATCAATTTTTTTATTTTTTTTCAAAGCTTATTCATTTATCAAAGAAATAAAAAAAGTAGTATTATCTTTCATTTTTAAAATATAATTTTTTGAATATTTCAGGATCTGAATATTTTAAACCAAAAATCTATCAAACTTTTTCTTTGAACTTTTTCAAGAACAGACAATTTGCAAAAAATTCTATAAAAATTGGATCGAGAATGTCCACCTGCCTCTTCTGCAATACATTCATCCGGATATTTCATTATTCAACGATACTTTAAAATCAATGCACAGTTCTCCTTTATTACATAAGAAAATGAGAAGTGAAAATTATAAACAACAAAAACATCAAGAAGTTTCAGCGAAAATTTCTGAGGAAATATTTATGCTTCCGTGCAGTTCCGGGTATGATTATCGACATACTAGGCGATAGTATTGAAATGATTCAACAATTACGAGAAAATTATGGAATGTCTACAACAACAAATGAAAAGTATTTTAACAATGGTACTTCGGAAAATTCAAGATGAGTTTGGTGTGTCTTATTATATGGCAAATACAGCAAAACAGATTCAAAAAGAAAAAGGTATCATGTCAACACCGAACACCAAAGTGGGATTAACAACTCTTAATCAAGAAATAGCATTGTTGGTGCAGAAATTTTATGAAGATGACGATATAAGTCGAGTATGTGCTGGAAAACGAGATTTCGTGACAATGTCATCAGGAGGAGTTATTATTACAAATCAGCGTAGATTGTTTCTTTGTAATTTGAAGGAAGCTCATAAAATATTTAAAAAAAAACCTATCCAAATATAAAAATTGGATTTTCTAGTTTTGCTGTACTTTGTCCAGGGCACTGTGTATTAGCGAACTATAGCGGCACACATACTATTTGCGTCTGCATATACCATCAAAATATTAAACTTATGTTTAATAAAATCAAATCTATGAAACTTTTATCACACGAAGTGGGAAGTTATCAAGATCTAATTTTGTAAACTATTTAAGCTACTCTAAGTACATTATGCTATTTAAAAAATGTTCCACCTTCCCGGAAACCGATAATATTCCTAAGGGTTTATCTGCAAAATTTCTACAAAATTGTATCGATGAAATAACATTCAACCAGTGGCAGAAGGTAGATCGATACTCCATGGAAACAGTTACCATATCATCATTGCCTTTCACAGATAAACTGGGTGAACAACTACACAACATAGTACCACATTCGTTTATTGCAAAACAACAAGCAGATTACCTGAAATATAGAAAATTAAATGCAGCAACTGATGAATGTATATTTATATGTGAATTTTCTGAAACTATTCATTTGTAGGATGCGGTTCAAGGATTTCATTGGTCGAATGTTCAATACATCCATTGGCCTTGTATTATAAAAACGGGGAAACCGGTCATACGATGGAAAACGATAGTAGTTTGGAATTCACAAGCTTGATAAACATAATCATGTAGCTGTGAGATTGTTTATTACCGGCCTAGTTAATTTTATAAAGGAAAAATTACGGCACGTTACGAAAATTTGCTTTTTTTCCGATGGATCTGGGGCACAGTACAAAAACAAAATGAATTTCTACAATCTATGTAATTTCAAGGAGGACTTCGACATGGAAGCAGAATGGCAGTTTTTGGAACTTGCTATGGAGAAGGACCTTGTGATGCATTAGGAGGAGTTCTCAAGAGAAATGCTGCTAGAGCGAGTTTACATAGACTATTTGAAAACCAAATAACTACGCCACTTGAACTCTATTCATGGGCTGTGGAAAAAGAATCAAAAGTAAACTATTTATTTTTTAATAATAAAGATTATAATGTAATAGAAAAATAATTAAAAAACAGATGTAGCTCAGTAAACAAATAGCAGGTACTCATACATATCATAGATTTTGTCCAATTATCTAAAGACATCTTTAGATATTAGAAAATTTTCATTTTGCTAAGAACAAAAACTTTTTGATATTGAATAATAAAGATTATAATTACAACCAATTTAGGGTTTTATTACATTGCCAAAAGTGTCAGTTAGTAAACAATTCAAGAAAAATTATCAAAGAAAAAGTTTGATAGATTTTTTGGATTTTTGGTTTAAAATATTCAGATCCTGAAATATTCAAAAAATTTTATTTTAAAAATGAAAGATAGGATTCCTTTTTTAATTTTTTTAATTGTATGATAAATGAATAAGCTTTGAAAAATAAAATAAAAATTAATAACTCGTTGGGGTCGAAAATAACGGGAAATGAATTTTTCAAAAATTACAATTTTCTTTAATAATTTTTTATTTAAATTGTAACTATACCGTTATTTATAAGATACATTCATTCTCTTTCATTTGTGATATAAAACATTCAAATCGATTAAGTGGTTTTTGAGAAAGAGGACTTCAAACATTAACATTTTCAAGAAACATCAAGAAAAACGTAAAACGCCGTGCGCCAATATTTTTTATGTTTTTAAAATCTAAAGAACATTTTTGAAAAGTTTCATTAAATCTAAAGGGGTCAGGACAAAATTTCCGTTTTTTTGATCGATTTCGTATGGAATCGCTGTATATATATATATATATATATATATATATACATATATATATATATATATATATATATATATATATATATATATATATATATATATATATATATATATATATATATTTGTATAAAAAAAGTAAGTTCTACTTTTAATACTTTTATTTTCAATTTTCGCGCCAAAATAGACCTTTTCAATTTTCTCAAAACACTATTTTTTTTTTTTTAATAATTTATTTTAGTTCAGTTAGTTCTCAAAAACATACTAAAAACCCAGACGCGTATTACTTTTTGTTTTCTTGCAAAACTGAATTCACTAGAATAGTACTGGCTAGTTTTTGTACGTAAAACTAAAATTTAATTTTTTTTTTGTATAATCCAAATTTTAATTATTACTATCGTTACACTACCAATTGGTGCATAAATATTGTGTAAATGTTAATATGATTTATTTTATTACACCCGCAATGAAGATGAATTTTGGACGATTTTTATTTAAGGGCTGCAAGGTGTTATTATATAATTAATAATACTGTACCAGTTGTATGCATGTTAAATAAATTTGAATATGAGTCATGCAATTAGTTCGAGTATATTATTATTGTACAACATGTTTACTCATCCTTTGGTCCATCCCTAATTAAAATAAAACAATAAAATATCAAAAAATAACATGTATCATTGTAAACAAATCAAAGCCTGCCATGAGTCATACTAAAAATAAAAGAAGGATAAAAAACAAAAGACTGCGAATCTAATGTTTTAGTTAGTTGAATTTTAAAGTGCATGTGATTTATAGTGTTTTAAATAAAATTGAAAAATAAAATTTTAAAATTCTTATAAATAGTGTACATAATTTATTGTATACATGTTGTAAGCTAATTCCAAACGCCAAGTGTTCAAAAAAAATTAAGATATGTTACTAATAATATAAAAAGTGTCTTGCCACATTTGATTAAAATAAGTAAAAGGTTATTTATTTGTTCAACTTGTTATTTTAAAGTACACAAACTTCGAAAAACTGAAAAAATGTAACACTAGTTCCAGGGCTTTCTGATTTTAATGAAATGCCAAGAACCAAATTTTGGTTCATTACACCAAATTAAACAAGCGATCGTTTTAAAAAAAAATAAATAAAATATTGCCAGTTGTTGGAGTATCTCCCATATAACCGAGTAAATTAAGAGAAAGACAGCACTCAAAAAATTGGGTTTTCCAAATTTTCATCAACATGTCACCTGCTAAAATGTATGAACTGCCCAGGATTGAATAAATTTAGAGAGTATGTGAAAAACGCATTTCTGGAACATAACTGCACGGATGCTGAATTGTAGTTTAGTCAGTGGGTATCTACCGACAGATGCACCTTGCAAAAGTATACACAGCCGTTAGATAAATTTCTGGATTATTTTATAGTTTAATCATTATAGTTTAATTGTTATATCGGATTGCCTTCACCATGACACGACAACCGTTTATTTATTAATCGAGAAATTGATCAAGTTCCTAAAAATTAAAATTCAAAAATTGTCTAAAATTTTTTACGTTACTGACGGTGCAGTAAATATCGGATAGTTAGTTTTCTTTTTATAGCCATAAAACTACATCATATTTATCATTTTTCTTTATATATATATATATATATATATATATATATATATATATATATATATATATATATATATATATATATATATATATATATATATATATATATATATATACAGTGGATTTCGTCTATAGCGACTACCGATATAACCACATTCCGGTTTTAGCGACGAAAAATTTTGGTCCCAAGCGATTAAGCATTATTTTAATATAGAAAGGTCCGTTTATAACGACCCGGCTATAACGACGATTTCGGATATAACGTACAATTTTTTACGTGATTTTGAAAAAACAAAATCGGTTATAGCGACCAAAAATCCGTTTTTCTTTCTATTTCAGGGGAATCCCATGTTATTTTTATTGTTTGTGATTTTATTTTTAATTTTTAGTCAATCGCTGCATTTACACGTGAACTCACGTGTAGCTTAATTAGTGTTAAAATTTATGTGATAAATTATTTGGGACTAAGTTTTTTTTTTAATTACATTCTAAATAAAATGTCAAAACGAAAATCTTATTCCATTGAAGAAAAGGCCAAAATGGTAATGCGTTTAGAAAATGGTGAATCAAATTCAGATTTAATTAAAGAATTCAATTTATCGCATTCTACTTTATCAACGATGTGGAAAAATCGAGACAAAATAAAACAACAATTCGAAATGAATTCTTTAAAAATCAAAAAAGTAAGAAAACCAGAACACGCGATATTGATAAACTATTGCTCGAATGGTTTATCAATTCACGAAATCAGCTTCCACTTTCCGGGCCAATTTTACAAGCAAAAGCTAATGAATTCGCTAAGAGAATTGGCAAGTCAAATTTTATTTGTATTGACAGTTGGGTTTACCATTTTCGTCAAAGACACAATATAGTGGTTGGTAAAATTTCGGGAGAAGCGGCGGCTGTTTCAAAAACTGATTGTGAAAATTGGCTCAACAATGTGTTTCCTAAAATACGTGAGGGATACCAAGATTCCGAAATATTTAACGCCGATGAGACCGGTTTATTTTTTAAACTTACTCCGCAAAACACACTTAAATTTAAAGGTGAAAAGTGCATTGGAGGAAAACTTTCTAAAGAAAGAATAACCCTTTTGGTTATTGCTAATATGGATGGAACGGACAAACGTAAATTATTGGTGATCGGTAAATCGCAAAAACCTAGGTGCTTCAAAAATATTAAATCATTACCTGTGATTTATGAAGCTAATTCTAAAGCTTGGATGACATCCGAAATTTTTAGAAAATATGTGATGCGATGGGAGTTAGAACTTAAACGAGAGAAGAAAAAAATTATTTTGTTAGTCGATAATTGCCCAGCTCATCCGAAAATCGAAAATTTGTCGTTCATAAAATTAGTTTTTCTACCTCCCAACACCACATCCGTTCTTCAGCCTGTTGATCAAGGTATCATAAAAAACATTAAAAGTAATTACAGAAAACTATTACTATTGAAAATGATGCAATCGCTGGAAATGAATGACACACCATTCAACGTGAATCTAATTAACGCAATTGAGATGGCAGCTACAGCTTGGAGAGAAGTTAAACCAGTGACAATCAAAAATTGTTTTAGACATGCTGGTTGGCTTACTACCTCAACTGAAGCACTACCAGATTTAGACGAGTTTGACGAAATGGATAATTTGCCATTGGTGGATTGGATTAAAGTTGTAAATAGCGAAAATGATAATGCTACTTGGACTGAATATATAAATATCGATAATGCTGTTACTACCGCTGCCAAACCATCTGATGACGATATTATAGAATGTGTACTTGGCACAGTCGATGCTACAACAATTAATGACGAGAACGATGTTGAAGTTATAGAAAATGATGAATTTCTGCCACCTTCTATTAATGAGACTATAACCGCAATTTCCACTGTAAAAAATTATTTATATTTCGGTGAAGCTGAAATTGACGAACAATCTGTTAAGTCTCTTTTAGCAATAGAAAGGCATGTCCAGAGGACTTACATAGCAAATAAAAACTTCAAACAAACTGCGATTACTGATTTTTTTAATTCAGTTTAATTATTTTTGTTGTTCTAACTATAATTATATTATGTAAAATGTTTACTTTTTTTATCTTTTAGTGAAATATTATTTATCGTAATATTTTTTTTTTTTATGTAATGCTGTATAAACTATGTTGAATATATGTATGTATGTAATATGAATTTTAATTGAAACGTAATTAAAATGGATTAATTTAAACCAAAAACCAATTATTAGTTTATACATTATGTTAGAGTTAGCATTGCAGTTTGCTTCTTTACTAAAAGAAAAATTCGTATATAACGAAGTTCGGGTATAACGACGGAATATTACCGGTCCCTTGATTGTCGTTATAGGCGAAATCTACTGTATATATATATATATATATATATATATATATATATATATATATATATACCAGTTTTTGTTTGTACAAACGACCGGTAGTGTTGGCATCATTGTTTAGTGATTGTTAAAGTGTTAGCTAAACACTTTGAGATTCTGAGATCGACTCCGGCTGCTCACCACAACGCCGTGACTAATGGTGCGTAAAATTATTCGTTGGTCCAACTACCGACAACGATCGCTAATTATTGTAAAAAATTTCTTAAGATTTTCCAAGTTTTTACGGCAAACTTTACAAATTATAATTGAACACTCCTGAATCTGGTTTTCATCACACATTACCATAGAAATAAACTCTTTACAATCTTTAAAATTTATAATCTGACAACTTTCTCTGGAATTAACTGCACTTATACACGATTCTATCTTGAGCTTCATATTTTGTTCTATAAGACAAACACGAACATTATCAGTGGTCTGGGTGAATTTTTGTTAATCCTATTTTAACTCCGGGATACCGAATTTTAAATTCAACGTAGGCTTCGTTTAAAGAACATTTTAATACTATTTTCTGAGTATTATGTACTGCTCTTGCCTTCCAGGCATCATACGGCTTATTTCATCATACTCATAAAAATTGTTTACAAAATTTTTTGTTTAATTTTTTACTAAATTTTTTTACTAAATATCTGATTTGTAGAGATCCTGCTTTGTAGGAGAAGAAAACGTACATTTTTGAAGTTGACGCTCTTTGCAGTGATTAATTAAATGACGAGTAGCACTTTTTTTCAAAATAATGCTGTATTTTGTGATGTTTCATTTGGTGTGGCAGTAAAATTAACAGTTTTTTCTTGTCTTCATAGTCTTCTGTATCAAATTGGTATTTGATATTATTCATAATTTCTTTGAAATACAAAATTATTTGTGAGGTTTCGGAGTCCATTTTTTCTTCCTCGCAATTTAGCACTTTACGAATTGGAGGCAAAATTTCTTTTGATTTCCATTTAAGGTATCCCATTTTTTCAATTAGTTTTGTTTTTATTGGTGAGAATTGCTCTGTCAAATGAGGATGCACGTAATAAGTTAAATCTGTGGAATTTCTTTTCATTTCTTCGTCTTCCAATGCAATAATTGAGGTATCCAATTTTAATTTTGTCATTTTAAGCTTACATGTACTTTAAATATATATTTTTTGAAGTTTACTTTTTCTCGAGATGGAGTCAAATATACAATTATTTCTCGTATGTAGTTACTAACTTTTTCCAACTTATTACTGCGCTTTTGTATACCATATATTTTACAAAAACGAAAACATGAAGACATTATTAGGCGTAATATTGTTTTTACTTTTTTAAAAGAACAGAATCTTAAGAGACTTAAATGACTTGGAAAAATGCAAACTTAAAAACAATAAAAATTTACAAAACAAAAAACAAACAAAAAAATCAAAAGTATATGTGACCAAATTATTTTGATTTTGCACAAATCTCTATCTAGATTTTATAAATTGTACAGTAGTTGATTAGTTGAGCTTTATGTCGAGCAAAAAAGTAGTCAAGCTTTTATATATATATATATATATATATATATATATATATATATATATATATATATATATATATATATATATATATACTACCTAATCAAATCTTTCCTATTCGCGGGCGGCGCTACGATCTGTAAGAGCCTAAAGTGGTCAACATTTGTTTATCGGTCATATTACATACAAAACTAATCATAATTAATTCTCAATCATGTTTACATCTTAAACATCTTCTATTAATATTAGAAAAACCTATCAAATTTATTGTTACATTATTTTTAGAAAATCGAAGTATTATTCATACATTTGAAGAGCTTTAAAGTTTTTATTTTGCAAAGTTCGGTTATGTTGGATACTTCGGTATTTGAGAATTTTGTTGGACGTGATGTACCTTCTATGCAAAACTAGGTAGTTGCAAAACCTTGTAAAGACTCCATTTTCTTTTGCAGGAGTTCTATTTTAACGCGATTAGGTCTAGCCAATTCTGTGATGGCACAGCTGTTCTCTTCGAGTAATATCGCTTTATCAGATGTTAGATAAAGAAAATTGACACATGGTTGGTTAATAAATTATTATTATATTAGTCAATTATCCAACTTAAACTAATTAAAAAACATTGAAAATTATAAATTTAAATTTTATCGATCGCGGAAAATGATGATAGAATTTTAAATATTTCCTTTCACATTTTCATCGAAATCAAGTCCTTAAATTTATTTAAAATTTATGTTACTAGAACATTATGTGCATCTTGTCCAAACTGATCGGTAATTTCATTGAGCTTAAGTGTGGTGGCATTAAAAAATACAGATGCTTGGTCCAAAACAAGAATATACAATTTATCCAGTATGAGGAACCTTACTTTCATGACACTTCATTCCAATTATGCCTTCTTCAATTTATATTTTTTTGGCACTTGCCGATGATGAAAATAGAAATGTTTCTAATTTTCAAAAAGATGATAGTAGGCGATGAAAGAAAAAAAAAGATAATCGTTTTTTTATGTTTATACTATAATATCTGAGAAAATCAAATCATTTTTTTTCCGTATCATCGAAAAAAGTACATCGATTTTTTTTGAAGCAAGTTTAAGTTCCACCTTACGTTCCGATGAAAATTATGTTAAAATTACATTTGATGCAAACCTTGGTTTGCGTTTCTTTTTTCACAGTAAAAGCAATCGATTTTTTTTTTAGGATGCGTATAGGTTACATTGCAATCCTAAGCAATCATATGTTGGACGTATATGAGAGGCTAATAATACAAAAAAACGTGAGTTGGTTCCTCTCAAATGGCATCCTTCAAAAGCACTTCAGTATTCATCGAAGGCACTTACTTACGAACACTTGCTAATATTTGTATCTTGGTATTGCGTCATAGGCCAGAGGTATTCTTCCAGATACTATGAAACATGTTAAATACATTTCCGGCTGTTTTAATGCATTTATTAATGACTTTGATTATTTTAGATAAAGAAATTCACTTACAACGTCCATTTTGTTGTTGGTTTATGTACATCGGTGTGTTTGTATTCTTCTCGTCGACTTTATTTTTCTAATGTTTACCTTGAGAACAAGTTTTCTTAACTAGATCTGATAACTGTTGTACTTTTTGCTACCTTACAATTTGTGTGTGAGCATGCTTATATCATCTGCATAATCCTGATAATTGAGTTTGATTGATGATCCCTACTAAATGCCGTTCGGGATGTGTTATCTAGTATTTGCAATGCACTATCCAATAAGATTAAAAACAAAATTGGCGAAAATACGCATTCTTGCCTTTTCTTTGGGTGCTGTATTATATTTTATTTTGTTTGTCTTTGTATTGAACTGGTTTCCAAGAACCTGATACATTTTTTAAGTAAAGGAAATAATTAATCCTCTGTCACAGAGAATTACATGGAAGCAGGATTGGTATATATATATATATATATATATATATATATATATATATATATATATATATATATATATATATATGCATATACATAGTACTTCCCTTATTAACGAAATATTTAGTACCGGACTGCCAGTGAATTCAATAAAACCGATAAAAATTAAGAAAAAGCAGTACTTGAATGTAAGCAAAGTTCACTTATTTGTTAAAGCCAATTTTATTTTGACTAATATTTGCTCGAAACTGGAAATTGGTACTGCTGAACACGTTGACTGTAAGTTGGCCTTACTGTCACTTTACTTTGCTCAACATCTCCAATTTGAGGCGTCCAGGAATTTAGTTCGGCCGTTTGGAAATTATTCACGTAGCAAAAAAAACGTATTAGGATTTCATAGTTAGAAAATCGACTGCCTTAACACCGTTAACCCAATTATCTAGCAACGCAACACCTTAATCAGACGTCACATTTCTACCAATCTGATTTTTGCTTGAGTATCGTCGATAATAACTATATGATGTTATCGCCAAAACCTCGCTCAATAACAAGATGAACTCAGAAAAATGTACCTCATTCATGGGGTTTTCCGTGGCAGCTAGAAATTTAATTTCTTTTGGTAGAAATGTATTTCCTAGTGTCAACTCTAAACTCTTTAAATTTTCTTCTAATTACACAATGTTGGGTTTTGTCTATTTAACAATTATTTCATTTAATTTTCGTGATAAATAATTTCTTTGAATTTATAAACACTTTAGAATTTTGCTTAATTTTTCAAAAATTTTGAAAAATTTTGTCAAATAATAATATAACTTGTTTGATTCAAATTTTTACTGGACTATTCCAATTTTATGTTTTGTGGCAAAATAATCACTACGAGGGACATTTTTATTTCTTTAATACCTCAATCTAAAGGTCTTATATTATAAACGTATATAGCAAGTGGCTTCTAATTTTATCTCAAACATTGAAACCATAAAAAAAAATTTTTAAATTAAAAAGGATAATTAATTTCCCTTTTTAAAGCGACACCTTGCAATAAAAAAGGACAAAAAAACTAACTGCCCTTACCACATACATATTATACTAGATTTTAGCATAATATAAAGGTTACTTAATACATAAAATTTGGCAAGCCGGTTTATCTACCTTCACCATTATGTAATGAAAAATGTTCTTACAAACTCGCATACACACACACAATTTCCATATTATCTTGACATCATCCTTTTGTATCAATTTATCTCCTGGTAAGATTAAGTTTTGCTCGTGTTTGACTTTTATGTTTTTGTTCATTTTAATCAAAGGCATTTATATATATATATATATATATATATATATATATATATATATATATATATATATATATATATATATATATATATATAAAGCCACATTTAATTTATTCTTACGAAAAAGCTTTAAGAAGGCAAACGACGAGAAATGAGAAAATAAGCTAAAAACCATCTTATAACTCAATCTCTTTCTTGTTTTTAATTTATTTCAATTTTCCTTTTTAATACTTTATCATGAAAATGAAAATTAAAAAAAAAATAAAAAAAAATCTTTTCTGTATTTTTAACATTTTAGCATTCACACAAAATAGGAGGAGAATTTGAACGAACCGAAAAAAAAATAAAGATTTATTAACCTTTTTAACAATTTTCTATTCTTGTTTTTCTTCATCTCGTCTTTTTATCATTTCTAAATGGCTTTAATTTAAAAAAAACCGAGCAGAATAAAAAAAAAATCTTTTATATATTGTTGTTGTTTTACCAGAACTACCAATTTAGTGTCTTAAAACGAGACAATTTTGGTAGATTAGGAAAATGGAACCAACCGACACGGATACAATGTTATAATACTAACAAAAAAATTTGTTATTGAAGTTGTTTTGGGTAAAAAAATTATTAGGTTCCACAATATAAGGTGTTTACACTTTGTAATGTTGTGGAACTTGAATTTTAGCTGATTATTAAATTAATTTTAGTTTTTTAATCACTAGAACAAACATTCAATTATGTTTCTAATAGTTAATGAGATAAACACAGATTGTGGAACGTATGTTAAGTTTAAATTTTTTTGAATCCCCCGACACAAACATAATATTAATATATCATTGGGTATAATTCCAATTAAAATATATGTAATTGAAGTAGTTTTAAAAAAAAAATAGGTTCCACAACAGTATAAACCGAACTTTACACTTTTAAAATTTGTAGAACTTAAATTTTAAATGAATATGATTTTAATTTTCCATACAAATTTTTTATGTCTTTTACACATATTGTGGAACTTAATTTGAGTTTCGATTTTTTTAATCATATTTCTTGTAGAACATTAAATTAATTTTAAGCAAATTGATTAAACGAAATATATATCATCGAACCTAGTCATAATCAATAAAAGTACTAAAAATCCTCGACTCTGAACCGTTTATTAATTTTTCAAAAATGTGGATCGTATGTTAAAACAAGTGAGATTTTATTTTTTATGAAGATCATTTTTTTTTATGATAGCTTATTGAATGGCTTACGGCACGGCCATATGGTGGGTAAAACCTAATTTTAATATTAATCTAAAGTCTGAATAATTATTTGGGGATTTAACTGGTGCCGCAAAATGTGAACGGGCATTATCATGCCAACAAACTAGCAAAGGGGTTAACCTTTACAAATTTACTAATTTGATTGAATATTCAGTACAAGTAACAATAGCCCGATTTTGTTGAATGATACCTTAATCAAAAGCTCTAGTTATCACTAAAAATACTGCTATATATATATATATATATATATATATATATATATATATATATATATATATATATATATATATATATATATATATGTATATATATATATATATATATATATATATATATATATATATATATATATATATATATATATATATATATTTGCTTTGTTTCAGTAGTTTTGGTTTCGAGCTAAATGAAAAGTTGAACTTATTAAAAAAATTCAGTCTCTCTTCAGGCTGCAGCGACCAAACTAAAAATACATTTCAATCCCTCGTCTTCATATACTTTTGGGGGCCCTTTAACCATTTTCGGGATAACATGGTTTAAGACGGTCGATTGAAATATTGACACGAAAAATTTAAAATTTCTCGGATCTGCTGATTATCACGTATGCTGATAATCAGCAGATTATCGGCGTTGCCGAGCTAGGTTCTAACTCCTTGAAATGATGTTTAAGGTTCTATACAAACTCCGACTGTGGTACTGTATTTCCGTCATTTAATAAAAATTGTCCTTGTATTAAAAGACCCGATCGCTGAGCTGGTATGTCAGGAGATTATCGTTCTTTGGCATGACTCGCAAGACTGAGCGTTTTCACATCTTTTTTGATGGACGGCCACACAACGTGGTCCATCAACAATTTTACAGACGGCTTTATCCAGGATGTGCTAAGTTATGGTATGAATTAAACACTCGAGGTCAAAATTGGTTAGGTATATGTACGGCCTAGGTTTGCCTATCGATATATCACAGAAAATAGTTTTAGCCGAGTTGAATTGGATTGGAAATTTTTTTAACTTCAACGGTGTACAGTTGTCTGCGACTAACTTTGCGAATTCATGATCGATAAGCTGTGCTTCTTCAATAGCATTAAAATCGATAGTTTCGGGTAAATCTATCCTATCGATAAGCGATAGTGTATCAGCCGGGACATGGCTTGCCCCAGATACGTTTTGTAAGTCGGTTTTGAACTGGCTTGTAAGGTCCAAATGCCGACATTGGCGTGGTGATTCCTTTTCCAATTTTGCTTAAAGACGAATGCCAATGGTTTATAACGAAAATGATACCCAGATACGTCGCGAGTAATTCGCGATCATATGTGATATATTGTCGTTGAGCTGTGGTTAGTCGGACGGAGAAAAATCCTAAGGGTTGCCATGCTTGTTTCACCCACTGCTCCGTTTGCGTTATCTGATGCGTCAACCATGATCGACATGTGTCCTGACATTACAGTGATGTAGCTCCCCATAACTTCGATTTGCAGTTTTCGAAAGATTCCATTGCTGCTTCCGACCAATCAATTTTTCGATAATCCTTTAAAAAATCGTTTAGAATGACCTTTTCGTGAAGCGGACGCCGTTGAAATGACTGCGCAATGTTACGAAGTCCTAAGGCCATTTAAACGAATTCATACAGCCCGAACGGCGTTGCTAATGCTGTTTTTGGGATATCTTTGGGTTCTATTGAGACCTGGTAATACGTTCGTACTAGGTCTAAGGTAGTAAACGTTTGAGAACCAATTGAATGGAAAAATCCTGCAGATGCGGGATAGGAAAGCAATCCGGGACTTTAACTTGGTTTAGAACACGGTAGTCTCCAAATGGCCGCATATTCGTCATTCTTTTTTTACACTAAATGCAGTGGACTGGACCATGGGCTAATGCTTGGACGACAGATGCCCTATGCCAGGGCATCTGTCGCCCTGACACAGGGCATCTGTCATTTTATCAAAATGCGTTTTTGCTATTTGGAATTTGTCGGGAGCCAGCCGGCGTGTCTAACATGAAATGGGCGGATCTTTGGTTTCCAAAAAGTGAATGACACCGTGTTTCACCGGTTCGGTATTGAGCGATTCCCGGGTGATGGAATGGTATTAAGTCATTAAACGTAAATTGTATTGACTTATGTCAACCTTATTAATAATTGATAGCGATGGATTTGATAACATGGTAAGTGAACCGACGGTATACATTGGAATATGGTCACGTGATCAACGCGGACACTTGATTTATTACACGCGATTTGAATCTGGCAAATTTCTCATCGAGCTCAGTTATAAGAAGTGTACTCGTTGCGATATTCTTTGAGCTAGCACTCGTTTGTACCGAATAGACATGTTGTTGTGAAAATGTCTCCATAAGATTATCGACTCGCTCAGCCAAGCACAGCTCGTTCACAAACGGTGATAACACTAATTGATCCTGCTGTAGTAGTTGCAGCATCCATATACGATTGTCGGATGGAGTCGTCACCAAATTTGCCACCCGCGTTGAGCCTAAATTCTGGAAGCAGCTGAGTAGATTTCGCGTCCCTAATGTCAGACAATGCAATAAGTTTTGCAGTTTGGTTCTCTCGAACTGTCCGAGAACTTGTTTAAATGTGGTATGTAGCAATGTACTCTTGTCGCTCTTAATTAAACCGGCAAATTTGTTATGTAATCTGGCATCCAATGTACCGACTGCTTGCGAATATTTGGTTGCTGCCTGCGTTATGTGTGCGACGACGTATTGCTGCTCGAGAATCGCGAACCAAACCACCGGATTTTGCAAATATAACGGTTGAGATGGTTTCATATGGGACGTGCGCTATCTGACGTATCGTGGTTCAAAACAAGAAAAAAACCTAAGGGACAAAGAAAATGTACTCACAAATTTGTCTAAAAATATAGTTCTGATGACATTATTCAGTGTAGTGTTAACTGCTACTGTGGTTGCGCCTTTGCCTCGAAAACGTTTTTTGGCGAAAATGTGAGATTGAATTTATCCCGCGTAGTTTTTTTTTTTAAATATACTTGTACTAAACGTAGAGGTGTTAGCTGCCATTGTGGTTGCATATTTGCTTCAAGCAGCGTTGTTTCCCCGCGTGTGTTTAGGTTAGGTTATATTTTTTTTTTTTTTTTTGCTTTCGACGATATTTTCCATCAAACCAAAACATAATACGGATTATCAGAGTCGGAACGCCACATACTTTCGATCGCTAAGTTCTTGGTTTTCGATTCATTTTCGATACAAAATGGCTAATATTTTAAGGTTGTGTTGTTGACAGATTTCCAACCTTAGGATATGACGTTTTACATCTGGCAATTTTAACCATAATTTACTGGTGCCACCATTTTTTGTCGAATAACGGATAAATCACTCGGTTTGCGTGCGCTAATTGGTTGATAGACAAATCAATGTTTTTATCGTTTATCAAATGCATCGCTCTATTTTTAATTCTATCAAGACAATTAGGTTAAGATTAAGAAGCTGCACTTTTATGTAGTTTAAGGACTTTTATTGACGAAATGAAAAATTAACTTACTTAAATAATGACTTGTTTTTTTTTTTTTTTTTTTTTTTTTTTTAACTAGACTAATGATCTATCTAAAAAAGATCACTCGAAATTTCTAAGCCCAAAACTTATAAAAAAAAGAGCGTAAAAATTATTTAGCACGAAAATTAAATGAAACAACCATCAAACAGGGAAAATACGTCATTATAACTAGAACAAAATCCAATTGCTACAAATTTAGTGAGCCGGAAAAAGGTTTGAACAACTAAAACGATACAAAAATAAAGAACAAAATTTATTGGCAATTTGAAAATCTCCAGGGATATCTCATAATAATTATTAAAAAATAAAGACAACTTTTAATTAATATCGAAAATTAATTCATAATATCTAAACAGCAAATTTAAATTTGTATGCACAAAAAAAACTTCCAACGTGGTCATTGGCTGTTTATATAGGATGTCAAACGAGCGAAAAAGTTTTAAAATAAAAAAAGTTGTAATATTTTTCATTTCTAACAACATCATCAATATCATGGTAGAAAATAGAATGAACCGAATGAAAATTTTTGTATATACTATATATTTTAGGTTAAATACATAAAAGAAGCTGGAAACAAATTTAAAACTTTGGTACAGTATAACATGAACGACTCAAGGACGATTGAAGGAAACAATTAAAATGTAAATGAATTGATAAAAAAAAATGGAAGGATAAAGAGATGTTTAGTATGATACTCTTGAGTGCTTTTGTCTTGTGTACAATGTTGTGTTTTGCATAATTATATGATGGAAAAGTTGGAAAAGTGAACTTTTTATTACTAAAAAATGATTTTCCTCCTTATTTCCTCTAACAAAAGTATTACTACAACCAAAAATATCCAATACAACACGAAATAGTGACTCGATTGTGATGAATGATACTTTAATCAAAAGCTCTGGCCATCAGTATAAATATTGCTATAAAATATGTCTTCAGCTATTTACGCTTTTTACGTCAACAAATTCGATAGAAATTTTAAATATAAAATGTAAATGACGCAGAATCCAAATTTCACTATGACCTATAAATAAATCACAAAAGCAATACTATTTTCCATAAATAGAACATAATCGAAATTATTGTGGTGATATTCGCGGAAATTTCTATTGCCCGACAAACCACACTGGTTACCCAGAACGAGCCTGGATAAAACCATAATGATATATACATTTTCATTTATTTAACATCAACCAATATACATGAAAATGTATATTGTATGGGAAACAACCAACCACTATGCCCTAATTGTGGTACACAATATAATCTAATCATATATACAATCAATTTATAATTAATCAATATAACTATCATAAGACGTTAATTTTATCAAAAACAAAACTAAATATAATATCATTCTTATGAATAGATCGATATATGTATATATGGTGCTAGAAAGACATAAATACCGAATTGAAACCCCACCAATATGAAATTGTGTTGTTGCTATTATATTGATTAACCCACATCAATCAATCAATCAGTCGAAACCAATCATTCAATCAGGCAAGCACACATTCGTTTTAATGTAAAGTCAAACAACTCTCTCGCCTTATAACAAAAAATACAAAAAAATAATAAAATAACAAATTTTCTATACTACCGTGTCACAATCGTGTACTTACCTTTATAATAAGTAGCCAGAATGACTCAAACCAATAACAAAAAAAAAACAATCATCTGCGAATCAGTTACGAAAGGTGTATGGTAAAAAATATTTACATGTTAAATTGATCATGTTTGGAGTACTGTGACCCAAAAATTAGGCATGACATTTATAAGACCCGCTATGAAGGCCTTTAACCGAATAAGAAAGAGATTGAAGTGCTTTTTTCCAGAACAAGTAGCAACCAGATTACTTTTACCAAAATTCAGATAATATTCACCAACACAAACATATATTCAAATTAAATTTTCCGAATCATAGATAATACACAGAAGTAACTTGGAAGGAAAAGTAACACAAAACAAAAGCTTTAAAACTTTAATTGCTTTTAGTTGATCAATAATAGATTTGTTTATATATTCGCGTTCCGTTCACCTACCCACAGGCATTTTATATTATAATATATAATATATAATGATATCCAACTATGTAGTATATTGATTTTGAAAATTTATTTGGATTTCTATCTAACGATAAATTAGTAACGCTACTTGGAAATTCTATATAACTACGCTTATCGCATAAATAACGAATTTAGTTTATTATTTTACTTAAGTATATAAAATTTAATGATTTGATAATGAAAATTGATTTTCCGATTTTCCTTAGAAACGGATTGTTTTACAAAGAAAAAATAGAGTTAACAAATAAATAAAAAAAAGCAATACAAAGAAAAATTGGAAAATATAAAAAGTTCAATTTGGTATATGATGCGGCATCTACTGTCGAGTAGCGAAAGTTTATTGTTATATTGAGCAACATTAGTAAAAAAAATATTGTAGTCAATTTTATTTTGAACTGGCTGTAATTAATATAAATTATTTGTGCGGATAGTTTCACAAGAACTAATGTACATCAAATATCATGTTATAATTCATATTTATGGTAAAAGTGAAATTCTTCAGGACAACTTCTTAAACCTTAGCTCCAACCAGGTTCTGGCACCTGTCGATGGTATTTGTATGATTAGACTGAATAAATGTGGTCTTACACTTTTTTGATGCATTTCCCTTCCATCATTATACTAGAACCAATATTACTCTTGCTTTCTAGTCGCAGCTAGCAACAAAACTCCGGTAAACTATATTACATCGAAAAATGAACTTAATTCGGATCACTTTCAAGTTTTGTTTTAAAAAAGCCGACTGGCACACGTTTCACAACTTTATTGGTGGCAAATTGAAGTTATACGCTAGCAACTAAATTACTACCGATACTAGCCAAATTGGATTGATGACAAAAAAATCTTTCAAAGACTATTAAGGAAGCAACAGACATTTCTTTCCCTATATTATTGTTGTGTCGAGTAGATATAAGTTCATTTTATCTTACGATAACCCTTGAGTTTATCAAGCAGCATATGATAAGAAGCATGTGATTAGGCCGACAATTTTTGATATTCAGAACGCTAAATGACAGGATTTCTGGACAAAGAACCTAAACGATATTAGCGTCTGTTGAGATTATAAAAAAAATTACTCTTGCATAACACTATTCCCGATGGCAGTATTAAAACTAGTGATTCAAATGAAAAATGTAAAGCACTTGCTCAAAATGTTCATAAAAATTTAGGGACTGCAGTCAACATTCCAGAATCAAAAGAGATTAAAAGAGTATGAAATGTATACATAACTGCGTGGTAACCGATACTTCGTATCACAAATAGACTCTATGATTTTATAGGAGAAAAAAATTGATTAATAATCCAACAATTCGGTTTCCGGTACCAACATTCTACTACCCACCAAGCCGATCGCATAACCTAGCATGTTAAAATACAAAAAGGCTTAAACAAATCTACTGGCATGGTCCGTCTTGAGTAACGATACACACGAACAAAGGGCGTAGGAGTACTAACAACAGCTAGAAGCAAAAAAGCACTATTCGAATGGAAACCAATAAGCAGCCGAATCACAATAGCAGGATTTCAGCCGAAAATAATAAATGCTATAATTATTCAGTACTACGCAGTAACGTGGCACTAATTCCCCACACAAAACATACAAGTACACTTGGATGTCGCCAGATAGCAGAAAAATAAGCCAAATAGATCACGTGCTGGTAAACAAGAAATTTGATTTCAGAGCAGTTAGAGAAGTAGACATGCACA
Organism: Tipula confusa; assembly: GCA_963556175.1. Taxonomy (NCBI): domain Eukaryota; kingdom Metazoa; phylum Arthropoda; class Insecta; order Diptera; family Tipulidae; genus Tipula; species Tipula confusa. The sequence goes on from OY744476.1 coordinate 45,624,113, forward strand.
GCGATCACCAACGTCTAATAGCAACATTCAAAGTAAAACAAGTCACTATAAAATACGCAGGGATCAATAAGAAGAAATTTAACATTGAAAGGTTGACAAATGTTGACACCAGAATTGTTTTCGTAAAGCCCTGCAACTTAACATTACCAATAACGAAACTGTCACAGTTTCCAAAAAGTGGTCATAAATAAAAGTAGCTTACGCCGTAACAACAACTAATGTACTCGATTGCCAAAACAACACAAGGAATCCGTAGATAAGCGATACAACCTAGAATAGGAAAATTTGAAAGTTGGAAAATTGAGGTTTTAATTTGACGGCAAACTTAAGCAACAATCGTGTCATCAAAACTCGGCAAGAATTAGAAGGCCAATCGAAGATACAGTCCTTAAAATGACACTGTCAGTGGAAAGACCACCATGGATAACATGAAAAAGAACTATGAGTGAGATGATCCAGAGGCCCTATGCTCCTAAATTGAAGATAAGTGAAAAGAACGGTTCTTTTTGCCCTAAAAAAGATATGTGGCTCAGCTCGAATTAATGGTGCTTTCAAAATACATATTCAAGAGGTACTTCTGACAAGGCTCAAGCAATCGCTTCTCAATTGGTGAAATAAATAACCAACCTACGCAGTCAACATTTAACGATTAGAACTATGCGGGGCTCATTTATTTGCTTAACTCGTCCCAAACTTTGTAAAGCATTGATAATTTAAAACATTTTCCAATGTTTTAAATTATTTGTCGACTAAATCAACTGTATAGTGTCATGATGTGGCCCTCGTAACAGGTGGAAAGTCTATGCCACAAATCATGCTGCTAATATCTAAAGGCTGGTACCAAATGCAATATAGAGCAATTCCAGTAGAAGACCCTCAGATCTTAAAATTAGAGGCATTAGGTCAGTTCAGCTGATACCAATGTATTGCAAATCGCCAAAATGAATACAGCTTAAAGAAATAATTAAAGAACGGCAGCAAAATTTTATTAGTTTACAGTTAAATACGAGTAAGGGCCAATTGCATATACAAATTATAGAGAGCATCAACATGAAGTAAATTGGTACAAATAGTTACACCATGTTAAGATTTATATTCAAGAACCTCTATCTTGAAACCGTGCGACTAAGATTGACAACTGCAGTAGATGTCAAAAAAATAATAAATCAATATCATTATTGGTCATTGTTGCCGCTTTGCTAAAATATTTCACACCATTACGAACCCAAAACTTATATAAATCCAAATTGTGTCAAATATGTGGTTATGATAGTTTAACTTTTTTTCAAAAAGAATTAGAATATTGCTTCATAATTAGAAAAAGCCACCATAATGTTCTGGAGAGGGAAATTTTGAAGATGCTCTTTGGTTAAAATACAGTAGGTACGCTAGCTTGGTTAGGCTGCAACGAAACTGTATCAGCCTCTAAGAGAAAGACAAACCTTTCGCAGCCGCATAGGATGATATTCTTAATTAAAATTTGTTTTCTTAATTGTTGTTGTATAGGACAATACCAAGCTAACTTTTTTATATATTGAGAGCCATTCAGTCGGAAGTAATGATCTGTATAAACTGAATATTATTATTAATGATGAAGCAATGATATTCCAAAACAGCAAAAAAAATTAAAACCAAATTTAACACCTGAAACTTCAGCCTTTCATCAAACAAAACGTTTAAATAAACCCGAAACAAAAGTGCAGCCACTGAAACACTTACATGCCCGTAACATGTTATTAAAATTTAGTTTTTTCAGATGAGAAATTTAATGTCACTAATGTCAATCTGGTGAAAATTTTACGCAAAAATAGTAGCGCCGGCATATAACTGTATCTGGTCTGGATTGCGGTAATGTCTTTAGGTGACTCTCCACTTTTATTTACGATCCAGATCCACCAAGGTGAAAGGTTTGGAAATGCTTGTTAATATAAGTGATAATTTCTAGGATTGACGGAACCATAGAGGTCGATTACCGCTTACACTTACCAGAAAAAACATTTCTGCAGGAGCTGCATCAAAATTATTTAAACGAGCAGGAAAATGATCCATTATCCTTTATGCACCGAAATATCATCAAAATCACCCTCGGTGATATCAGTATGGTAATTTATGCATCAACATAAGCATGGGTAAATTTCGGTAAATGTTCTTGATTGTTGTTGATATTAAAATGGGAATCTCACTTTCAGGGGGCTTGCTACGGGAACATCCAATATCTTTAAGTTCAGCAACATTAGATCAAAGGACAATGGTACCATTATAGAATTGATCCAACTCAATCTACTAATTAGCAAAGCGAAATTTACATCGGGACTGCTATTAGTTTACTTTGCCAGTGTGGTACTTTAACCACTATATGGTAATCGCTTATACTTGACCAGGAATGACATTAGAATTTAATCATCTGGATAATCATATGGATAGGTGAAAGCGGCGTAAAATGTAAGCTTATAAAATCAACAAGTTCTTCAAATGGAAATACTTTTAAACAAGCTAACGAAAATAATGAACTAGCGGAAATTGAAAGGTTCAACCACCTAAGACTAGGAATAAGGTAAAAGCAAATTTTAAAAAAGTCTATGATGAATAAGAACTGGTTTCTTCACCGAAGTGTTTAAAACTTAAAAATCATTAAGACTGCTACCTAAGCAGGTACAAACTACCTGGAAGAAAAACAATTGAAGTTGTAAACAACTAGGTTAATCTACTAAATTACTGTAGAATACAGTAGGAATTATCATTTCCATTGTCCAAATTATGGAAGTGGCCAATATCAATGTTTAATGAATCCTCGGCATAATCTCTAATCGTGATCAAGACTAACAACCAACAAAGGTAAGTTGCTAATTAAGGAGACCTTGCCCTAGTTAACATATAAAAAAACTATTTGGACATTTTTTTTAAATCAGTATCAATCTTTTTTTTTTGTTTCTGAACTCTGCAATCTGTTCTGCCGAAGCTCTCCCAACTCTTTCACGGTTAATTTTTAACATCCTACCTTACGCCGTCACCCGCCAAATCGAGGACGCATGAATACAGGTTCGATTTTAAATCCATCTGCACATTGCATTGCTCCAGCCAGCCTGCACTGACTTGGAGGGTGGTTCGGCCCATGGATTCTGCACTCCAACAGGGGGTCACAGTTGTGTTCATCATCATCACCGATCGTGATCAGGTGATGAAAAATCCCTTTTGCAACCCTCCCCCGTTGGGATTCGAACCCGGCACCTCCCGTCCCAAACACCGCAGCTTTAACCACTGCGCCAATTGCTCGGTGTCAATCTTCAATTGTCCAATCAGAGCTCGGCAAAATTGGAGACCCAATTAAAACCACTTAGAAATAATATAAAACAAGCTTGGGATAGTATCCCTAATCGTCAAAAACAAACCTAGGAAAGTAGAGATTTAGTTAACGGAAAGCACGAAAAACTTGGCAAATAAATTAGACTCCACTAAGTAAAACTATACTCAACTACCTAAGCAATAAATTTAAACTTATATTCAAAGATATATACCTTACTGGTCAAAAGGTCACAAACGTTTCCCTACTGAAAAGCAACAAAAAGACTAAAAAGACCTAAAATGCAAGAACCTGCAACTAAATATGTTGGTGGAACTAAGACTAGAAGCGCAAAACAAATGCAAATTTGTTTGCCTTCAATCTTGCAAATACAATCCACTCTCCGATAATAAACTCCAGATAAAAATACAACACTATTATCGGAGGTTAAAAGTTAAAATCAACAATAACTTAAGTTCAAAAAAATTATCTCAATATGATCTAATTACAAAAAAATATTTCAAGCACTACTTTAAAAAAGGATTACGCAAGTCCTTCAGATAACCAATGCATCGTTAAATTGAATATGTTCCATTTCTGTGGATAGTGGCAGAAGTCCTAATGAAACACAAAACCAAACTAACAAAAAATCGAACAGACTCTCAGTGTTACACAGAAAAAAACTCTACTATAGAAGAAAAAAACAAATTCAAATATCCTCTTCAATATAGCAAAAGCCTTTGATAAAGTATGGGAAGGTGGACTAGAATGTAAACTGCAACGAGATCTACCAAAACTGGGGGTCTAATATGCAATTTTCGACGCACTTTTTTTTTTCGATATCATCGACCAATTCGAGAACGTCGAAAATATCTATTATGAATTATCAACAACACCGAAAATATAAATATAAGTAAATTCGACGACGCCATTTTGTTTTATTATTAAATAAATTATTTAGTTTACATTTTTATAATAAATTTACAACTAACCCTACATCTCCACCTGATATAAATTATACCATTACCATTAACATACCATAAGACTAAATTATTAAAGATGGCGTCTCGTGTGGCCAATGTACAATAAATCTGACATTTAGGAATCATTCGTGAAAATGAGTATTTATGGAGTATATAACCTAGATATATTCAATAGATACTGATTGTTTTTATAGAAATTTAATAATTTTAATATATTTTGCTTTTTATTTTTAAATTGGGTTTAAAATATGACGCATAACACAAAGTTTCAAAGTAAAATCATAATGGCGCCATTTAGAAAATAACAAAATGTCATAATTTTGTATACCATAAGTCTACCATCAAGTTATACCATCATGGTATAAATTGATGGTAGACCTATGGCAATATTATGTTAATTGCGAGTCTCCACTAGCAAACTGTTATAATATTAATGGTATAACTTGATGGTAATGGCAGGTGGAGAGCCTATGTAAACTAAAGAATATACTAATTAAAGAAAAAAATATCGTATAAAATATAAACCACACCTTTTTCTTTTTATTGGTCACCTTAATAGGTGTCGTAAAATTTTCGTGTTTATCTTAAAAAAAACGCGTCGTTTATTTTATAATAGGAAATTTTCGTCGAAAAAAATACGCGTGTCGGAAATTTTATAATACTAAATTTTCGACAATTTTCAAAAAAAAAGACGCGTCCAAAATTTCATAATAGACACCCAGTTCTGTCAGATTCTAAAATTCTTCATAACTGACCGGCACTTTCGGGTAAAATATAATGATACTCTAATTAAAAATATCAGCAGAAGTATTATATTATGGGTAACCTATACACAAAAGATTTGCCAACTACAGATAAAAAGCAAATAGAAGCATTTGCTGATTATAGTGCAATCTTAGAAAGTGGCAACAAGATAAAAGAAGGAACTATCAAATTGCAAAGGGGCCTTTCATAATTTGCTAGTATTTTCTCAATAACTATACAAATAAATAGGGGAAAAAGTTAAATGATACCAAATTAATTTATGTTACCTTTACCAAAAAAGCTGAACTTGATATTAGTGGAAATCAACTTCTAGCAAATTCCGCATACAAATAAGGCCAAATATTTAGGCATGACACTTAACGCAATGTTAAGTGGAAATAGCATGTCAAAAAGAAACGTTAAGAGCCCTAAAATCAAATTCAGAAAAATGTACTGGCTTATAATTAGCTACTTTATTTTCTTCTATAGATTGTACTATTTTGATCTATTGAGGCTACTGCTTTTATTTTCACCTATATAATTTATGAAGTTCTTGAGCTTCCGCTAACACAGTTCTTTTCCAGAATTTGGCTGGTCTTTTGATTTTCTTTTGCGTTGCGGGTTTCATTCCAATTATACATCCTTGTTATACTATTAGATGGTTTCCTTAGTGTAGGGCCGATTTATCTTTATTTTGGTTTTCTTAATTTCGGTCATTTCAATGTCTCACTGCTTTGTTATTTTGTGCAGCTCAAGTAATGAATCGGATTAAGTTGATGCAATCAGTGCAACTTCTCTCTGGTCTAATAAACCGTTCATTTCTTGATTTTACTTTGATTGCAGGTGAGATTCTGTCAAGGATGAACACTGCGATTATTTTTATTGTTATGTGGAGCAGGAAGATACCTCGCCAGTTGTTGAATACTCTTAGGTCACCTTTCTTGAAGATCGTTAGTTATCCAATCTTTTCATTTTTGGATTAATGATGTTAGTGCACTTGCAATTATGGATATATTGACTTTGAATATTTCGGCGTTATGTTGTCTGTTCCAGTAGTTTTGTTATTATTTAGCTTCTCTATGATACTTTTATCTTCCCATTCCGTTGGTAGGTGCGTGTTGCTAGTTTCGTTATTGGTTTCAATTGATGACCAGAGATTTTTGCCGCTGTTGACGTGTTTTTTGAAACATTATTTCCATATCTTTAACTGCGCTTTATTAGCTTAACCAGAAGCATCCTTCTAAGGTTGCACGTTGGATGTTTTGACAGTACCTTTCTTATATAATTGGTGAAGCGCTCGCTTTTTTACATTCATGCTTATTTGTGATACACAAGTCGACGATTCTTTCTCACTGAAATCTCCTTTTCTGCGCGATTTTGCTATTAATAATGGAAGTTGCTCATAAAATTCATCTTTCGTTGGTATATTTGCATCTTCGGTTGAAACCTCTGTAATAGTGCCTTGATGTTTTTATATAGAGTTACAATGTTATAATTCCTGATTTCTCTTCGTGTACGACAGCTGGTTACTTATTTGGTTTGTATTACTTCTGCTAGTGTTCGTTTATGTAATCGCTTGATTTTCAGATAAATATATCATTCATCCATTGAATCCTATTCAGTTTCAAGGGCTGCTAAATAAAGCATACAAGAAAACCAAGGGGTGATTCACGTTCCATCATTGTTTTTATTTTTCTTGTAGATATTCCCAAGCGACGTTATTCATCAATATGTAACTCGTATTATCTAGTAATTTGTCAAACTATCTTATGGTCAAGTTTGCAGAGATAAAACCAATTGCCTAGTCTCTATACATTTTTAACATCTTATTCGTGACCTCACAATTCTAACGGCTTCTTTTTTTGTAGCAATCGTACCCCTTTTCTGTTATTCAGTATACCACAAATATCTACATTCTACAGTTGTCCGAGATGCTGTGTTTCGTTACATGATTGGTGATTTCTTCACCGACAATTTAGTCTCCTGGACTAATGAGCAATTTGTTTCTGACTTAATATACTAAGATAAATATATCTACGACTCCTCCCATTGGCGTTTCACAGTTTTTGGTAAGTTTTTGTTTATACCACATCGTTATTGTGGATCTAAACCAGTTCAAAGAGTTTGGTTATTTTCGATCTGCGTGTAATATTGGTGTTGCTTAACTGCTGAATTGCCTCTATATTCACATGTTGCTGGAGTCTTTCTTCGTGTTTCCTTGTATTTTTTTAAATTTCAATTGAAACAGGGTCCACTTTAAGGTCTCTATGTAGATCAGTATTCCTGACGTACCATGGTGTATCGACGATGTTCCTTAGTACCCTGTTCTGAAAAACCTTTGTATGATATTTACGTTGATGGGTTATGTACAACCCCAAAGTTCAATATAATGAGTCCATATTCGTTTCAGTATTTACTTATAAAGTAGCAGCTTATTGTATGATAATAGAGAAGAGTGTCTGCCTATCAGCCAATGCATTTTACTATATTTTAGTTTTAGTTCTTCATTTTTCTTTTCTACGTGGACCTTCCATCTAAGTTTAGCATCCATGGTAATGCCTAGATACTTTGCTGTCTTCGCATACGTTATTATTTCTCGATTTATTGAAACTGGTATATGTTCTACTCGTTTGTTGGTAAAATTTATTTGGACTGATTTAGTTTCATTTAGCTTAATTCGCCATCTTTTAGTCCATTTATATACTTTGGAGATAGCTGATTGTAATTTTTGTGTTGATTCTTCGTTGCTTTTTCCAACAAAAGTGGCAAAAGACGCCACTGTGTTGTTTCCAATTCAAGTAGATCATGCGTGTATAGTAAATATAAAATCGGTCCTAATACACTGCCCTGTGGTACACCTGCTTATATTTCTTTCAATTCAGAATAAGTTTCAGCCAATTAAATTCTAAAGAAACTCTCTTTCAAGTATGATTCCAGTATTTTAGCGAATTGCATTGGTAAGAGGTTTCTTAACTTATGAATAAGTCCTTCATGTCAAACCATGTTAAAAGCTTGCGCCACGTCTAAAAATATCGTGGAGTAGACCTTTTTCTCTTCAAGTGCTTTCTCAATTACATTGAATAATCTGTGTACTTGTTGTATTGTTGAGTGTTGACGTCGAAATCCGAACTGATGATTTGGGATTACGTTATTCCTTTCGATTGTCGGATTTAACCTTTTAATCAGTAGTTTCTCAAAGAGTTTAGACATAACTGGCAACCACGAAATTGGTCTATAAGATGAAGTTTCGTATGGTGGTTTTCCAGGTTTTGGTATCATTATTACTTCTGCAATTTTCCACGAACTGGGCACAAATTTGGTTCTAAATTTATGTACATCTACTTTCAAATACATCTTACACTGAACATCCTACAATGTTCATGACCCTGTGAACATGTACAATGGTAAAGTGGTTTCCTCGAAATTCAAATTGATGAAGCGATATTAGATTTCTTTCAAATATTATAGGCTTCATCATTATGAGAAGCCGTTTTCCAAAGATTTTGGACGGTACTGGAAGCAGTGAAACTGCTTTCAAAGTCCGGCGATTTTTTTCTAATTATGTTTTGATTATACATCTTCCGATGATTGCCTAATGTGTGGTTGAAATATCTCTCCCTTTTTCACTGTTAATTTTTTTAGCTTTTGTAGCTTTCCATAGAAAATACACTGTATATTTAATGGACATACCGGCTATCCGATTTTTTTTTAGTTGTTTAATGCAGCGGTTAAGTTTATTTTAAAGGTAATTAAGAATTATTTTGCTTCGTGGTGCTGGTTTCTTTGCATTGTTTGTCTTGCTTTCCGCTTTTCACTCACTAATTTTCTGATCTGAACTGGATAAGTAAAATGGTTGCGCTCCTTCCTTTTAATTATTAGAGAGCTATCCTATTCTGCTTGTTGAATATTCTTAATACTTAAATCCACTTTGTTTTCTGAGGCTTGATTGGTACCTGAAGGTCAATGTGGCCTTCAACAAATTTCCGAAATTGTTCCTAATTGATTTTAAAGTTTATTAGTCTATGTGGATTTTGTAGCGTAATAATCTTGAACAAATGACTGATGAGTGAACGGATGAAACACTTTCACTATTCTGACCTGAGGTTTTGTTTGTTTACCAAAATTTTGGTTTATGGATTGAAAGGATCACACGTACAGCCTGCTGTGAAAGTAAAAATATAAAAATTAAAAAAGGTTGATTGTTGCGGAGGAAATGGTAACATTTAGTCTTCCTACTGAAAAGAAGGAAAATTATAATTTAACAAATTTAATTAACTTCACATATGAGATAAATATGAAAATTAATAAAATTATATGAAACTTTAAATTTAATTAGATGAATCTGCTTTAAAATCTCCTAAGAAGTTAACAACCACTTAAAAGACGCAAACATATTTATTTATAATATTATATAAATAAAGATACTTGATTTTAACTAATTTATAAAAAAACAAACTATTAATTTTCTATCTAATATTCTCATTTTTATTAATTTTTGCCACTTAAAATTTATTGCAAATTAAATAATTTAATTAATTTATTATTTTTAATTTTTTTTTTATCCATTTCTATCAATAATTTATTATATATTTATAGTATTTGATCTTTTATTTAATTTAATTAATTCATTTTTCACTAGGCAACCATAAAAATTAATTATATTTTAAATAATTCATTTATTTAATTGTTTTACTTTTATTATTATTTATGTTTTTTAAAACCAAATTATTATACATAAAAAAGATAATATCTTTTATTTTATTTATTTTTTTACTTTTCTAATTTATTATTAATTTCTATATAATAATTTTTTCTTTAAAAGAAAATGTTTTTTGTTTTGTTTTTAATTTTATAAACCAAATGTGCTTTTTTTGATTTTAATTATAACATTTTAAGTACACTATCTGTTGGTAATTAGATTTGTTGCAAGAACTTTATAATATATTTTTTAAAAATTATAATAATCATTCTAAATTAATTTTAAAAACCGACTAGAGTTTAACTTTTTTTTTATATTCTAATAATTTTTTTTTTGTCTAATTAAAATACAAAAAAAATTAATTGAAATTTGTTCTAATCAATCAGTAAATTAAACAAAAATATATAAAAAGAATTGAGAAAATTTTTAATTCTATTAAAATTGTTGTCAATATTATTTCTAATTAATGTGGCAGTGATTGATCAGATTTAAAACAAAAAAATAATTTGCCAAAATTAATGAAACCCTAAAATAAATGTATGTATAAAATAACCATTTAAATTGTTTTACAAATTTTAATTTTAATTTGATTTGCTAAAATTAATGGGATATTTAGTTTGAGTATACATACTTCATAATCAATCGATTTTTAAAAAATTGACGTTACAAATTTATATTTTGTTTAAATTATTCGCTTTAAAATTTATTATTTATATTTTTTTTAGATTTATTTACAAAATAAATGTGTTTTTATTGCAGTTTTTTTGTTTGCATAATTAATTAAATAGTATCTAGGTAATTTAATTTAATTTAATTTAAATTAAAAAAATGTTTATTATTTTTTTTTTATTAAATTGATTTATTTATTTATTTATATGTGTATTTGAATAGAAAAATAATATTAAATTAATAACAATAGTGTATTTAATGTAATATAATAATTTATAATAAATAACTTTAATCAAGATTTTTGTACATATCTTCTAATTGTGGTTTGAAATAGTTTTTCAATTCGGGTCGTTTTGTTTTAAATGTTGGTGTTAATAGACCATTTTGAACGGAGAATTGATCCGGATGAAGATATATGTCTTTAACCTGAAAATTATAAAAAAAAATTTTTATTTATTTCACTTGTAAGTGTTTGAGAGTTAAACGGTAATTTGACGATCGTAAAGTACGTTTGTGGTCCTAATTGAAAACACATTTTATTTTATTAATTGTAACCTGTTTTGTTATCCCGCTTTTTGATGACATGTGCCTTTTCGAGGTCGGATTTTAATCGCAAATAATAATTGTATAATACGTGTCATCATTAAATTACTTAAATTACGCGTGGGCCTTGACAAACCAGGCATAAATCAATAGTTTCGATGAAAAATGACCATGAAAGTATTTGTATAACACGCATTAAGTTCCCACATTACGCCTATGGGAAAGAGGATCAAGATTAGATACTAAATTTACGTCCGTCATCATTCGAGATGCTCGGTTTTGGACCCGATCGAATGCGGTCAAATCAGTTTTCGGTGCACCTGCCGAAATTATTCTGTTTGAATTATTAGTTCAGGCTCTTTGATATAGTCAAGCCGAAAATTTCAAATGTGACAGACGTATAGCCAAGCTGGATTGAGAATTGTTGATACATGATCATTGATGAAAAATATTGATAATCATTGATGATGTAACGTGAAAGCCATATGTCCTTAATTTGCACAGCAAACCGTTGTGTAACACACGATCAAATGCCTTCGAGATATCGAGCGCAATGACTTCTCCAGATCAATGTTTACACATGTTCCATTATTTAGTGACACAATTAATTAAACACCTGCTGAACGCCCTCTATTCTATCGATCGATAAATATTCTATCGATCGGATATTATATTATCTTCCAAATATATGATGATCTCAAGTACTTTGGAAGGCATCGAGACGATGGCGATTGAACGATAATTCGAAAAGTTCGATTTGTTGCCCTTTTTGGCATAGGATGTTCGTTAGCAGTTTTTGGAATGGATGGGAAAATGTCAAAAGATTTAGATCGGTAGCACAAACATGAGGAGGAATTTACAACAACATTTGAAAATAATTTAGGGAATTCCATACCGACCGACTGACTTGTTAGTGTTAATGTTTGCAAGGACTTTAGCGACAACTTTAGGCCTGCGGCACATTGACGAGCTAAACTTTGCAGCAAATTATTGGGTGAGGAGATTAGCTTTTTCTTGGGCAGTAAACAAAATATTGGCCCCAACTTTTAGAGGTGGTATATATGCGCTTTCCTTCTAATCAATAAGTTTTCCGTCAAGTTTTCAACTTTACGAGCAAAGAACGAAAAGATTCGATTGCTATAGGTTTAAAACTTGCCGCAACTCTTCTCCTTTTCGTGATCTTTCTCCGCCTTAAATTCAGCTAAATTTTCAGTTGACCAATTTTTTACATATATGCAATGAAAGGCTTCTTTATTGACGGGTGCTGTTTTGCAGTCGTGTTTATGCAAATTCCCAGATTTTGTTCATTCCTACCCAGTCCGCATGTTTATAGTGCCATAGATCACGTTTAGGAAGAACGTTCTTTTGACATGACCACGACGTTGGAAATTCCGCTGTAATAAACCGATGGTCAGAATTTCCCAATGAAACAGTGCTAAAGGTACGGTATTTTTCTGCATGAGATGTTAAAAACAGATCCAGTATAGATGACCTGTATCGGTGAACCGCTCTGGTATTATCGAACGCTAATCTATGAGCTGTGTTAGTAGCTTTAAAGCTGCAAATATTTAAGGCGTCTTACCAGCCGGTGAATCGGACTTATATTATAGAAGCCACTTGTCAATGTGGACATTAAAATCATATGCCACAGCGATTTCAGCATTTGGTGTTTTCTGACAAATGCGCTTAAAGAAATCTGACAGAATATCAAATCAATCATAAGCGGCACAGTTTAAAATATTGGGGCTTCGATAAAACCTAAAGAGGAATAGAGTGTGTTTCGAGACAGATTTTAACCTTTATTAAGCTGAAAACATTATTCACTCTTAGGCCTAAAAAAACTGGGAATGGAAAATGTATATAGTTGCGGATATAAAAAGTGAGCCCTCTTTAATGAATAAGCCAAGTGATCCAATTCTACAGTTATATAGAATGAGAGCTGTTGTTATGATTAAAAGTCGCTCATTTGTGACCTCAAACGAAGTCGCCCATTACTACTTAAGCTGAAGAAGCAACTTTCATAACAACTATTAAAAAATGTAGGGTGTTCAAAAAAAACTTTAAATGCAACTTGAATGAACGCCCTAAACAAATCCCGAATTTTGGATAGTTTGGAATGCGGAAATAGGCACAAAGTGTTTTCTAAGTAGTGTTGGTAAATAGTTTAAAGTAAAGCATCGATATTTAAATCTTGACTGAAATTTGGATTCCGGAAAATTTTTCAAAAACAAATATTAATGCAATCAAAATATTTGCAGCAAATGTGAATTTCTGTCGAACACTTGAGGTTTAACTGAATCAAAAAAAACTGTTGGTACTGTCACATTAGTAACTGATATGACCAAATTATTCAATACTTTAAATTTTTCGAATTTTGTCGTATCGAGCAAATAACAATACTTAAAATAGCCAATGAAGAGAGGTTTCTGGTTTTACAGAAAATTGGAAAGGAGGTTGCAACTTTATGCAGATGGAGAAGCTATTGAGTACGCTACTAAATCTCTGGGAAATTGCTCTCAAATACAACGTGCCCTGCATACACTCAAATATTGGTGTGATTTAATCATCTCACACCACTATAAAATAATAAGCACTTCTTTGAGAGCAAACAATTGGATCAAAATGCTTTAATTGCAAACATCTAATCGCGTTTGGATTATTGAAACCCGATATGGAGTGATTGATTTGAAGTTAAAGTACATAGCGATTTTTACGCATTGTTAAACCAATAAATGGTTCATTATATATGTATGGATATTCTTAGAAGTTGAAGAATATAAATTGTGAATATGAAGACATTACTGCCTGAAATGGAACTGTAGTGGCCAGGAAATTATTTTGTCATCAGCAGAAAATTTTAAAACAATTTTAATTCGAAAAATCAAAAATTAAAATGAAATATACTAATTTACGTAAAAATATAAAATTAAAATCTCTTACCTGTTCAAATGACTTAAGACCAGCCTCTTTACCCCACGAAATCATATCAGTCATAATTAGCTCTTTAACATTTGAATTATTGCATAACACCGTTAACGTACCAGGAATATTATTTTCTTGTGCCCAACACTTGATAACATCAACATCAGGCACGACTACCGCAATGATACAACTTTTCAAACTTTCACCATACACATAAAGTTGCTCGACATACTGGGATCGCAAATAGATCGATTCGATTTTTTCCGGTACAATATATTCACCCTGGCTAAGTTTAAATATATGCTTTTTACGATCGATAATTTTTAATGTACCATTTGCCTGCCACATTCCAATATCACCAGTATGATGCCAACCATCCGCATCAATAGTTTCCTCAGTACGTTCGGGTTCCCGATAATATCCTACGAATACATTTGATCCTTTAACGCATACTTCACCTTGATTATCACTTGCAAAGTATTCCATTTCGGGCACATCAACTAATTTTATACAACAACACGAAACTGGTGGTCCTACATGTTCGGGTACATAATCACCTTGTACCGTTAGAGTAACGGGTGCGGTACATTCAGTTTGACCGTATCCCTCGCACACGATACAACCCAATGCACATCGGATAAATGTTAAAACGGCACCGGACAGCGGTGCTGATCCCACCACCATTAAACGTAATCGACCGCCAAAAGCTTCCTGCACCTTTCTAAATACAATTTTATCCCAAATACTATTGCTTCTAATTATACCACGACTCAATTCACGCTCTTTCGAGCTTATAGCCATACGGAATAGTAACCGTTTTATTGCCGAACCTGATATTTCGTTTTGTATTTTATCAAATACCCGATTTAATAAACGTGGTACCGCTGGCATTACAGTGGGTCTTAGCGCTTTCAAATCATTTGTTAGCTCTTTTATATCGCCTGAATAGTAACCGACACCACCACCCGAATAAAATACACCATTTTCACAACAACGTTCCAACATATGGGCCAACGGTAGAAATGACATCATAACATCGCCAACATGTGGTCGATGATCGCCAAGTTGTAAAAGTACTGCACACACGCCGGCCACTAAATTTGCATGTGATAGCATAACACCTTTTGGATTACCAGTTGTTCCTGATGTATAACATATTGTACACAAATCTTGTGGTTTTGGTGGTATTTCAGGATGATTTTTGCTGGCACCTGATTTTTCAACTTCCTCAAAAGTTACTACATCCACACCACGATTTTTAGCACGTTGCGCTGTAGCCGGACGCACTGCTTTAATAGCAACAATTTTGCGTAATGATCGTGGAGCTTTATCCAAAATTAAATTAACTTTTTTATCATCCTCAACTACGACCACTGTCATGTTGGTCTGAGATATGATATATGCGCATGCATCGGGTCCAAGAGTATCGTATAATGGTACGAGTACTAGTGAAAAACAGTAGCATCCCTGAAAATGAGAAAAACATATTTAAAATAAAACAATTACATGAGAACTTATTTTTTAACGATTTACATACCTGTTCAAATATAATCCATTCGGGTCGGTTTTGTGAATAAATTCCAACTAGAGTACTTGGTCCAGGTTGAAGTCCCAATGATATTAAGCCGGAGCCAAAATTTTTAGCCCGCAATAGTGTCTCATTGAAATGTATCCACTAGAACGCGATTGGAGTAATAACAACAACAACAAAAATATACATTAGACTATTTTGAGGTAAGTGCTTTTTGTTTTTACTTTCATTCAATAAAATTTATTCAATTGAAACATATTTGTTGCAATATACATACACACATTTGGCTAGCCTAACTATTTTGAGTTGCCAAGTTATTAATATATGTTATTGTTTCTTTCAACTGTAAAAGGTTTTGACGGTAGCATTAAAATATTTGACACCGAAATATATAAATACAATTTTCAACGGTATTATTATAAGGTAAATATTATGCGAGTATGATGCAACTGTAACGCTAACAATGACCCTGTAATTCCTATATCAATGGTATTCCGATATTTATATTAATCGATTTTGATTAATTGTGATAAATCGTTATCGCAAAATGAATATAATTCTAGGTTTATATAATGTAAATAATTTTATTGTAATTAGGCAATTAAAGATTAGTGGATCGAATATTATTGATTAGAAACGAAATGTTAAAGTTATGTAATTACCTGCCAAGCCATTATTTTAACAAAATCATTTAGAACCACAAAATTCAGAATGTTAAAAAGCCTGAATCAAATAACGGAGGTAAATTTTTACACTTCCGGGGTTAAAATGGAGATATAAAACATGCCAAAAATTTAGCCATTTAACATTGTTGCTTACAGAGCATTAATTAACCATTTTGACAGAATTTTGACAGGATCGAGCTCCCGTTGCTAAAGGCTTTTACACAAAATCTATAAAGAGAAATTGGAACAAAGAAAACGGGCATCAACCATTTTTCCGCGTGGAATTAAAAGCAGACGGTAGAAAAGCTAAAGAAAAGCTTGGAACATATAGCTAAATACTTTTATTCAATACAACACGTAATAGTGGCCTGAAATATCTTTTGCATAGAAGAATCACTGTATAGGAACCCAGAAACAGAACCAAAGGGTCAATACAGTATTTTAAGTGCAAACAATAAGCTTATGGTAAAGCTTACTTATCTATCTAACATGGTTAACGGAGGAAACAACATTACTTAAGGGAATGCAACAAAAACAATATCGATTCTCACGTGAAAAGATGTAGCAATTGTAGTGAAAATCATACGACAAATTATAGAGGTTTTCCAAAATATTAAGAGCTGAAACAAAGAATTAATCCTAAGCAGTGAAAAGATCAAAAAATGCTTAAACTACAATCATCTGGAAGAAAACTAATTTACTCGGGAGTATTGTCAACACAACCGTAAACAGTACACAACCGTAAACAGTAGCGTACATGGTTTTTGTAAACTAGTATATTTACAGAAACTCATCTAAAAGTGCAAAAGTGATGAAGGAAACATCATTATAGCTTCAAACATGCAGGAATGGTCTAGGGATCTTAATAAATACTATAGTAAAGAACATATTGAATCAACGAGCTAGAACAGTATAACTCCCTCCAAAACGCGCTATAAAAGAACACAGATCATGGATTCATAACTTCCTTGTGGTGGGAGATTTCAGCGGGAAACAAATTCACTGGGGGATCACAAGTCACGAATAATATTTCTGAAAGGCCAACAACTTTTTGAAGAGACAGAGGAAGCGATTTTCGACTTATCAGCAGGTCAACATCCATACTGGTCAACAGAAAAAATATTGGTTTTGATATAATCGATTTTTGCTTAACGAAGGGCGTTGCACTCACAAATGTTTTAGCAACCAATTACTGCGACATGTCGTCTGATCATTTCCTTGTAATAGTAATGTTGAGAATCGATGTCCAAAACAGCAACGTTAAAACATCTCACAGACAAGCAAACTACATAGGACCAATATAGTAGTCTAGTCGAAGGTATACTTCTTCAGATATTGCGTTTAGCACTCTAACTGACATTGATGTGGGTGCAGGGAGTTTAAAATATGTTTTGGATAGATTAGAAAAAATTGCTACACCCTAGAAAGTTAATAATCTCTCCCGTGACATACATCAAGTTATTCAAGAAAAAAGAAAAGTGATAGGGCAATGGCTACTATTAAAGTTTTTGGAAACAAATTCGCGATTTAAGCTCTTAAACTTACAAAACAAAATTTTGTTACCTAAAGATGATGATTCAACCTTTAAGCCAATCAAGTTCAAGTGGGAAAGTGCAACAAATACAATAAAATATCATATAAATTTGAAAAAAGTGCCGTGATATGTTCTTATTAAGGGAAAAATGCCAAGAGAATTACTTTATGCGAACTGGGTAAATGTTTTAATATAGAAAATATCCCTTACCACAATGTTAATAAAGCCTGCGAAACATGAAACTAACAAATAACGCCATATCGACTTAGAAGCATGCTTCCAAAACATCAAAGCCTTTTGAAAATATGAAACTAACTAAACTTTCCAATGCAAGAGGAGAGCCAATGCAGCAAAGATCAAAGGAGGTGCCGCCCAAGGGTCAGTGCCGCCTCAATGTATCTGATCTATGGAACGCATCATATGATGATATCTTGCGTATGGAAATGCTAGAGGACACCTTCATAGTGGGATATGCAGACGATATTGCAGCAGTAATAATCGCCCGGGGTACAGACGATGTCCAACGCAAGCTAAACCAGTTTATGCAACGAAATTCCATATGGCTTAGTGATCATGCTTTGAGCCTAGCCACAGAAAAAAAAAGATTTGGTTTTGCTAACTAGACGATACATTGCGACCGACTTGCTTTTCGACATGGGGAACTAGCGAATACAGTCAAACACGGCCGTCAAATATCTTGGGGTGTATCTGGACACAAAGTTAAATTTTGGAAAACAAATCAAGTGTTCTTCAAAAAAAGGCAACAAACGTGACTATTGCACTGAGTGTGCTGACGACGAATATCGGAGGCACAGCGACTGGGAAAAGGAAGTCACTAATGTCGGTAGCAAATTCTATCCTTTTGTACGGCTGTGAAATATGGGCAGACACCCTTAAAATGGAAAAATATGTAGCTCATACAGAAGAGTATCTAAACCTGCTATTCTGGTCATTGCAGTCGTGACGCCAATCAATCTAATGGCCGCGGAAAAGGAAAGAATATATAACACCAAGAGCGAACTAGGCGTCGCAGAAACAAAGAGGTTGGCCAGGGAACATGTTATGCTATGATGATGTAAACTACCTAATAACCCAATTCCTTACGAGTCATGGGTATTTTTGTAAATGTTT
Organism: Tipula confusa; assembly: GCA_963556175.1. NCBI lineage: Eukaryota > Metazoa > Arthropoda > Insecta > Diptera > Tipulidae > Tipula > Tipula confusa. The sequence continues at coordinate 45,642,814 of OY744476.1, forward strand.
GCACACGATTGGGCAGCTGGAAGGTACTTCATGTATTTATGGAGATGCAGCAAACGACGACGCGGAACACACATTTTTTAAATGTACAAGGTGCGGAAAGGGTAGAACTAGAAAGCAAGATCAGAGACTTGACTGAAAATATCGTGGACATCATGCTTGTATTAAACCCAAACTGGATTATAGTGACACAGTATGTAGAAAAGATACTTCGACTAAAGAAACTAGCAATGAACAACCATCATAGAACATGAAGGATAAATTCTGAAGAAGCGCTAATACGGCCATATACGAGACACTAGCCTGAAGTAATACCCAAAGCCGTTCCAGGATGGATCCATCTGACAAAGAGGAGGTTTTTAGTGGGTGCGAGTCCCACACTAAGCGCTTAAGGCATTTTCCTCCTTTATTAAAAAAAACAACTGACTAAACTTAAACTAGTATTGAAAGAGAACCACGTTTTACAAGACCATCAATTTGGATTTCGACATCGACATGGAACCGTAGAACAAGTTTATATTTACATTATAACGCATGAAACGCTCTTTTAATGAAAAAGAATACAGTTCTGCTGCCTTTCAGGATGTTGCACAAGCAGTTGACAAAGTTTAGCATGATTAATTTATAAAATTAAAAAGCTTTTGCCAAACAATTTTTACATAGTTTGAAGAAACTACCTTCTTCAAAAGTAATATATCGATATTAGTGTAGGTTTTTCATTAGAAAGTTTGCTTGGTCAAATGTAGTACTTGTTCCACACAGGGGATCTCTACCTATTACTAAAAGAGTCGAAAAATTGCATCGCTCTAATGAAAGTACACAAAAATACATAAATGCACTTGCCCACTTGTAAAATTTAAAGGTGTAAATGTTTCTTAACAAACAAAAGTAAAATACTTAGGTTTACACCTAGGTTTATTTAGGTTTCTTGAAGCGAAGACAGCCAAATAAAAGTGAAATTTTCCAAAATGTTACTGATAGGAAAAAGATCAAAACTAACTTTACACAATAAATGATTGCTGTACAAAGCGATAATTATGGTAATATGGACTTATTGAATTTAGTTTTGAGATTTACCAGCGCATAAAATTGAAAACTCCTGCAACGCTCTTTATAAAATCTACTCTAAATAATTATGTCGGTATTATGAAAAAATTATTGATTATATTGATTAACACCTTCTCCACTAAATATCTTTATAAATAAACATAAATAAAATAAAACCCAACAATATACCCCACATGATTTCTGTTACTCGATAAATATATAAAGTAAACCATCAACACTTAATTTAATAATTTTCAAGTAAAGCCAATTCAAATATCACCATAATTTTTAATACATAATTTAAATCAATTGATGCTTTCATTTCGAGTTTTTTTTTATAAAGAAATATTTATACAAGCGCACAATTCAATAAATCCATCATCTTCACCAAAAAAAAATAAATTTAAAAATATCACATACATACATTTTACTCTAATAATTAAATTTATTCAAAGTTGACAGTATGCCAACCAAATATTTATTTTAATTTATTTTAAATAAATTTCAACATTTCGTCTATAAATTTATAATCAAAGTGTTTTCTTACCTGATATGGTGAATGTAAATTTTCACGCCATCCAAGGCATTGTCCATTATTTGATTCATATGCGCCACGACGAAATGTTTGGTACAGTGTTTTTGCATCCTCGTGTATATATGACACAAATTTACCATTTTTAGATTCCTTGTAAAATTTCGATACATGAATTTGTTCTGGACCCTAAAAATAAATAAATAAAACAATATAAAATTAGTAAATATTTTAATTTTCATCAACATAGAATTTCAAAAACGATCACAGATCACACTAGATCCGCAATTTTTGAATTATAAATATTTGTGAACATAAAAAAAAAAAACACACACACACACAAATATATAATTTGCGTGAATGATTTAATGGTCGACAGGTGGATTTATAATATTATAACATCTTAAAAATGAAAACAAACACACAGCCAGATAAAATATTATAAATAAAACATACATTTTTTATTTATTAATATTAATAATGATAAAAATATGTTTGAGACATAACATGAGAATTTCTACAATATACTTACAACAATTCATTCAGGGCTATGTCTGGTAAAAATTATTGTTAACATTAATAAAAACAAATTATGCATTTTATAATAAAAAAAATTTTAAAATGTCACATTTTTATTTTTAATTTAACTAGATCAATGACAACATGTAGAAAATGATTGAATAATGTCAAAATAATTGCAATATATCAAATTAAAAATATTGCAGTAGTAAAATCTGGCTATTTTTATTTATCCTGCAACATTAAAATCTTGCCTTGAAAATCTTGCAAAACAAAATCTGCATTTTTACACAAGTATACAAGTAAGTTTTACAGTCCCTATATTCTAATTTTCTCTACGCGATTTTTGGCCATAATCAATTCGTTCGATGTCATTATCAGTTTATATAAGCCGAAATAACGTTTTCTTCTGTGCCTATTTTTACGTTTCCAATAGTCCAAAATTTAAGATTATACTAGAGAAGTTTTTTTATCTAAAAAAAAAACGAAAGATTGTATCTCTGTCCTCAAATGTTCTGATTGAGCTCAGAAATGGTGTTTAAGATCGAGTCTCACCAAATGTGACTTTGTTTGATGGCTCAAATGATATACTTTTAATAAATCGGTTTTCTACAGAGAATTCGTCTGAATTTTTATATTTGGCGGTTAATCTATTTTTTTGAATTTTACGCCTAATAATTTGCCCAGAGTGAAACCAACAGCCTTTAAAAGATGTTAGACTTTTTTTTATTTATGAGGATTAAGACATATTTCCGTAAATAGCAAAAATAGGTAATGACATCACTTCATTGATTTGCTTTTTTAGCACTATAAACAAAAACCACTAGTAAACTATTTCTATATGTATGAATGTTTCTATGTAACTATTAAAACAGTTGTTGCATTAATGAAGGAACTTTATCGAAACTGCCATACACATTTTTAATTTTATTTAATTTTTGTGGCATGCCTTTATGAAAGTCCAATGGTGAATAGAATTACTTTAACAATTAGGATTTTTGTTATGTGTGTTACTTAAATTTTCCAAACCAGAGACAACTTGTCTTTTCAGTAGGTGGTCGCTTATTAGAAAACACACAAAAAAAGCATAAATCCAAAGATAAATAAATTCTGTATGTATGTATTTCTGGACTTTCGAAAATCTCGAAGAAATATTTAAAACTAAACTTAACAATATCGGTTATACTTTGTAACGGTCGCACTTTCTTTGGATCAAATAAATATCAACTCTTTGAAACCGGACGAAATAAACGAACAGCGTCAATGTGAGGTTATATCAGTGTCAGGCCAAACATAGAGTACAGTGTAATTATGACAACGCTATATAAAAGAAATGGAAAGCGAATATGGTGAGCTGCAATTATTATTAGATTAGGAGATAAGGTGGATTGCCATTGAAACCATGGTAGACTTTTTTATAAGAAATAAACAAGCAATATTAAAAACCTTAATCGTAGATTAAAAGATTTAATCTTCAGTTCCTTAACCTAACACAGTTGCATTAAACATACAATAGGCGGTTACAATAGGCGGTTCTAAACTAAAAATTAATAAAACTTCCAAATCAATTTGGAGGCGATTATTAAAGAGATTTTTTTCCCTGCCCAAAACGGCTAGCACTGCGACCTGAAAGATCTTTTGTGCTATTGGGATTTGTTAGTCCAGGAGCTTCTCTACCTTCCTAATATAGGAGATAATGCTGCTTGTAGAGGCCAATCTACATTTTTCCGGGGTCAAATACCTCTCTTCAAAATGAAGCCACCTCAGTGTGTACAGAGCAACACACTCACATAGTATGTGTTCTGCAGTTTCTATCTCCTCTAAAAAGAGTCGGCACTTCGTCTCTGTGGACAGGTTCATTGCTTTTTTCCCCATTTATTAATATTGCAGACTACTGAGGCCCATTGGATGCCACAGGAAGGCTCAGGGCCTAAACCTAGGGCCTAAACCTAGGGTATGAGTAGTAAACTGACTACTCTTTTCGAATTCCCCCATACTCATAAAAATGATTTACCAACTATTCCATTCCCTAAACGAAATGTTCAGTTGTTTTAGATCTGCTAGTGCTCTCAAACTCTTATTTTTAGTGATCGGTTCTATCGCCACATTTCCGGGGTTTTTATCGATTTCAAGATCTCGAAGTCGTTTCAAAAATCTACTTTTGTTTCTATATTGAGTTTTATATTTTCGAAAGTGTGTATAATTCAGTAATGTGCAACCTGCGGCCCATTTTCTGATAATGAGATTCCAAATTATTTCATTAAAATTATTGAACTAAAATTATTATTTTAATTTTTCTTTTGTTTATGAAAATTTACAAACTGTATTTTATTTTTTAACTGTTTTACTTATGTGATTGAAGCACCATCTGCAATCAATATATGCATTAAAAAAACATTTCTCAAACCAAAAACGCAACCGATTTTTTTTAAATATATAATTTTGTTCTAAAATTAGGATTCCCCTTATTGTTTTTTTCACCTTAGGCTGCGTGCCATATTCAAGGTAAATCGTAAAATTCGGTAAAGTATAATTTTAGTACAAATTTACCTTTTATGTGTGTGCCAAACTTTAGGTAAATATTCAGGTTTGGAGGGTTAAAATCACTGGTTTGTAGGTAACAAATAAAACGTCAAAATTTTTTTTGTTTAATTTTTTTGGTTTCTTCATATTTAGTTCAATAATATTCTCAAAGACATCTTCTATGTTCACGTATTTTAGTAATTAGAATAATTAATCATAATTTTACTCTGTGTCTGTTTTTTGTTGCAAAAAATAAATTAAATGTGTGAAATAACAACAACAACAATCCCTTTTTGTCGAATTATTTACCCACCATTTTAGTATACAGCAATTCGATTTACCAAAAAATTTACCGAAAATGCCATTTACCTTGAGTTTGGCACGCAGTCTTAGAATTTTAATATTCTTTGTTTCAACTCTTTAGATTGCGAACACGAATACAAGTGATATGTGGATTGATACATTGTGAAAAAAATTAAGTGTGAAATTATAAAAATGGCTAGTAAAATAAATAAAAAAAAGGAAAAAGGATGTGTTTGTGAAAAGTAATGAAACCTTAGCTCAAGCCATAGAACTTAGATAAGAGATACCGAAGTTCATTGCTCGGTCTGTAAAATCGTTTTCTGAGGGTGATTTTATAAAAAAATATTTACAACTTGCGTCTAACAAATTGTATTGTAAAAATTGTGCCCCAAAAGTTGAAAATACTTCTTTAAGCGGAGATACCAGTCAATGACGTGTGAGTGATATTTCAAATGATAATCATAATGTCGAATGACATTAAAGATCTTCAACAGTCATTTGAGCAAGATTTAAAGATTTTAAGCGTGTTACGATGCTTTTCAGAAGATTTACAATTCGATCGATGTACCATTTTAAGAAGTTGAGCCTTGTTTACAGCAGGAATTAATCGACCTCCAATGTGATGAAGAATTAAGAGTAAAATTCAAAAAGAGTGACCTTTAAAATATTTATAGATGGCTGCCTCAAGATGAACTCTTAAACTACAGTACATATAAACTACAGCAGCAATTTATGCGATTTTATAGCACATATATTTGCGAACAATCGTTTTCGGTGATAAAATTAAACAAGTCTATTCATCGAAACAGATTAACAGACGGTAATGTCGGTACAGTACTGCGAATATCAACAACGAATATTGAAGCTTATTTGAAAAATTTAGCGGCTAAAATGCAGCCTCAAAAATCACATTGTACCATTTATTTTAGACATTAAGTTTTTATTAAGTTATTATGATCGAGCAATCATATTTGACATAACATTAACAGTCACAGATACACTCTCCCTAATAAAGGCTCCAAACACAATATTGTTTCTAGTGCAAAGCTTTTGAAACAACCGTTACTAGTTACAAAACTGACTTTTCATGAAATGGTTGTTTTTTCAAGAAATGGTTGACATTGGCATATCATCCTTTTATTTTTGAACATGGTCATTTTCTATCTTTCCAAATTTTAATATGGTCGTTTTAGAGGGTAGTATTTCCATACCAATGCAGGAGGAAAAATCGGTCGTATAATTTTACATTTATTATTTTTTATCCAAAAGATTTTATAAAAATTTCACTTCGCTCCCGCATTGACACACATTAATTTTGAGACTTCTAATGATTAAATAAATACAAATATCATTAAATTTACAGTGATGTAAATCAATTAAAAGAAAGATTACAACATGTTCAAATATAAGTTCCACTTAAATGTTATTGTTCTAGTGACTTTCTGACACTATAGGGATTTACAAAATCAAAAGATTCCGATCAGTAAATGGTATCTTTTATACTTTCTGCTTTAACTTAATACAGAATTTAAATTAACTAGCTAAAATTTAATCTGCCTAAATTTCATTTTATCTGCCCCAATAACTGTGTTGTGACTTTTTAGAATATAATTTAAGAATTGACGAAAAGTCATGTTATGATATTTAAAATAAAATTTAGTAACACTAAAACCCTGAAATTTTAAAATGGAACTATTTAGTCCGTTTAACGATTATTTCATTTAATTTTGGTGTTATATAATTTTAATGAATCCAATATATACATTTTAGAGATTTGTGTGTATTGAAATATCTACTAGATTTTCTTGTAATTACAATAACACATTTTGTCACTTAATCAGTTATTTCACTTAAGTTTGGTGATAAATAATTTTTTGAATCGAACTTATATACATTTTAGAGTTTTGTGTTTCTTAAAAGGTATGTTAATCAGATTCTCTAAAATGTCCAATTACATATTTTAAAATGACGTGTACGTATATACATATGCATACATATTCGTGTAAGTGTGTATATGTGCGTGTTCGGGCTTCTACATACTTAATAATACCATCTTCCTTCCTTACCAAATGTTTTATGTAAAACTAATGTAGAGCTGGCCTCGGCGTTATCCGGGAGATGAGCTAGAGCTAGGTCAATGAAATATTTAAAAACTAGAATTTTAAACATTTTTTTTGAAAAGAAAGTTGAAATACTTTCTTAATTTTCGAAATAAAGTTATCTCAATACTTATCTCATAAACAGTATTTAAATTGCCGGTTTTTTTTTATCGAAAATACTAGAATCTAAATAAATATGGTGCACATTACTACATTTAGAAATTTAAATAGATCAGAAGGATTAAAATCCAAACCAGTTAAAATCAGAAGTGATCAAATGATTAAGAGATTACTATCTTAAATATGATTAAATTTTTACAGTCTATTTAAAATTAGAATTCATATTATGTATGAAGGTTATTTGAATTAATGTTTTTCGGTGAATTTTTTTTTGTTATCATATTACACATCTAACACTTTGTAACTAAGAGAACATGCACTTGAATTTATAAATTAATAACTTAGTATAGATGGGATTTATCAAACGGTTACAATGTTTTCATTAAAAAATGCAAATTATTAAAGATGCCAATTCTATTTTATTACATTGTAATTATTTGCAAATTTCTAATAAATTATTTCATTAACCAACCGTCACATTAAACTATCTTTAATATAATTTTATATTCTAATGAATAAAAAAAAACAGTTGCCAAGTATTATTGACCAATAAATAATTATATATTTTATGTTGCTGACATAACCATGACCTAAGCCAACAAAACATTTTGCAAACATATTGTTTAGAAAATATAATAATGATTGATTTTTTATTAATTTTTATTTATCTAACTATTTTAGTAACTAGTTATAAATTTAAATGTAACATTCCAAACTGATAGATTTAAATTATTGTAGAAAATAAAAATATTTTATCTCATTACTTTCGAGAACTATATAAATAAAAAAACCAAAGAGCATACTTATATTAAATTGGAAATTACATCATAAAATAACTAAAATTAATGAAAATATTTCAAAAAATATTAAAAATATTAAAACAAAAAGTAATAAACTTTTTACTGGTGAAGGAATTATTTTTTATTTATTTTCATATAATTTTCTTCGTACAAAAAAATCATAATTAAAAGACAAAAATCAATAAACCTATAAGCATAAATTTATCAAAAAAATTGAAAAAATAATTATAATATAATGTACAGTATAAAAATAATTCATTTTAATTTGAAAATTACGTGGTTGCCGTACATGATCGTTATAGTAAGAAATAGAAATGTTAATTTACTACAATTACTACATCTTATAAATCTACTATTAAACTTTGCCCATAAAATCGCTAAGACTGTGAATCAATGCTATTAAGTTTTAGTTAGTATTTTGCCATAATAAAATGGATGATATACGATTAAAACTATTGAAATAACCTGGACTCCCATAATTTAACAGTTTTGAGTTCAAAATTTCATCATCCGAAACAATACTTTAGGTTCTTGCATTGCAAAACATAGTGTTTTGATAGAATTTGCACTTTCAATTTTCCAAGCGCAATAATTGACACAGAATTTATTGAAGCTGGTGTAAATTGGGTTGAAAAATAAGTAACGAACTAGAACAATGATTTTCCAAAATTAATGGATCCATCTTTGTGTGCTGGAACTTTAGTTAAGGAATTTGAACTAAAATCGAGTTATCGTCCTTTTTTAGGAACTCGACACAGTCAAACAACAACAATTTAATTATTGAGAATATTCTAAATAATAAACAGGTAAACGTAAATTTTAGTTTAAAGTATGGGCATTTGAATATTCGTAGTTTATTTAAACATTTTGATGAGATTGTTGTTTTATTGGATACATCCAGATTTGATTTTCTTGATTTGACGGAACGCTCCTTAATGACAAAATTACGAACAAGTCACTTCATATTAAGAAATATAAATTTTTACGCTTCGATCGAATGAATAATACACGATGGGGTGGAGTGGGTCTCTGTTACTGAAACTACTTAAAAGTCTGGAAGTTATTTTCAGGTAACTTTGTTGAAATTGAACTTTTAGCATATGAACTTAGGGGTTGTTATGGTAAAATTTTCATATTAATCATTTATAATCCTCCTCCTGCTTGTTTGTCCTGATAATATTAATACTTACATCAAATTTTTTCACAATTCTTGTCACAATATGAAAAAGTTATTTGTGATTTTAATAAGTTGATCAACAATAAGCTAGTTTGTATAATTTATATTATTTGCCTTTTAAGCCTACTAGGTTGGATATTTTATTCGATTTAATATTTTTATATGAACTTGATAAACATAACGTTATTTCTTTTGGGCAGCTTACTGTTCCTGCTATTTCTGATCATAATTTAACCTATGCGCATTACAAGTTTAACCGTCCCGGATAAAATAGTATATTATGATGTTCCTGATTTGAAATCAATCAATCGTGAGAATTTTATTAATTTTCTCTGGACTGAGTTAATCTATTTTTTCTAGCTGATGTAAATGATATTATTGACGTATTTAATTCAAACATGTTGTATTTGGCTGCTACTTGTGTTTCGTTTAAAACTAGTATTAAGAAATGTAGAACTGCTCCTTGGCTAAATATACATATTTTAAAGTTAATGAAACGCAAAAATTCAGCCTTTAAAAAATATAAAAGGTTTTAATTGGAATCTGATAGGATTTTATTTAAATATTTTAGAAACCTCACTAATAAATGCATTAATGGAACCAAGAAATTATTTTATTTTGGGAATACATATAATTCTAAAAGAACATGGAATAATTTAAAAAAGCTTGGTATTTCTAGCACTGCATCAGCTGTCATTCAAATTATTGAAACAATTTATTGATTTATTTCTGTCTTATGTTATTTTTATCATTAACCAATGTTTAATTAAATCTACATTTCCAAATTTATGGAAAGTGGCTTCGATCATTTCACAGCCCAAATCTGATGTGATGACCTGTATCGGTGACATTCGACTAATCAGCATTTTGCCCGCTTTGTATGAGGTTTTAGAAAAAATTATTCAACTACAAATTAGTGATTATCTAAATAATTTTGATTTCCTAGCCAAATTCTAATCTGGATACAAAACTGGCCATAGTACTACTACTACTGCACTTGTGCATTTAGTTGATGATATATCTATTTTAGATAAACCAAATTCGTTTGCTATTTTGGTTCTTTTAGACTTTTCCAGAGCATTTGATTGTGTAAATCATGTTCAGTTACCTCAAAAGATAAAATTGTATTACAATTTTTCTAATTCGAAAATTTTGTTACTTCATTCGTATTTGAGTAATAGTAAGCAATTTACAAAGCATGGGAGGATGTTTCGAATATAACTGTCAATTTTAGGCCCTTTACTTTTTTCCATTTATATAAATGATCGCCAAGGATATTGCAAACTGTAAATTTCATCTTTATGCTGATTTACAACTGTATATCAGTGGAGACAATTCGCTGCCAATTAATCCGACCAGCATTATGGCTCACTAGAGGAAAATTTGATAATGTTTCTCCTAAGCTTTTTTTGGACAATGATATAATTTCTTTTGTACCAACTTAATAATTTGGGTTTACTTCTAAACTCAAAACTTACTTGGAATGATCATGTAGGTGCCCTTTGTCGGAGTGTTAATTATAGCTTATTTTCGCTTAGGCGAATAAAGAAATTGTGTCCTGTTGATCTTTGAATTTTTCTTGTTAATAGTTAAGTATAATGCCAATTTTTACGTACTGTGATGTTATATTTTCTAACTGTATTAGTTCGTCAAAACGGTTGCTAGAAATTACATTTAATAATTGTTCATGAAGATATGTTCATGATTTAAGAAAGTTTGATTATATTTCTGAATTCAAGTACTCAAGGTTGCGATTTGTTTGAATTTTATTTTTATCGTACTGCAGTTTTCATTTTTCGTATTATTAAATCTGGTGTACCATTATGCTTGCATGATAAGTTAAAATGTTTTATCATATATGCGTACTGTGAACATTAATGTGCCGATTAATCGGACTAAAATTAACAATAACTCTGTTTTAATAAAGGCGATTAATATTGCTGGATTCAAAAACAAATTCCCGCAAATACAAAACGTTTGTGAAAAATCAAATAGCAACCTGGCTATAACTTCACGTTAATTGCAAAATTCTCATTATTTTTCATTATTTTCTCATTATTTTGCAAAATGTTCAATTTAAATATGACCTAACCGATTAATTGGCGCTGTGGTTAAAGCAGTGGAGTTTGAATTGTAAGGTACCGGGTTTGAATCTCAACTCGGAAGGAGGGGGGGGGGGGGGGGAATATGACCTTTGTTATTTCTAAGTTATATGATCAAGTTATTATCCCTAAAAAGCGGAGCCTTATAAGCAATTCTAGCACAAGTACTTACAAAATATTAGATAGTAATTGACAAACGTCCAGTCACAAAAAGCAATACACAGAAAATACATACATACACAATGCTTTCCATACAAGAAATAGGCATCAGAACCACTTATGGATGCACTACCAAAAGCTACAGTCACTCCCTCTGCCGCTTTCTCCCATATAAATATAGATGGTCCATTTATGTGGTCCATTTACGAAACGATGATCAGATAGACGAAAAATATGTGCAAGTCAAAGGTTATCCCTACTTCCAAATAACTTAATGATTTTGGAAAATATAGTATATAAGGAACATTGAACCAGATTACAACAAAGGTCGATGTGTCCCTAGGGTAGATGAGATGAGATTGGACAGTTAGTACCGACCAAGGATGAGCAATTACCACCCACAAAATGGGGATTGTGAAGGATAATAGAAACACACTAATAATGAGAATTGTTAATCAAAGTTGAATCAATAAGGAGTCCCGAACCACTAACTTCAAAATAGCTAGCACAAAGATAAGTTTTCTTTCAATTAGCGACAGTGAAAATTTAAGAGGTGTTTTAACACGTTCGCTACTCAACTTCGCAAATATCTAACATGCTAAAAAAAACTCATGTCACGAATATGTGAGGCGAAATGCTACATTTTTGTATTCCTATAACTTTGTTTTGGTTTGTATTATGAGTTAATGGTAGTAGTTTTTGTGTGCGCGTTTCCGTTAATGCGTTGTTTTCATGTCTCTGGGAATCTCCGAAATGTTTTTGGGGAAGAGTAAAATGATATATTTTGCTTTGTTGTGTCAGTCGATCGAAAATTGTTGGATTGTGTATACGTATATTATACTTGTGTTGTACTTTATTTAGTTAGTTATAAGTTGATAAATCTGTAGATTTTTATCTTTAGCAATACTGCATAATGGTGGGTCGGGGTAAACGCAAAGCCTCTGTCAATCAAACCACATTGGATTCCAGCAGCATGGAGGTAGATTTTGAAGACTCCGAAAGTAGTATTCGTTTCTATGATACTAACAGTGAGTCATCTGAGTTATCAGAAGAATTAGATTTGCAAGAAGTAACTGATAATGACATATGGATCGATGTTGAGCCTGAAAAAAAAATATATTTACGGGCGCTGAAGGAACATTAATAGATTTTGCGATCCAGTGCAAAATCACAGTATTTTACAAAACTTGTTGACAATGATTTAGTGGCAAAAATAGTAACATGGATTAACGCACGTGCTAAACACAAAAAAACTACGAGCAAAATCTAATTTCTACTATAGTGGAAAGATACGACACCTATCGAGATTAAGCAAGTACTTACTCTGTATACATTTCTGTTGCTATTATTACGTAATTATAGGAGCAAAAAGGAGTTGTATGTCCAAAATAATTGTGGCCAAACTATAAGTCGAATACGATTTGAAAATGTGTAGTACTATGTGCTTTTATGATGAATAAATTTGTCTTTGGATGAACCTCTGCTTTTATATCGGGGAAGATGCACATTTCGACAGTATATTCCAAATAAAAGACACAAGTATGGGTATATAGTTTTACGAGCTATAAACTCCAGATACATTTTTAATAAATATGCCTATTGACAGTATCAAATCAACACAGTCATTCAGAACTAATGAAAAAGTATTTGGGAAACGATCATACACTCTACATGGATTATTGTTATTGCAGTGTCAAACAAATATGTGTAAAAATGTACGTGCAAATAGAAGACGAAACCCGTCATAAATTATAAAACGTAAACGAAAAGCAGGCGAAATTGCATGGAGGCGCAATCCTCAAAATATTACTATCTAGAAGTGAAAAGATAAGCGCGACCTGTTAATGATGAAAAAAATGCTAGCTTGTAAATCGTCACAATGGATGTCACCAACGTAGCAAAACTGGGAAGAGGACTGCGATTAAACACGTTTGTTGTATTTGAAAGACCAATGTAGACGAGGAGACTGGATTGTGTGCATATCCATATGTTTCAGAATTTGGCACACTGAATAAGTTTTTGAAATTTTTTATTATTTATTTTCGAATTTGAAATAGTCATTCAAAATAATATTTTACGTGACGTAACACCATTCAAAGGCTCGCATACACTGTGCAAACTTCAGACTCATGTCACATATACGTATCGTATCGGCATACAAAGACTCATGTTGCATATGCGCTTATATCGGAGTTTTTTCTGTATATCGAAAAATGGAAAAGTGGTGAACGTGTAAATAAAGATCTAATTATCCACGTGTCAGGATCGGGTACATTGTTATACAAAATATGCAGTTTCATATCTTTATCTCATACTCGTATAACCTTTTCGTATCAAGTTAGCTTTTTTAACAACGAAAACTACTATATTGTTTCGGTTAAATCCTGACCTACAGCCAGCGGAAAACTAACTATCGTCTATATTTTACAAATAAAAACTTACGGTCGGATATGGATTGTTTTCAATATTTTAGAGAAACATTTAGTAAATATCGATTACATTTGTTGTTAAAGGCTAATTGATTAAAAGTTATTAGATCTAAGAGAGCAGCATTTTTGAAAAACACAAAAATAAATTTAAATTATCTAGGGTCAAAGACTAAATTATAAAATAAAAGCTAAATATTGAATTTTTGATTAATATTGATCTCAACCACCTCGGGGAGTGTATTGATTTGTGTTACAAATATATTTCTGTTTATGTAAAAACAATTCACTTGATTATTAAGCGTTGCCAAATTTAGCTAACAAACGATAATTAAGTCAAGTTATTACTAATATCATTTATTCCAATAAATCTATATTGACAAAACTAATAAATATACAGAAATGTTAGCTTAAAATTTAATAGACATATTTTACTTTCATTGTATTTTTTTTTATTTAATTTGAAATTATGCCAACAATAGAACGTAAATTAGTTAAAAATAAAAAAAATTATTTAGTTTTAATTATTTAAGGAATTTCCCCCGTGACATGTCATACAAAATGACGAGTTAAACGAGTAGTGGTGGATAGATATATTTATAAAATCGTAAACCGCTCTTCGCGAATTTTAATATACAATGGGCACCCACAACTTCGTCGCAAAATAACCAATGTTTACTACATTATCAAGTATAAATATAAGTTACTCAACAATTTTATAATTTTGTTAATTTAATCAAAACAACATTCATGAATCTTTAGGTTTTTTGTCTTAAATCTAAAATATTTTTGTGGATATAATATGAATAAAAAAAATTTTTTGAGTGGCACACAGTGGTTCTTTTTTATTATATTAAACAAAAAAAAAAGAGTAATTTTAGCATATGTTAATAATATAAATTATAACGATGATATAATTTGTTCATTGGGTATAAACAACATAAATTGTTACCAAAGTGCAGATAATAAAAATATTATTTAAGGAAGATGTCTCAGGTTGGTGTAATATGAGATGCAGCTTATAGTAATGCACAAAATTAAATTAAATTTAATAAATATATTTTAGAGTTAATTTTAATACTATAATGATCAATTTCTAATTTGTTTTTTAATCAGCTAATTAAAAACATTTAGAATAACCAAACAATTTTTAAATTATTAATAAGTTTTTGAAATATTTACATTGGACCGATCACACAGCGAACAAATGATTAAATTTATCATCGATTGGAGTCAAATGTCGAAATCGAATTGACAAAAGCCATGAATTATTTTTCAGTCTTTATTAATTTTTTACAAATCAGATCATTAATTTTGCAAGAAATAATATTTTTAGAATCAGTTTTGGCACAAGTACTTCAAAGCAGCGCAGAAAAAAATGGAACAAGCACGCAAAACCATAATTTCAGTTGAAACGGAGTCACTTTTCTTTGTCATAGATTTTCTAAGATTTTCTAATCTAATAATAGATTAGATTCCGTTTTATTTCCTCTTCTTGCGATAGCACTCAGGCTGAAAATAAGCCCCTATGTTTGATTAACAAAAATGTTAATGTTTTTGGTGAACTATCGGGCGAAATTCATTAGACCTATCATCAAATTGGACAATATCTCATAAAACTCAGATATAAAATTCCTGATTGATTTAATGGATCCTAAAATTCCAAAATGTGTGTTATATATAAATTTACAAGATGCCTAATTGTTAACATAAATTCTGCGTTTTACTATAAGGTGTATGCATTAAAAACCGGAATTAGATACTAGATGTCATTACTTGTTTATGCGTTATAGTACATCATGGACATATATGTCATTTGAAAGTCTGTCAAATTCAGCTAAAAGTTTGTGTTTTTGATTGTGCACATCCAACCGATTTTAATGATGGAAAATGTATCAAATTTGCGAAAAAACAGCATTAGCGGGAAGTTTTGTTGAGTCACTTTTTCGCAAACAAAACTGCAGCTGAAAGTCATCGTTTGCTCGTGATTTGTACGGTGAGCATGCTCTTGCAAAACCACAGTGCTTTGAGTGGTTTAGCCGCGTCAAAAGTGGTGATTTTGACATCAAGGACAAAGAGCGTCCTGGTCAGCCGAAAAAAATTGAGGATGAAGAATTGGAGGTATTACTCGATCAAGATACATGTCAAACGCAAGAAGAACTTGCAGAATCATTGGGAGTTGATCAAGCAACAATTTCCAGACGTTTGAAAGCCTTGGGATTCATCCAAAAGATGGGAAATTGGGTGCCATACGAGTTGAAGCGACGTAGAAAGACGATTTTGCGTGTCCGAAATGCTGCTCGAGCGCCACAAAAATAATTCGTTTTTGCATCGTATTGTCACTGGCGATGAAAAATGGATCAATTACGATAATCCCAAGCGCAAAAAAGCGTATGTCAAGAAAGGTGAGGCCGATCCATCGACACCAAAGGTTATGCTATGCATTTGGTGGGACCAGCTAGGTGTGATTCACTATGAGCTATTGCCAAGTGGCCAAACCTTCAATGTCCAACTCGTCAACAATTCGTCAACAATTGATCCGATTGAAGCGGAAAATCCAGACAGAGCGGCCAAATTATGCGACTAGACACAAGTCAATCATTTTCCACCACGATAACGCTCACCCGCCTTATAGCGCAGACCTTACTCCTTCCGACTACTACCTATTTCGATCCATGCAGAATGCTCTATCGGGAATACGCTTCAGTTCAGTTCAAGATATCGAAAATTGGCCCAATTCGTTTTTGGCCGCCAAGCCAGCGCAGTTTTTCTTTGAATTAAAAATTTTGTAACATTTTTTCACAATAAATGCATTTATTGGGTGTATGCATTAAAAATTCCGGTTTTTAATGCATACACCCAATAAATGCATTGGAATTTTAACCTGAGTTTTATTGAATGCATTTAAATGTATTGGGATTTCCTATGCATTTTAATAGTTTAACTTAATTAAACGAAATCGCATATAAAAATGCAATTTTACGGATCAAAGTAACAAAAAATACAATGGGGTTTGTTTCGTCCAAGTGTTCATGTGTTCGGTAAATATTATTTGGCGGGGGTTATATTTCTTGCTCTAAATTTAATTTAGTTCTTATCTAGGACAATTTGATAAAAAAGGTAAACCAAAAAAGTTATTTTAAATGTTATTCAATTAGTTTCTTGCCAAAGTTATCCTATTTTTACGTAATATTTTTTTTATATACGTTGGGTGGAAATAAACCTATTTACCACCGGGCTAACACTATTATAAATTTTCTACAAATATTTCACATTGGAGTTCTTCAAAAAGTCTAAGTAGAACAAAACAATGTCCGATGATATAAACCAACTAACTTTGATGAATTCAGAAAGCATTTTGGACTCATATGTTTATGAGATGCTTAAAATTGCCAGGGTGCAGAATGTATTGGAACAGTAATATTTGAATGGATTCTATTATCAACTGCATGACGAGTGATAGGTTTCGTCAATTGTGTAATAATTTAAATTTTGTGTATAAGTTTAAGCTTTTGTGGAAAAAATGTAGTGCCTTTTGATTTATCAAGGTAAATCAACTGAAATTTCTGAGATAGATACAAAAAAATGTGGGTTCGGTGTTGCTGCTGTGCTTCATTTGTCAAAACGAATAGCATCTTCTGGACACAAATATATATTTCTATAGCAATTTTTGGTCATATATTCAAAATTTAAAGGACGAGAAAGATCAAAGCTAGTGGAACTATACGCATAAATTGATTCAAAAATCCACCACTTATCGAATAGAAAGAAGGTCTAAGCGATGAAGTTACAAAGACGTAATAAAAAAATCGTACAATACCAATATGAGAGGGGTGGATTTTTTGAACCAGTTGTTAAGCTTTTATCGAGTGTTTATTAAATCGAAAAAGTGGGCATTGCGCATAGTTGCACATTTTATAAACTTTGCAGTCTGTGCCATCTGGATTGAATACCGTATCTATTGCAACAGAAAACTGGCATTACAAAAAAGAGTATTCGAGATTTACTAAATTTTCGGTTACAACTTGTAAATAGTTTCTAGGTTACGAACACTATTCGAAAACGTCAAATGTGATCCGTCAAATTCTCCGTCACATGCGCAAATGCAGCGTGTTGCAGAAAAAGCTTCAAGGGATTTGCAATATGAAGAACACCACCCGTTCGATGTAAAATGCCCAAAAGTATGGCAAAATTTCATATATTTTACCATATTTCCACTTATAACACGAATTGGGTTGAATTCAACCCAATCAGTGAGAGCACATTCAAATATTTTACTGTTCATAATTTTTGTTTATGATAGAAATTATCATAAGGCCAGATTTAGTTAAATTACAAAGATCTAAAAATCTATCAATCGGCAAGCATTTTTTACAAACAAAGCCGCGAATTACAAATGCTAATAATTTTTCTGTACTGACTTTCGTGGTTTCACCGATGGCAATTTAAAATTTTTGGTTTTTAAATTCTTTATTTACATTTTGTCGTTCCTTTTCACAAATGTATCCAATGATATCTTTTACAGTCAAATATATATAGTTTTAGATAAAGTAGATTAAAAATTGGAGGTTTTAGTTTTTTATGTATTCTATTATTTACGCTGACAGTACATCTTTTGATGTTTACATACCAAAAGAGGTACTGTTCTTATTAATTACTCAAAAATATTTTACTGAATTCAAACGAAGCCAAATTTAATTTAATTAATCAACAATCCATAGCTCAACAAATCTAAAAACAATCTGCAATTTAAAATACAAAAAATCTAAGGAGTACAGTTTAAGTGGTACAAAAACGCTTCAACCGAAATAGGCAAAGCATTTTTAAATTTTCCAGTTTTAACTACTATATGCGTATTTGCGTTTAAGAACACACAACAAAATTTGTCAATTATGACAAATTCAAAAGTCCATTCTAACTCTAAATTCGGTACAGCATTCGATCAAAAACCCCACCGATGAAACAAAAAAGCATTCAGTTATATCGAATATATCAGGTGCATTCCGTACTCAACATGTTAATTTTACTCAAATGTTGAATGTAAATTCCCTTAAATAATAATGCGTTTAGCATTTTAGTTAATTTGGTTCAAACCTAACTAAAAATTGGATTACGAGGTGTGCTTTTTAGAAGTTCACTAAAATGTTGCCAAATATAAGCTATTTTAAGATATTATATATTTAAGTTGTCTGAGATACCTTTTTTAACATACACTAACAATTTATCTCTAGAACTTTTATTCATATGCCATGTTATCCAATTAAGATACACCCTTAACTCTTTTTCGTTCCACAGAAACATTCCGCAAAAATGTTCGCAAAGGAAACTCATGTCAAAAAATCTACTGTACCCATACAAAAAGGTCACTGGTTTCAAACCTGAAAAGCAACCTAATCAATAAAAAAAGTTTAGCGTTTTCGAGAGATTGCAATTTTACTAGAACTAGATATGCATTCAGCGTCAGATTTCTGTAATAACTTTTTATCAATCACTAGATTGGTGCTTTGTATTTATATTCAAATATTTATAAAGCTCTCGTTAAGTGTTCAGCACGTTCTTCATTTGGATTATATCGGACAAAATGATTTCTCAATTGAGTGACCAGCTTCAGACCTTGTTTGATTAAATTTGCACTGAGGTAAGGATTATCCTTATCATTATCATGTAATTACTTTCGCAAACAGAATTCTCAGAAACTATCTCTATTTTGTCTCTGCCTAAAGAAATAAAAACTCTTCATTATCGACAGACGATAGATCACTGAAACCTGCTCCGCCAATAGCACGTTCCAATGATATGATGTTGGAAGCTCTGATAAATTAGATGGCATGGAATAATTCTGTTCATTAAACGCTGGCCATCATAAGCGCTCGGTCATTCAAACCTAGAACACACGACTATAATTGAAATTAAACACTTACTGTACTATAACAGAAACACTAACCATATATAACTAAAAATTAGTTCCAAACAACCATACCCATCCATATTTAATCGTTATTAACCTTGCTTAGAACAGATTGAATTGTTCGGCTGACGTTACATGTTTTAAAATTGCACATTTACGCAAAAATTTTTTTTGGAAAATAACCAAATTACCTCAAATTAATTAGAAACATAATTTAATCAAAAAATTAAATATTGATCAAGAAGATATTTACTTAAAAATTAACAAAAAACACTAAACATCATTCATCAATCATTAAAGTTATTAATAAATTGACAACAAATTTAAAATTTTCACATGATCATGACACCTCGCCTTTTCTTAGACAAAAAATTATGTAACATAGATCGCTCATTGAAAATTAATTTAGAGTATAAACATCATAATGAAGTCACAAGGCACAATCTTATGATCGATCAAACAAAAATTTCACGTGTTCAAATTTTCGTTTTTCCCTGATAATATAATAATATTGTTTATCTATATACCGCAACTATATATGAAATTTCCCAGTAACACATTTTAGAACAAAAAATAAGAAAACCTAAAAACAATTTTAAAGGTTATTTGATGTCAGAATACATGAAATTTTCAGTCAATGATAGATACTTTAAGTTTTAGAGCCAACATTTTAAAATAATTTTATTTTTATTTTAAAACTTCTCGATTTAATTATTTTAATTATACAAATTAGTAGCCACACTATAAATATTTGCGAAATTGATTCAATGAATTTAACTTATTTATAGTATATTTTTTAGTAAATTTAAAAATTCAATCCGGGATAAAAAAACATAAATAAAAGTATGTTGTTTAAATTACCCTTAGTATGTCGGTTTGTTTTGACATATCAATCGGTGGCCGATATGGCTCGATAGTTTTACAACACGGCATTTTGAACCCACTCTTATATTACGTATATAAAATAATTGATATAAAAAATATTATATTTAACTAAAAATAACCAAGTTTATTTCACACAATAAGTATTATAGCACAACACTAATAATATTATAAGAACAATCATCAGCAACAAAAAAAATTAAACAAATCTTAGATTTATTAGAAATTCAACTCATTTCATTTTATTTTTATTTTATTTTATTTTATATTTTCACTTTTGTTTTTGTCACCTAAAGTTTTTATTTTTGTAATTTTAAAAATAATTTTACAGAAAAAAAATCGAAATTACATAATTTTTATCGTCATTAACTAATATTTTGCAAAATGATGATGAAAATTATGAATTTTTAAAGAAAATTGTAATTACGAGTAACAATATTTTTTTTTTTTAATTATTGATTGATTGATTGATTTTTGAACAGCACTTTAAACATTAAATAACTTAATACCTCACTTTTCAGTTTCACCAATTTTATTTTTTAATAAAATTCACAAAAACCTTAATGTTCACCACTAAAAACAATAACTAAACTAACCGATTTTAAATAAAAATTTTAAATTAATAGTTTTTAAGAAAAAAAAAAATCTAGAATTTTTGCTACTTGAAGACGGTAAAGTAGCACCACCACTGATCATCAAATTGAAACTAACACACCAACAGCTGACTTTTTTTTACAAAAACAATATAATTTTTATATTTTTTATTTAAATTATTTTTAAGTTTTCGTTAATTCGTCCTCTTTTGAAAAAAAAAAAAAGTTTGCGACATTTTATCGAAGAATATTCGAATTTCTTCGTATTAATTTTTTGAAATTTTTTATTTAAGATATTTTATTTTATAAATTGTATACATACAGTAGTGATCATAAATGTGAAGATTGGTTGCAGATGTTATATTTGAAATTGAAATGTATATAATGTTCGTTTCATTTCAAATGAAAATTTAAAATACATTAATTTTGTCTAGACGAGATGGTGAAATTAATTTTTACTGAATTTATTTTGGAGTAATATTGATTAGGGGATTTGATCAAAATTAACGATCGGTAAAATTTAAGATTTTCTTTGTATGGATTTTACTTGTTTACGTGTTGATTTTTCTAATTAAATATCAATATTAGCCTAATTTTCACAAAACACGTCAATCTTTATTAAATTTGCTATCCAATTTAAGACAAACAAATGTTTGGATTTACTTTATTCAAATTTGAAATATTTTACTGGAAAGGTCTATACATTTTATACCACGTTTACACCATGAAACTGAAACTGATATTGATCGAGTAAAATTGTTCAGTCACTTTTTAGGGTCAGGCTGGCAGGAATATGAAACTACTAATATATAAACTACCCCAAATAAACCAAGTTTAATAAGTACATATTCTCTTTAATTTAAAATTAATGTAAACGATTCACGTAGTAAGTACTTTAATTCAAGTGTGCTGCAAAATACTCAAATTACTCAATAAAGTTGCTATAGCCCAGTGGAAAAAAATTATGGTTGGAAGAGCCTGACAAAAAAAATATCACTTCGACAAGGTAAGTCTTCTTGTTTCGTGACTTTGAACACAGAATTTTTAATTAAATCAATGTTATGTATAATTAATCCTTTCATCACTCTAACAACTATCATACGCAATTCTCTCTTTATAGCTCTTTTTTGAACATGTACAATTTAACATTTAAGTCTTGTGGTGACCTTCTTCAAATTAAAGGGGTTTAAATAGACTGACTGTGATATAATGTATACATCCTGTGCCATTCATTATGCCTTTGATCCTTGAAGTGCAAGTAAGATTACGTTTCCAAGTTCACTTTAAACGTAAAACATTAATAATCTTTTTAAAATAAATGTGTCTATACACAAGTTCCAAAACGATAAAAGAAATTCTGACATAAAATGCTTTTCTGTACAAAAGATCACTTCTTGAATAATTTGTTTTGTGAAATGGTTCTTTATAATAGAGTCACTGCAGACCGCACATTTCGCAATGGGGCAAATTTTCCAAATGCAGCAATTCGGAAAATAGAAAGTGGCTCCAATGCTATAGAACTTTACACCTACCTCTGTAAGGACGAAGAACATAATTAGGAAAATTATTATATCCCGATAATTAAAAAAAATTTTTGAATAATTGCAATGCGATCTGAGAAGTGCTAGTAATAAGAAATTACTACACTGAAATTACTACACTGTAATCCGATTGAGAACGAAGAAATGAAAGGTATAATATTTTTACCATATTGGGATCATAAGTCTTTGGAGAACCTTTTGACAACACCTAACATTGAAAGGGATTCCTAAATAATTAAAAACTTTTACTTAAACTAGAAATCAAGAGATTTTGAAAAGCTGAAATTACCATAAAAATGTGGATGTCATCAGCGTAGATAAGTATTTCTGAGATAATGCACTATACAATTAGAAACAAAATAAACCAAAGAGTTCCTAAATGGCTACCTTTGGAAACTCCAGAAGTAATGTTAATCAGCGTTGATGCGTGATTATACAAATTTGCGACCTGAGCTTTGCAATCTAAATAAGATTTAATCCAATTGATTTGTAAATTATTACAATTTAAGGTTTCTGATGGTCAAGTTTATCAAACGCATTGCTTAAGAAACGAATAGTTTAGGTAAAAATAATGATATACCACGGTAATTTTTAATGTCACTACGAAAGCCTGAATTAATTACCAGTTTAATAATTGCAAATATCCATGTATCTGGGAAGTAACCCAGGAAAAGGTTATTATAGAATAAAGAGGTGAGTGGTCGATTTCATGGGCTGGCATTTTAAGAAGAATCGATGGAATCAACTTCCAATGATGGAAAGCCATATGAGATATTTTTCAATAAGATATTAGTAACAATACAATTTTTTTAAAATCAGCAAACCAATTACAAATATCCAACTGGTTACTATTTACATGATCATCTAAAAACATAGCAGAAGGGTAACTCTTTATTTTTCTTTATTTTTCTGTATCTGGGCCTCGTTTGATAATTATTATTAGGAGCAAATTAATAAATTTTGGAATATATTTCTCGATTCCCGATTTTATCACTCGATAGAATTCATTTGAAGGTTCGACAAAATTATCCCAACAGGTGTATGGAAAATACTTGATGCTAAATCCTCACATGTGCGATTATGGTAACGTCTTGATCCAATAGTACTAATGCAAAATCTTGAAAATGTGCAGCTATTCCTCACATCTTCACAATGCTTAAAACCAAAAGCAAAAATCTCGGACATAAAGTTATCCAGATTTGTGTATAAATTCAAAAGTATTAAGTAACCATCAATATACTTCCACACAGTATTCGGGAAATTAAAATCTCGCAATATAGTTAGGCGATCCTTAGGCTGTAATATTGAAGTTACATTTGAATTATTACTGGTGAAAAATTTGTCAAACGATGCACACATCGTTAAACAAAGCAAAATTTTATTTTATACACAGTACACTAACTTTATATTGTAGTCTTTCAGTTACAGATGAGTCGACGAATATCTGTCTGCAACCGCAGCTAAAATTCCTCCTACAAGGGCATAAGAATCCCCAAGATACATATGTCTAAAATGAACGATATACGATAATGGAAAATACTCTTCCGTTTTCAATTTGAAAGCCACGTTTCTACTATTAAAATAACATTATAATGATCTTCTAATATTGAAAGATATAAATACTTTGGTTTAGTACACTATAGCATTGTGATAATAAATATTTAACGAGGATGGTAAATTTGTGTAAGGAGGCGATTTGAGTGTTGATGGTTTAATGGAAATCCAATCATGTTTTTTGATTTACGGAGGCGAATAATGAAAAGACGAATAAACACCCCTGCGGAAGCCACGTGTCTGAATTATTGATCATCACATAATAAGGCTCGATAAGGCTTATTTTTAAGGAGATGAAAGTCAAAGGGCTACTTACAGGGCGCTCATTCGATGCCAACAATTTGCAATCAATCTGGTCAGCTATATAGTCATGTAATTTTGAAAATACATGACTAATACTCGCATCAGGTTCAACCGAAGGTTGTAATCGATCCGCATACAAATATTTATTTACTTGAGCAACCATAAGGATTAATGTTTTAATAGATCTCCTAAAATTAAGAGCAGAATTCGTCTTCTCAGCAACCATATCTACTTTTTTCATCAGTTTTATTATCCATAATTCAAAATTTACAGCTTTTGCAGAAATATAATGCTTTTTACAAGTAAAGAAATATGATTGAAACTTAGTTTTTTTATCAAAGACTTTACTAACAAAGTCTGTAAAATTTAAGTATGTGAATTATTAATTATTAATGAAAATGTTTTGGCTAAAGAAAATATTTAATCATATATGATTCGAATTAAATTCGAAAATCTAGAAAACACATGATGGCAATGATTCAAAAATTAAATAAATAAAAAAATAAACAATTCTAAAATCCCAAAAAATACTTGACTCATCAAAACTTTGAAATTTATGCCATAAAACGAAAGTTTTAAAATCCAAAAATGTTAACCATAGCACAAAACTCCTAAATATCCATAAAATACATAATGTGGTTATTAGACTATCAAATGTGTGAAATTTATGTAAATTTACATAACACGATAAATCTAAAAATCCAGAAGACCATCAAATCTATGACATTTATAACACAAATCGAAAATTTATCAAAATATATGATAGTTGGCCCATTAAAACTGTCAAATGTATACCATAAATTTAAAATTCTAAAATCTAAAAAAAACTTGGTTCATCAAAACTGTAAAATGTATCCCATAAAATCCAGAAGTTTGTTCTATAACACGAAAATTCTTAAAATTCAGAAAATACATGATGATCAAATCTGTGAAATTTATACCACAAATCGAAAATTATAAAATCTAGAAAATACTCAATTACGATTAGCCTATTAAATCTGTGAAGCTTAGGTCATAACACGAAAATTCTAAAAATCCAGCAAATATATAAAAGTTATGTGGCTACAAATCTGTATGGATTAGACAGATTTGTAGCCACATAACTTTTATATATTTAAAATAAAATAATCAGAAAATCTAAAATCTAAAATCTAAAAAATTTATGATTAACCTATCAAATTTGTCAAATGTATGCCATAACAGCAAAATTCTAAAAATTCAGAATATACATGATAGTAAGACCATCAAATCTATGAAATTTATACCAAAAATCAAAAATTCTAAAATCCACAAAGATGGTTAGTCTATCAAAACTGTGAAATTTATACCACAAATCAAAAATTCTAAAACCTAAAAAATACTTGATGGTTAGACAGTTAAATCTGTGAAATTTAAACCTCAAATCGAAAATTTTAAAATCCAAAAAATACTTGGTTCATAAAAATTTATAAATTTATGCCATAAAATGAAAATTCTTAAATTCAGATTTTACATAATGGTTAATTCTAAAATCCAGAAAATTCATGATGATTGGACTAGCGAAATTGTCAAATTAGTGCTATAAAACAAAAATTTTGGTATCCAGAAACTGTATGCGCCTATTAAGTTTATCCCTTCAATCGAAAATTCTAAAATCCAAAAAAATGTTGATATCTAAATTGTTAAGTTTTTTCTATAAATCGAAAATTCTAAAATCCTGAAGCTACATTATGATTATTAGCCCATCCAAAACGTCAAATTTAGGCCATAAAAAAATGATATTATAAAATCCAGACATGTCTATTTACGTTAACCTACTTAACCTAATTAAATTTTGAAATTGTTGGGTCTCAAACAAACATTTAATTGGTATCCTATACAAAAAAAGGTATTATACTTATCAATTTGAATATCACAGTTTTAAAATTTTAAGAAATCTTCTGTATAGTGAGTTATTTATTAAACCCAAGGCTCAAAACCTCCAGTAAAAGAGACAATTTAACAAAATTTAAATCAATTTTAATAAATTTAAAAAATTCATTCATAATATTCCACTTTAAAATAATATTGAATGCGGTTCTTTTGGTCATAACTTCAGCATACCTTTTAAAATAAAATCAAAAATTAAAAAGAAGCAAACTTTATAAATGATTGCCAAACTCTAAAATAAGAAAAATTATTTCTAATACGTAATCAACATCATGTGTACACAAAAACAGATAGACACACGTATGAACTACTGAAATAGATAAAATAACTAACGAATTCGTAAAAGACACGATGATTGTATTTTCATCATAAATGTCATGTGGCTGTAAAATTGTAACGCCACGTTTTGAGCAAAATTATCAATTTCGCGATATTTTTGTAAATATATTACATATATATCACATAATCATATACACACCCACAATTTTAGCAACCCAACATTTTTTGTAAATGTCTTAATAATATATTAATAAATTTTCAATGTCGTTAAAATGCTCGCACATTAAAATAGACAAAACATTATGAGGTCACATAACAACATAATATTATGGTGTGTACTTACTTCTAAAATAGGTGATTGTTTGTCGAGAGGCACTAATGGTTTTTCTGGTGTTGGTCGCGATACAACATAGTAGGCCGATGCCGCTGCAATTCCAGTTAACAATAATGCACCTGTTGATCCACCAACATATTGTAAATAACCATCTATATCATCCACTGGAAAATAGACAAGAAAAAGACAAAATTAACGTATATTTTATTGTTTTTTTTTTAATTTTATTTTTATTATTTAATGTCTAAGATTAATGTTAACAATTTATTTAGTGTGCCTATTATACCTATTCTAACATTGTATATTGTATTCGTTTGCATTATAACTATAACAATTTTTTTAGTAACTTTTCACAATACGAAATGTAAATATATTTGATTATAATCAACTTTTCTTTATGATAAATGTCACACTTTGACAATAGGCTGAAGCATACTAGATGAATTTAATTCTACAAAAAAAAAAAATAGAATCTTGGGCACTGGCCAACTACTAACAAGTAAATGTATTTTGAAAAATATCATACTTTCACTTTTTCTAAATTTTATTTTTGTTTATGATTGTTTTTGCCACGATTACTACGATGTGTTAGAATTTAAGCTAAAATTGGTGGTCGGTGACTAACGTTAATAATTTATATTGTGCACGTATGTACAGAAAATTTAGCACGTCTTTGAAATACGTTGCTAATTTAATTGACTGCATTGCAATTTCGTTCCTTAATCGACTGAACTAAGTAAACTAAAGCAAGTTGAAGCTTCTACTACTGACAAAAATGATCTAAAAGTGAATTTAATATATACAGAACACATAGATTCCAGCAGTTTCTTAACTATCTTATATATTGCCAATAATTTAATTTAATTCACACAATTATCATTATTGACAAAGGATTCAAGGTATCGGAAACTTATCACTCCTTCAAATGTGTGGTCACCACTACTAAAACCTATTGCATATTGGTCTCCAAAGCCTACGTGATCATTATTTTGTCTTAGACTAATTTTAGCTGAGAATAGTATCAGTGCATCCAGTTGTTTTTTTACACCTTTACCATTCAGTACGATCGTACAGTTATGATCTGCAAAGACCAGGATCGTGTAGTGTTTCACTTTACGAAAGGTAAATTCTAACATAGAATTAAAGAGGTAATTGCAAAACTGGACACAGCATTGTAATGCTATGTCATTTTAAATAAACGTACATATTTTTCAGGTATGGCAGGATATCGCAAAGCAAAACATAAACTTCCCAGCAATCTAACAACACTTGATGTACATCCTCTGACAAATACCTGCTTGATAGTGCTACAGCTTATCTGCTAGAAGAGTATTTCTCCAATATTATGTAAGGCAGTAATTTATATGTTGTGCAACGGAGAGTTTTGCTGCAAGAAATGCTGAATAAAGGGGGATTTAATCGGTACAACTGCATGGGTTTCCAGGATCAACAATACATCTCTGTTCTAAATCTAGCACCTCTTAAGACAATCATAATACCGAAGCTTAAACTATGCAGTGCTGATTTGTTATACAAACAAGATTAAATAGACAATGTAATTGACATACGGCAGGGGTGTTCGTTCCTCTTGTGAACGAACACCACAATTGTGTTGGGTTGGATCAATTGCCAATCATTTAAAATGAAAACCTTTGGATCTCACCGGGTAGCCGAGATACAAGATCTTATACATATTTCCGATTAACACCATGGTCCAGCCAATGAAAATCCCCCAGATATCAACTCGAGAGCCTTATAATCAATTACATAGTTCATTTTTGTGGTCGTCTGGACTGGCTTTTTTGCAACGACAACGAGACCAATTTTATCGGGACTAAGTCGGATTTGGACCATTTATATAATTTAATTGCATCCGATTCAAATCAACAAGAAGACATCAACCTGTCGTCATTAAAGTAAAATGAGTTCCATTTCATATCACCTAAAGCGCCACATATGGGCAGCTTATCGGAGGCGGCCTTCAAGTCAGCCAAATAACACTTAATCCGGATTGTAGATAATATTACTACATAGATAGATCTTTACCAAAATAGAATTAATACTCAATTCAAGGCAGTTGTATATCGAGTCCAACGATGCAGAGGACTTAACCGCGATCACGTCAGGTCATTTTTTAAAAGGAAGACCATTTTAAAGGAAGACACAAAAGATCACCCAACATATTTGGGAAAAGTTGTCATCCTATTTTTAAACTAATTTGCAAAAACGTAGCAAAAAAACGTAGCTAAAGCCTGCGAGGATCCGTATGTCACTTGCAATCAATGCATTTAAGAGCTAAGAGATGTTAAATTCGAGAATCGTCTGTTATCATATTCAGCGGCTGTATGTGCTACCTTGTGCTCCGCGGCTTCGAAAATAAAACACAAAATAAAGTAATATATGAGCATAACAAATAATGGAAATACTACCCCAGGTGAAATACTGGAAACAGTTAATCCACTCTTTTCTACTGGCTCCATGGATTCGGTCAACAAACATTCCATAGAAGTGACCTAACACCTCGGTCACCAGGAAAAAATATACAATTCAGTTACAAATCACCATTCTGCGAAACACTGTCTCAAAACTATACATTCACTGTAAATAAAGATGTTTTACTGCAAAAGCTCGGGCAAATGGAAAAAACCATAGTACAACTAAATAATGAAATTGTCGAATTAAGAAGTGAAAATTATTCTTTGAAAAATGACAAAATAAATGATGAAGCAGAGACCACGATAGTAAATAAAAATCCTTTGCAATCGCTCAGAATGAAAGACCAATTCTGTACTGATGAAAGTGAACTAGAACGCGAAAACAATTGGATTCTCGAAAGAAGAAAAAGAGTAAACTAAAAAGCAAGATATAACAACAACTAAAAGGAAGGCAGAGTCATCATCTGAAGTTGAACCAACACAAGCAACTATTGTCGATCCTAGTGAACAAATAGCTCCATATCTGTTAGATAACGAGAAGATATTTCCACCTCCTATTACCTTAATAAGAATGAAAGAACATAATAACATCCAGCAACCACCAAAATCGATCGTAAGCAAGAACTATAAGGTGGTATCACTAAATAATAACATCTGGAAAATCAACACGACGGAAAGATTATACAAAGCTAAAGCTACTAAATTAAACGCCAATGGGTTTGAATGGTATATGTATGAAGACAAAAATGATCGCCTAATCAAAATAATGGTAATCCACCAATTTTGTTCAAAAGAAGACATTATCAAAAGAAGAACCAAAAAAGAGAAAAATAAAATCAGGGACGGAAACACTAAAATTATCAGAAAAGGACATCCACTGTTCATGTTAACATTAGACAATTTTCCACCTGGGAGATAAAATTAAGCCATTGAGAAAAGCTACTAGACAAATATCACAGTGCAAAAAGGGCCAAGAGTTTAACCAATGAGAGCAACCAATGCTGATCAAATTAATAAAAATACCTCCAAAATGTGTCAATTGCAAAGGACAGCATCCCGCTAACTATCGTGGATGTAAAGTAATCAAAAGATCACGATTAACAACGACTAAAGGGAAGAAGCTATTTGCAGCCGGTAAATAGAGATATAATAGACTTCTTTGTAACAAGAGGTATATAAGAGAATTATGTCCATATAGAAACCGACTCGAATCTTTAATCGGATCATTCGCCAGTTATAATGACACTTAGCCAAATAATAATAATAAAAGAGGTTAAACCCTAGTTAACAAAACTAATTGAAATCTCTTTAAAGCTTTTGTACAAGAGAGAACTAATCTTAAAGTCCCTATACGCAATCCAGAGCAACTAAAAGCTTGGTATAGTACTCCAAGTCATCTAAGAGAAACAAATCAAAACATTCCACATAAACCGAAATATTCCGAATATTTCGAAAACTGACAAAGATATTGAACATCGGAAGCGAAGAGACTGTTTAACAATTTGGTCAATAAAATAAAAGCTTTAATAAAGGAGATTAAAAACCAGTCAGTCAATAGAGTAATCAATTTTACAGGACAAAAAGACTCTGACTATTATCTATGCAAGGCAACTAAGACTCTGAAAAGACCCAACCTATAGGTACCTCCAATTAAAAACAATGATACCTGGGCTAGAAATCTCTAACAAAAAGCAAATCAGTGCTATAACACTGCATGAACTAAATTGGGAAATAAAGAACCTAAACGTTAAAAAGGCGCCGGAGTATGACTTAATAACGGATCAAATAATTAAAAGCTTACAAGAAAAAAGGAAGCAACCCGATTAAAATACGTACCCAGGAAATGGAAGGTTACAGGATAATGATTGTCAAAACCAAACAAACCGTCGAATGAAAAATCTTCACATAGGCCTATATATGCCGAAACAAATTTATGACCTACTGAAATCGTGTATTTCAGACAGGCACTTTCGAATGATGAGAATGAATACTCTGAATTAAAGAGAATAACAACGGGAGTACCTCCTAAAAGGATAAAATAGAGTTCAAGGTAGTTCCTCCGGACCCATCCTTTACCTTCTATGTACAAAAGACATGCCTAATGCTAATATGGCATATAACTCTGGGTTTGTGCTAAAAAAATACAAACAGCAAAATAATCCAAACGTTCCAAAATAAAATACTACGAACAATGGTAAATGCACCGTGGTATATAAGAAACGACTGCCTTCAATGAGATTTCAAAATGTAACGTGTCGCAGACGAGATCAATTTCATACAATAAAAAAACTTTCAACGCCTGCATGAGCATGCAAATCAGGATTTACGTTTTATGATGACCAACATCACTACAGCAAGGAGGCTATAAAGAACCAAACCATTGGATCTAACAGTGACCTAGATGACAGAACGACAGCAGTAAATTACTGAGTAAAATTGGTCACCAACACAATGGTTAACTGGTAAAATTTCCAGGAGCAGACAGCTTCACGAGAGCTGTTACTAATCAGACCCAAAACGGGGTCATTAAAAAGCTAGTAGTAAAAATATCAATATTGCCTATATCATAGACCATGATTAAGAAATCGGTTTTCGTTATATCACAAGCATTTTGAAATAATTTTTGTCTGCCGTTCTATGGCTTGGTAAATTTGAATATTATTTGAAAGGGAATCCTTTCAAGGCCAGAGAAATGTTTAGGAATAATATTTATTTGAATTAGTAAACGTTTTTGTATTGTCAACCGTGCGCATAAAACGCACTCAAACCCAACAAATTCTTTTTCGCAAGAAATGCACCTTAATAGTAAGAAAAAGGATCTTTGATAAAGAGTAAAGAATATAAGCTTATTAAGCTACACTTCAACAAATCACCAGCTCATACGAAATTATAATTTTGCTAAAAACGACCTTGCTCTCAAATCATCAACAGCAATGGTGCTGTTCGACACAATTATAAAATAAAACTAATAAGTAATGACGTATTTTTACCGGGTTTTTGGCGCAGTGGTTAAAGCTGTGGTGTTTGGTTCGGGAGGTGCCGGGTTCGAATTCCAACAGGGAAGGTTTTATTTCATCACTTGATTGCGATCGATGATTGCAATGAACACCGGGGTTAAACACAAAAAAAAATTTTAGACACATTATAATAAAGGATTTTATAGTTTAGTATAATAGTTAAGTTAGACAAACTTTGGATTTATTTGAAAACCAGTATATTGTACCCGGTACATTCGAACACATCTTGTAATACTTAACACTTCACCATTTACAAAGAAACACTATTTATAAAATAAACTATTTATAGAACCGAACATTTTGCTAATGGCTTTATATTGTCAAAATAACATCACTTAAAATCGTGTCTTGTTTTATATACACAAAGATTGTATTATTCTTAAACAATTAAAGTTTATGAACTTTGGTCATACTAACAATAAACGTAAAATAAACAAATTGAAAGATTTACTAAAAAACAAAACTATTCTAATATTTGGTGATTTGGCGTTACACAGAAGAAAAAAAACCACAACCAAACTAACTTTAACGAGTATTTTCAACTTTTGCATAAAGTCTATTGATCTTTGAATACTCAACAATAATCTAATTGATTACGATTTTCGGCAAACATAACTATTTATAAAAGTCTTACATTATATAGCGTGTAATTTTTAGTTTTTTATCACATATCAAAAAAAAAATATGACGTCGATATTCGCGCTATTTTCGAGTAGTTTTTTTTTATCATACAATGAAAACACAGAAAGACATACACACAAAGCTTAAAAACTATATATAAAAAACGACAAATTTAAATAAACAAACAATATATTTTTTAGATAATTGCGTTTTTAAAAATTAAAATTAAAAATCATTACTTTATATATGTACAAAGAAAAATTCGTTTTAATATCCGCAAACTTTATAGTAAATCGCACTGTAGAACGTCTAAGTTACAACTGATTAATTTTTTTTATATTTAAACAACCATAAAACGAACAAACAACTTTAAAGAACTGAACGCTATAAAGACGTTAGAATGATTTCGTACTTCTTACTTTATGGAATATATTACAAAAAAATATATAAAATATATATATATTGATAAAAGTAATAAATCCCAACTAATTAAATAAATAATAATTCATATTCTTATCGCTTATCATTCAAATTCGGCCATTGCGTTAGTTACACACTTAAATAATATTTGATTTGGTTCTGACGTTAAAATTTCTTTTAAGATTTTATTTAAAATTGCATGATCTCTAAAGAGCTCTAGAGCTCTAGAGTAAGCTTATTTTAGATATATATTGATAACAAGTAAGCGCGCACGACTGTTAATTCCTGCGTATAGCAAATATAGGTAGTAAATCAATGACTAAACTGTCTATATTGTTTAACATTTTTAAAATTATTGGCGGTATTATAAGATTTTTGGTAAAGCACACAAAATGTTATCAGTCACT
Source organism: Tipula confusa (assembly GCA_963556175.1). NCBI lineage: Eukaryota > Metazoa > Arthropoda > Insecta > Diptera > Tipulidae > Tipula > Tipula confusa. The sequence goes on from OY744476.1 coordinate 45,676,820, forward strand.
TTCCTAATAAGTAAATTTAATGCAAAGTAATCTGTTTGCATACACAATCACGTTTTGTGGTGGTCACGTAATAGAAAAAAAAATTTAAGTACACTTGTCTTTAAAAATTGAAAATTGCGGTACGTTTTTTTGAAGAATTATATTATATACCAGTATATATATGAAGGTCGATTAGGGGCAAGTATGACGTTCGACCAAAGCTTATTTTCTTAAACCTTTAGACTTTGTTGCAATTCAACTTTGAAATATATTTTTAATATTACTTTGCTGCTGCAGTTTTATTTTAGATTACAACACATATATGAATTGGGTGAAATAAGGTGCTAAATACCACTGTAATGCCACTCAGCCGAAATTTAAATTTGTTGGGTGTTTACAAAGTTGAGAAAGTCCTGTCTAAAAGTTCTGTACAAAATTCTATCACTTCAATTTACTACCACAATGCCTCCAGTATTCGTGGTAAGGCTAAATTATTTTTGCTTGGTGTTCTGAACAATGATTATGATGTGATTATTATCAGAGACATGGCTTACCAGAAATTTTAACTCTGAAGAATTTTTTCTGTTCGACTATGTGGTCCATAGAAAAGATCGACATGATTTTGATACTAGCTTTAAAGGAGGAGGTGTGGTGATTGCTGTTAAGACCTCATTTCAAAATGAAATCATTGCATGCCATCCAATTTTTGATGTTATTGCTGTACGAATTAAGGTTGCCAATACATCTATTCTAATGGTTGCTGTTTACATTCCCAATGGAATAATATTGGAAAATTATCTTGAAATTTTTAATTTTATTAATTTTAATGTTTTACCGTTGATGAAAGTTAGAGAACAATTAATGGTTATCGGAGACTTTAACATTCCCGATGTTACTTGGTTCATTGTTGATGGAGTTTTCATGTCTTCTTCTACCGATCAAAAGGCATTGGCAGTATTGGGCTACTTTACCCAAGGAAAATTTCTGGATTTCGTTTTTTCAACCGATGTATTATACTCCAAGGTTTTTTCGTGTGATGACCTTACCGAATGTTCGAGCATATACCATACTCCAATTACGATAACTAATTTTTGTGAAAAATGCTTTACCCAATGTTCATCTAATAATTCTTTTCATTTTGATTTTAGGCACGCTGACTATGTATCTTTAAAGGAATTTCTAATTAATTCTGATTGGAGTTTTCTCGGAAGAAGAAAAAATAATTTAAACGAAACAATTCTAATATTCAATGAACTGCTCAAGACTGGTGTTGAAAGGTACGTTCCATAAATTAAAAACCAACCGCGATACTGCGAACCATGGTACAACAAAGAATTATTGCGTCTCGAAAAACGCCGTAACAAATTTCATTTTCTATATAGACTTCAGGGTGCGAATTTTCATTCTAGTTTTGTTGTAGCTCGAAAGGAGTTTAAAACTTTAAATTGGTTTCTGTATAATAATTATATTTTGCAGATAAAACATGAATTAAGTTCTAACCCAAAAAGGTTCTGGAATTTCAAAAATTGTAAAAGGGAAGTAGCAGGATTTCCCACATCTATGACATTTCAGGGCTCTTCTGCTAGTCAGTTCTCATATATCTGCAATCTGTATGCCGATTATTTTCTTTACGTTTATGGACCTTCTTCACTATCTGCTACATCAAATATCTCAACTCTAGTTTCTCATTTTAAAAATGATTTAAATTTGTTTAATTTGACCGAAGCAGAAGTGTATGATGGTTTATTGCAGCTTGATATTAATAAGGGAGCTGGTCATGATGGTTTTTCACCTATCCTAATCAAGCGTTATGCTGAGAGCTTAGCCCCTTCTTTGACCCTAATTTTTAATGAAAGCATACGGTCTGGAATTTTCCCTGATCTCAGGAAAATTTCTTTCATTCGTCCTATTTTTAAATCTGGTAAAAGGTGTGATATCAGTAACTATCGCGGTATAGCAATTCTTTATGCAATTCCAAAACCTTTTGAAGCGTTGGTCGTTGGTACAGAAGTTTTTATATTTTCACGTGAAGACGTTTATTTCTCCAGCTCAGCACGGTTTTTATCCGGGTAGGTCCACTGTTACTAATTTAGTTTCATTTTGCGGACATTTACATACTATAATGGATAATAAGCAACAAGTTGATGTGATTTACACAGACTTTTCAAAAGCTTTTGATAAAATTGAACATTCAATTCTTATCGATAAGCTCGATAATCTTAATTGTGAGTTTATCCCTTTTAGGTGGTTGCATTCTTATCTTTCCGATCGTTACCAATTTGTGAAGATTAATGATTCTTGTTCTCGTTTATTTCGTGTTACCTCTGGTGTTCCACAAGGAAGCCACATTGGTCCACTATTATTTGCCTTATTCATTAATGACCTCATTTAGGAGTTTGAATTTGCTCAATGTCTTTTTTACGCTGATGATTTAAAACTTTTAGCCCCATTGCTAATGTATCAGATTATTTAAAATTGCAAAGTGATTTGAAAAAAATTCTGTAATTGGTCGATTAATCACAAACTGTTATTGAATGTTGATAAATGTAAAGTATTTTCTTTTTTTCGAATTCGTTCACCTTTACTGCAGCAATATTTTCTTTATAACACAGCTGTTAATAGAGTTGAAATCACATCTGACTTAGGTATAATATTCTTCTCTGATCTTTAATTTACAAAACACATAGACACCATTGTTGCGAAAGCTTATGTTATGTTAGGTTTTATTAAGAGAAACTGTAAAGACTTTTGTGACCCGCTCACTCTAAAATCTTTGTATGTATCCTTTGTTCGATCCATTTTAGAGTACGCTTCTCAGGTTTGGTTTCCATTCTATCAATGTCATTCGGACAGAATTGAAAGTATTCAGAAACAATTTGTTTTATATGCGCTTCGGGGCTTACCTACTTTTTGGGTAAGTGAATATATTCTTCCACCCTATAAAGATCGTTGTAGTTTATTAAAATTACACCGATTAAATATCCGACGAGACGTAGCATCTGTTTTTTTTATTCGCGATGTTTTGGTTGCTCGGATAGATTGTGATGAAATTCTCACACGATTGAATATTTATGCTCCAAGACGTTGTTTGCGCCCTCGTGATGGACTCTTACATATTGGTTCGGTTTCTACTAACTTTGCTCTTTGTGATCCAGTCTTGAAAATGTCGCGACTTTTTAATTCTGTTTATAATATTTTTGACTTTAACAATTCAAGAAATTCGTTTAAACTTGAGTTGTTTAAATTCTCTTCTATTAATATTAAAAATTAAATTTTCTATAGGGCTATAATTATGTAACTTTGATAATCAATTGTATTATTTTGTATTGCATTTTTTATTATTTACCGATTGTATAATACTGTAGGTAAAGTATAAATAAATAAATAATGGAGGTTAACTCAGATACCAAAAACATAGTTTAAACTTTTCACATAATTCTACTATTTTTATATTTAAAAAATTGGATAATTATCTGGATCTTTCAGTAAGCAATTGTTTTTTATTTATTTCATGGACCACACTTGACAAATAACATAAAACAACGATAAAACTAAGTAGTGTTTAACGTTTAAGCGAATCTTACAACCACTCATATAGTGAAAGTTTAGGTACAAGAATATTGCTACTATAATATCGGCTATACTATAGCCAGCTGTCGTTTTATTTCACAAACGACACAAGGGAACTTCATTAAACTCCTGATCTCGTGGTTGACAAACACGTGTTGACAACCACAACCACCTGACAACCACGTGTTGGAAGGATACCACAAATTGTTTGTTAAGTACACTGCTTCTCGATGACACTGATACAAGTGACACAGAAGCGAATAGAGAGTTAAGACTGCAAAGATATGAACTACCAAAAACTTACGAAGTAGAAGAATGCAATGATGATGAAACTACGGACGCAGTAATGTCATTCAAAACTGGAAAAGCACCTAACCTTAATAACATCGAAGTCGAAATGGTACAAAAAGCCCAGTATCACGCGCTTCCTAAACGAATGTCTTTAAACAGGAGTTCCCTCGAAAGCCTGAAAAAACGGAAGAATAATTTTAATAAGGAAGGGCGGTGAAAAACATCGCACCGACCCAAAATCCTATAGGCCAATCATGCAACTACGAGTCTGAGGCAAATTACTCGAGAAAGTAATTACTGGCAGGTTAATGTACGCGTTTGAGAGTAGTGGTAGGTACAGTGATAAACAGTTCGAATTTAAAGGGAATCGGTCCACAGAGGACGATATGGTGTGGATGATCAACATAGTCAAACAGTCAGAGCAAAAATATGTTTTTTGTATATTCCTTGACATATTTGGAGCTTTTCACAATCTGTGATGGCCTATAGTATTATGAGTGAGTTAAAACTATTTCTCTGAAAGCCTCGCAACTGTTGTCAAAAATTTTACACACTACAAAAAAATGTGACCAAAGGGTGTCCACAGGGGTCCATTTTGGGGCCGCCCCTTCGGGACATCGTATTCAATAGTAGCATGAACGCCAATGTCCAGGAAGTAGCATTTGCGGACGACAAGGTAATGCTCCTTGCTGGAAACTCAAGACAAAGCACTCAGGGAGCGCAGCGCAGAGTGCTATTAACAAAATGACAGATTGGTATTGCAGCAATAAGATGGAGCTTTCGTCTGCCAAAACAGTTATGATCCAACTTAAAGGATCACACGGCATCAGAAGACTACCTATGGTGCCTATGAATGGAGCGAGGATCAATATGGTCAAAACTGTTAACTGGCTTGGGGTAGATTTTGACGAAAGGCTCGGGGTCACGTCGCATGTCAAGAGGATTGCAGAAAGCAGTAAGAAATTTTTCTATGCACTAAGAACAGTAGCTAAAAAAACTTGGGGTCTTAAACAAAACACGCTCAAGATTATATACGAAGGCCTAGTGGTTCCATTAGGCATCCTACCTAAAAAGATTCCACATAAGCGAAATCAGCAGATGTGAGTGTGGCCATGACGACGAAACCATGGACTACTTGCTCTACAGCTGCAATCTTGACGAAGGGGAAAGATTCCAACTAATTATGGAGCTGAGAACAGCATGGCCGGCCAGTAGACTGACGTTAATGATGCCCAGAAACATAATGGCTCTTACAAGGTTCTGTGACTTTGTTCTAAGTAATAGATAGTGTAAAGTTCCCGCGAAAAGGACACTAGACAGTGCATTAACATGTACATGTGCACGAACTAATTAGACAAAGGGGCTAGATAGTAGGAACCATGCGCCTCCACGTGGCAAGGATGGAAATAGGTTTAAGAACCTAGCTAAGCAAACAAAAAACAGTTAGAAGAAACTAGTCAACCTCTCAATCATTTGTATTCATAGGCCCACTGATGTAAGCCGATCCAAAAATAAAGACTTATTTTACAACAATTTGGATAATATGATGCAATCCGTACCGGAGCACGACGTCAGATTAGTGACTGGTGGATTTAGTGTATGGTTTGACAAAAATCAAACTGGCTTGTGAAAACATAGGTCCGTTCTCTTGAAACCGTTCCACGTGTTAGTTTCTAAGGGAAGGTCTCGGGTCATCCAAGATGTGAGATCTTATCGGTTGGCTTCCAAATGTATAGGCAGTGACCATCAATTGGTAACCATGGAAATTTCGGTTATCAATGGTGCCCCTAGGCGACTCTAGGTATTGTACAAATTAAACCCAAAAATGATTGATTTGATGAGGAGTGTCGTCTTGCTGTGAAACAACAGCATATAGCCTATAAAAAGCGCGAGTACGTTTTATAATCGCAAGGAAGAACAAATAACTCAGCATTAATCAGTTCACGCAACTTCTTTAAAAGAGTCACCGGACTGCACCATACCTGCAGACCTAAGTCTATCGCCATTCTGGAGCAGGATGAAAACCCCCTTGTTAACACCGATGCAGTGCTTGACACTTGGAAGGAGCATTTTATCTGATTTATTTAATGTTCAACAAGTGGCAAGAGCTGTATTTGATAGTTACCAAACACAGACTGCGGATATGTTCATAGAGGACTTATCCTACGAATAAGTCACACTGGCCATGCAAAGACTAAAAAAAATTCCCTGGGGTTGATTGTATTCGTTCCGAGCTCTTGATAATAGGAGGGGATACTTTATGAAACTATATTTCCGACCTTGTTCGATTAGTACGGCAAAGCGAAGTTATACCTGAAGAATGGAAAGTGGCCGCGTTGTGTTATATCCTTAAAAAATCTCTCCTTTGCATAGCAAACAAATTACTGCCTTATATAATATTGCAGAGATTCACTCCACTGGCGAAGAAAATAGTAGGTGACTATCAAGGACGATTTATCCCGAATTGGTCAGACACCTCTCAAAATCAATAAATCTGCAAAACAACAAATATGACCAAGATGCAATATATTTTTAGAGACCAAGATGCAATATATTTTAGTAGTGGTGACCACACATTTAAAGTATTGACAAGTTTTCGATAGCTCGGATCCCTTGTCATTTATGATAACAAGTGTAGGAGGGGTTATTAAAGCGTGTATTGTGACTGGCAACCGAGCTTTGTATTTCGTACGCCCGGTGCTAAAGTCAAAATAGCTTGCAAATACCGACAAGCTGAAGTTGTACAAGGTGTTATTCAAACCCATTGTCATGTATGGGTGTGAAAGTTGGAACCTGACGGATGATTATGAAAGGTTGGAAGAAAGTAAATGACATTTGAAGAAGAATCATGCTTACGATATATGACCTTCCAAACGCGACAATGACGACACTTACCGAGTTTTATTTAACCACGAGATCAAGAATTAATGAAAATTCCTGATCTCGTTCATGAAAAAAGGACAGCAATTAATGGACCTGTAAGAGCATTTTAACTTAGTGAAGGACTATTTATCGGATATTCTAATATTGGCACATATTACCTGAAATCTTTAATTCAAAATATGTAGCGGACATAAAAAATCTAAATCAGAAAACTTCCTTAATCGGCTTTGATTACTCATGACCAATTGATAAAACTGAGTTAGATAATTTAAATGTTCGTTTGGTATGGTTAAAATTAAGTATTTTTTATGGAAAATGGCTAAGTTAAGTCGAATCACAATTCTTTAATTTACTACTTGTATTTGTTGAAGGTTGACGGTTAAAAAGTTTTGCATGACTGATTTAAATTAAACGATTCATTCGACATATCTTATATTTAATATCAGTAAAAACAGGTAAATTGTTATTATATGGTTACAATTTTTGCAAGCATCATACGTAAAACCGCTTTTAAATTATATATTTTAATCAGACGCAGATAAAGTTAAGTTTATGATGGGCGGTTTACAAATTTTTTACAGTAGCTTCTACCATGATTTAGATGAATCGTAAAATAAATGTTACGCTAAAATTTGGGCGAAACTTAAAACAAGCGATGCAAAGCAAGGCAATTTTTGCTCAATTTGATTAAACTAACAACAAGTATATTTAAAGGGGTTTATGAAGAATATCGCATCAAATCTACTAAAATATCTGCTGATATCCGCCCCAATGAAGTTACAGACGAATAAAGAGCTGTTGCGCCTGACGCTGAAGCAAGGGACTCTCGGCTAATATGTTAAATCTAGGGCGATATATTGAATAGATATTGTACAACTTGTAAACACTAAATAACAGTCAATATAATGTTAGCTTCAAAGAAGAAGGGCAGTGTAGTGTTTGAAGGACCCAGATGAAGCGAACAAGTTGATTGAATTTGAGGAGAGATTAATTATCTAAATTAATCGTTTCGAAGTTTAATACATGCATTAGGTCGAAGAATCGAAGCATGGCACTTGGATCCGGAGCTGGAAAGTTTAGATTTAGATCCTGAATCTCATGTTAAAATACTTAGCGTATTTTAATATCCGCAGAGGACGTGCTTTTCTCCAAGCTAGCACTGGGGGACCCCTCTGAAATTACAAAACCACGTATTCTATAAGAGGCGTCATGACTTTTTGGCCCTCTTGGATGGCTTGCTCCAATAATAATACAAACTAAAATATTCTTTCAGAGATTATGGTTTCGAGGACTCGGGTGGAATGATCAATTACATCAAGACAAAATTGCTAGCTGGATCAAGATGAAGAAGAACTAAGCACTAATCGAACAAATCCATCATGCCGTGTATTAGCGGCAGATTTGATGGAGAATTCATTTTGGTGGCATGGTCCGAAATAGAATTGAGCATAAAGATCTTTGGCCAGTAATGACCATTACCACGGATGAAGCAACTATGAATGAGGAAAGAAAATAGGCAACGTGAGTCTTTATTGCATCCAGTAAGGTTAATACTTAATTGAAAGCGTTATTAACAAGAATTACAATGTATACAAAGATATGAGAGTATTGTGTTGGGCGAGGTTATACCATACGGCAAATGAAAATTATGAAAGCAAATCATAAAATCCGCAAGCAGCTTCATGCGTTTATGAATAGTACGGGATTACTGCAAGTAGGTGGTCGTTTGGAGAACACAAACTTAGATTATTAAATCAGACATTCGATTATATTATCCAGCTAATCTTTAATCACCGAACGATAAGTTACGGAAGTACATAGACAATTATTAAACGCGGGAACTGTCTTCTGAAAAATTCTATTTTCGTTACTCAGAGAGCACAAGCAGAGAAGACATCATATGCCAAAAGTGTACATCGCAATATTTGCCTGTTTCTGTACCTAGGCAGTGTTTATAGAATCCGTGAACGACATAACAACAGAAACTTCCAACGCAGCATTAAGAAGGTTCACATCGCGTTGCGGTTTCTGGTCTGAAATTTTCTGTGAAAATGGACCAAAGGGTGCCAAAAAACCACTACACGAATGGTTTGAGATGTTAATTAGACAAAGAAAGCCTTTGGTAGTGATTCTACAACTCGCAAAAGTATGAGGCAAACTGGCACTGTTGTCTCGCTAATAGTTTATTAAAGAAATCCAAACTAGACGAGCCGAGAGTATGTTGAATCGATAATCGCATAGTAAGGGTAATTACGGGTAACGTCAACAGTATAACCACTGATCGGACAAGGTATGCACTGATTGGCTATGTTCACTCAGGTATCGAAACTGGAATTGATAGGCCAACATTTTGAGGTATTCGACGAAGTCTTGAAATTAGTCCATTCTAATTGTTTACAAATTCAGATGCAAAAGTGTGACTTTTTCCGGGTAAAAAATTTATTATTTCGGGTATGAAATAGACAGTGAATTAAACCCAGCAAAAGACATATAGATGCGGTAAATAGCTATCCGTTACCTATAGGAACGCACATGAAATGCACCGTTTCCTGGGTATAATCAGCTATTTTAGAAAATTTGGTCCAAATTACGCCATAATAGCACAACCTTTATTTTCATTAATAAAGATAAATGCTAAGTTCGAATTGGGTAAAAGGGAATTAAAGTCATTCGAGATTTTAAAGTCTAGTTAGTAAACTATGAGCTATATTTGTACAAAAACACAGCAACGGTAAATTATACCTTGCGTTTTATTTTAGCAAACGAGCCACTGAGACTGAGTCGAGATACCATTCCTTTGAGCATGAGACTTTAGTCATTATCTATGCACTCAATCGTTTCCGCATATATTTGCATGGAACTAGTTTCAAAATAGTTACAGACTGCAATTCATTGAAACAGACGCTCGAAGGATTCAAATAATAAGGTGATGGTATCTGTATTTGCAGCAGTTTCGGAATGAAATTATTCACCGACCCCGTAAAGGTATGCGCCATGTGGATACATCTAGCCGTACTCCCGGAATATTAATAATCGCTTTTCACAAGGGTTAAGTGCTTTGCAATTGAGGGATAAGAATATTCGGCAGATAAAAGTCAAAATTTAACCTGACTGCGACAGTTCGAAATAACTTGCTTTACAGGAAGCATAAAGAGAAAATCCTGTTTTATATCCCGACTAGTTTGGAAAATAGCGTTATTCAGAAAATGCACGAGATTGGTCACGTGAGCACTAATAAAACAGCTGAACTCATTCAAAGAACCTATTGGTTTCCAGGAATGCAGGAGAAATTTAACGATGCATTAAAAGGTACTTAAAGTGTATAATTTTTCAGCCGAAGACTGGGAAGAAAAAGGTGTTGTTAGTTGTGGTACACATCTACCATGTCGGTTCGTTTGAATAGACACCTCGAAAATATAAATATATATTCTAGTAGTTATATAGACGCACTTTCAAAGTTTTGTAACACGGACAACTGGAACAAGTAAACCAAAGTTTGGTTCCGATGCTGGTAAAATTGGTTGCAGTTCCCAACCAATGGGACAAATATCTTTCTGAAGCAGAGTAAGAAACCCCTTCTATATGGTTCTTTTCGGTGTTAACCAAAAATACGAGAATGATGATCATTTTACTGGAGTCTACTGAAAGAGATTTGAATAGTGCGAGAGATACTCTAGTGACTAGTGACAGAAGTACAGAAATCTCAATTAAAAAATAACGACAGTTCGGCGAATTAGTGGTAATTCGAAATAGTGTTTCCGAGTTGAGTACAAATCACAAATTGTTATCCAAGTTGAAGGGTCCCTACGTGGTGTCAGGATTTATTTCGGGTGACAGATATGAGGTGTGTGATGATGTGCCTGGTCAACAGTTGTCCGGTAGACCGATTAAGTCTGTGTTCGCACTGATTTTGATGAAGCCATTTAGGGTTAGAATTTTATGAATCGTTTATATTTTGTTTTAAAGAGTATCTTCTATTTTAGAGTTTTCGCCAGTATCATCGAGCCGATGCTATTGTCAGGGCTGGCCAAATGTAGTATACATTTCATATTTGAATTGTTGGAGTAAATATTTGTTTAATAGGTTGAATACTGCCAACTGGTGGACAGTTTTAAAAATATCTAAATATAATGTAAATTGGTTCATGGGGTATTATAATTATTAAAAGGAAAGTAAAAAGGAGAATAAAAAGGAGATAACGAACAAATTAAATTTCAAGTGCCATAAAATCTTTTTAAACTGCGGAGCAGCTCATCTCATTAGCAACAATACGAAACAGTGTATTTTGCATGTATACGAACCAAAGTCAAATAATGGGTAACTTACCCAAGAAGAGAGTATAACTAATCAACACTTAAAAATAAAAGTAGATTTCCCTGGATATCAATTTTTTTTTCTTAAGATCTAAAGCGGTATTTATTTAGGTGGCATATTAGACAAATCTAAAACGAATAGGAATTTTTGTCATGCCCAATTTTGTTTCGTATTATAGCTGAAATTTATTTTTGGGTTTCTAATTAAAATATAACTTTAGTTATCAGTAATAAATTTCTGTATATGTACGCATAAATTAGTATTGTTAGTACATTTTACAACTCAATATTATTTAAAAGATTAAGCTAGTCAACTGAAGAAACTATTTAATTTTAAACTAATCTACCAAAACCATTAACAAAATTAAACTATAAAATGCACTTATATAGTAATCAATAATATATTATACTTACAAACATTAGTAAAATTAGTCATGATTTTAATTATATAATTAACAAATCCTATATAAATTTTCATTAAAAATTTTAACTAAACCCAAAATTTATTATTAAATATATAATAATAAATATATATATTATAATTTAAACTTTTATATTATTTCGTAATAAGTTTACTATTTTTTTAATAATAATAATTATAATAATAAGTATATTATTATAAGGAGTAACACTCACACAATAAATTAAATTACACTTTATAATTATTTATTATAAATAAATAATTCAAAAACAAAAAATACTAATAAATACATTTATATAAAATTATAAAAAATATAATTAGATTATTTTTTTTTATCACTAATTTATTACAAATCGTTATTTATTTTTATTACACTAATAAATTATAGTAATATGTCATTTTTTATTTATTTTATTTTATTTTATTATAATTTACACTTAACAAATTATTAACAATTTTATTATTAATACTTAATTTTTTTTATATATTTTCAGCATTCACAGATAAGTAGTAGTTATAGCGGTAGTAGTAGTAGTAGTGATAGTAGTAGTAGTGGGAAAGCTAAAAATAAAATAATAAAACGACAAAATATTAGTACATATTTAATACCAAAATCTTTAACAAAAATACAAAAAAAAATACTATAATTATCAACAAAAAAATTTAATAGTTTCCGGTTTAAACCGTACATGCTATCAAAGTTTAATCAAAATACGCGCGTATTATAAAATTTTGAAAATTTAGTGTATACGAGTCACAAATCGTGTATAAACTATACACACTGAATATTAGGGCAGATCAATGATTACCAACTGTCATATGTTATTGATCAAAACTTTAAATTATATATTAATCCGATAAAAACATTAAACGCTTAAAAACCGTTTAAATTTAATATTAAAACCAAATCTAGATGGTATCGATGTTGGCCTTCATTAGTAAATTGGTACAACGAACATACAATTAGCCTCTGATGGCTCGAAATATATATACCATTAAAACTAAGTGCCAAAAGTCAGTCAACCAAATTAGAACTTATAAAACCGAAAAAGGAAATTGAGCAAGAAATAATTTTCAACCATAAACCAAATAAACCGAAAACATTCAACGGGACCATTATTGGGGATTGAATTAACGGTCAAATAATTACTAACTTACAATAATCCAACAGTCAACATAATTTAATTTACTAAATGTAATCATGTTATGTAAACCAATTATAAGTTGCCATTAAAGAATATATACAAACATTTATAATCATACCACCCATATATACATAAATATTTTAGGTCATTTATTTATTTGTAAAATATATGTAATTTAATCTATTGAAAAACAAACGAAACATAAATAAATATACGCAGTGTATCGACTGATAAAACAAATCGCGGATGAATAACCTCATATATCAAACAAATCAAACGACGAGAAATACTTTACATTTATAACGCGTCATAAACAATTTATTTTATAAATTCCGGAAGTTAAGTTGTTTATTTCATAAGCATGCGGCTATTTGTAGAAATTCTCAACAGGTATAGTATAATAAATCGTAATCAACAGGTACTTCAGCGTTTCTACAGTTGAGAACCACACTTAAATTTGTTTTTTTGCTATAAATACTTCCGTTTATAAATTTTACGAAAAAATGTCAGAAGCATATATTTAAGATACTATTTTAAGCAATTTCAGTCATATTTAGTCAACGATAGAAGATTAGTTTGACCGACATTGGTATATATGTGTTAACATTTTCAAAAGTTAACTGATTTTATATGACTGCTTTTTTATTCCCGGGAAAAATTTAAAAAAAAATCGATAAAAAATCCAAATTTTGAAAGTCAAATTTTCGAGTTTTAATAAATGTTAGATGACTTTAAATCAATCGATATTGAGTTGGCGGCAATTTTATGGGTTTATATGAGTAATTTAGACGTTTTTAGGTTGCTCTAAACGCGAATTTTTTTTTTTCTAAATTTTCAAAAAAAAATTCAAATTTAGAAAGCCTTTATAGATTAATTTAAACGATTCTAAGTTGCTCTACTCTAATCCCAATTTTTTTTTTAAATTTAAAAAAAAATCCAAATTTAGAAATACTTTTCGAAAATAGGTTTTACAATTTTCGAATTTAACTGATTTTATATGACTTTTAATCCATTAATATTGAGTTGATGGTCAATTATGGCTTTATAGAATAATTTAGTCAATTAAAGATCGCTATTTCCGGAATAAATTTTAAAAAAATTCAAATTTTGACAGTCAAAATTTTTTAGTTTTAACAAATCTTATATGATATTAAATACATCAATATTGAGTCTAAGGTCAATTTTATGGCTTTATAGGAGTAATTTAGACGATTCGAAGTTGTTCTAAATGCAAAAAAAAAATTTTCTAATTGAAAAAAAGAAATCCAAATTTAGAAAGCCTTTTAAAAAATTTCGAAAAGAAATCCAAATTTGACAGTCAAAATTTTCGAGTTTTAACAAATGTTATATGACTTTCAATCATTTAAAAATTTTAGGTTGCTTTGATCCCAGAAACTTTTTTTTTAATTTTCGAGAAAAAATCCAAATTTAGAAAGCCATGCGTTATTTCGAAAATATGTATTAAAATTTTCGAATTTCAACTGATTTTATATGACATTTAATCTATCAATATTGAGTTGATGGTCAGTTTATTGCTTTATAGAATAATTTAGTCGATTAAAGGTCGCTATTCCCGGAAAAAATATTAAACAAATTAGAAAAGAAATCAAATTTTGACAGTCAAAATTTTCGAGTTTTAGCAATTATTGTATGACTTTAAATCAATCAATATTGAGTTGAGGGTCAATTTATAGTTTTATTAAGTAATATCAAAGATAAAGATTTTAGGTGCTCTAATCCCAGAAAAAACTTTAACAAAATTTCGAAAAAAATCCAAATTTAGACAGTCTATATAGCCACTCGTTTTGTTCGAAAATTTGTGTTAATATTTTCGAATTTTAACTGATTTAAAGTTTACGTTTTACTGACATCTTTGAGAAGATTTTTCAAACCATATTTTTACGATTGGTGATCGTTTTAGGTGGTCAGCCCAACGACCGATTTTACACACAATTGGTTACGGCGTTGAAGTCAGCGGTGGAGATCGAACTCGCAACCGCGGGGTATTTAAGCCAACATACCTTAACCATCACTATACGACCGGCGTTTCGGCGGAGTAGTTGCCGTAATTGCCAAAGATTTGGCCACAGATTGATATATTGTGGAAGAAACTTTCTGCAGAGGGATGCTAGTACAATCTGATTTACGAATAAGTCGCTTTCCGTTACCAGGTATTATAACATGACTGGACCCAGATCAAGAACAAAATCAAAGGCGATCATATCGAGTATGCGCAGAGCACATTCGTTTCTCGATCTAGGGGAGATTGAGCTAAATATTCGCAAAAATTACTGATGAAGATTTCAAGATCGCAAAAAAGTGGTAACTGCAGGAATACCACAGAAAAACAACCGGAGAGTGAGAAAACTGATGCGAACAACCCCCAGCAAAGCACAGCCCGTGACACGTAAGAAAAAGATTTTAAGTACGGTCTTGGCCCGCAAAGGGAAGGTGTTAAAAATACAAAGCAATAACTTCACGGCTTTAAACCTCTTGGAATATACTCTCTTGTATACTTAGCCTAGTTCGACCTGATCGGTTCACCGACATGAAATTCACTGCTTCTCCTTTAAATCATGTTAGAACAACTCCTATGCATTTCTTTGAACGGCAATAGTCTAGTATCACGAGATGGGCGAAAATAGCTTGCAGAAATGATTTACTCTCTAGTCTTATATGGTTCCTCTATCCAAAACCCATCTAACTCATCGTTATAGGGTCGCTGGATATATACCAAATTTTAACTAATCTAGCTCGAACAAATGCGTCACGATTTGCTCTATGTTTTTGATACAAATTCATGGGGATGTCTTCAAACATCTCCTTAGCTCCCGTAATAAAATTATCTTGACAGGTGACTTCAATTCTCACTACACCACGTGTGGTGGGTCCTAACAACTACCAAATAGTCAAGCACTTCTTAGCTTAAGCAATAATTCCAATATCTAATTAAATGCTTCTTACGAGTCTACATTCCTTAGAGGAAACTCAGTTCTTGTGTTTTATTCACAACTCCCAGATGCATCCCAAATCTATCTTGAAATCTGGCGTTAATGACTATGTTGAGGTAATTTTCTGTTGGTTCAGCAAACATATAAATTCTCAATTTTCAGACAGACAAATTTTCGTAAATCTCCTTCTCCGCAAAAACCAATCCCTGACCAAAGAACTGGCAAACATTTTTCAATATTTCAACAAAATAAAACTCCGGGTAATGGTAACATAGCAAACTCAGTAGAAACCTTCCAAAAAAAGCTATATCATAGGTTTTGAATTTTCTTAGCGGCATGCTAAAGACAAGCTATAATTTCCAGAATGATAGAATATTGGCATTGTCATCCTCATTCCTAAGCCAGAAAAACATTCCATTAGTATAGAGCTTACTTGTCCAATCTCACTTCTAAAATGAATAAGTAAAATACATGATGGTTAGCCCATGAAAACCTTAATTTTATACCACAAATCGAAAATATTCAAAATCCAGAAAAAAAAATTCTATATCCAGAATGAAAAATCTGACAGTAAATGTTTCATTGTGGAATACCGGTCATACTGACCGAATATCGTTTAAAATCATACTCCGTGCAGCTTTAACCACTTGACCAACTGGAATATGTTATATTATGTTTTTATAATTGTTTATTACAGGATGACTTGATTAATCCGAAAACTAGGTAGTTCCCAGATTTGGTATAACTCTGCAAAATTTGATAAGAGACCATATCGACGCAAAGTTTTAATCAGATATATGTAAAGGCAAACGATTTAACTGGTCAAAAAGTATATAGATTGATTATGTACTATTTTTCAAAAGCATTAAATATCAAAACAGTCTATTCAAATACTACACTTTGTAACTATAAAGTTAAAAATAAACATTTAAAATGTATAAGTGCTTCCATATCACTTTGATTTATAAGTATTTTAAAGCCAATTGATTTTCCCTTTTTCTATAAATAATCAAACATACAACACGTTTTTGAGTTACATCTTGCATTGTATACAGAAATAAACTGATTACATTGAAAACGACAGTACAATGTAAATATTTTAAGGATTCGTAGAAAAATTAAATTCCATGAATTTTCAAATTTAGTTTATCTTCAAAAGACTCTAGTCCCGTTAGAAATGGGTAACATTTAGTTAACCAACATTTCATGTTATAATAAATTTTTAACAGTTAACAACAAATTAATTATTTACTTTTGTTTTGAGACTGAACCACCCACAAATGACAATAACAAAATCAGCAAAGCAAAGACACTCAACAACATGCGATGGTTTTAATCGTTAGATATCTATACAATGCTAAGCTCCTTGGTTCATGGGTCAGTTAAACGGTTATTTGATTTAATGTTGGGGATAACTTGACCAGATTTGACAGTGAGTGTTGGTAGACCATTTTACTGTTTTTTTTTTTTTTAATTTTCAGGTGATACTCGACTTCATTCGAGCATAACTATGTTAGCCCATTGACGTGTTAGATGTCGCTACTGGTATCGTTTTAAAATAATCAAAATATTTATATATATATATATATATATATATATATATATATATATATATATATATATATATATATAATCGCCTAAATGTCATATATTTATTCTAAATGTTGACGATATTCTATCGACCCGACATTTGGAACATTAATAGGTAAACTGTTTTTTTCTTATGATGGTAGTACTATATGTATTTATATTATGATTCGAGTGACTCAACTTACACCACTACACTTGTGAATCTGAAATTGACTCATTAAAAAATAAACTAAAGATTTAATTTCATCTTGCTGTGCGGCAATACTCAAAGTTTTTTTTATTTGATGTCGAAACATGAATCATTTGATCAAATTTCTAATAACATATTAAAACCATAACATAGTTATAGTAAACATTTTTTTACTGTAAAGAACTGTTTTTTGGTACAGTGTCCACAAATTGTTGTCGTCACCTCATACACATCGTTTACACATCAATTCACCATGAACATATAATTTCAAATGATACACAACAGTCTACACATGTTTGAGTTCATGAAATAAGAAGTGACTTTTTCTTGATAACCTTTGAAGAAGTTTTTCTTGATAACCGAGTGACTTCGGTTGTAGAAAATCAAAAACCTTACTTACTTTATATAGATAGTCCAGGATACAAAAGCAGTGCTTTAACTCCCTATACTTCGGCATAACTTTTCAGAAAAATCACCACTTCTGGTGGTGGTTGAGCAAAAAAAAAATAATAGTTCTTTCAAAAAAGAATAATGGCGATATATGAAGTCAATTGAAATGGTTAAGTCTGCGGAAGAAAACAGTGATATATCTGGAATAATTGTACGCCTTGTAGAATTTGACTCATGTCATATCTTGGCACAACTAGATATATCATGAAAGGAAGCGGAATATAGAAGAATTATGGGAAACAGTTTATGGCAATGCTACAGTCAAACACGTGCTTACCGGACATTCTTTTTCGCGTGCTTTGTGAGAACATATACTGACGGTATCAGCTTTAAATTATTATAGACAATTATAGACAATTCAGAAGATTTGAAATCTGTAATGAAATCTGCTGAAGTCAAGGAAACGTATCAGAAACTGATAGAAAACAGCATGTCACCGGATATGTGTCATGATTTGGAAGTAGTACGCGACCTGGAGATCTGCTTTAAAACTAACATCAACAGACAAAGAACAACAAACCACACATTGGGTTCAAAATGTTGAGCAAGTTATGATTGTGCTGCAATATATCCGACCTGAGAGGACTGGCAACTGGCAGATGCATTTGGAATCTGTTCAAAAAATGTTGCCATATTTCCATTCTGCTGATCATAACTTGCAAAATCTGCTCATTTATATTTACAGGAAATTAAGGAGTTGCGAGCCAAGCTGACCGCTGAAGATGACCGATAAAACATCCTAGAGAAATACTTTTCGATAAGAAAAAAAAAGTGTGCAATGAAGAGGTATTTGGACGAACATGTGCATAGAACAATCACTTATACGATCAATGAAGACGATAGGAGGATTATCTCTAAGACGAGGAAACTTTTACAGGATTTTTACTTCAACCGTTGCTGCAGAGGGCTCGGACATCCTCATGCTGCTTGTGTTTTTATGTTCACCAGCACGTCAAACAGTTTCGCTTCTTTGCCCCAAATCGAAGAATGTGCAGAGAGGACACGGCTGTCTTCATTAAGCGACCTGCTTACAGTTATTCATGCTTTTCTCGGATGCGATACTACCTCAGCATTGTACAGAAAGGGAAAACTAAAATCATTCAAGCTTTTGCAGGCCAAAGCAGAACTGAGGACCAACGTGCTTTAGAGGTGGGGATTTTTTCGAAAATACTGTCTTCAAGTAGTACAACAACCCTGTAAAATTACGTTTTTATTGGAATTATTTACTACTTTTGCACAAAATTCCTGCACTAAAAAGCAATTTGGTCTGAAAAGTAACATCGAAAGACACACATTTTTACAAGGCACCTTTCAACAGGTAATTTTAATTTACCATCTGTGTAAAGATTTTTTCATTTGGTTTTGCGGGATCATTTATGCTTAGAATATCAATTGAAAGAGTTAAGTAAGCTTTTTTCCAAAAAACTCCTAATTATTGGTCTACCAACTGGGAAAAATTTGAAAAGCTTTGAAATTTCAATTAGAATATTGCGTATACCACAAGACACAATTTTTTTTTTTTTTTTTTATCGAAAAAGTGAATGTCCCAAATTTTATTGATATTGGTTATATGCCAAAACCTAAATTTTTAAATTAAGTTTTCATTCGGAGATGTTCTGCTTGATGTTTTTACGCAAATATGAGTTGTGGTCTGAACAATATTTACCCGCTTGTGTTAAAATAACCTCTGACCTATTATTTCAATATTAATTTAGCTATTAGGCTATTTCCTGATACTTGGAAATCTATTATTATCAACTCTAGTTTCAAAAATGGAGGCCGATCAGCTTAATATTATAGATAAACTCTGTATTAAAAACTATCGTAGGATTTTCATCTTATCGCCTATTTCAAAACTAATCGAATTATTGGACAAGAACTATATTTAGCTTCTAATAAAGCATTTCAACTCAGGACCATAAATCCATCAATATGGATTAAATGCCGGGCGTTATTTTGTCGAGGACATATTTTGTTAGACTAACGATTATTTCATTCGATTTTCGTGCTAAGTAAGTTTAATCTGTAATTTTTTCACATTTTGAAGTTAAGTGTGTGTTTAAAGGGTTGGTGGGTTATTTTTCAATTAAATTTTCTTCTAACTGCAATGATGTAACTAGTCTAAAACTCTAACAACACTTGATTGTTGTTTCGAAAATATGGACACAGTTTTCTAAAGGTATTGACGGCGTTGATAACCTTATTGTTAGGAACATTGTTCACGGTTTTTGATAGATGTTTTAATTTACCTATTTAATTTGAGATTGGAAACTAGCATATTTCGTGATATTCTAAGGGTAGCAGTGTAATTCCGGTTTATTAAAAAGGTAATGAGCAACAATAGGTCTATACCTCATCTAAGCACATTTGAGCAAATTATTAAACAATAAATTATCTTGATAGAGTTAAATTTCTCCACTTCAGCCAATTTGGGGTTACTGTTGGAAAATCTACCGATCAATTATTAATCTATCAATTATTGATATTTCTAAAGCATTTGACACAGTTGATCATCGCTCACTTCTAAGAAAATTGTTTAATTTAGGTTTAAGAGGTACATTTTTTGCTTAATAATCGTCGCCAAGTTGTGAAAATAAACGATATACGACCCAGGTTGTTTATGATGTGACGTTCCTTAAGGCTCAGTACCACTATCAATTTGATAATACTTTATCAAAATGCCTTTTTTAAGAAATACTTTGCGCCCTTGAGTACTTTTTGCCGGTTCCGTTTATCTAAATCAATTTCAAAAATGCTTTAATTGCATTAACGTCTTTACAGCAAAATTCAAATCTAATTTCGCGGTTCAGAAACAGCAGGTTTCGTTGACGTTGAAGTTTAATTTCCAATTTAATGTGGCTCAGATGTTCTCTTTCCTAGTAGGGCTGAAGCTCATATCCAACGTATTCTATGGAAATTATAGGAGGCCCATATATAAGTTTAAAATGGGCCTTATTGTCTTAATAGAATTACTTTTAAACTAAACATCTGGATTTTTTCTGAAATTTTATCAAACATATTTAATACAGTTTTTGTAACCGGAACCTATCCTAATTTATTAAAATTATCAAAAATTATAAACCAATTTTAACCTAACCTAAAATTGTTGGCAGTGTTAGTTCGTTTGCGCAAGATATTGAAATCGTTAACAGTTTGTATCTACAAATGGCAATCGATAAATGTGGGATGTCCGTTTTAAACGACGACACATGCTAACCCATCTTTAGATGCATTAGTTTAGACAACTATAGACATCCTTAGATCATAGATAGCCAAATTCTAAATCATTCCGAGTCAGATTACAAAACTCTGCGTATTTGCTTTCCAGTTTTCCGGTTTTTACATTTACAAAATGGCTACCTGATGTTTCAAATCTGGATTAATCTTCCCATCTCAAAGAATATTCCATGTGGACTCCGGTTGAGTTCAGCTACATTTTGTTTGTTGTTGTTTTTAGCTTTACGGCACATTCTTTGAAAATGGCCCTATTTGGAATTTGTAAATCATGATTCACCACAGTTGAAACAAAAATGATTAATTGCGCAATTCCTGTTGATTTATGAACAGTTTAGATTATGTTACAAACATCTTAGTTGAAAACTGGGAACTTTTTTGATTTCAAAACGAATATCATTCGGTAACATTTAAACTAAGATGATCAATATATTACCATTGATCAGAGTTCTTTTAAAATGTGAACAAAATAAGAAGGTTGTGGAATATTCCTCAGACAATTACGATTTTGTCAGGTCAACGGCGAAGAAAAAGGCATTTAAGTGAAAGGTCAAATTAAGCAAACTTTGTAAATGTAAGAAAAAATATAAATGTTAACTTTAAAATAAAATTAAAATAAAATGATTACTATAATGTTACAATTAAAAAGTTTTTTCAATAAAAGGTAACCTAATTTTGAATTCATATAAACGAAAAAAAGACCTTCCAAAGCCTTAAATGTTAAACTTATACACTTTACCAAATTTGAGACTAACTAATTAAGTCAATTCTTAAAAACAACCAAGTTTTAAATCTGTAGTTTTTATTTAAACCCATATTTTTTTAAAGCCGACTCTATATTACACGTTTTACGTTATTAATAAATAAAAGCATGCCTTTGCCTAAGTTGTAAGAAATTAAAATTATGTTTAAGCATTTACCAACCAAACATGAGAAGATGTTAATATTGTCGCAAACAGTCAGGTGATTTTTTTTACGACGTTCCGACGATGACGACATTAAACCACAAAATACTATTTTTAGTTACATGCGAATATATTTAAAAATATCTTTACAAAAATTATTACAGTAAAACATCACAAGTTAACTAAAATTTCGGTATTTTTATAGTGTTAATTCACTTTATTAATAAATTGATTACCTTTAGGGACGATCATAATATATACACACTTAAACTATAATTAGGTTTCATGTGAAGGATGGTTAAGTGAAATTGATATTATTTTGAGGGGTGGTAATACATGTTATATGAATTCAATTAAAAATATTAAAACAAACTATTACTATATGAACAGATCGATAAATTCTAATATTTATCATGAATGAAAAATACAGTCCACTACTACCGCATATGTTGTAAAATTTATTGGTAAAAGAAAGAAGTAGGTTTTCAGGTCATATCTCTATAATTTTTATATCCGGAAAATATTTATGCAATTTCCAATAACGTATACACACACATTCGAGCATAAATTATGAAGATTTGCGAGGATGATTTAAAAATGTCAACTATCAACATGCTCGTATCACATTAATTTTCTATTCGTTTTACAGCATGCGGAAAGCAATTAGTCTATTTATACATTTTTTTTATTTATCTTGGTAGACATTAACTTCATTCCTATATGATTAATTATCACTTTATAAAAAAAAAATTGCTAATGTTGCCAAACTATAAAACCGAACATACAAATATTTTCTGCACTATACTTATAGTATTGAATACTGAATAAATTTTCCAAAACTATCACCAACTCTTCGAACGATACACGTGTGACAAATATCTTGTTCGTTTCTTCCATATTAAAGCCGTTTTCTTAAATGAAAATTCTTTTATTATTTTATATAGGCGTAGGAGTTTTCATGGAAAATAATTATTTTATTAGTTTCTTGTCACAGGATTAATGAACAAAGCGTATGTCATCCTTTACATATGTTTATAAATATTAAATGAGTAACTGGCATTATATACGAATGACCAATACGAAATATATATTTACGTCATGAAAATTCAAGTTGAACATTTTCCCATATAAAAAATTTATATATTTGTTTCACTATACAGTAGATAGTATTGCATGTGTCAATCGTACATTGCAAATACAAAGAATTTTTATTAATAATATTTTATGATATTGGCCAAGTTTAAAAAACTTAGAACTTTTAAAATGTACTAGTTACAAATTAATAAATTATACCAAAAGCCTTGTATCGCTAATTATTTATGTTCTATTGATTTGTAAGTTTGTATAACATTTTTTTTATTTGTTTTTGTAGGTCAGGTGGCAAATGCTTAGGCTTAAGTGATGGGTCACACTAAATTTAGCGAAAAATTCCGTTTTATAAAAATAACGAAATTATGCAAATCATCGCAAAGTGTTGGTGAATTGAAAAAAGTATCTTTGTTATTTTATATTATAAAGGGTGTTCCAGTTTTAGGGTATTGGTCATAAACCGGTTAATTCAATTGATTTGTGATGTTTAATCATTTTTTTTATAATTGGTTTTGGGTTTGGATCTCGGGTTTTATCTTTTTATTTTTACAAGAAGAAATTTTTTCTCGGTTTGGCTTGCATAATTTTTTAATCTCGGTTTTTTTGAAGATGAAAAATTTATTGAATGTGAATCGGCTATTACTTGCGGACAATAAAAATCATTGAAAGTTAAGCAAAAACGTAACAATTGGTGACAGCGGTGGGATTGTGAATATTTAAAATGATTATAGTCAAGTTAACAAATAAACGTTTTAGGGAGGAGTTGGTTCTTTGTGATTTGTCAACCAGCCGTAGTAAATTTGAATTACAAATAAGACAGGCGCTCCAATGATCAATTTTGATTAGGTGCAGTTGATGTCAACCATACGAAAGATAATGACCGAACAAAGCAAACGGCTAGAGAATTGTCAAGAGGACCAAAGCAAGCGACAAGAAAAATTTCTTGATGAGAAATTTCGAAAAATGTCCGTTACTCTTGATCATAAAGTAGATAAATTACAAGACGAATTAAGAACTAGAATTCCAGAAATTAAGCCTTGATGTTAAAATGGAGGTACAACATGTTGATCAAAAGTTAGAGGCAAAAATGGAACAAGTCGAACATGAATTCCTACGTCTCGAAAAGACTTGACGAAGTAAATGGAACAATGTTGCAAGTAGCTCAACATATTAAATCAGTGGAATAAGAGCCACCAACCTTTGATGGAACAACATAGTTTGGAATAATTAAGCAATAATTTGAAATAACAACCACTAGAAATTGCTGGAGTAAAGAGGATTTCGCCGCATCGCTGAATGTAGCATTAAAAGTAATTGCAGCTGAGACTACTGATCGTTTAAGAAAATGAGCGTATAGATTACGGTAGAGTAATGGAAATGTTGGAGCATAAATATGGAGGTGATCGCAAACAAGAGCTCTACAAAATGGAACTAAAAGTCCTATATCAAAAGAGTGGGGAATCACTTTAAGAGTATGCGGCAGACATCGAGAGGTTGGTCCATCTTGCACATTCCAAAATGGCTCCAGAATACATAAAGAGAATCAAAATTGATGCTAAAATCAGTTGCTGAAGTTGTGACAGAACGGGCTACATAACTTAGAAAATTGTGTGAAATGGCAAAGAGAGCGATCGGCGAGAGCTCCATCGCCAATGTATCGCGGGAGGATGGAGAATTGGTCGAGAAGCAAGGCCAAAGAGATGGTTTTGAATGGAGAAGAAATCGAGCGAGCATATCGTCGCCAAGGTATCGTAAGACCAAGGTACAAAGGAAGCTGCAGCAGACTGATATGTTTGATATGTGACAAGGTTCATCATTTATTACAGCACTGAAGCTGAAGGAAGGCAAGATATCCACCCTCTAGACCATGCTGAAGAAGTAATTATGCACTAGCTAGGAATGAGGATCAAACAACGCCAGCGTTATAAAACAAAATTGAACATCATAAGGAAAACGCGAACGGTAATGCCTAAGCTTTGCCGAGTAGATTTCAAGGAGATAGTTGCTGAATAGATTCCAAGCAATGTGGCCAAGTGGAAAGGAACGAAACCATCATTCACTCAGACTCATGAAATTCTACCATCAGAAGCATGGAATTATGAGTAAATTAGAAAAGAGCAAATGGTTCCGAGTGTAACTACATGTGACCAAAAATCAAAAATTGATGTCGAGCAAGAGAATATCGCCTATTTGTTTTCGGAAGTTGTTAAATAAAGACTGTGCTGAAATGCCTAGAGCAATACCAATCCTACGAGGAATTTACACTGGTGTTGCAGGGACTAAAAAGAAACCGTTTTCTTGTGGTTGAATGCATTTGCTCTTGATATTCGGAGAGTATACTTTATGGCACTGTGTTTTCGAACTTATTCGATTAGTCCGGTAAAGTAAAGTAATGCCTGATGAATAGAAAGTGGCTGCATTATACCCGTCTTTAAGAAAGGAGATAGCTCTAAATAAGAAAACTATCGCGATCTATACCTCTACTTGGCACAGCATACAAAAAACTGTCATAATATTTAAGAGAATTACTCCTCTAGTGAAAGAAATTATGTCACTGTCAAGAAGAATTTCGTTTGGATCGGTTAGGCACTGATCAAAAATCCCGTGGCGTGTATTAAATGTTCCTAGATTTCCATTAAAACTTATAACTCAAAACATCACGAGAGCTTATGGTTTTATTTTGCGATATCTGGAAATGCTGGCAAAATATGTGAGTTTATGTTGCTGAGGACATTCGAGAGTAAAGCCTTACGCATAATATATGGGCAAACCGCGACGGTGATGACTCGAATTCTATTCCAACACGAATTTAGGAATTTGACAAAAATTTCTAATGTCGTTTATGAAGTTGAAAGAAAGCGAGAGCGACGACACGGACTGACTGCAAGACGATCCTTAACTAATAGTGCAACGATCTTTGAGATGAGAGCCGCCATTTAGCAAACGAGCGGTTATTTCGACGACGAGGACTCCTGGAAATTGAGATTCATCTAGTTGCCTAGAACAGTATAAAATATTGATTATCGTGTGTATACGCTGCCCTGTGTTCTCATTATGAAAACGTAACCCTACTAAAAATTTTATTAATGAAAAGCAAAAATTTTAAGACTCAGAAAAATGCTTTATGACTGGCTCCTGTGACCAAATACCAAAAAAGATAGAAGATGCTAAGCTATGTAAACCATTAACGAAGCGAAAACTCAAAAATGCTTAATAAAAGTATGAAATATGTATATGCTAAAATTATGAATTTCCAAATCTCAAAAAATAAATAATGGCTAGTTAGCCTGTCAAATGTGTGCTAAAACATTTAAAAAATTCAAAATCATGATAATACATAGTAGCACACTTTACGACCAGTTAACCAATTGCAACTATAAATAAACAAGTTCGGTAATTTAGCTTAATGGTAATTCTCTAACTATATCCATAAATGTCTTTTCAAATGGCAACTTTGAGGTAATTTTCCCGGATTTTGCCCACATTTGTTTTTCTGACAGTATCGCATTTCTTTATAAATAAAAGGTTTAAGAAATCCAAAATTTTTTCTTAAACAATAAAATTTAAAACATAAAAGTTTTAAAATTGTCCATAATGGACAATTTTCTTAACTAAAAAAACATAAGAGTTAAGTTAACTTTTTCATATTAAAAAATTGAACGCACCGAAGGTGTAATAAACGAAATTTCATATAATCTTATAATTCACTAGAACAACGTGATCATACGCAGTATACAAACCTAGTATGAACCACGATATTATTATGTGAGTAGAGGATAAAGTTTAAGCTAAGAATCTTAGTTAAGGAAATTTATGTAAATATTGTCAAAATAAAAAAAAATTAATAAAAAAACGACATTTTTGGTCATTGCAGCCTGATGAGAAACCAAATTTGTAAGTTAACAGACTCATGACTCCACGAGCTCGGAACCGAACTACAATGAAACGAATTTGTTTATCTAGGTTTTTTAAAGTTTAAATATTAAACCGAAATAGTTACACGGAACTAAATGTAGTCAAAAAAGTTTGACTTTTTTGACTACATGAGCGGAGGAGTAGTAATGGATTCTTTCACAGTTCCAAAAGCTTAGACACATTTCACATTCCATATACAGCATTCTTTTTTATGAGAACGACCGAAGGTAGAACAATAGCAGAAAAGTTTTTTATATATCGTTGATAGTAGTCTATACTAAATTACTAACCCTAGAAAATCATTCATTTTCTATTTGGTCATGGGTAGTTACAACACAGTCGATTTTCAGCGGTTTTGGTTTTATTCCTTCGGATCCAATTATGTGACATATTTGATTGTAAACAACGTAAAACGTCAATTAATTATAAAATATGATTTATAAAAATATCTAAATATTTTATAGCATTATTTATACTGATGTCGTGAGCTTTCTATTATGGTATATCAGTCACCACAATTGGACCACTATTACGCGTTTTATTGACTATTATAATATTATATTCTTAAATTTGTGGAGGCTAACTCTGAAAGACACTTCCGTCAAAACGAAAAGATTTAAAGTAAATCAAAAGCGAAATGACTTCAGAACTTTATAAAGAATGTTTATAATAATACTATGTTGTAGATTTCGATCTCCAGTAAGCACAATCGATTTATATCTCTGCAGTGGTTAAAACTTCATCAGAGAAGTTAAATTGTAATTTAAGTCTACTTAGATAACGTTCAAACTCTAAGAGAATGATGAAAGAATTACTATATTTCTAAAACTAAAAAACCGATTTAATAATATTTTTAGTATACTATTATTTCTATATGCAAGTATCGCACATATATACGCAAAATCTTACTAAATTTAATTGATTTCAGCGTTTGATTGATGATAGGGTTCGTAAATTTATAAAATATTATTTTTTCAACCCTCATTCAAATGTAATTTACATTAAGTAATCAGTTCAAAAACGTCCATGAAATAATTTTATACAAATTTGATTGAAAAATCCATAAACAAGTAGAACAAACATTTTCTTGCGGCAGGTAGTTACTTAGTAAAAATTATTAACCACGAACGATCTACTTAGTAGCATATAATTTAATTTATTACAAAATATAAAGATCATATTTTTTAATCGTGATTCTTAAATTAACGTTGTGATACGATTGCTGTAATGGTTGGGTTACGTTATCTTAAACGGCCTAAATTATGTTAACTAATTGTATGTTGAAATGCTTTATACAAACATGAAATGTACAAAAAATAAATTTATATTGTATGCTGTTATACTAGAACTTCATTCAACGAATTTTGTCATCTTGAGGAAAAACGAGACTCTTTGGATTACAAGCCAAACCGAGAAAAAATGTAGGCTTGTAAAAATAAAAAGACGCAACCCATGATTCGAACCCACAAAACTGTTATGAAAATATAAACTTGATTTTTACAGGATGAAAAGTTTAATCTTTTTGTAGCAAAAACTATAAAAAGATAAGAATACATGTATAAAATTAGTTTAATATACTATGTATTGGTCACCCACACAAATCAAAATAAAGTGTTATTGCAATTTTTTTTTTTTTATTTCAATTTTACAAAATTATTTTGAAAATCAACTTCTTCAAAATTCGTTGAATGTAAATCATTCTAAGAAACCCGGAATTTATCGATTGCATACAAAATTATGTTAT
Source organism: Tipula confusa (assembly GCA_963556175.1). Classification (NCBI taxonomy): domain Eukaryota; kingdom Metazoa; phylum Arthropoda; class Insecta; order Diptera; family Tipulidae; genus Tipula; species Tipula confusa. The sequence continues at coordinate 45,705,490 of OY744476.1, forward strand.
TATTACATTGAAAACAAGTGAAAACAAATTTTACATTTTAGGCAAATATAATGTTCCGAATTAAACACCGGAAGCAACCCCTGGGGCTCAATCTGGGTTTTCTAGGTCAGTTGTCTTACTTATATTTAAATTATATATGTTGACTTTATTTTTATTGATTCAATAATATTTTATTGATCCGAAGCGAAATAATATAAATATTTTTAATGTAAATTTATCCTTTACATTGAAATAATATTTTCTTTTTGTGAATGAACATCTAGTATATGGTTACGTAGGATTAAATCAGAATTTTAGAGCTTTCTTTTTGTTTAACGGTTATTTCATTTAATTTTCGTGCTAAATATTTTTTTTAGAATAATGAGTAGACGTGCATGTATATACATATGCAATATGCATGAACATTCGTGTATGTTTATGAGATGAGCTTAGAGCTTGGTCCTACAGTCCAATCAATTTAAAATATCTAAGAAATTTTGGTACTTGATTAAATTTATATGATGTGGTTTTGTAGTTTAAATCTCCCTTAATATAATGCTTTCTTAATATGAGTATTAACAAATATTCTAGTAACTAATCTAAACACGTTGTAAAGCCGGTAAATAAAATATATAGAATAAATACTAATGTACTTTTAACCAACCATTATTGACCAAATTATAACTTTAATTACCTACCATTATTTTTAAATCGTTGAGGGGGACAGAAGTCAAATCAAATACATTCTCTGGTAAATTGAAAATTAACTAATTAAGTAGTTGTAATTATAGCTTAACAAGTAGACATTATCTCTTTCATATATGTGTAGTCTAAACCGTTACAAAGATTCTCTACATTAACAAAAATCTCTTTCAAAATCGTTAGAAAGATTCTCTACATTATGCTTTGTTTTAATTTATTCCGCATATCATCTATTTTGGGACCAAACCTCTCAAATTTTTAACGGTTAACTTTAAATAACCAACTTTACCGCTAAATTATGCATGTTGATTTAGCTATAGTGATCTATGAAAATCATATTTTCTTTGGAGTTTGTGCAGAATATTTAATCAGGCTTCACTTTCAACATTGGAAGTTCATTGGAAGTGCACTTTCGGTAAAGCTGTTTGGGGTTTGCGCTTAAAATATTGTAATGAATTTGAATAGGGTATATAATGTACAAAAAATAACGTTAAAGATCGTCTTGAAACTAGAGAAGTTGCTGTGGTTACCATTTTTGTGTTCATTTTAGTCAATCTGCAGTCAGGATATTAAAACGAAATTAAGAAGCTGTGCCAAAATATCATTATAAACGAGAGTAGGCTCCGGAAAAAACCTTAGTGGCGATGATAGAAGACATCGTAAAAAAACTCCCAATAGACTGAAATTCCATTATGCAATCAGCGTCAAAACTTGATTGAACAAATTAGAAAATGCACCCAGCTACTTCATCTCAATTACAAAAATTATGAATTTTATGCAAGTAATGGTTGGCTACCCAGATTTATTAAGTGTTATGCTCTACACAAAATAAAAATTAGAGGTGAAATATCATCTGCTGATGAATCAACTGATGAAACAACGATACCGGGTTTTTTTGGAAAAAAAATACCGAACGGAACAATAACAAAACAACTTAAACCACTGTTTTTAAAGCCGCAAATGGTAGTTTTAAACTTCTATTTTGGTTCCACCAAAATGATGTGCTCCATATGAACAGCCTTTTAGTTTAAAATTTTTCTGCTTCTGAATCCCTATAACAATAGATCTTCTTCAGCAAGTTCAATTCAGATGAAACATTGACGATTATGAACGTTTGGAAATAATCTTGTTCTTTTCAATTATGCATTGTATTGAACAAATTGGATTGTTGTTAGCCAAATTGAGACTAAGACCACTGACTATCAGGAGAAAAACTATTTGGGCTGTATTTTGTGTGTTGAAAAAAAGGATCCTATGCCCGATCCATTTCTACTTAGTTTTCCAACATCATAACAATGACACGTAAAACGGGCGATTCTGTGATATATCTTCTGTAGATATTGAATAGTAGTTAACTTTTTGGCGAAGACGAAATTTAAGTTCAAAAAATAAGATCAGGCAGGAACTATTCTTAAAGAAAATGCAGAAGCTAAAATTTAAATTTCATCACAAAGCCGCTATGATCGGTCGTAAGATAAAGGACACAGTGAATGCTGGCTCGATCACGTTCTATGTGCTAATAGGAGAGCCGGCAATTACTACGCTCAGAGTTCACTATAGGATATAAAAGGAATAGCTCGGCGAATCAAAGCCTGGGTTCCCTGGTTGCTAATATGTTTCTGATCACCCAGTGCTAGTAAACAGCGATTAATATTTTCGAAATTTATTACAGGTAATACCTATGGTGGAAGTAGTAACCTATATAGAATATAAAGGGTGCGGCATTTTTTTGTTCAGCATTAAACTAGTGGTAAGTTCCCGCACAAAACTCTAGTGTCATCTGTCAAGTAATAAAAAATTCAGTATATTATTCCCTGTGAATGAGTTGTTTATTTGACCAACGTCGGTAAATATTAAAAATCAAATAAGTGAGTCCAGAAATCGTATTTTTCATCGAAGCTAATTTTCACCTTGGCGGTTAAGTGAACAAGTAAAATTGCCATATTTGGAGCACACACAATCGAGAAGCCAATACATTCAAAACGAGTGCTTTTTAGGTGTGGAATATGATCCAATGGCAACAAAGGGTCTTTTTTCTTCGAAAATTAACAAAGAGCCATGTGTAAATAGTAATTTAAACGGGTTTTACAGGCCATTGCTGCCCATACCTCATCAACATCATTGGCTCCGTCGGATTCGAGATCCGGAGCGTGTTCATCATATTGTTCGAGATAAACCGAATAAGACAAGTTGTTATCTACCCCGAGAAGCCATCATCGCCGACCTCTACGCCTGCCAAATAGCGGCTCTAAAGTGCCGATATCGTTCCGTTTGGTGCCATATAGCGAGTGCATAATTTTTTTCTCGAACGCCATTAACCATCACTCATATACATCCGACAGGGTCTAACTCTCACAACGATACATAACAACGGGTCTGATCAATACCTTGTACAACTTTAGCTTGGCGGCATTTGCAAGGACCTTATCAGTGATACAAGGAACGGTTGCATCGACAATACGCGATTTAATATCCCCACCCACACGCAGTTGTCATGAGTGACAAAGAACCCGAGGTATCGGAAACTTTTCAAATGTGTGGTCACCACTACTAAAATCCATTGCGTCTTGGTCTCTAAAACTAGTAATTATACACTTGGTTTTACACTCATTGGTTTTGAGACCAACGGAAGTTAACAATCGTACAAGTGGATCCAGTAGTTCTTATATGCCAAAATTTGGTTGAACTGGCGGTACAAGATGTTTTCCTGAGGTGTTAAGATACCATTATCCGTTGATCAGTTCTTTAATGTGTTGTTAGGCGTTGATCAGTTCTTTAAAGTATTGGAAAAGTATAGTACACAAAATAGGGAATAACGCAGCCACTTTCCATTATCAGGCATAACTTCTCTTTGCCATACTATTCGAATAAGGTCGAAAAATAGTTCCACAAAGTATCCCCTCTGAATATCAAGAGCTCAAAATTAATACAATTAACCCCACGGAATCGGTTTTTGTAAGTCTCTGGCCATGCACAGTGTGAATTCATCGTTGGTTGGGTCCATCTCCGTAGTCTGTATTTGATAACTTTCAAATACAGCATTTGACAGTTGAACATTAATTAAATCAGAGAAATGATCCTTTCGAGTGTCGAGCACTATGCATTGATGTAAACACGTAGGTTTCCATACTGCGGTCAAAATGGCGATAGACCTAGGACTAAAGGACTGTACTGGCCAATACCTAACACAGAGCAAGTCAGTCTAATTTTAGCCAGCTCTAGCATTAAAGTCACCTTTCACCATTCTGACGTCGTGCTCCGGTATGGATCCCATCAGATTGTCCAAATTGTTGTAAATTAAGTCTTTACTTAAGAAAACCAAAACCAAGATTTCCAAAGTCTTCTTCGCTATAAAGCAACGTATAGCTTTGGGACACATATGGTCTGCACATTTTGGCCGTCGAGTATATTGGAGAGGAACGGCAGGACAACTGCACGTCAGGATAACTTTTAAAGGTAACCATATTTTCTTTTGTTGATCTTTTTAACAATAAAGTTTTTTAAAGGATACGGGAAGTCAGCCTAGCGATTCAACCGTTGTTTAGTCGCCTCCTACGACAAGTCAAGGAGGTTGTGGTAGAATTGTAAGGATAACATGCTCGTTTAGAAATATTTTGCGAGGCATGGAAGTGCCCTCCAACCACTTCCATGCCTCGAAACAAAAATTATATATTTTAAATAAATAATGCTTCAAAAAAATATAAGATCCTTATGTTTGTAATTTCATTTACTCTAAACTTGTCGTCTAACAACTAAGTAGGAATCTATCGATCAAAGGTCGCGAATATTTTAGTACTTAATGCATCATTTATCATAATATTTTATATATTATATGATATGCTAGAAAGAACGATTATGCGGAAAATCTTTATTTTTCATGGCAATAAACTCTTCGTTTTCACGATTACAACCTACTTACTTACATTCTAAAATAATTTGTACTATAGTATTTCGCACATATACGAGGTCATGTAATAAACGGTTAACCAAATGCTGAACTAAAGGGTGTAACAAATTTATATATTGATAAATTAAGAGTGATTATAAACCACGTGTTCTTCGCATTATTATTGCACGTGCGCATGTATCGCTTTTATCGTTCGATTTTTGATATCATGTGAAACTACCAATTAATATTTACGATTTTGGTATTAGGTAATAAGCCTTGTCTAATTTTTTGATTTTTGGAGGACCTATAATAAAAACAAAATCCAGACCACATCACATAAACGAAAAAGCAAACGATCAATAAACATACGACTATATTATGCTACTCAATATTCTGACAGGTTCAAAGTTGTAATTCAAACTACCTAATCGATTTTTAAATGAAATATAGAACAAGGAAAATCTTGTCTATTTCGAAATAAACAATTTTCACGTAAATATTTTATTTTTAAATTATTTAAAAAAAAAAAAAACGCAAAGTGTAAAAATCGAAGTCGTGAAATTATACTCAGCTGTTTTGTTGGGATGAATAAAAAAACAAATTTCCATGGGAAAAAATAATAATTTTCATACAATTTTCCTATACATACACGATTTTTTCTACTTTTTTTTTAGTCGATATACTAGAATCCATGTTATTTTATTGATTTTTCAACTTAATTTTATTATACAATTTTAATACCTCGTGTGAATATTTTGGCTAGGCCAGTCCACGAAATGGCCTTTAACGACCAAAATACATACGACAATAAAACTTTTCTCATAGAATATCGAAAAAATAAATAAATTATCCAGGGAAATTTATTTGTTGTGTCTAAATTCATATTCAAAATGGTGACACAATTTTCCTAACCTCACAAATATTTTATTTTTCTACTGTACTGAATACTTACATGAAAATCATTATGTTGTAAATTTTTTGTATTTTTTCACTATTTTCCACAATTTACACAAATTAAATTTAAGAAACACTACCGCAATACTCGGTTTTAAGCGATTAAATAACGCACGGAATAAATAAATAAACAATAACAGACGTGTAAACTTAAGAAGAGAACCAAAAATAAATTTAACAAAAAAAAAAAAATGTGTTTTCTTCGCTACGAAACTAAAAATTAACAGATACACCAAAATAATTTATCACGATTTATTTATATGTGTACTAGTTATCTTATTTAATAAAACAATTATAGTTATATTAATAATTTAGAATTATTTAATATATTAAATTATAGTAATATTCACATTTAATTTTTGTTTTTCTTTTTCTTAACCTTTTTACCGGTGTGTGTCGCACTGCACTATTTCAGATAAAAAAAAAAATTAAATTTTGTATACACAAAAAAATACTGTACAAACGAGAATAAAGTGGAAGTAGAATTATATGTTTGTCTCGCTTTAACGCATTGGGATAATATTCGGTTAACGTTAAATCAAATACACAACGTATTTAAACCGGGTGGTGCGTACAGTAAAAGGATACCAAATGGAGGGTTCGATTACGTCATAGGCAAAATTTAATTTAATTACATATTTTTAATTATTTTGGGTTCGACTGTATAAAATGTCGTACTGTATGTACATGTTATTTTTTTCGATTTTGTACAGCTGATTTACAAATCATCGAGTCATTGGTCTTTAATAGCTACAACGAGCTATATACTCTATATAGATTACATGGCACTTTGTATTTACTATAGCGCGTAAAGAATTTAAAATCACTAGGAATTTACTCAACTATGGTTTAGTGTAGTTTTAGATGCAGTCTTCGACTGTCTATCCAACTTAAATGTCAATAAGGGGGCGGGTCACGATAGTTTCCCACCCATTTTTAATAGAAAGGCTTCGACTCAAATTTTTCTGGATCCATGGAAAAAAAACGTTTGTACGTGCTTTTTATAAATTGGGTAAACGAAGCGAGATCAGTAAATATCGCTGAATTAAGACATTATCCCTAGGTATAGGGCGTTTACGAAAGACATATTCTAACATGAGATTACAAAGTATCAGGGACAAGGCATAGTCTTGCCGTAAACCACAGTTGCAAAAATTCCTGATAGAGTACTTTGACACAACATTGTACATAAACATCAATGATTCAACGATTTTTGGCCTTTCACGTAAAGTATATTTTACCCGATCAACATGGTTTTTTTCGGGAATGCCTACCGTTACAAATTGGTGTCTTAAAGGTAAGATCGTTTTTATACAGGTAAGGTGGTTGCAGTTCTACCTTTTGAATCGTTGACAATTCCGAATTGTCCCCCTTGTTTGATTCGTTTTCCACAGTTCCTCAAGGTAGCTACATAGGGCCACTTTTGTTCTTGCTATTTGACGATGTTCTTAACTGGTTCAAATTTTCAAGTTGTAAATGCAAGTCTCTTTCCTTTTGTAAAAAAAAACTATCTTTGCCTTTGAGAGAGAATTTAATCAGTTCAAAATCAGTTTGGGCTATTTTTTTGTTTGTTCTTTAACGCACACGACCTTCCTCCGGAGGGTCACCGTCGTGATGTAATCTTGTTTGTCGGTAAAATATCTATATATCTAGTTCAATCCCAATGTTGTTGAAACTACGTATTACTGATCACATAAAACTGTTACTTATGAAACCGATCCAAACGGCAAATCGCCGAGTAATCGTTGATAGCGATCTTAAAATGGTTTCTTTGATATGTATGTGAATATCTACCTGTACTCCAAATTTGCTAATCTAGTTATTAACGGTTGTGTTTTCGAGGTGGGCAATATCGCGGTTTGTGTTGGTTTATATGTGCTCGATGCACCCGCGTGTCGGTTACGAGAACTTTATACAATACTTTGCAAATGCGCTCAGTGACCTTTTTCGTTTGAACAATAATATTAAACGGTGGTTGTGACGTGACTGATTGTCTTATTAAATCCAAATGTAAATTCATTTTCCACCCAAGCATCACTTCAGCTGGAGACTTGCCTTCTGATCCTTTGAGATTTGGTGTTGTGCGGAAGCTTTGAAGGAAACGTTGTAATGCAACTTCGACATTTTCTCCTCCCAGGGAATTTATCAATACGCTTTTCAATGTGTCGAAAATCCTTACATCCTGTGGATGGTAAGGTGCGGATCGAATATGCTGAATACCGTTTGACGAACAAAATTCTTGGAATAAGCTGAAAACACACTGCATCTCATTATCAGATACACTCAGATTTTCGGCAATCCAAATTGAGCGCATGATTTGTTGATCATGATGACTGTACTGGAAGCGGTTGTTAACTTTGTCTCTGACCATTGCTAAGGACTTTCTGGAATCGGCAATGATTCAAGCTCTGACTTGATTTGTGACTATGCATCACTCATACATGGACAACATTCGGAATGTTTGGCCAGAATACGTAACTTCCAAATTTTTTGTGATAAATTTGAAGTGCAATTCTATCACCGAACATGAGACAATCGTTCACGACCGACGAACTCTGTTGTCTTGTATAAAATGCTCTTATGCCATTATCGCCGTTGATTCCTTTCACATTATTGGGCCATCTCTGCTGAACAAATTTTATGCCTTTTTGTAGAGTCACTTTGCAGTTTTCTTGTAAAATCTATCTCTGCAATCGGTTGGCTTTGTATACCAATACTCCTTTTTTGGAACCAAAAATTGTCAAAAATGGTTTATGGTCAGTCTGCCATGTAAAATGACGACCAAACATCATTCGATGGAACTTAGTCACTGTGAAGATTAGACCCAACGCGTCCTTCTATATTTAATTATAATTTTCCTCGGCTTTCGTAAGTGTGCACGAAGCGTTATGGGTTTTCCTGTCCTGTCTGGGAATTTATGAAGAATGCATGCGCCGATGCCAGTGTTACATGCATCTGCCTTGGGCAAAAGCGTCTAATGATTTTCGTAAGTCATGATTAAAAATTTCCCATAGTAATTGATGGCGCCTAAGTATATGATTAAAGGTTTGGTACATATTTGGGCAGTAACATGTTGGAAATTGCATGAACTTTGGTTGGATCTAGTCGCAATGTTATGTAAAACTACTTTTGTCGATTTTAAGATGGAAGCCGACCTCCTGTACTCGTTCTAAAACCTTATACAAGTTTTGGTTATGTTCGACAACAGTTTTTCCCGTAACGATTATATCGCCCAGATATGGTTTGGTATAGGATGCACCGTTGTAAATGGCTGATTTACTCCTTTCTTATAAGCACTTTTCTATTTTCGCTTTCAGTAGTAGGAAGAGGTTTTGCTACATCCATCGCTTTTGGTAAAATTGTGCGGCATTTCTCAATATTCTAGTAATTCTCAATTACCAGCCGAAGACTGGTCACATTTCTAAACAAATTTGTTAGCGTACATTCACTAATGGTTGGTTGATTCCTAGATGATCTTCACTCGTGCATAACCTTAGAAATATAGGAATGGAAGGTTTGTCTGCAATTTCACTCCATATGAGCCAAGAGTTATTATTTTTATACTTTTTTCTTGTTGACAAATAAATTTGTTCATCATACCTTTTTTCTTCTAAAATATCTGGCCAGCCCAGCCAACATCGACCTTACTACTTAGACACCACTGTATAGTTCAAAAATCCCGACATTGAAAACATTTCAATTTTGCCCTAAAACGGGATATATACACCTTTCATTCAAACACTCACATATTGATTTCGTTCATACAAAATTTACAACCAAAGAAAAAAGCAAAAAAAAATCACATCTGTCTTACTCATCGCAACAAAGCGGAAAAGAGGAAGCAACGTACGATAAAGACCTTCAATATATTTTCCGCAATGCGAGATTATCAAAGTATGTATGATGATTTAAAAAAAAAAATTGTACTCATGTAAGAAAGAATGAGATAAAAATACCATTACATGAATGTAATCAAAACTTTGTGAATATTTTTCTCTTGCGATTTAAAAAATTCGAATGACGTCAGCATTAATGTCATTTACAGTAAATTTTAGAGATAAAATAAATTGCAAAAATTGAAATGTGTAAAGCGTGAAAGAGATGAATATAGTTTGGTCACAATAAAAACGTGGTTCCGCAGTATGACGTCAAGGTTTATAAAATTTGTTTTGAGTACAAGAGCGATACCTATGGAAAATATTATCTAACTAATTGGTTAAAGTCTTTGCTAAACCAAAGTTTTAAATGATCGAAAAAACAAATTTTATTTACGGTAAATTGTTTAAATTTCCACTTTATTTCCGGTGCGTCTGTAACCACACGTCGCCATAAGGATTCGAGTAGCGGCATCCACAGTTTTATCGATATCATCGCGACTACCGATAGTTGGATTTACTTCGACTAAATCGACAGCTGTTAAACGTCCAGTTTCATGCAGCTCTTCTGCAATGAAAATACCTTCACGCAGACTTAAGCCACCGCGTACTACAGGTAAAAGAAACGATATTTAAGGCTTAGCTAATGATAAAATGAAAGCTGCTTACCTGGAGTTCCAGTACTAGGCGCTTCCAACGTATCCAACGAATCAATATCAAAACTTAAATGAATACTTTTTGTTTTGTGTGGATCAATTCTTTCGAGTGCTAATTTGAGTATGGTTTTAATTCCATGGTAATCTACTTGCCGCATACCGTACGTAGCGATATTAAATTTTTCCAATAGTAACTGTTCATACCGATCCACATCTCGTAGTCCTATGTACGCTAAATTCGATGCCAATAAACTAACATAAATTAATTCTAGCAAACCGTATAGTGCCTAAAATATTTTATTTCTTCACTTACTTTGGACTTTGCCAGACCATTTCCGGTAAATATGGCCACAAGTCACTTAACTCGCGCAATAATAATCCAACCGGCATTCCATGTATATTCCCCGTTGGCGACGTAGAATTTGTATTAATATCGGCATGAGCATCAACCCAAATAACCGCCACATCTTGTTTAGCTTTTATATGACCGTCGATCGATCCGACAGCGATCGAATGATCCCCACCAAGCGTTAAACACAATCGTTTACTATTTATAATTTTTTCGACACGATTCGATAAAACTTTAGTGCACGCCGAAAAATGTACCAATTTATTCATATTTTCGGTAAGTCGGCCCGCATAAATGGCCGGTTCATATTCAACATTACCATAATCACGCACATCACTTACGACTGGGCACGAAATTATAAATTAAAATTAAAATTTCGTCACATAAATTACGTAAATATATTTACCGGAAATTCCTTTAAGTTTATTTATTAAATCCGACTGACGCAATACATCCGGTGCTAGTGCTGGTCCAATTTTAGTTTGTCCCTTGTCAAATGGGACTCCAAGTACACCGATTTGGGAATGATACGCCAAACGGTGGGTAATATTATTTCGACATAATTTTAAAAGTGCACTATTTCTTAAAGACATTTCACTTGTGTGAAATGTGTTGTGATACTGTATACGATCGACGTAAAAATGATCGTTTTTATGATTTTTAAGAATTTATACAGAGACCATGACCTTTGAGATAACGACGCGGTATTATAGTTTTATGGCATGGGTTATACGCTTTAGATTAGATGAAATTGTGCGGATTTATGGAATTAGCGTCATTTTTGATTAAAAACTGTTAAAAATATATCGACATTTATCCAACTTTTTAAAATAATTTACTCACTCGATTACATAGGTTTGAACTGTTCTTTTATATACCAAAAAAGCGAAACAACAATATCAAATATGATAATTTCTTGTTACCGATTAGTCTGACATCTCCTACCGATCTGGTGAACTATATTGGTGGTGAATTTTTTGGTTCGAATATTTGATAATTATGCTGAATTAGGAAAATGTTGCATGTGTATAAAATTAAAATAGTCGAATCGGACGGCACAATTGATATTATATTAAAGTTGCTTAATATTTCGATTTGACTATACACGCCATATTTATAATTTCGCCTGAACCATAAATCGAAACAGATTTATTATTTGCCAGAAAAACTTTTTAAAAAATCTTAAGATCAGTTATAAAGAATTTTTTTTTTAAATTGATATTCTTCGGTTTTTTATTATATGATTTATTTAATGTCTCGGCGGAACCCAGTTTTAATTTAAATTAAAAGAAAAATATAGTTTCTCCACCATCTGGAGTATCTAACTTATTTGGTGGTATACTACGTGTTACTTCTTCAGAAAACGTAAGATGTGGTACTGAAGCTGGCGAACGTGCACCATTTACTTCAGCATCGGTAAAAAAAGGCTGGCTTAAGGCGATCCACCGAGATCTTTGAAGGCTTGTTATTGACCTTAATGACAAAGTATTTGTCATATTGCTTTAAAATCGGAAATGGCCCAGTATGCGGTTGCAACGCATAATGCAATGCATCATTTCTGATGAACACACAAGCGAACACTATTGCAAGACCACATGCACGACGGTTTTACCTTTGCTGTGATTTTAGGTAGGTGTAGGCCTGATCAAACTCATAAGACTTTTGAATTGAACAACAAATTCCGGTTGAATGAGCGCGTTACCTGATTCCTCAAAGATTATCCATGGACCATCTCTGGATCTCAGTAATTTGGCCCAATCGCATTTTGATGGCACATAATGGCCGACTTAATGGCCGTTTGATTGCGGATAATAACTTGTGGTTTTCACATGATGGATGTTAACTAATCTCGAAAGTTTTGAAAAAGCCCTGGTCTGTCGTAATCCTCTTCGGAATCCCGAAACGAGCAAACCAATTCGAAATTAAGTGTGACGTTACAGTTTCTGCCATCATGTTAGCAATCGGGATAGCTTCGGGCCACCTTGAGTACCTGTCAACAATTGTCAGGCAGTAGTTGAACTCTCCAGCTGGAAGCAGATGACCAATCAAGTCGATATTGATGTGTTCGAATCGACGGTTTGGAGGTATGATGGTTGAGATGACTGAACAATCACCTTGGAACGTTGACACTGTATACAATTTTTAACGAATTGCTGACAGTCCTTTCTCCTACCCTTCCAAACAAATCTTTGTCGAACCAAATGCTGAGTACCTTTAACGCCAGGATCTAACAAGTTGTGGAGAATCTTGATAATAGGGGTCCTAAATTTAGTCGTGATGTATGGATGTATACTCAATTATTAGTGGTGTCGCAGTACAGCTGCTGATTTGTGCCTGGGATGGTTAATTTTTTTAGTATCATTGTTCTCTATACAATTAATCCGGGATAAAAAATCAGCTGTTATATTTGACGAACCAGAAATGTGACGAATATCGGTTGAAAATTGCGAAATATAATTCAAATATCGGATTTGCCTAGGTGACGCTTTGCCCGACTTTTGATTAACAGCGAACTCCAATGGCTTATGCTCGGTACAGATTCTGCATTGTGTGGCTTTTACCATAAACCTAAAGTGTTTGACACCCAGGTATATTGCCAAGGGCTCTCGATCGTATGTACTATATTTTCTCTAGGGATTTACCCTAGACAGGGCAGGTTTTTACAGTGGTTGAATGCCGCAGTTGAGACATCGTCCCAAATAAGCATATTCTTGTATGCCTTTTGTTACCCTTAATCATACCTTGTCAAATCTTTTGATGTGTGATGGCATTCGGAATAAACTTCCTGTAGTAATTGATCATCGTCAGCAATTGCTTAAGCTCCTTAGACATAGTTGGAAGCTTGTAGTTCTGTATTGCTTCGACTTTCTCTATTAATGGTTGTATTCCAGGAGGGGTAATTAGATGCCCAAGAAAATTGATTGACCTTTTTCCAAATTTGTATTTCAATAAATTAATACTCAGACTATAGCTCTGAAGACGACGGAATACTCCGCGCAAATGTGCATAATGTTGCTGTTTGTCGGATGATGCAATTAGGATGTCATCTATATAATAAAAAACAAAATTCAATCCTCTTAGAACTTCTGATATAAGTCTCTGGAATGACTGTGCGGCATTACATAACCCGAATGTCATGTATAAAATCTCAAATAATCCGAAAGGTGTAGCTATAGCCGTCTTAGGCACATCGGATTCTTTGAGGGGGATTCGGTGGAATGCCTTCTCTAAATCAATTTTTGAAAATATGGTTTTAGCATAGGCAGGGAATATGTAGTACATAGAGTATATGTACTACATATCCCCTGCCACATAAGCTCCTCGAATTCTGCTCAAGCCGCCGTTAATTTTTCTGGAGGAAGTCTTCATGGTTTCGAACTCACTGGATACCCAACAGTCTCAATTTGGTGCGTAAATTTAACACTCGAGGGTATGAGTTTGTTTTTAAACCGGGGGATCTCCGAGAACTCTTTTAACAAAGATGAGTATTGATAAACGTTTTTATTGATAAACTATCAATTTTGGTCGAAATTCCTGCAGTCTTCAAGGATGTTAAATTATCAATCAATTTCAAGCCAACCACGTCTACTAACAAGTTGAAGTGAGATAGGACATCGGATCCTAAAATCGGCTGTCTAACATCGGCAATGGTAAACGTGGAAACACGCACGTCTTAATCCTAGATTCAATCGCAGTAATTTAACACCGAAAGCTGGTATAGTCGACCCGTTCGCCGCGTACAGTAGTTTTGATGATGGCATCGCTGTACTAATTGCATAACTTTGGGGTAACACTGAAATGTCTGCCAGTATCTATCAAAAAATCCAATTTACTTGCGATATCGTAGACGCATGATGGGTTGAGCTTGGCAACGTTTGCGGAGATTAGCTATGATGACGTAGCATCCAGCTTGGGCGACTGAGCTTGCGAAAAATTATACGGCTTAATACATCTGTATGCTGAAACTCCGAATTTACGATGATGTCGACCTTGAATGGTTAAAATATTGTGGAGCTCGCTGGAACGTCAATTTTTGCACCTGTTGCGACCATTTCTGTATCTGTAGTTGTAAACTTGCAAAATTGTTCGACGTTTGCAGTTGGGGCTGGATTACAGGTTCAACTGAAGCTTGATTGATATTTAGGTTCCGACAAATCCGCACTACTTGCGCTGACTATCGTTTTTATTTGTACAGGCAGCTGACTATACCAAAAGTTTTCGAGACGGCGAGTACTGCCTGTTTTAGGTTTTTGTACTGTTTTTTTAATCGCATTATGAACCTGGTTCACAACCTTTGGTTCCAACGAGGCCATCACAGTTTCGAATTTTAATTTCTTGAATGTCGACATCGAAACGATAAAAACATCGAATTAAAACGAAAGCAATTTTAGCAAAGGGTTCGCAGCACCGAAAAGGTACATATCTAAATCTGGTCCGCGACCCTTAATAAATATAACTTGCTGACGCCACCGATAGGTGGAAAGAAAATTTTTCAATATTCGAGAAAGAAATAAAAATGGAGACGCCATTACGCTTACAAGTTTTACAACGTGCACCTCGGTACGCAGAAAACATGAAAAAATATTAAGACAGTTTCGTGCGATAAAACTAAAGAAAAAAAACCATTAAGGATCAAATATAGTTGTAATTTCAGTTTGTGAACATAAATGTAAGCCACTGTGAACTAAATAAAAAAAAGTTAGATTTTTATAAAAAATTCGTGAAGAGCGTAAAACTATTTGTACGGAGTTATTTACTGGGAACGGTGAGTGAGATCCATTCCGGTAGTCCAACACTCAACAACTACCCCACAACTATATAACCTCAAAATATTTATCTCACAGGTTTGCATTGCCCCGAAACTTAACTTTAGGAAAAAGTATATATAACTGGCAAAAAAATTTTGAAAGACTTTATGTCCCTATAAGCACAAAAAGGTAAGTACAACAAAAATGATGGCACCACATACCGATCTGGATAAGATTGCCATACTAATTCTAAGATTTTTGAAGAAAAAACATTTTGATCAAATTTCGACTAGACTATCCTGATATATGAACCTTAATTATAAATTAAAATTGTTATTGTCAAATTAGAATTTTTCAAAATTCGAACAAATAATGCCATAAAATTAGTTTACCCATTGGATCCCTATATTTTAAATTCAGGCTGTTTCTATTCCATAAACATAAAGTAAAATTAAGTCGTAGAAGTTCAACCAACTTAAAATTTTAGATTTAAAAAGAATTAGTGCTATAGATTTAAATTCTTATCATCGCCTAACATTTATTATCAATTTTATCAATTTAAAAAAAAAAATTATATAAAAATATTTACAAATATCGAAAGCCCAGTATAATTCATTAGTTCATTGTAAAGTGTGTGCGCCCCAAATTAAATTTTTTAAAGTACAATTTAAAAACCAAAGTGTCATCATGTCAAATGATGAAAGTGGCTTAAACATGTTAACCCCGCTAGAATTGTATGTTGAGGATGGCAAAGAGGATCATGTAAAAAAAACGATAAAAAATTTAGCCAAAATCTATAAAATTTATAATCACGAATTAAAATTAAAATTAAATGAATATCTGTTGGAGAAGGCCTATCGATTTAATCATATTAACATTTTTGAACTGTTAATGAACGAGTACAGCAATGACGATCAATTTTGTAAAAACTACTGTGCAACCAACAATATCAGTGATGATAGTAATTTATTGAATTGTATCCTAGTTATATATGAAAATGACAGTGATTTTGTGAACTATTTGGAAAATTGTGAAAATTCAAGTTCGTCTAAATCTATAGAATTGTTGATATTACGTAAATTTTACGATCAACAGCGAAATTATTGTGAAATTAGAAAAATTTACAAAACCGATGTAAATTTTTTATATAAATTAATTACAACAAATGGTGTACTAAATATTAATTATGTTAATAATTATTGTGTAAAATATTTGTTCGTTAAAAATCGGTTGGACTTGCTAAAAACGTTACTGTTACAAACGAACTATAAAAACTATGATCTGTTCGAGATGACCGAGTACTATGTAAAAAATGATTTTCATAATTTGAATATTTTGAATTATCTACTCGGCCTAAATCCCTCGATTACGATGGTCCAGCTAAATACTTTGTACGAACTAACCATGTACAATACGTGCCCGCATGTTTTCGAAATCATACTCGAAATGTTGATAAAGAAAAATTTTGAAATTGAACAGTTCACCTCGGAAAATCTGTACAATTTCCTAAAGACGTTATTCAACTGTGAACATCGGATATTTTTACATCGGCTAGTTACGAATAAAAATTATCGTATCGTAAATTATATATTGAAATACGAATTTAATTTATTGGGTTACGATCAAAATCAAGACACACCGTTGCATTTGGCGATTTCCGATGTCAATTTTATCAATTTAATCCGTGAAATTATCAGTCGCAATCGTGATGTTATCGATGAAATTATTATCAAAAATATCGATATAAATCGTTCGGTATTGAATCGGATCGATGCGACCACCAATCGACTGGTGGTCGAACTAATTCTTAACTATGTTACGTTAAATAAAATGAATTTGGCCGTTTTGGTGAATTATGCAATATTTTTAAAATTGATCGTGTACGAACTAAAATTAAGTATTAAACATTTGGTTAAGCATTTGGCGTCGATCGATTTTAATCATGTGTATAACGAGCACGAAAACGATGGCGATGATGAATGTGATCGGCCCATATTTTTAGTCGTTCGATTACAATCGGACTATTTATTTAAGAAATTGATGGCCTATCATCATTACGCGGTTCCGATCCAGGATATGAAAAATTGTTATGGCGATACAATTGTGAATTTAGCGTGTCGCTATGGAACACATTATATGATTAGACAGCTGATAAAATTATATCCGAATTTGATTAATGTGCCCAATCATTTACAGGCGACACCACTTTGTTCGCTGATCAAACGAAACGATAATTTATTTTACGATGTATTCGAAGATCTTGTTGCCCATCACGCCGATTTACATAATATCGATATTAATGGCAATACGGCATTACAATTGGCCGTGCTCTCGAACAACGTTATAATAGCAACAAAACTTTTACAAATTATGCAACCGTTTGCGTGTACAAAAAATAGTGAAGGCAACACAGCACTTCATTTGGCGATTTTAAACGAACATTTTGATATTTTCAAAATAATACTATTAAATTTGCACAATACAAACGAAATAAATTCGCAAAATACGGATGGCAATACGGTGCTGCACATCGCTTCGAAATTACAAGACGGTGAATATTTTAATCTATTGCACGAGCTTGCACCAATCGCTACCATACGCAATAAATTGGGACAGACTGCACTACATCTTTGTTACGATATCGATAGATTTGAAAAATTAATAAAATTATCAGCTGATATAACGATTGTGGATAACATTTATCAGGCCCCGTATCATTTGTATGGTGTGGAATATAAAATTGATATTTTAATTTATATATTCACGAATTGTGTGACCGTCGATTTAACGGGTGTGACCACCGATGGTCTAACCTTGTTACATTGTTTGTGCGATCTGCGAATACCGTTGGATAGAATAAAATTGATGCCACATGTACGTGAATTGTTTGCGAAATGTTCGAATTCGGTGGAAACGATTCGGCATGAGACACCATTGTTTCGGGCAGCTATAAATAATTTGAATTATTTAGAAATGATGTTTGAGCTGTCAGAGGTGCCAATCGATTTGGAGCATAGAAATATTGATGGGGAAACGGCCATATTTCAGGCAATGGTGTAAGTAGTAAATTAGGTTAGATTTTTGTTGCCATCATAGCACTTTTGTTTCATCAAACGTATTTTCTATATAGGGATAACTCTTTGAATGTCTTATTTCACCACAATATGGTTGGTAAAACATCGAACTCCTGCGAGGACGTGATTAAAGAGAGTGTACTCTAATCGTTAGAACTAACAGAAAATTTTACCGATTTAACGGTATTTATAAAATCTTATACAGAGGTCTGCTTTCTTGAGTAAAGGCTACACTGCTGCCACTTTCAATTTACCGGGCATAGCTGTTAAGCACGAAAAGTCTTTCAGAGGAATGTCTCTTCCAAGTGTCGAGTCCCGGTTCAACGTTAACCCGGAGGTTTTCACTCTGATTCCGAATAATAAAATACCTAGTTTTGAAGGTATCTATCATTCATCGATCATTAAGAGCATTCATTGAAAGCTTTAGATTAAAGTAACATTTTTAGATCCATCCCTATCGAAATAATAGCCATTTGAAGTCAGATGATTTTCACTGAAATTATATAAAGTATGCAAGGCTGTAGACTGTCCAAATTTTTTTTTTTTTTTAAAAATCAGAAATACTTTTAACGTATCTAAGGCAGTCTAAGGTTTTCAGCAGCAAAGGTGAGGTATGTCAAATTGTTTTGAGAAAAAACTAAGCGATTTTTTTTAAATTAACAATTTGACTTGCGTTTCGATGGCGTTTGACAGCAGCTTGCGGCAGAAATTTAGAGATGCCAGAAAACTTTTTAGTGGCTTCATCATCGTTGGAAGTGGAAACGTTTTTATGACTTCGATTTTGTCAGGTAGCTGCAAAAGTCTTCGAGATGATACGCTAAGGATTGGGGTTGCCTTGTTGGCGATTAAAAACATCCACACGAAGTTTCGATTTAATCTTTTTGATAATGATTATACGTGTATATTTGTGGAATGCTCTTTTATTACTAACTTTACAAGAGTGGTTAGTATATAATATAATAGGTTGTTATATTATAACTATATAATAGGGTGGTTCATATTGTTACATCCTCCCTTTTTTCCTAAATAATACAAAATATGAAAACATGTTTATTCTAATTGATAACGTTTTGGTGTTTTAATCACACGACCACTTCTAGTTATTTTTCGTTGATTGTCCTGTTGATTGCTTATATGAATATCAGATGCCTAGTCCGGCAAAATCTTCTGTAGTAATGGTTCCTTTGTTTTTGATCTTTGAGTGCGTTAACATGTAGAGCATTTTTCGACAAATTCCTTGATTTCCTTTGTTTGTCTAGGCCAGTAGAGACTGCTTCGCGCTCTTGCTAATGATTTCGACACACCTAGATGACCTTTGTGTATATCCGTTAACACTTTTTAGCGTTCAGCTGTTGGGACAATAATTTTATTAGCTTTAAATAGTAATTGTCCATCATACCAAATTCCTTTTTGAAACTCGCATACGGCTTGACTGCTTCTGGCAACTTGCTGTCATCAGTCGGCCATCCTCTTTCGCCAACTATATCAATTGCTATTCGAAAAATTTTGCAAATTTTGCTAAGTGATTTTTTGTTATATCCGTCATAGCGAATACTGCATTGATTTTGTATTCTCCGCTTTCCGTCAATTGGTTCAGCTTTGCAATCGCGACTGAGTGTGTCAGCTACTTTCATGTCCACACCTTTTTTGTATTGTACTGTTGGCGAATATGGCAAAACATCAAAAAGAATTTGTTGTTCAAATTCAGTGCCTGTGAAATCGATTTTTTAAAAATGGTTTCCAAGGGTTTATGATCGGTTTCGATGTCCAATTTTTTGCCATACACATAATGGTGAATTTTTTTGCAGCAAGGCTTATGGCAGTTGCTTCTCTGCCGATTGGTGGATAATTTTTCTCGGATTTCGTCAATGCCCTGCTGGCATATGCGATTGGTTTTTCATTTTGGAATAGACAAGCACCAAGAGCTACGGTACTTGCATCGCAGGAAATTTTAACGCTTTGATTTACGTCATAATAACCCAGAACTGGCGTTGTTGTGATGACCTTTTAACTTCTCAAAAGCTGTTTGTTTGTCAACATCCCATACTAATGTGGCGTCTTTCACTATTAATCTTCTCAATGGTTCTGTCAAATCTGAAAATTTCGGGTATAAACTTTGCAAGGTATGTTACTGTACCAAGCAATCTCTGCAATTCTTTGACATTAGCTGGAATGTTCAAACGATGAACTGTCGATACATTATCCGGATCAATCTCACAACCATTGGATTGAATTTTACTCTCTTCTTGTTGTATTCACATTTACCGTGATTTAATGTGAAACCAGCATTTAATCGATGTGTTACCTTTTTTGTGATTCCTTCTAACATTTCCTTTGTCTCCGCATAAAGAAAAATATCATCCATGGCAACCTCTAATTGTCAATGCCTTGCAATGTCTCATTCATAATCTGTGAAAATACTTCAGGTGCAGAATTTATACCAATCGGCATTCGTAAATATCGGTAACGTCCCCATGGCGTACCGATGACCAAGTACTTTGACGTTCGTTCAGTCACTTTAACCTGGCCTTTCCGACTTTCGCAGCTACTTCTTCTACTGTATTCAACGGGTAATGGCGTCGTTTTATATTTTTATTTAATTCGACTGGATCCATACACACTCCAATTTTTACGTTTTTTTCTACCACAAGCATAGGGCTTACGGCTGGGCTTGGTTCCTTCACTGGCGCTAAAACTTTCATTGTAACCATTCTGTCCAATTCCTCTTTTGTTTTATCTCTAATTGCAGCTGGAACTCGACGAGGTGGGATTATTTTGAACTTCGGATTGTCAACAAAGTCGATATCATACTCGTAGTTGCAACAACCCAACTGTATATCCACTTTATGACCGCGTTTCACTAATCCCAGCTGCACGCATGAATGTCGACCGAGAATTGACATTAAATACTCGTTAATTACTTTAAAAATCACCTGTTCTGATTTTTGCGGTGATACACACCATACCTTGGTTTCACCTATTATTTTGACTGTGTCAAGATTATATGTATGTTGATAGACGTTTAGTCGATTAAATGTTTACTTTTAATTTTAATCTGGAAGCTTCTTTCCACGATATTACATTACAGTGAGCTCCTGTGTCCAAATCAACAGCATTATTGGAATCATGGCGTTCGAATTTATAAGATTTTCTTCGTGGCCGCCATTTTTTCGTGTGTATGTTGTTTGGTCATTTTGAAGATGTGTGTTCGTTTATTTTATTCGGATTAGTGTTTTGTTTAGCCCTAAATAGGGACGTCGACGGTCACCAATTTATCTGTTTCTAAATTTTTATTATTTAAGTATTTATTAACGTAAAAAAGAAACTCGTTTTTTTTTATATTTTCTTTGCACGATGGTCGAATGTTTTTTCTCAAAAAATGTAATCATTTTTTTTTGTTATTGCCCGATGTATTTGAACCTTTTCGTGCTCGCCGCGAGTTGTCACTAACATCGGCTGGAACAATGGATCGTGTTCCGCTTTTTAATTTTTCTGATTGTTGTGTATATATCGGCTATATATGTAGCTTGCGAATGATATTGTCAGAAGATTCATTTTAGAGAGTGCTTTCTAGATTGCTCTAGAAGTTTTCTAATTCCTGCTATACATGCTGTGCCATTGCACAGTTTATTTGGTATTTTGTGGCTTTGCAATTTCTGTAAGGCATTTCTAACCTTCTTAGTTGCTACTTCTTCTTTTTTCTTCTGTTTGTTAAAAACTGGCTTTAAATTATATCAGTAATCATTTACTTCTTACCTATACAGTCGTAATATTACTTGATAGCACTGGCCTTAAATATTATTTTGTTGCTGATAGACTTATCTAATCGAATATTTGTTCTTATCGGTTTGATTATTTTGTAATATATTTGAAGTTTTCGGGGATGTACAGGTTTTTGCCAAAAATCAAACAATTTGTGAAGTGTTGCTAATCCAGCTCTCTACTAAATTAAGGAGAGCTCTATCATTTTATAACAAAGTCCTAAAAACATAGCGAAAGATTAAAGATATTTTTTTTCTCGTTACAGCAATAAACATTTCAACGAAACCCTACCTTATTTACTGGAGAAGGGCTCCAACATTAATGCCCAGGACAATTCAGGCGAAACCATATTGTTCAAGGCTGAAGTGGTCGAAATCACCGAATACCTGATTGAACACAATGCGGATGTCAATATCGTAAATGAAATGAATCAAACAGCACTACATCGGGCATGTGAACGAAATAACCTGACCCAAATACTTTTGCTTTGCGGCAACGGGGCAAATATCAACTATCGGGACGCAAACAATAAAACCCCATACGATTTAATTACAAAACCATGCCTTGTCGATTTTATTAAACATTTCCGACAATTATTTTAGTTTTAACATTTCAAAACCATTATAGTAGTCTAGTTGGGCCATGGTCAACGAAGGCTTGAGTGTACTCAACACCGTTGTAAAATCATTAAAATTTAGTACGGTTGTATTAAGATCTCGTGTAAGCGCATGCAGTGCAGCTTCATTACATAAATTAAATAAATCAGCTCCGGAAAAATTTTGCGTTTGTTTTGCAAGTGTCCCAAAATTGAAGGTGTCCATCGCGTCCATGGGCATACGTGATGTAATTCGTTGCAGTATATCGAGCCGTGCTTCATAATCGGGTGCATTTACATGAATTAATTTATCGAATCGACCGGGTCGCATTAACGCATCATCGATCATATCGGGCCGATTTGTAGCCGCAACCACTAATATCGTATTATCCTTGATCATAGTGTTCGACGATTCAACTTTTAATCCGATCCCGTCCATTTCGGTGAGGAGCGTCGATAAAATACGAGTTTGGACATCGTTTTTGGCTCCGCTTCGCGATCGATTACCGACTAGAGCATCGATTTCATCGATAAATATAATGGCGGGTGAACTCATACGCGCCTTATTAAATATTTTGACTAGGAATTTTTCGGCATCGCCAACATACGGTGAATATATTTCGGCACTCGACACCGATATAAATGTCATGTTCGACTTGGCCGCAATATACTTGGCCATTGTTGTTTTAGCGCAACCTGGTGGCCCGTACAGCAGTATTCCTTTGGGCGGTTTCAACGCAAATCGGGCAAAACTTGCGGGATGTTTAAGTGGGGCGAGTACAGAAATTTCAAGTTTTTGTTTTAGTGCATCCACTCCCCCAATCTGATCGAAACTTGCCAGGTCGATATTCATCACGTTGATATTTTCGCGTAAACAACTCGGACGAATTATTTTCAATCCACTTTTTAGATATTTTAAAATGTCGTCGGAACTCAATTCGGTTAAATTTCGATGGTCCTTTAGCACGTCCCGCGTCATGTTGTTAATCAAAATCGATATATCGGCTCCTACATATCCAGGCGTTTGTTCACCAAGAACTTCTGATAATAAATTTGACTCACAATTAGGCAGTATTTCATCAAGCAGCACCTTAAAAATATCAGCACGTTCTTCTCGACTCGGCAAGCTTATGAACAGTTCAACTTCTAGACGACCGGGTCGACGTATTTTCAAATCAACATTTTCGATATTCGATGTGGTGGCTACCACAATGATTTGTCCATCACATCGATTCACCCGATCCAATAGTGTTAACAGTTGTGATGAAATTCTCGTACTCAATTGGGTTTCACTATTTTTGACCGTCTTGGGACAAAATTGGTCAACATCTTCAACGAGTATCAGGCACACGTGATCCGGATGAAATTTTGTAAATTCGAAAGCAGTTTGAAATATTTTGCGTAGTTTTGCTTCAGTTTCCCCCGGCAACGAATTAAGGACATCCGTTAATTTAATTTCGAATAATTTGATCGAACGTTCTATAACGAGGTTATGGATGAGGCTTGTTTTACCGACGCCAGATGATCCAACGAGTAGAATTTGTTTCCGTTTTCGAAATTTTTTATTGCCATCGATGATATCGGTGAATTTCGATTTAATCTCATCAACGCCACCTAACTTTTGATATTTTATCGAATTTGTATAAAAAAATGTACGGTTAACGATGATTTGGGTCGCTCGTGTGATACGGCCAAATCCACTGGGTTGTGTCGCTCGTACATGAATCGCTTGAATGCCACAACTAATTTTTAACTTATCGTTTATGAACACAACACAATTTTCACTAAATGTATAACAATTTAATAGACTCGTGATTACTTCGTTGAAAACCTCTGGATTACAGTCGCCCTCGGAAAGTTTCAAATCAACGGTGACTTCATGAAATTCGATTTCATATGGCAACAGTTCGATTGATTCGATTTTTAAACCGTCAATCGGTAGAATATTATTGCCAAAATTATTTGCTAAATCCGTATACTCTACACAATTATCCAGTTCACAATGATTTGTTGTTGAATTACGAAACAATTTGACCAAAGCTATTCGATCAATCTGCTCAAAGGTGATGGCCGCTAATGTTCCAGGTGCACATGATTTAGGATATAAATCGACTGGTAGGTAACATTTTTGATATGAAGTAAATATTTCGTGATTAATTGGATGGACAATTAAATTTTTATACATCATTCCTTAATTTAATTTTACTACTAACTTTTGTAAACAAAGCTGACATGAATATTTTTTTGACATTTCTAAACGAAATGTCAAATGGAGTAAAATAACTATGAAGTTAGTTACGCTTCACATAATAAAATAATTCGCTTAAATGTATGTTACAACTTCTACATATGTGAGCAAATTTATTTTAAGCTATTCAGGCCTATGTGGTCGGAGGGTAAATGCGTGCATCGTAAGTTACATAATAACACGAAATAGTGGCCCGATTGTGATCGAAAGCTTTGGTCGTCAGTATAAACACTGCTTTAAAATATATATACATGTGGGTCTCAAATTCCTGAAAAAATTGTATGATACATCCCTGTGTAACCATGGTAACCATGTTTTATTTTATTATAGTTAGTCTGTCTGTGATGTACGTTTAAATAATAAAGATCGCACGTATAAAGACGCCATATTAGTTTAATTAATTTTTCTAATAATAAAATCCCTTATTTTGGGGGCTCAACCGGGATATTACTTGATAGACTTGAGGGATCATTGTGTTTCATAAAATTCTGATGGAATTTTAGACGGGAAAGCCTTTATTTATTGAAATAAGTTTAATATATAAAAAAAAAACGCACGTGTAACGTTATATAAAAAAAATTAAACGACATTTTGTTTTTTTTTTCTGTGTGCAGTTATTTTTTTTTAAGAAAAAGAAATGAAAAAAAAATATAAAAATTGTGTTTTGTTGTTGGCCATTTTGTTGTGGCGTTCGACGATAAATTGGTTTTGTAAATTTGCATTTGGTAAAAATGAAAGAATTTGAAGCAATAAAAACAATAAAAGCCACGAGAGAAGAGTTATCCAAGTTGGGGCTTATTACGGATGGAATGCGAAATGAATTAATTCAACGCTATGAACGAGTGATGACGCTAATCCAGGACAGTTTTACAAAAAATGATTGCGGTTCCAAATTTGAAAGGAGAAGAAATGCGGATATGTATGCCGAGAAAACTTATTTCGCATTTAAAGACGTTGAAGATTTGGTATCAAAATTTAGCGGCGATGACAACCATCCGAATAAAAGGTGGTTAATAGAGTTTTGTGAAACATCAGAACTATTAGGTTGGAGTAATCTGCAGCGATTTGTGTATGCAAAGCGATTACGTTATATGAGCGCAAAGGATTGGGAGTCATTGCAACAAGTGTTACTCGATTTCATGTGCATATTAGTAGCGCTACTGTTCGCCAGATGCTAATAAAGGCTAAAAAAAATGAAACTATACATCAGTACATTTTGAGGGAACCGCTCAGAACTGGACATTTCAAAACTGGATATTTTAAAACGAGATAAGGTACAAAAGGAGATATGGTACAAAACTGGATATTTAAAAACAGGATATTTCGACATGTGGTTTAAACTTAAAATGATTTTTTGGGAAAGTTCTGGAATATGGCCAATTACGAAGGAACTCGGCGAATTCTTAACCGATTTTGATGAAATTCGATATGTAGAAAGAAAATGGGACTTTAAAATGATTTTTTGGGAAAGTTTTGGAATATGGCCAGTTAGGAAGGAACTTAGTGATTTCTTAACCGATTTTGATGAAATTCGATATGTAAGATGAAAATGGGATTTTAAAATGATATTTTGGAAAACTTCTGGTATATGGCCAATTAGGAAGGAACTCGGCGAGTTCTTAACCGATTTTGATGAAATTCGATATGTAGGATAAAAATGAGATTTTAAAATGATTTTTTGGGAAAGTTATAGAATAGGGCCAGTATGGATCCATACTTGAATATTTCTAAGGAGAGAAATAGAATTTTCCTTCACTTAATGTCTTTTTTCTTTAATTGTATAATTAAATCTGATTTTAAAACCTTTTTTGGGAAAACCTCTGGAATATCGGCAGTAAGGTTTAATACTTGAATAATTTTAAGCAGAGAGATAACATTTTCCTTCACTTAATGTTTTTTTTAATTGCGGATTTTCTCATAAAATTTCTTATAAAATCATCGTTTCTTATAAAATCATTTTCAGTTAAAAGCTCTATAATAAACATTACATTAAAAATCATGTACATAATATAATACATACATATTGTTATTTAGTAGCGATAGAAAAATTCCCAATCTTGAACAGTTAAAAAAAGTAATTATTTAGGATTTGGAAATTCCTTATTTTATCACTGTTCGATAGCACAGTTCGATAGCACAAATCTAATTTCATCAAAATCGGTTAAGAAATCACCGAGTTCCTTCCTAATTGGCCATATTCCAGAACTTTTCAAAATCATTTCAAAATCACATTCCCATCCTACGAATTTCATCATAATCGGTTAAGAACTCGCCGAGTTCCTTCCTAATCGGCCATATTCTAGAAC
Source organism: Tipula confusa (assembly GCA_963556175.1). Lineage (NCBI taxonomy): Eukaryota > Metazoa > Arthropoda > Insecta > Diptera > Tipulidae > Tipula > Tipula confusa. The sequence continues at coordinate 45,732,627 of OY744476.1, forward strand.
TTTCCTAAAAAATCATTTTAAGTTTAAATCACATGTCGAAATATCCTGTTTTGAAATATCCAGTTTTGTACCATATCTCGTTTTGTACCTTATCTCGTTTTAAAATATCCAGTTTTGAATTATCCTGTTTCGTCAAATCCAGTTGTAAAATATCCAGTTTCGACCGGTACCCGCATTTTGCGTATGAGTGAAATTGGTGCATTGGCTGACATCGAGAACGAAGTAGTTTTGGAATACTACATTGATGGTGTTTGTATTAAGGATTCAAATAAGATTTGGTTATTTGATGCCAAAGATTTTAAAGATCTTCGACTGAAGTATGAAGCACTTGAAAAGTTAAAAATTAAATCGATGAACAAGGCTACCTCTAGTCCAATTATTTTGGTTTCAAAGAAAGACGGCTCAAAACGTTTGTGAATAGATTACCGGAAGATTAATCGCCAAATTAGTATAGATCGTTTCCTCCTTCCGCTGATAGAGGATCGTTGGATCGGCAACAAGATGCTCGGGTATTTAGATTGTTTGATTTAAGAAACGGATTTTTTCATGTTGCTGTTGAAAGAAATCGCAAATATACATCGTTTGTGACACCAACGGGGTAGTGCCAATTTAGGAAAGTACCGTTTGGGCTATGTAACAGTCCTAGTGTATTTGTGAGATACGTGAATAGCATCTTTCGTGATTTAATACGTAAAGGGATAATGTCGCTTTATCTCAATGACATCATTATTCTGGCAACCGATAATGACTCAGCGATTGAAAATTTGAAAATTGTACTGAATTTGACTTCTGAATATGGACTCGATATTAACTGGAAGAAGTGCAGATTTCTTGTAAGACGAGTGGAATATCTCGAGCATGTTATTCATGAAGGCAAGATAAGTCCATCGAAAAGCAAGACCTCCTTAAGATGTCACCACATAACCAGTACGTTGAAGTGAGTTTAGTGACGGGCTAACTACCTAAATTCATAAAAACTTTTATGTCATCACCGGACTCATGTGGATCGACTTGTACAGTGACACTTTGTATTAGTCAAACAGTGTATGCCTAGCACGTCTGTTAAAAATATTCCTGGATAATACATAATCACTTTTAATCTTAAATTAATCACCGATATAATCACTGCTAATTGCTTTTAATTGTCGATCGATTAGTCCGATAATTTTACAGATTGCAATAAACCTATAGATCGTCCCTATATAAATGCGATGCTATCACGATATTATTAGGCCAGTGTGCTATTATACCTTTAACATTCAGAGAGAAAGAACAAAAAATCAGAGAATCGAGATGGATTGTAAGTTTCACTTTTTTTACTATAATATTTACCACTTTGATGGATTTCAAGTGGTCTGAAGTGGTTCACGTGCTAGATAAGACTATAAATTTTCTATTTATTATTTTCAGTCAAACATAAAATGATAATTTTCATAGTTTTGGCCACACTTATCTTGACCGGTTTATCTATTGGCCTAACCATTTTATTCGGTGGTGCTGATAACGATGCCATTGGAGACGATCTTACAACAGAACATATTATTATTATTGACTAAAATGTATTGCTAATTTGTCGTCTTATCAATAAAAACCGTTATCTCGTATTGTATGTGTCTTTATCAATCGTATCCAGTTATGTTTGAAGTTAGTTGCTAATACACTCATTCGAGTATGGATCGTAAGTATTAAAGTGCTTATGGATTTTGGTGTTATATTGGATAAATCAGCAAACATTTTAATTTGGTAAAATGCAGATAAATTCGGTGCCTGGATTATTTACACTATCGTAATTGGTTTGGTTACGGCGACACCATTAAAACTCGATGACGATAATGATGAGTTTATTGGTAGTATGGTCCTCGACGAAGTACCCCTCGTCGATGGCCATAACGATTTGGCTATGAATTTCTACGAAATGGAACAAAATCGTATTAACGATTTTGATTTCGATACAAATTTAAAACGTCACAGTGTCTGGGGAGTCAATGCGTTCAGTCAAACTGATTTGCCACGATTACGCGAGGGTAAATTGGGTGGACAATTTTGGGTGGCCGGTGTTTATTGTGAAGATGAACAAAATAAAGATGCGGTTGAACGAACGCTCGAACAAATCGATGTGATTAAACGATTGATCGTAAAATATTCGAATGATTTTATGTATACGACAACGGCACAAGGGATTTGGGATGCGTTTCGTGCTGGTAAAATTGCTAGTTTGATTGCGATAGAAAGTGGACACGCGATTGATAATCGACTAGCCGTGCTACGATTATATTACGAATTAGGTGTTCGATATATGACGCTGACGCATAATTGTGATTTACCGTGGGCGGATGCATCACTTTCCGAAGACGATCCTAATGCGGTGAAAAGAAATTTGACCGATTTTGGTCGATCAATTATCGATGAAATGAATCGATTGGGTATGATGATCGATTTGTCACACGCTAGTCATGGCCTAATGAGTGCCGTACTCGATCGTAGTATAGCCCCAGTTATATTTTCACATTCAAACGCATATTCACTTCAACCACATCATCGCAATGTTCGAGATGATATACTCAAACGTTTAGTCATCAACAAAGGAATAGTTATGGTAAATTTTTATCAGGGGTACATTGGAGGCAAAAGCATATTCGATTTAATCAGTAAATTTAACAAACGCACATAACTTGATTAACTTTCTAACTCAAAATTAAATTTTAGACCACTTGAATTACATAAAAGAGATTTGTGGACCAGATCACGTTGGCATTGGTTCAGATTTCGATGGTATAAATGACGCAGTTGAGGGGTTAGAGGATGTTTCAACATATCCCGAGTTGTTTGATAAATTGGCAGAATCTGGACACGGATACGAACCATGGACACGTGAAGAATTAAGGAAATTGGCAGGTGAGAATATAATACGCGTGTTTCAAGATGTAGAAAAGGTGCGCGATCAGATGAAGCAACTAAAGGTGCCAACAAATGAAATGATAATACCGTATGATGATTTAGTTCAGTCGGGACAAGATTTGTCGTGCCGAAGTGATGTTAAATAAATGAAAGAAATCGCTATTGTGTTGTTTTTTTTTTGTTATCTTGACTGAGGTCTGATGTCAAACTATATGTTGAGCAGCATAAAGCGTGATCCATGCAACAATAATGGAGTTGCCACGTATACAGATTATCATCTTCTAAGTGAATCAAATAAATTTAAGCTCGACTAGCATTTGAACACTTGTCTAATAATAAACGGTTTTATAGGCCAGTGCTGGCCCGTACTGTATTGACAACCTAGCTCCGTCGATTTCGATCCCGAGTTTTTCATAAATTTTTACGATTGCCATTTAGTCCAATCAGACCATACAAGGCTCAGCTTAACTCAAGTCGTGGTAATGGCAATATCGATTTAATTCGGGCTACTTTTGTTTTTGATGAAGGTAGAGCCACCTTGATTTTGACATCTTGGGTGATGCTCCATACATTGATAACTTCAGCAGAAAAATTAATCATTTATCATTGAATTCATTGTGAATATTTTTGGAGAATATTTTTACCAACGCAATTGTATGCTCATTGAGTCTAGTTGGTAGCTAAGGTCATCATTGACATTATTTAGTGATTTCTCCGTAGACAGTTTGGCCGATGCATCAAAGACGACTCTGCCTCTGGTAGAGGAGCTTTGTTCTTTGATTACAGTATGGTGTGGTAAATAAAAATGTTCAGCTTCTCTGTTTCTCCCCTCAATTTCTTTCATACCGGACACAGCAAATTTTTTAGCTGTTCATCAATTTGTTGATCCTATGCTGGCAATGTTTGCTTGAATCGGGGGTTTTATCAACTACCTTGCCGTTACCTTGATTATGGCTGTTCTCAGTAAGGCCCTACCTTGTTTTGTCTTATCAAATAGCCTTCGCAATTCGTATGGTTCTCTTTTGAAAGTTTTAGGCAAGAAAACACACGTGGAGATTGGTGCCATTAACGAGGGCGAGATCACTATATTAGCACAAAAAATTGCCAATTTCCGAGAAACAGCCAGATTTTTGTCGAGTTTTTTCATGATAACGGAAGCAGTGATATTGCCAAATATAACACGATCCATGCCGAAACAAAATTTAGACCAATCTGATGAATAATCAATTAAGTAAAATCGAAATCTTATTAGAGGCAAGTATTCTAATGAATGGCTGTAAAATGAGAGCGAAGAGAACTAACTCACATCGGACAGAGCTTGGATGGATTTTTTTTTAAAAATACCGGAAACAAGATAAAATCGAGTCACTGAAAGAAATTTTGAGAAATAGACAAAATGCTACCGAAATGCAACCGAAAAGAAGCAAAAAGAGCAAATCGTAGCTGTTCCCGAATTAACAATCGGAACAACAAATATCAGAACCGTTCTCGAAGCCATGATGTTACAAACAAAACAGCAGGCGCAACAACAGAGTGAGAAGCTAGATGAGGTCAAATTATCGCTGCTAGGAAGGACGAAAGAATTAAAGACAGGAGTGGCAAAAGTTATAATGAAAGTTATACAAAAGGTTTAATGTTGGAGGCTTCCATCTCGGCTGTAGTAAATACAGTTCAAGAAAGGATGCAACATCAGGACTATGTTTTGGTTGACAATGGAGCTTTCCGAGTAGCCTGACAATAGTTAAGGAACCATCTACGGGTGGTCCTTAGGGAATTTTTAAACTTCCATCATCCGATGGTGATTCGATAATCGAAAACTTTAAGGTTCAGTTTCATCTTGAAGAAGCTGGAGCTAAGACACGGGCAGTCTCACGTCCAAGAACTATGCAAAATACAGATGCATAATCGTATAAGACAGCAGCAAAGAGAACACCTCCAAGATATGGAACAATAGATAACCAAGCTAGCGCGGCAAGCTTACTCTACTGCTCCTTTGGATGTATTAAATGGGTTAACAGTACATGCGTTCATCAACGCCGTAGGAGGCAACCAATTTAAACACCACTTGAGAATGACGGCGAAAGGAAAGACCATGAACGAGGTCCTAGCATCAGCTTTTGAATACGAAGCAGTCAGAACTAGCTTACCCACGGATTCCCTTAAACTGCGGAAGCTCAAAGTGGAAGATATTGCTCAAATAGAGGCCATGATAGAAGCAAAACTCGGAACACTACTACAGAGCATCTAGAACAGCAGACGGAGATCTCGCTCCCAATCCAGGTGCTTTAGATACCAACGGACACTACATCAGCGATTGTAAACAACCCACCACCGGCAGAGTGGGACAGCAAGAGGGTGGTAAGAAACAAAATGAAGAAATCAGACAGATAGGTGCACAAAAGGAGGTCGTTGAAGTAAAGTGCTTCACGCGTCTTTAGAGTAGGTATCTGGAAAACTAAGTGCTACTAGTTTTGTGGTTAACGGCGTATTAGAAAACTTACCATGAACAGTCACATTGGATACCGGAGGTTCCAGATCGGTTATACGTCTTGACATGGTACCACAAGAGCGTAAGGAAAGACTGATTCGGTACAATCTAAGAACAGCAACTGGAGACGCTGCAGCAGTGAAAGGAGAGTGTTCCCTATTAGTCACTGTCGGAGGAATATGATTTCAACATCGATTCATTGCTGCCGACATAACTGACCAATGCATCCGAGGCCTAGATTTTATGTCGGAAGCACGGCGATTAACGGGTCATCACAGAAGAAAGAGTGGAGATACCACCAATGTCTGGAAAATTTATCTATGCATGAATCTACGATGACCTTGGGTAGCAAGTTGGGAATAGTGGAGCCAACCAAAATAACGAACAAAGGCCCGTTATGCGAAAGGGCCTTAGTGAAACTCATGCCAAAGATACTAGTAAGAGTAATGAACGTGAGCGCGACGGTTAGCGTAATCAACGAGGGAGTGGTAATTGGTAAAGCTGGGGAACTTGATTTTATCACAAGTTGCGCATCTGATGAAAAAAGTAAGAAACCGATACACCCAGAAAGAAATCGGATCATTTAGTCATTATGAGATCATCTGGCAGTAGGAGAGGCAAAAGCGGCAATAAAAATACTGGAAGGGTTAGCAGACGTTTTTACCATGAATTTTGATGACATAGGGAAACCGATGGTGCTTGTCCGAAAGAAAGATGGTTGGATGAGGTTTTGTGTTGTCTACCGAAAACTGATCAATGTAACCAAAAAAGATAGTTATCCATTATACGCATAGTGAAATGATTAGATCAAAGATTTGGCCAGTCATAGACTGGGAATTCAGTTCCAATAGGTCAAGCACTGAATTTTTCCCATCCACTAATTGTGTAGGCTGCAGAGGTCCACGGATTGCTACAGAAAGGCTTAGAGCCAATGAGTGTTGTGGATGAGCCTGTCCGTAGAAGCTCGATGGCTATCGCATTACCAGTGATGCCCTTGTAACCAGGTACTCACCATAACCTAACTTTGTTATGGCAAGAGAGATTGTAGCAGTTTGTAATAACTTTTAACCGGCTTAGAATCCAGGCAATTAAAAGCCAGTGCTTTCAGTGCTGTTTGGCTGTCGAAGAAAATATGGATGGTGGCGCCTTTTAGAATTTTAGTCACAATAGTTGAGATTCAGGCTTCAATGGCGTGAATTTCGGCTGAGAAAAGTTATCAGTGATTTCGATATTATGTGGTTGGGTCCAAAGACACCAATGCCAACTCTATTATCTATTTTTGATCCATTCGTGAACCAGACTAGGCTGCTAGGTTCTAGGAAAAGTAACTTATCGTTTATGAACACAACACAATTTTCACTAAATGTATAACAATTTAATAGACTCGTGATTACTTCGTTGAAAACCTCTGGATTACAGTCGCCCTCGGAAAGTTTCAAATCAACGGTGACTTCATGAAATTCGATTTCATATGGCATATAAATTTAAATATAAATTTTCTATTTATTATTTTCAGTCAAACATAAAATGATAATTTTCATAGTTTTGGCCACACTTATCTTGACCGGTTTATCTATTGGCCTAACCATTTTATTCGGTGGTGCTGATAACGATGCCATTGGAGACGATCTTACAACAGAACATATTATTATTATTGACTAAAATGTATTGCTAATTTGTCGTCTTATCAATAAAAACCGTTATCTCGTATTGTATGTGTCTTTATCAATCGTATCCAGTTATGTTTGAAGTTAGTTGCTAATACACTCATTCGAGTATGGATCGTAAGTATTAAAGTGCTTATGGATTTTGGTGTTATATTGGATAAATCAGCAAACATTTTAATTTGGTAAAATGCAGATAAATTCGGTGCCTGGATTATTTACACTATCGTAATTGGTTTGGTTACGGCGACACCATTAAAACTCGATGACGATAATGATGAGTTTATTGGTAGTATGGTCCTCGACGAAGTACCCCTCGTCGATGGCCATAACGATTTGGCTATGAATTTCTACGAAATGGAACAAAATCGTATTAACGATTTTGATTTCGATACAAATTTAAAACGTCACAGTGTCTGGGGAGTCAATGCGTTCAGTCAAACTGATTTGCCACGATTACGCGAGGGTAAATTGGGTGGACAATTTTGGGTGGCCGGTGTTTATTGTGAAGATGAACAAAATAAAGATGCGGTTGAACGAACGCTCGAACAAATCGATGTGATTAAACGATTGATCGTAAAATATTCGAATGATTTTATGTATACGACAACGGCACAAGGGATTTGGGATGCGTTTCGTGCTGGTAAAATTGCTAGTTTGATTGCGATAGAAAGTGGACACGCGATTGATAATCGACTAGCCGTGCTACGATTATATTACGAATTAGGTGTTCGATATATGACGCTGACGCATAATTGTGATTTACCGTGGGCGGATGCATCACTTTCCGAAGACGATCCTAATGCGGTGAAAAGAAATTTGACCGATTTTGGTCGATCAATTATCGATGAAATGAATCGATTGGGTATGATGATCGATTTGTCACACGCTAGTCATGGCCTAATGAGTGCCGTACTCGATCGTAGTATAGCCCCAGTTATATTTTCACATTCAAACGCATATTCACTTCAACCACATCATCGCAATGTTCGAGATGATATACTCAAACGTTTAGTCATCAACAAAGGAATAGTTATGGTAAATTTTTATCAGGGGTACATTGGAGGCAAAAGCATATTCGATTTAATCAGTAAATTTAACAAACGCACATAACTTGATTAACTTTCTAACTCAAAATTAAATTTTAGACCACTTGAATTACATAAAAGAGATTTGTGGACCAGATCACGTTGGCATTGGTTCAGATTTCGATGGTATAAATGACGCAGTTGAGGGGTTAGAGGATGTTTCAACATATCCCGAGTTGTTTGATAAATTGGCAGAATCTGGACACGGATACGAACCATGGACACGTGAAGAATTAAGGAAATTGGCAGGTGAGAATATAATACGCGTGTTTCAAGATGTAGAAAAGGTGCGCGATCAGATGAAGCAACTAAAGGTGCCAACAAATGAAATGATAATACCGTATGATGATTTAGTTCAGTCGGGACAAGATTTGTCGTGCCGAAGTGATGTTAAATAAATGAAAGAAATCGCTATTGTGTTGTTTTTTTTTTGTTATCTTGACTGAGGTCTGATGTCAAACTATATGTTGAGCAGCATAAAGCGTGATCCATGCAACAATAATGGAGTTGCCACGTATACAGATTATCATCTTCTAAGTGAATCAAATAAATTTAAGCTCGACTAGCATTTGAACACTTGTCTAATAATAAACGGTTTTATAGGCCAGTGCTGGCCCGTACTGTATTGACAACCTAGCTCCGTCGATTTCGATCCCGAGTTTTTCATAAATTTTTACGATTGCCATTTAGTCCAATCAGACCATACAAGGCTCAGCTTAACTCAAGTCGTGGTAATGGCAATATCGATTTAATTCGGGCTACTTTTGTTTTTGATGAAGGTAGAGCCACCTTGATTTTGACATCTTGGGTGATGCTCCATACATTGATAACTTCAGCAGAAAAATTAATCATTTATCATTGAATTCATTGTGAATATTTTTGGAGAATATTTTTACCAACGCAATTGTATGCTCATTGAGTCTAGTTGGTAGCTAAGGTCATCATTGACATTATTTAGTGATTTCTCCGTAGACAGTTTGGCCGATGCATCAAAGACGACTCTGCCTCTGGTAGAGGAGCTTTGTTCTTTGATTACAGTATGGTGTGGTAAATAAAAATGTTCAGCTTCTCTGTTTCTCCCCTCAATTTCTTTCATACCGGACACAGCAAATTTTTTAGCTGTTCATCAATTTGTTGATCCTATGCTGGCAATGTTTGCTTGAATCGGGGGTTTTATCAACTACCTTGCCGTTACCTTGATTATGGCTGTTCTCAGTAAGGCCCTACCTTGTTTTGTCTTATCAAATAGCCTTCGCAATTCGTATGGTTCTCTTTTGAAAGTTTTAGGCAAGAAAACACACGTGGAGATTGGTGCCATTAACGAGGGCGAGATCACTATATTAGCACAAAAAATTGCCAATTTCCGAGAAACAGCCAGATTTTTGTCGAGTTTTTTCATGATAACGGAAGCAGTGATATTGCCAAATATAACACGATCCATGCCGAAACAAAATTTAGACCAATCTGATGAATAATCAATTAAGTAAAATCGAAATCTTATTAGAGGCAAGTATTCTAATGAATGGCTGTAAAATGAGAGCGAAGAGAACTAACTCACATCGGACAGAGCTTGGATGGATTTTTTTTTAAAAATACCGGAAACAAGATAAAATCGAGTCACTGAAAGAAATTTTGAGAAATAGACAAAATGCTACCGAAATGCAACCGAAAAGAAGCAAAAAGAGCAAATCGTAGCTGTTCCCGAATTAACAATCGGAACAACAAATATCAGAACCGTTCTCGAAGCCATGATGTTACAAACAAAACAGCAGGCGCAACAACAGAGTGAGAAGCTAGATGAGGTCAAATTATCGCTGCTAGGAAGGACGAAAGAATTAAAGACAGGAGTGGCAAAAGTTATAATGAAAGTTATACAAAAGGTTTAATGTTGGAGGCTTCCATCTCGGCTGTAGTAAATACAGTTCAAGAAAGGATGCAACATCAGGACTATGTTTTGGTTGACAATGGAGCTTTCCGAGTAGCCTGACAATAGTTAAGGAACCATCTACGGGTGGTCCTTAGGGAATTTTTAAACTTCCATCATCCGATGGTGATTCGATAATCGAAAACTTTAAGGTTCAGTTTCATCTTGAAGAAGCTGGAGCTAAGACACGGGCAGTCTCACGTCCAAGAACTATGCAAAATACAGATGCATAATCGTATAAGACAGCAGCAAAGAGAACACCTCCAAGATATGGAACAATAGATAACCAAGCTAGCGCGGCAAGCTTACTCTACTGCTCCTTTGGATGTATTAAATGGGTTAACAGTACATGCGTTCATCAACGCCGTAGGAGGCAACCAATTTAAACACCACTTGAGAATGACGGCGAAAGGAAAGACCATGAACGAGGTCCTAGCATCAGCTTTTGAATACGAAGCAGTCAGAACTAGCTTACCCACGGATTCCCTTAAACTGCGGAAGCTCAAAGTGGAAGATATTGCTCAAATAGAGGCCATGATAGAAGCAAAACTCGGAACACTACTACAGAGCATCTAGAACAGCAGACGGAGATCTCGCTCCCAATCCAGGTGCTTTAGATACCAACGGACACTACATCAGCGATTGTAAACAACCCACCACCGGCAGAGTGGGACAGCAAGAGGGTGGTAAGAAACAAAATGAAGAAATCAGACAGATAGGTGCACAAAAGGAGGTCGTTGAAGTAAAGTGCTTCACGCGTCTTTAGAGTAGGTATCTGGAAAACTAAGTGCTACTAGTTTTGTGGTTAACGGCGTATTAGAAAACTTACCATGAACAGTCACATTGGATACCGGAGGTTCCAGATCGGTTATACGTCTTGACATGGTACCACAAGAGCGTAAGGAAAGACTGATTCGGTACAATCTAAGAACAGCAACTGGAGACGCTGCAGCAGTGAAAGGAGAGTGTTCCCTATTAGTCACTGTCGGAGGAATATGATTTCAACATCGATTCATTGCTGCCGACATAACTGACCAATGCATCCGAGGCCTAGATTTTATGTCGGAAGCACGGCGATTAACGGGTCATCACAGAAGAAAGAGTGGAGATACCACCAATGTCTGGAAAATTTATCTATGCATGAATCTACGATGACCTTGGGTAGCAAGTTGGGAATAGTGGAGCCAACCAAAATAACGAACAAAGGCCCGTTATGCGAAAGGGCCTTAGTGAAACTCATGCCAAAGATACTAGTAAGAGTAATGAACGTGAGCGCGACGGTTAGCGTAATCAACGAGGGAGTGGTAATTGGTAAAGCTGGGGAACTTGATTTTATCACAAGTTGCGCATCTGATGAAAAAAGTAAGAAACCGATACACCCAGAAAGAAATCGGATCATTTAGTCATTATGAGATCATCTGGCAGTAGGAGAGGCAAAAGCGGCAATAAAAATACTGGAAGGGTTAGCAGACGTTTTTACCATGAATTTTGATGACATAGGGAAACCGATGGTGCTTGTCCGAAAGAAAGATGGTTGGATGAGGTTTTGTGTTGTCTACCGAAAACTGATCAATGTAACCAAAAAAGATAGTTATCCATTATACGCATAGTGAAATGATTAGATCAAAGATTTGGCCAGTCATAGACTGGGAATTCAGTTCCAATAGGTCAAGCACTGAATTTTTCCCATCCACTAATTGTGTAGGCTGCAGAGGTCCACGGATTGCTACAGAAAGGCTTAGAGCCAATGAGTGTTGTGGATGAGCCTGTCCGTAGAAGCTCGATGGCTATCGCATTACCAGTGATGCCCTTGTAACCAGGTACTCACCATAACCTAACTTTGTTATGGCAAGAGAGATTGTAGCAGTTTGTAATAACTTTTAACCGGCTTAGAATCCAGGCAATTAAAAGCCAGTGCTTTCAGTGCTGTTTGGCTGTCGAAGAAAATATGGATGGTGGCGCCTTTTAGAATTTTAGTCACAATAGTTGAGATTCAGGCTTCAATGGCGTGAATTTCGGCTGAGAAAAGTTATCAGTGATTTCGATATTATGTGGTTGGGTCCAAAGACACCAATGCCAACTCTATTATCTATTTTTGATCCATTCGTGAACCAGACTAGGCTGCTAGGTTCCATAAGAGGTCTACTAGTATCGGAGTTTGTTTTATCAAGGACTATTACCCGGAAAATCTTACTAAAGCAGAGTTCTCTGAGCATCACGCCCGGGACTCCAAAGAACATATCCAAGTCTGAAAGTTCATTTAAAATGTCCCGATATATATAGATAGATATATAGATATGAAGTGGAGTAAGACCGATGAGCGCTTCCAGTGCCCCCTAGGAGAGGTGCACATAGCGTCTGTGATCCCGAGACATGCTAACCTCTGCGGTGTTTTGCTGTACATTAGGGCACCAAACTAAAGCCCCATAGGATACAATTGGCCTCACTATCATGATGTACATCCAGCTAATCATTTTTAAGCTGAAACTCCAAGTCCTGCCGAAGACACGCCTACATACCCACATGATTCTGACCGCGCATTCGGTAGTTGAGTTAATCTGACAGTTCCAATTCAGTTTTTTATCTAGGACAACACCCAGGTATTTAACTTCATTGGACTATCCGATAGTAATATCATTTAGACTAACTGAACCAAGATTCAATTTATGTCTTTTGGTAAAGGGCACCATGACAGTTTTTCTAGGGTTTATCGAAAGGTCCTTTTTAGTGCATCATTTTAAAATAACAAGCAACGCCTTTTGCATGCTGGCAGACATCGCACATTCATGCCCGCCAGAGATTATGATAACCAAATTGTCCGCATAACCAGTGGCATCATAACAGAGTAGATGTAGGTCATTAAGTAATTCGTCGATCACGAGTGACCACAGCAAAAGTGACAAGACCCTTTACTACCGTAATCGTGACTGATGCATTACCCAGTTTGAAAATAACCTTCCTACTAACCAACATGGAACTAATCCTGTAGTTACTATAATCATTAATACCTCTACGCCTGCAAAGTGCAATTTCTCTCGAGCGGAAGGCCGCTTCGACCTTTGGAACGAGTAGAATCAGCGCCCCCACTGTGGATTTACTTTTTATGTAGGTGAATTGATTAGGATTCAGAGGTCTGGTTACAGTTAAACAGTCTCTGGAATTGGGAATCAAATCCTAACTCAAGGTTCCTAGATGAGGGTTAAATGTGGTTGAGAAAATCTGTTGCAAAAGGTATACGAGGCTCCTTTTGCGTGATGCAGGTTTGCTTGTGGTGCCATAATAGCACCAACCGTACTTTATTTTAGGGTAAGGAGCTCTCTGCTTCTGGCTGTTTACCCACCGACTGCTTACCAACCGACTGCTTCGCGGGATTAGGAGTATTGTTGCCACGTTTCCTAGTAACCAAGAACTAGCAAGAACTTTCTCGCTAGACAAATTAAGGCTCAGTGGAAAAAACTCCTAGCTACGTTTGGCCGAAAAATTGTTACTTAAGGATTCTGCTGTGGAATGATCAGAACATACGAATTTTCGTATGTTCTGATCATTCCACAGCAGAATCCTTAAGTAACAATTTTTCTTGCTATTTAGCAATCCTGTTCTCCGGAAAAAATCAAAGAATTGAGGCTTATGGGTTGGACCTTGAATTTCAATAATAAGGTCTACGATACACTCTTGTAATGATTACCATTTACTCCATACCGAGAGGGTTACCTTCGAGACCATCAGGTAAGATACCTAGCCTTACACTGCCTACTACTTGGCTGAAAGAGGTTTTAACCGGAAAAGGCCCACTTTTAGATTTTTGGCAGGTGGTTTATTGGGTTCCAAAGTATCTTCGAAAGACCTCTCGCGCTTACTACAAATACTACTGTTAGGGTGGTTGCTTCATGATCTTACTCACCAAAATAGAGATAATATATCAGATAACATATAGATGTTCTTACTCATCACATTTCTTAATTCGACACGCGGCTACAAAAATTCCTAAACCCGATAGAACACATTTATCCCGATGACAATTGATCCAAAGGAAGAATTAACAGTTTTGGAACCGTTGGTGTCTCAACCGTTGGTGCTTCAACAAAAAATAAAGTCGTTGAAACCAAAAATCCAACTACGCATAAATGACTTAGTTATTATCAAAAAAGGCAACACTGTAACTTACACGGATTCTAGGAAAAGTAACTTAAAAACGCAACCTGGATCTGACGGTCTTACGAGGGCCAATTAGACGCACTAATATCCAACAATAGCATAATATATTCTGCTGTTAATTGGACATTGGCTAAGATAACAGTTATCTACTAGACCTTAATTTATAACAGACAATTACGGACCCGGAATAAAATGCCCCGAAGAAATGTAAATTTTTTAAATTTCAATGAAACGATGACGATTGAGAAGTAGTTCGGGTTTTTAGTTATCTTATCTAATGATAAACGTACATATATAGAGCCGCGATTGTATTGTTTAATAATTTAAGATGTTATCTGTGCACTGTAAATGTCAGACATATTTAAATATAATTTGCGATTGTACGCTCATTATCACTTAGACCATGAATCGTAAGTAATATCCAAAACATAACCAAAACTATGGCCAATTTTTTTTTAAATCTATCTTTTCACAGGTAAAATCCAGTTATGGGTTGGCATAGCCCTACTATCTGCCGTGGTGATTAGTTTAGCAATTGCTTTACCAATAGTTTTGAGCGGAGACGATGACGACACAGTAGAAGGAGACATTTTTATTGGTAGAATGGCTTTGGACGATGTACCACTCATCGATGGACATAATGATTTACCCATGAATTTATATGATCATGAACGTAATCAAATTAATGATTTTGATTTTGAGGCGGACTTAACAAAACATCCGATTTGGGGACCAAACCAATATACATATACCGATTTACAACGATTGCGACAAGGTAAATTGGGTGGACAATTTTGGGTGGCATGGGTCGATTGTGATCAGACACAGTATAAAGATGCTGTTGAACGAACACTAGAACAACTCGACGTGATGAAACGATTGATTGAAAAGTATCCGAGCTACATGAAATATACGACAACGGCCCAAGGAATTTTAGATGCGTTCGCTGAAAATAAAATTGCTAGTATGCTTGCGGTGGAAGGTGGTCACGCGATTGATTCGCGTCTTGCAATTTTACGAATGTATTATGAGCTGGGCGTTCGTTATATGACACTAACACATTCGTGTAATGTACCGTGGGCTGATGCATCGCCCATCGATGATACGGCTGAGGTGAAAAAACATTTAAACGATTTTGGAAAAGTTGTCGTTCTTGAAATGAATCGATTGGGTATGATGGTTGATTTATCGCACGTTAGTCACGGTGTTATGAGTGATGTTTTGGACCATACCAGGGCGCCGATTATATTTTCGCATTCAAATTCCTTTCAAATTCATAACCATCATCGGAATGTACAGGATGATATTTTAAGGCGACTACCCGCAAATGGTGGCATTATTATGGTCAACTTTTATCAAACATTTATTGGTGGATCTTCAATGTTGGACGTAATAAGTAACGTATAACCTTAAAATAAAAAAAAATTATAACCTTGAAATTGTATTACAATCGTATTTTTTCAGAACATTTGAATCACATCAAATCAATAACGGGGCCAGATCATATTGGAATCGGTTCTGATTACGATGGTATCGATAAGCCTGTCGACGGTCTCGACGATGTTTCAAAATATCCCGAACTTTTCGATATGCTCGCGGAACCAGGTAGAGGATTTACGCCATGGACGCGCGACGAACTTAAAAAATTGGCAGGGCTCAATTTGATTCGGGTATTCCAAGAAGTTGAACGGGTACGCGATGAACTAAAAACGGAAAAACCACACGAAGATATTATTCCTAGCGATTTACTACTTGAGTCCGATGAACAATTGTGTCGCAATGACCTACCATCCACCAATGTATTATAAGCTACTCTGTATAGTCGTTGAAAAGTGATAAAATTTTATTGATTAACTAGACATAGACAGTTTTATCTTTATAGAGCGCTAATAAAACACTTAACAAGTAATTATACGTGTTTGACATTGTTCCACTAAGCCCGATATACGGAAGACACGACTCAGTCGTAATTTTAATATTGTAGTGATAGGTTTACAAACGTTATAATGTTGCGTGAGTTATGGGGTAATATCATTCGTTTCATAAAACTTCTAACCGTTCACCATTACAGTTAAAACCAAAATTATTATTGGCGTGGTTTTTGTGTCTGCCATTGTGATCACACTAGCTGTAGCGTTACCATTAGTTTTAAGCGAAGATGATGTAATACCCGACCAATTTTGGATTGGACGCATGGTCTTGGATGAAGTGCCATTAATCGATGGTCATAACGATTTGCCGTATAATTTTTATATTAAAGAAAAAAATCAAATAAATGATTTCGATTTCAATTCTGACCTGTTAAAGCATCCCGTTTGGGGTCCGGCTTCGAACAGTTTTACGGATTTGCCACGATTGCGCCAAGGTAAAGTGGGTGGACAATTTTGGGTGGCGTACGTTGGTTGTGTTGCGACCCAATTTAAAGATGCGGTGGAGCAGACACTCGATCAAATCGACGTAATTAAACGATTGGTGCATAAATACAAAAATGATATGGCTTTTGTGACTAGTGTGGAAGGTATATGGGAAGCGTTTCGAGCCAATAAAATTGCTAGTTTGATCGGAGTCGAGGGTGGTCATTCGATCGATTCACGTTTAAGTATATTACGCATGTATTACGATTTAGGTGTTCGATATATGACGTTGACCCATAGCTGTAATCAACCATGGATCGATGCATCGCCCATCGATGATACAAGTGATGAGAAACGCAATTTAACGCAATGGGGTGAAATGGTAATTGACGAAATGAATCGAATTGGTATGCTTATTGATTTGTCACATGTTAGTTATGGCGTTATGAATGCTGTACTCGATCGAACTTCGGCTCCTGTTATATTTAGCCATTCCTCGTCTTACACGATGTTTCCTCATCATCGCAATGTTCGTGATGACGTACTACACAAGTTGGTCCAGAACAAAGGTATAATTATGGTGAATTTTTACAGTGGATTTATTGGCGGTGGCGACACAATTATGGATGTAATAAGTAAGTTTTTCAATGTTGTTGCAATTCAAAATACTTTCGAATGCATAATATTTAAATTACAGACCATTTGAACCACATTAAAAGTATAACTGGGCCAGATCATATTGGTTTAGGTGGGGATTACGACGGTGTTAGTCAAGTACCAGCTGGACTAGAAGATGTATCAAAGTATCCGGATTTATTTGATAAGCTGGCTGAATCGGGTCATGGCTATGAACCGTGGACCAGAAAAGAATTACTAAAGTTGGCGGGTGAAAATTTATTACGCGTCTTTAAAGAGGTGGAAAAGATCCGCGATCTTTTAGAAAATCAGCCACCTATCGAACATCTTATACCAGATATTGATTTATATGAAGCGGCTAATCAAACGTGTCGCACAGATTTTAAATTTTCACCTAAAACTGCGGCAGAAGCTCGATCATATTTTTACACCGATACAATTGAAGGAGGATGCTAATTTTTCTATTTTTTAATTTTTCAATGATAATAGTTTACTGATAAGGACGTTACATGATTTTTGTGTAGGTAAATACTTAATTTTATATATTGCATGATTAAAGATTAGAGACAATCTTAATATTGAGTTTTATCATTTTTATCACAACCGATAATTTGCTTGATTTACGCTGTATAAATGCAGTCAAATATTTATATCGATTGAGCATTTAAATTACGCTCAATTTGAGATTGCCGTGTAGGACGGTGAGTTACATTTTTGGTTGGATCTGGTTGGCCCCTATAGGCAGCTTGATGACTATGTCAGACGAAATCTTGGCTTACTTGTTTTCAGACTTTTATAGTTTTGCCTTTGTTTTGGTGAATGCTTCAGAAGAGATCCCAAATTGAACAGTGGTACCCCTTTGCTAAAGATTTTAGCCACAAATACTCGCCTTCCTTGAATGCCTCGGAATCTAAATCAATGTAAAGGACAACATCAATGTTGTCTTTAAGAGCCTCTATATACACTCTGGACAGACAGTCAGGAACGACGTTTAGAGTACCATTTCTATTTTCGATACTGAGATCAAAATCTTGTAACTTTAATGACCATCTTGTTAGCCTGCCTGTTAGATCCCGCGGTTTCCAAGAAATAATCTTGTGCTGCAGTCGACATATCTAACTGCTGGATAACGCAGTCCAAACGGTTTGGCGCTGAAATGGTAGAATGGATGTCCTGGTACAGTAAACGCCGCCGAACTTTCTCGATCGCTTTCTTAACTATAGCCACCGGCTGCGACCAAGCGCTGACACTTGCCTGCATAACTCCGAGATCTGTCTAATTGGTGGTACATCTCTTCTTGTTTTATTAGTGATACTACGTAATATCTTTGCTTAAAGGCAACAGTACCTTCCACGTCTATTTGTGAGTCAGAATATGCGTTTTTCCTATTCTGAATATTTTACATGATTGACCCTTTGCCATTACATCTTCCAGTATTTTTTACTGTTTTGGATCTAACTAATGCCTATTATCGGTTATTACCTTGCGTTTGAGTTGCTTTGGATAGATTAAGCATCGGTCTTAATCTTGTCTCTTTTTGCTGAGGTGGTTCAATTCGAAATTTGTGTTCGTTACTGAATCTATCATTTCCGGCTTAGGAGTATATGCTGGTTGTCTCTTTGATTTCTAGCACTCGATAACCAACTCATCACAATCTAATAATGCGTAACAAATTAAAATCAAAGTTCGTAACAATTGGTGTTAGAAGTGGGATTTTGCAAAAGTTGAAAATGCCTAATATCAACACGTATTTGCTCAGCAGTTGAGAGATATTGGACTTCCATAAAGAAGGCAACAAGATCGAGCTTTTTTATAGTTACTAAACGCAGTGAAGTGTGAACTAGAGAAAACTGAAGGACATGCGAGAGAAGACCGAGAGTCGAGAGCACAACAACCAGAAATGCCAGCGAGACTAGAACCACTAAAAGCTTAACTGTTAGTAGAAGCAAGCTCCTAATTAGGCTTGACTAAATAAGGTGATAAATTGAACCAGCTTAAAGGGGAGCTAGATATAAAGAAGCAAACAATAACGGCTGATATGGAAGTACAGATGCAAGCATTGGAGAGCTGGCTCCAGCTGACCATTATAAAAACCGTGCTTAAAGAATCATCAGCCACAGCCCAGTTAGAAATTCTAAAACTTACTGCATTCGATGGTGCGACACCTTTTGAGAATTTTAAGGTGCAAGTTAAAGCAGCTGTGAGGCATATTAGGTAGGCTGCTGATAAAAAACTTGATGTTATTTTCTTGGCACTATAAGGAAAAACAGCGGATGTCTTGCAAACCATATCCATAACAGAAATGAGCTGCAAAATACTCTTAACTCAGATATCATACAGATTAAGGCTCTCATAGAGAAAATGTGAAACCAACTCAAGGTTTCCGAAGCAATGGAAATCGCCTATCAAAATCTCGTACGTTATGCTTTAGATGGCAACTACCTCGACACTTCATGAGAAATTGTAAGGAGCCAAGCGATAAATAACACAGCCTGCAAACTAAGGGAATGCGACAGATGGACGCACGATGAGAGGTTGAGGGATATAGTTTAGGCGGCCTCTTTTCTGAGAAACCGTAAAGTTATGTTGCACCAGATTTGCGCGGCGAAAGTTGGTGAAATTGGGGAAAGGCCCCAAGATCAATGTTTTATTAGCCCAGCTTGGGGTCCAACTCAGCGTTCATATCTTTCTGAAAGAGATAGGTTGAGTCCTCATTTTAACCAGCTTACCATCAATGTTGTATTCCGTCGGACTCGTACAACCAAGTTAATCCAGTTAGGTGCTCATAAATGAGTTGGTCGTTTCGTTTAGTGTCATTTTTTGAACCTCACCCAACTGATGTCGAATATTTTCGTCTGTGTTTTTGGCAACATATACACAGTCAATATAACGAAGCATATCAAAAATCTATACGACAGATCAGTTTTTGGGGAATAAATGGGATCACCAAAGACCTCGTAGACCACCAGAACCACCTAGTATTGAGGACAAGAGGCTCCCAACCCTACCACGTGGTTGAGAACAATTGAAATTTCAGTGTCCGTTTTCCAAGTGGGTTGTTTTTTCTTATCTATATTTGTTCACAACTTCGCTACTTGGGTCCTTCATTCGCACATCATGTGTTTGCGTACAATTCGAATTTTCTCTGAAAATCGGTCACTAGAAGAGAACCATGGCCCGAAATCTAATGTCACGCCTACAAAAACAACCTTAATTATTCTACGTCTGGAACTCTGTCTACATTATTGTTAAGCTAACTAATTCAACGGATAATAGGAGCACTTAACGGCACCATTGACGGAATAACCTTATAGTGTGATTCTAAAATTACATTCGTTTTAATACGAAAATCTGCATGAAACTGAAATTCCTTTGTTCGTGGGAGAACATCCGAATAGAAGATTTTGCGGGTAGAAAGCTGATTGCAGAATTCACAACTACTATATGATGAACGACGTCCAATTATCATGCCGTATCAAGGTCAATTTATCAAGCTGATCTTGGACTATAGTACAACGGAATACATTAATAATGATAATGCAGGGTCTACTAATTTGCAGATGTCTAAAGAACGAGGACCCAAGTCATACAAAAGCTACATCGGCATGACCACCCAATGCCATCCAGGTCGATGTGATTTTCGTTCTATGTTCTGAAGGATTCATAAGCGATTTCCAAAAATTCATTACCAGGAGGAAAGCATGGTCCAAATATGGGAATTACTACTACAAATAAACGGACACTTCAGATGTTGGACTATTGAACTCAAGAAAGGGGATATGTTTGGAATATTATTTCGAAGGAAAGCAGCATAGTATAAAGAGCAGTTGAAACAAATCCAATGAAACGATGAATATTTCAGTTATAGACAATATATTACGGCTCTGCTCTACACAGCAACGAGATAACCATGAACATCTGAGGTAACTTTACAGGGGTACATCGACACGTAGAACTCGAATACATCCAGCATTGCTGCCTCCTAAAGCAATATGAACATTTACGCCAAATGCCAAATATGCAGATTAACCTGTCGTAGTAATTGCCATCTAGATAGTTTGGACTATTTGACATCCTCTAAATCTTGATCTTGAAGTTTCGTGAAGATGAAAAAATTGGTCAAACTGTGTTATCATACAAAAGCTTGCAGAGTGGTTGCGATTTTAATATCGTCTCGATTCCAACTATCGAGCCGTCTTTCTGAAGTGAAGTGCTTGGCTTGTATATGATAGAAAATGACCAGCCGAGGCATTTGTATTTTTGGCTTCAAGATATGATAGTACCCTGCATGCACAATCGCCTGAGTTATCCTGAGAAACTATATGCTTCCATTATGATCTTCTAAAGTTAGTTAGAATGTCACCAGTTCTGTTTTCAACAAAGGTATTTAATTTTTTTGAGTGTGGTTTAACCAATCTAACACAATTGTGGAATCGGTTCATGCAAATATTTCTGTGATGTCGACTTTCAATATTTGACACTTAAAAGTAGTTTACTTAAAGGACTGCGCCACCCAGTTCTAATCGTGGAATTGACAGTTGACTCACGGTTTCTTTGGATTTCGCTGACAACAGTTTAAAGCAAGATCCTTCATTTTGGTTTGTGATTATCCCGTATACGTCGTATTTTCGGCACTAGTGTTTGAGTATCTCGCCAGTTGCATGTTTTCGATTTTGATAAGGTTAACTCTTAATGTTAGCTATTTCTCCAACATATAGGGTGGTAGTTGATCGCCCCAGTTTAAATTTTCAACCCAAATAATGACTGAACAAACATCTTTATGTTGATTGTGGCGAGTGCCAGCTACTAATCAAATATTCGGCTTGCTTCAGATAAGATGCCTCAAAATCGCTTCCAATGTAGCCTTAATACTTTGGTGGTATTTCATGGGGAATCCTAGACTTGTGGACTCCATATAACTGATATATATATATTCGATATTTGATCTAACTAAAGCACAGAAAATAGCCTTCAATGATTCGATATTTTTGAAGGTTTTACATGAACGGAACCTGAAGCCAAGCATGGAATTTGCCTTATTAATAATTTTTCCCTTATGTTGGAGGAAAGAAAGCTTTTCAGCAAGAATTACACCTAAGTCCTTGAATTGAGTGGCTTTTTCAATCAAATAATTATTAAAATTATAATTAAACGTTAGAAACAACTTCTTTCTATTTAGATGTAGGGTGCGGCATTTATTGACGTTTAACTCCAACTTGTTATCAACACACTATTCGTAGAAACGTTGCAAATCGTTCTGTAACAACGCGCAATCAATCATAACAGATACTGGTCGGAAAATCAGATGCAGTTTGACAAAATAATTTCATATGAAATTCTGTCAAACACTTTTTGAAAATCGGTGAACGGAACATCAACCTGCAACCCATCTTCAAAAGATTCTATTGTGAACCCAATAAATTCCATGAGATTAGTTGCAGTTGAACAACCTGGAAAGAACCCGTGTTTCTGTGGAATAATTTTGTTTTTTAATAGATTAAACATTATATCACGAACCAGACATTCAAAGACTATGAAATATGCAAATACCTATCAAAATTTAACTTTAAGGAAAAGCCAGTGAATGGGCATATTCACGGAGTATAATCACTGGTAAACCATCAGGACCAGATGAATAATTAGCCTTAAGTTTACTTAGACATTTAAAAATTTCCTCAACTTCCAGTTACAAAAAACCGAAGCAATCGCTATGATCGTATACTGGAGACACAGGTGTTTCTGAGTTAACAGGGCATGAAAAATTAGAATGAAAATTATCGATTTAACAGGTAAAGTGAACTCCATATAGCTAATATCAATACTAAGCAGAATAGACTTGTGATTGTTTTTAACCAATCAATCGTGACTTTCCTCTAAAAAATAATTAAATCCAAAGAAATTACCGGAAACAAAAATCAAATCAAGTAATCGACTTCTAATGTTTTTGATGTAGATAATTTCGGCACCATACCGCGAGAGCCTGGCACCCATGATAAGTTAGGCAAATTAAAATCACCAAACACTAAAACACGAGACGAATCATCATACCCTTCAGCTATTGAACTAATTATACTAATGTGAGAATCGTATGTTGCCGCTGATTTATATAAACTTCGACCCAAACCGCCTCGCAATTAAATAGGTCAGACAATTCAATCCTTTTACAAGGGAGTTTAGTGAGTGTTTACAGCGATTAAGACTCCACCACCACGCAAAAATTCTCTATTACATCTAAAAACCATTTAGTCAGAACCAAAAAGCATTGAGCCAAGTTTCGGTTAGAACGATAATATCAAAACCACATTCAACCAAATTTAGATAAAAGCTATTAATCTTAGTACGTAATCCGCGCACATTCTGACAATAAAAATAAATTTGACCGGACGATTTAATATTTACATTAAGTTGAAGACAAAATTACTTTAGCTCTACTGGAAATGAGTTTTTTGAACGACTAACAAATTTACGTACTAATATTCCAGTTGGCCAGATATTAGGTTGTAGCAGCTTATTAAATAATGAAGAAACACAGGAAATTTCACTACGGAATTTCAATTATAGAAAAGTGACTTGAAATTAACAACAAAAAACAAATCAATAAGATGGTCTTATATATAGATTTGACATTTTTGTAACACACACTTGTGCATTAATTTGGTTTATACAGAGTGATTTAATTAGAGGTATTTAATTGCTTAATCCATTAAAACATGGAACGTGCTCTAAGCTTAAATTGACTAATTCACACATTGAGTGGCAGTATATACGGCAATATCTTATGCAAGACAAATCATCCAATATAAAAATAATCATAAAAACCATTGGGTAACTTTTAAGGTCCAGGCACACCAAAATGAAACTTATAGAAAATATATTTTGAGCGACTACCAAAAATAATTAAGCAATACTGTAACTTTGTCAATAGCTATATCTTAGACCAACATGGATTATCTTGCTACATATCAAATTAAATTAAATTGCAGTTGCTCAGTTTTATATTCGCTGTTCTAAATTTTAATGTCTTTTTAGTTTCACTGTTTGCTTTTTAATTACCTCTTTAACTAAGAGTCATAGTTTGCAGAGCAATTTGCACATATTAATTATAGAAAAGTACCTTAGTTATTGTGCTTAAAAAAGTTGCTCAGTTTTTTGTTATTATATTGTTCTTTGTTTGTTTCGTACGGTAATAAAAATTGATTTAGTGAATCGGAAATGCACTAAATTTAATGATATAATTGCTTAGTTTAATATGAAGATGCTAAGGTGATTTGTTATTTTAAAAGCCCATAGCTCGCTTTACAATACTGTCTCGAGAAAACAAAGACTGCAAAATTCTTTATTTCGTTTGTGAATAATGGAGATCCATTTGATCTAATGTAAAAACTGAGCTAAAAACGATAAAGTTCATCTTTATTGTTGTTGCTCAATTTGCATAGACTGTGCTAAATTGTTTTTTAAACTCTTTGATCACTCCTAAAGCCTTAGAACACAGACTCAATATACTTAGAGATCTTGTTGCTCAATTTAATTAGAAACATAAAGTTTACAGAACTGTAGAATTAATTGAAATTATTGTTCCAATTCTCGATTGTCAAACTTTGTACCGACCGGACGTAAAATTCGCGTACCTAAATAATATTAAATAATTATATTTTAACATTATTAAGTAACCTAATAAATTATATTGAATTTGCGCATTAAATAATAAATAAATAGTAATTTGAGTTTTTAATTTAATATATAAAGTGAGTGTTGTAATTACTGTGGAAAAAGATAAAAGAGGGAAAATGCCGTACGTCACTCAACAAAATCGAGCAAAAAACGTTAATGTCATCCAGTGTTTACAGTGTGCAAGATATATTACAGAAGCAAAAGGTTATTTTCGTTGTGACAAGTGCTTAAATGTTAAAACATTACAAGACTGACACCAAACGAGACTTTTGGAGGAGCTGTCTAATCTCTCATCAAAATTTAATTTATTGAAAGCTGCGAATGATCAACCTAACCAGCACTTAAATTCTAGCAGCATAACTACTATTGGTCTTCCCCGTAAACAAGACGATACCCGAGAAGTAGTTATCAACGCAATAAAAAAGTAGGTGTGGACATTACTTATGATGACATAGTGTCCATTAATGAGATTCCAAAAAATTCGAGCGGAACATCTTCAAGTGATAACAAATCGAAATCGAAATCAGTTATGCAAGCTTTATTAATGGTCAAGGTTGTTACCACTGATATCAAAAATAGCATATTATTTTACATGAGAAAAAGGAAGTCACTTAGCACTAAGGGTTTGGATGTGTTTCTGCCGCAACATCATCCTGACCAGCGTATTTTTATCATGTACCGATAACAGCATTTCAGTCACAATTATATCGTGAGGCTAAAAACATAAAAACAACAAATAACTTCAAATATTTGTGGTGTAAAAATGGCCAAATTTTGAAGCAACTCCAGTAGCGGCCAATGCAAATAGGATTCTAAAACAATATAATTTACTAAGTATAAACATTTTTTTACCTTCTCAAGCTCAATATTTATGCTCGTTTTTTAGTTTTTGTTTAATCGATTACGCTTTTATAATCAAGTTTATCGGTTTAACTCACTTCTTAAGTTGTTTTTGTTTTTATAGCAGTATCATTTTTTGTTCACTTCTATACAAGTTTTATACAAGCCGTGCTGTAACTTTCGTATACAGATACACTAAAACAATCGGTACACTAACGGTAAAAAAAACTAACGGTAAAAAATTATAGTATATTGTTTTGTAATTTTTTTACGTTTCTACTGTACTTTTTGTATTTAATGTAGAGAGAGAGGGAAAGAGAGTCTTGTTTTCCTTGTTTCCTTGTTCTCTTTTTACTTATACTGCTTCGTAGCAATTTACAGTATGTTTATTAACAGGTTCAAATTATGTTTTTGAACAGTTTCGGGATGTATACACTATACATCGCGTGTTGTTGTGAAATGACCGCTTTATAAAGGGTTGTCCAAAATTGATCAATATGCATTATACGATTACATTTTCCAGTTTTGAATTGGGTAACAGCATGGATAGTGTTGTAATTTTATTATTTTGGGTTTTAATTAGCAGCAATCTGGCTGGTGGGATGTCGTTGATAATGCTTTTATTAAAGGATTTTTATTAGAGGTCATAGAACGGTTGATTTAATTGATTTTTAATCAATTTATAAACAAAAGGTCTAATTTGTGTTGGTTTTGTAGTTTTGTGTCAGGTAGGGTGTATATAAATTATATAATAAATGGACTGCAGTGATTCGTAATAGTGGCTGAAATTCCGAAAATTTTGTTACTTTACGACGGTGAGTGACATTTTGTGATGTTTGATCGAGTTTTTGAAAGTCAAATTTGTGAAGGTTAGGGTTTTGTGTCAAATGAAGTGTGTGTGGATTGGATTTTCGGCGATTGCATGATGTGTTTGTCATGGAACGGTTGGTTCGGTTGAATTGTAGTGTTTGATCAATTTTTAAGAGTCTGGTTTTTGAGAGTATGGATTTTGGGATTTTGTGTCAAATAAAGTGTGTACAAAGATAAACCGATTTACATCCTGATTAGCTGATACAAACAATCTGCAATCAAGAACATCTTCAGCAACAGGTAGTCGTTCACATAAGAACTTATTTAATGCATCCGAAGGGGTTGTATTAATAAATCTGGAAGCGTAGATGAACTTTTTATCGAGCACAGACTTGACTTGGTCATCAACAATGGTGGATGATCCAACAATACACTCCAATTGAGCGGGCTGGGTTTGATGTATAGCGTTTAAAACTTCCCAAGTAGGAATAGAATAAAACTCACTGTTTATAGTATAATTATTGTATAAAAATACAATAATTATAAATAATTTTTATTTATTTAACACGCACTTATTTATTTTTTAATAACACTTACAGCTTGGGTTGAACAATTCATATCCTAATTTTTTTGTGTTTGTTGTTGTTGTTGATGATGATGCTGGTAATGGTGATGGTGATGGTAATTATGTCGTTCGACGTCTACAAATGGAAAGAACGAGTTTTCGTTTTTGGTTTGTCATCTCGTCTTTCTTGTGTTGTTGCGCTCCAACCTGGGGTGAACACATCAACCATCGTTTACCATAAACGTACCTGTTAGTACGCGGTGTTATGGCAAAATATAATTAAGTAAATTATACTTTGCCTTTTTGTACGGCTGAGTATAGTAAACTCAACCTCTACAGATGATGTACAGGATAAGATGATTTCTCAGTAGAGTGCTCCTCAGCTCTGGGAAGTCTGTGGGAATAGGACCGGCATTAACCGGAACACTTAACAAGCGCTTGGTCTCACAGTCTCATCAATCAATCAATCAATATAAGAAATTCATCTTATCTTGAATAAATTAAATACGAAAATTGAATTAAATTAATAATCGTATAGTAAAGAGACAAAATTTAATTTAAAAAAAAAAATACTGAATTTTTAATTGAATTCTTCCACTTCATAAATTTTTTTATAATATATGAGAGATAATAATTATTATATAGGTTTTGTAATCATTAAATTTTAAGTTTTCTAATTAGTTTATTGATCGATAGTTGAGGAATTGTTGAATGAACAAAATGCAATTAAGAAAATTTGTAGTTTGAAAGTTTTTATTTTAAATATACGATGGGGTATTATGGGAAGGTTTTCAAATACAAATGGAGTTATTTATTAGATATATACTATATAGCGCTCTTTTTTGTCACTTGGGACTTTGAACATGATCTTATGGAAGCATCAATACTAGCTTCGTAATTTTATCACTACTACCAATTGCCCCCGGATCTTTGAAAACGTAATTTTAGGAAACCATAATGTCGAATTTAAAAATAATAGCTTTTTATGTAGTAGAGTCTTTTCAAAAATGGTGCTGTGATGCAAAAACTAAATAAGTGACCAAATGTGAGATTATAAATAAAAAATACAAAAATTTACATTTTTTTGACTAAGATTAAGAATTTTTGGATTGATATTTTGGATACTAAAAATTGTCTAAAGTAGCATATAAAACCATAAAATCGGACCTAACCCCACTAGCAACGGGGTAGCCGCTATTTGAAGTTGGACCAATAAAAAAATTCTCTATACGTATACCATGAGAAAAATGGTTATGTTGGTGTTTTGCATTTATTGGCAAAGGCCGTAATTTTTGTTAGGTTAAGATCTTAATTAAGTTAAGGTCGAATGGTCACTATTTTAAAGAAAAGAAGTTCTATTAGAAATGAAAAGTAACATTAAAAAATGAAATAATTAAAGAATAAAATATTACCAGAAACATAATATAGTCGCGAAGGTTCAACGATTTTAGGAGATAATTTAAACCAACCTCCGATGATTTTAGCAGGAGATTTAAATGTTAATTTGGCATCAAGTGATTTTAGTCCTATTGACAACATTCGTTGAATTTGATTTAAAAACCCATAATAAGCCAACTATATTTATGGAACAACCATCGATTTCAATGTTTTATATCAGCCGTATGTATTTTTATATTCATAAAATCCTAATTTAAATTTAATAAATTTTGGCAACAACCAAATTTATTACAGTATATTACTTGTTCGCCCAGCAGACAACAAACCGTTAAAAGTTTTTAAATTTATTAAAAAGCATTAACGAAGAATTTTACTGCCCCTTTTTTTGTTTTTAATATCTTAAATAATTCAATTGTTTATATGCACACACCCATGGTATACCCCTGCTGTGGATTCGAATCATTGTATAAAGTATGAATTGACCCAAATATTATGTATTCACGTTTTCCACTGAATATTGTGTGTACACATTTTTCATAAAATGGAAAGTGTCATTCGAGAAAAGCACGCGAGAATTAAAACCCAAAAAAAATAAAAATAAAAAATTGTAAAATGCCCAAAAAAATTTGCATAATTTTCCACTTAGAAATTCAATTTTGTTTTGTTTATTTAAATTTTTTTTTTCTATTTCTAAATCAAATTAGATATTCACTTAAACCACAACCATGAACATAACCGCGAAGCAATTTGGTTTTTTGTTAGATGAAAACGATCCCATTTGGATTACTTAATATTTTCAGTACTGAGCTTTTATTATATTTTCTACGAAAGTTTTTTTTATTTGGTTTTTATGCTTTTCTTATGCAGAATTTCGTTATTGTTGTTTTTATTCGTTTTACCGCAAAGTACCAATATTATTTTAGTTTTTTAGTCATTTAGTTGGAAATGGATTTTTTTTTAAATTTTAATTTTGTTGTTGGTAACACTGAATATTTTAATTTGTTAGAAAATTAAGTTTGATAAGGCTAATTACTGTTTTGGTTTGGTAGTTTTAGTTAGTTTAACACGAGGTGAGCAATCAATGATACAGAATTTTATGGCAAAGATTAAGAGAACTATACCTGTACGTTTTAAATTTGTTTATAAATTAGACCATAGATTAAGTTTAAAAAAGATGAACCAATTAGAACAAAAAATAATTATTACTCAATTTAAATTTTTGTAGCTTGTTTATGGGCCAACTTTATTATATCTTAATCTATGATTGGATATACTAAAAATTGAAAGTCATTAATATTCGTAAGATGTAATAAATTAAATTTAGTTATCACCTAAAAGATAAAAAAAAAAAATAAACAATCCACACAAACTCTAAAATATGTAATGATATACAATACAGTTTTAGCATTTTAATTAATTTAATTTGGACAAGGATGTCCATCAACTTCAGGGGCTCAACACAGTTTTGGAAGATTATTTAATGGGTCGCCATCGCATCAAATCGATAAAAATGTAATAAGTACAGCAACCAAATTAGAACCGGAGAAGTTTCTGAAAATATGTAGTCTAAAAATTAGTATAGAAACATCGCTCCTTAGATAAAAAAATCCTAAGATAAAATATCATAGTTCTAGGATAAAAGTCCAGCGATAAAAATCATAGGATTAAAAATGTTAGGATCAATAATCCTAGAATAAAAAATATCATGATTAAAAATCTTAGGATAAACCACCCTAGGATAAAAAACCTAGGAAAAATAAGCCTAGGAAAACAAAAAATCCTTGAATAAAAATTCTATGACAAATGTCCTAGGATATAAAATACCATGATACAAATATCCTGAAGTTTTTCATATACTGAATAAAAAATCCTGAATTAAAAAATCCTGAGATAAAAAATCCTAAAATTAATAATCTTATAATAAAAAATCCTTTGATAAAAAACCCTAGAATAAAAAATCCTGAGATTAAAAATTAAAGGATAAAAAACCCTAGGATGAAAACTCTTAGGATAAAAATACTGGGATGAAAAAACCTGAAATTAAAACTCCTAGGATAAAAACTCCTGAAATACATAATCCTAAGATAAAAATACAAGAAAAAAATAAGCATGAATAATCCTAGGATGAAAAATCTAAAGATAAAAAATCCTGAGTTAAAAAATCCTATGATCAAAATCCTGGGATAAGGAGTCCTGAGTTTAAAATTCCAAGATAAAAAATCCTAGAATAAAAAATCCTGAGATAAAAAATCCTAGGATGGAAAATCCTAGAATAAAAAATCTCCTAGGGTAAAAGATCCCAGCACTATTATTCTGTAAAAAATAAGATAATGTGTAAACGTGAAAAGCCCTAGGATAGGCAAACCGTGAGATTAAATACCTAGAATATAAAATCATAGGTAAAATATCCCAAGGTAAAAATCTCAAGATAAAAAATCCAGGGACAAAAATTCTGAGATAAGGATCCTGGAACTTTTCATTTTAGAATTTTGTATCTTAGGATTTTTATCCTAGGATTTTTCATCCTAGAATTTTCTTTCTTTGAATTTTTTATGTTAGGATAAGGACCCGGACTTTTCATTTTAGAGTTTTTATCTTAGGATTTTTATCCTAGGATTTTTCATCCTAGGATTTTGTTTCTTTGAATTTTTTATGCTAGGATATTTTATCTCAGGGTTATACTAGGATTTTGTATTCCTTATTTTTTTAACATATAGCATATTTTGTCCTAGGATTTTTTATCTCAGGATTAGTTATCCTAGCTTTGTATGTCAGGATTTTGTATCCTAGGATTTGTCATTCTAGAATTTTTAATTCTATGATTTTTGGTGCGAGCCGATAATCTAGAAGCAAACGAGGAACGCACGCGTGATCGAATCTGATGAAGCCAGACTTTTGACTTAGTACGAACCAGTATAATGACTTCTAAAAGCTTTTTTATAAATATTATTATCTTTGATGGTAAATTAAAAGGGACATCCCAGGCTTAAAGTGAATAAACACTGCTGCGAAGAGTTAAGATTGCGCCGAAAACATATCGCTGATATACTTTGGAGCCGAAACTGTCCAGGACAGCAAAATTAGGAAACAATTTTTACTTTTACTAAAAAAATGTCTCCCCAAATTCTTCGGGCTCTACGAGATAGACACGAGAAGTAAGAATTCAGAATCATAGTTTAGGTAATAAGAAATTAACACTATGCTGATTCAAATCGAAGCCATTCTCCACTCTCGCTCCTTATTTCGAATTTATGACACCATTGATGATATAAGAGAATCTTTGGTAGCTATTCCGGAGCCAGAGTTAGAAGACATTCCGGATTGATGTATACCAGAACATTCAGAAACGTTTTCCAGCCGGCCAATGTAGTATTCATCAAAGACACTAATCTATACCACCAACAAAAAGGCTTATATCCCGTGTGCTAGAAATTTTCACAGCGCGGGGTGGCATTATGTTACAAAGGTGAAAAGCATTCTGGCGAGTTTTTTGGCTACGGGGCCCGGTTAAATAATTTAAACAAACTACCCATGACGTCACAACCCTTTTCAGAAATACCAGTCAACTTTATTCAATACAATCGCATTCAAGATGGTAAAATCAATTCGTTACTACATCAGAATACCGTCAAAAGTATTATTTCAATGTAAAACCAAAAACTTAGAAACAGAATACCCCAAATGCTGCGAAGAGATTTTTATATGGATAATCGAAAGTCAGCAAAAGATAATTTAGAACATGCTCAATATTTGGTGATACAACTTACAGCGTTGTTAGCTAAAGGTGGTTTGCCATTAAAAATATGGACATAATTGTTCCATCTAACATACGATTTCTATCAATGTAGGGTAGCAGTTATCAGTGGTATCTCTGATGTTTGATCCAATAAGATGGTGATCTCCTACTATAATCGTAGTTAAAATCCTGTTTCATAAATTATGACTGGAAAAATCGACAGAGATGGTTAATTTTTACCAGGTTTACAAGCATCATGGGTTAATATTCGCAACAAGATGAAAATATTAGAGGACATCAAAATAAGTTGTTGCTTGAACCTGTAATTTAGTTTGAACTTTACGAATTTTCCAACGCGTACAAAACGTTTGTAATGCTGTGGTATATTCAAGAGTGAATATTACTGGATGTATATGGTCAACATAGTTGATAGTTAAAACAAATGTGGTTCCAATAAACATAGTAAGCCTTCCTAGATTGGAGTAAAATGGTGATATTTTCCCTTGAAATGCAAACACAACAAATGTAATTTTATTGACCTGACTTTGAGAGTTGTTTATTTTAAGGCAAGCATCGCACTGACACAAATTTAATCGTAATCCAATTATTTTTTTTTTATTTATCACAAACAATCGAAATAATTTTTCACACTAATTCACCGTAAACTGTATTCAAATCTATACATTATTTGCCAACCAAAAACCACAAGAAAACCCAAATCAGCTTTCATTTTTTTTTTACCAAACTTTTAAAGTCACATCTATTCCTTAAATAAGAGGTGTAGCTCTCACTTTACACTAGAAAAAAGCTTTACCAAAATTTATAACTTTTAATTTAAACTAATAAATCACAGACACACACACACACACACACATAAAAACAAGTTCAAAGAAAAGCATAAAAAAGCGGTAAAAATTTAACAATTTGTCAAAAAGTTTAAAATGCAAAAAAACAAAAAAAAAAAAATTCGGAAAAAGCTGATAAAAAGGAAAAATTTTATCCGATTTTTTTTTGTATGTTCCACAAAGCGTTTTATACTTGTTGTTGCTGTACTGGTGTGGGATTGATTTTGGTTTTATAATCAATCTTTTTTTTTATATTATTTGGGTTATGAAGCTTTTTTATTTTATTTTATTGTAGGGATTATTGTTGCTGGGATTTTCATTTTTTCTCAAAATATGTCAACAAGCATTAAATTTATGAATGAGCTTTTGTTTACACATTAGTGATATGATTTTATTTGTGGGAAGGAATTTTTTTTATCGTCACACTACATAATTTTGTATGTAGTACATTTATGTAAAAACATAATATGTGTGTATACATAAATGATGTGTGATAGTTATCGTGTAATTCAATTTTATCAATTGGAAATATTATCAATTTGATTGTATCAATGTAATGTAATCGATTGTCGAATCTATTTGGAAATGTGCGGTTAGAATGGAATTTCAGGTTATAAATTGAGTTACACCGATACCAAAAATAAATCCAATACTTTTGAGATTGAAAAGCAAAAGGTATCATTAGGCAAATTTCAGACATTGCAAAGCAAACATCAACCGAATGATTTTTTCACAGCTTGAAATTCACTGAATATAAATTACAAGGACATATTAAAACCATCCAGGATCTTGACCGACCATGATGAACAAATAAAGCATCTTTCAGGTTCCAATATGGCAACCTTTTTTATGAAAATAGTTGGTTATCTATTTTAAAACAAAATAACATCGATGTATACCGATGTATGTTGGTAAGAATTGGTTGACTTACTATAGTTGCTCAATCTTCCGAAATCTTCTCAATAGGTGGTCGATGTTAAGTTCTTCCTCGGTCGCAAAAAATCTTTTTTTGGTTGATACATCATTTTGGGTGGAATTGTTTAAACCTCCGATGATCCAGCCAAATTTGGTATTTAATGCTACCATGTTATTAACTTCGTTGGTCAATTTGCCTTCTATAATAGAATTTAAAAACATATCAGGGCCTAACAGTATTTCTATAGGTCCAGATTTATTGAAGGTGGGATCAATGGTAACCTTTCTCCAAATGTACCAGCTATTGATTGATTTATAGTGTCTAATAATTAGTTGAATATTTAAATGAAATAATGTGTGGTGCTTGTAATTGCAAGTGTGACATCTTCGTTTTGATTTGCATTGATACACACTATGAGACTCAGATACACAATTAAAACATCTGGAGTTCTTTTTCAGAAATTCCCTACGTTCTGTGATTGTTAAATCATTGAATTTTCAGCACTCAAAAAGCCGGTGGTTTTCCCCTGCCCAAAACAGATAGAGATACGTTGTGGATGTGTGAAAAAATTTCATGGACATCTGAGGTTTAGAACAACCCCTTTTATCATTATTTGAGGATTTGCTGCCACCAATGGTATGACCAGTTAAGGCACTTCTTCAGAAGTCTTCAATCAGACCACTATTATAAATTTGAATTTTTTTGGTTTCGAAACAGCTTGAGTTTAAGCAAAAACTGAATACAAATTGGCCTCATTATCAGACCCACAAAAATAATCAAGATAGGCACAATTACTTCTAATATAATTATAACATTAATTCATATTTTGTTTCATCTTACATAGGTTTCACCTTCTTCATGTAAGAAGGAACTTTTTCAGGTTCTTTTTATATTGGTCCTTGGATAGGTGGAAGTCAAAATGCGATTCTGCAATCTTGAAAGAATTTACCAATCTTTTTATAGGATTGTTGTCTCCGTAATTAGTGGAATGATGTTCAATGTCCAGAAACTTATAATGACATACATTCTTCTGTCCAGAACCTGAATTGAAATGTTTGCCATGATGTATGGTGAGTAAATATGGCCAAGTAGGATGTTGCTCATAAAACCGGCATTCAAAAGTATTCGACGATTTTTGAGAGTGCAAATTTCATAACCTTGGCATCTTGTCTTGTAAGGTTCAATTGCTTTTCTTTAACAGAAACAGAAGATTTTTTTTCTGAATGCTTTCAATTTTCTTGGTGTGAATTTAATAGTATGGACTCCACACAGTTGAGGCATACTCCAGTTGGCATCTTACATACGCAAAGTATAACGTAAATAATGTTGATACATTATTGAATTCCCTTGTCCACCTTTTTATAAACAACCCAACCACGAGTTGGCTTTGGTAATGATGTTGTCGATTTTGTATCCTGCAACATCTGCTTCGTGACCTTTCCAAAGATTTTATGTGGTGATAGGGACTGGCTACTTGGTGTACCAGACCTAATTCTTGTAAAACTGAAAAAAACGAAAAGAAATAAAGGCTGATTCATATTAGGTATATTAGAAGTATACCCGAGGAATTTTTAAAAATCTGCAACCACAAAAACGGTCGAAAGATTCTTTAACAAAACCAAAACGACCCGAGTTGTACTTTGATTGATTCGCAAATCAGAATTCCCCTTTCATTATCTCCGTTTTGTCCGTTTTTTCATCAAAGAGATTAGTCGATGAGTCCAACGTTCTTTCTGTAAATTGTCCCGTCACACCTGCCCATTGATCATAGTTTCCGCACGGATCATCTAACGATTTTCTTTTTTCCCAACTTTATGGCATGAAAGAATACATAGTAAGACGTTCTTGAGCTAATAAATCTACTAGTGGCATTCCCGCTTTGAGACACAGTGCCCCATCTGAGATCGTTTCTATAATAAACAAAAACCACTTGCTACTTATATGTTCACTTTTCCATAAAGCATTGGCTCTGCAAAAGCACTCGGCGGGCTCCGGCGGGCACCTCAAATGTTTGGCACTATTCGAAATAGAATTCCAGTTTTTCCGCTTACCGACTTATACAGTCTCCAAATGGGCTTTAAATAATAGTTTAGCATCGATCATCAATCTAAGGTTCTTAATAAAAGTTTTAGGCACAATATTTTGTCCATCTTTTAACCTTTTTGCTTTCCTTCATTTTCCTACTGGAGATCAAAACCATTTCCGTCTTTTGTTTTGCCAACTGCAAACTCATGGACGTTAACAACTCCTAAATGATGCCTACACTCCAGCAACATATCACTTACACCTTCTCTGTTTGAAATCCATACTGATTTTCAGAGGGTCCCCTTTAATTTTAGTGGCCTCTTCCAGTGTCTAGCATAAGATCCTTTCTAATATTTTACCTGCCATGTCAGCAACTATATTATGCAAATGATGAAGGAGTTTCTAATGCCTTCGTTCCTTTTGGTAGATATACCAACCTTTGGACTTTCTACTGTATATCGAATGATTCGTCCTCTAAGCAAGTATTATACAAGCTTGCAAACTGCTCCGGCACGTTACGAAATGCTCAACGCTATATTGCGTTGTCATCCTTTTGTTTGATGATTCTTACATAACCAAGCTGTTGTGGTAACGTAGAACAATATTTTCCAACACTTCTGAGCACGACGAGATTGCAATGCTTTCCAATTAACGCACAGTTGTTAATTTCCTTTGATGGAAAACTTAGGTACGGAGCGAGAAAAAAATATGGTTTCCGTAACTCGTATTTTGTTTTGAGCCACGTTGATAAAAGCATCTAGAATATATGCATTTTTACAGAACTTGCTAATTTACTTGGGACACCAATACACTGAAACCTTCCAGTTATCTATCGTTCTCCATTATATTGATGCATCACAAGCTAAAGTAATGTAATCTGTCATTTAAGACACTTGATTTCGGGCAGTTCCTGATACATTGCTTAGTTATTTTCCATTATACAAGACGCGTAAAATGGCTTGGTGATCGCTGTTTTTGGACAGATCACTTATTTCTCACTCACTAGTTTATGTTAGATCAACTTTCGATCTGGAAATGACGAAAATGCTTTCACTAGAGCTTTACCTTTATTATTATTAGTTCGGTTTTCCCATTAAGCCCATAAGGATAAGGCCAAGGCATTAAAATTGCAAACAACAAAGGGCTATGATAGACTATATCATTTACCAGACAATCCAATAAGACGATTAACTCCTTTATTGTTACAACAACAACTGCTAAGTTTTACAGTGGTTAAGATTTAATTGAATCAACCTCATTTTCTCATATTTGCAATGTCTTCGGATATATCGGACACATCAAACTACCAGAGAAATGTTTATTCTTGCAAATGTTTTTATCAAAAGCATGAATTCCGGTTCATCGCTGCATCCCTTTAAAATATGCTCTTTACCTCCGCACTTCCTACACAACTTAGACCTACCCTTCAAACTACTAAAATGTTGAGCTTGGTAACCATATTCTAGGCATTTAAAGGCTCGATGATTTCACGAATGTGGGAAATTACTCGAATATTTCGATATGACATTATCTGTCATTTAGCTAGTAAGTCTTTCCACTGCCAGTTTTGTCCATCGATAAGAAGATTTTAGGGTTTTTATAGATGTAATACTTTTTGTTTTGTATTTCGTCCTGTGTTTACGCACTACATCAATGTCCCTTATTTCTGCGTCAAGTCTTTAATATCATCTTATTGATCGTATCTTCTCATCAAATGAAATTAGAAACCCGCTCTTAAGGTTACTCTTCAGTGCTTTCCAACTCAACCGAAATATGTTTTTTCGTAGTTTGGCGAATATGAATAATTTCTCTCACCAGGCCGGTATCTGCCTGGCTTCTCTTTCCTTATCAATTCAGCATATGAAACAGCTCCTTTTTTAACAAAAACATCTTCCGTTGAGTTGGTTACTTTCAATTTTTTCCGCCTTTTTGGTTCTATTATGCCACTCTGGTTCATCTCTTTCAGCTTCTTTCTCTAAATTTAAGGTTAGGTAAAGGGAAAGTATGCCATAACATTTGAAAACGATATCAGCCAAATGGCCGCCACGGCTATGCTTGCAGCACAATATCATTTTCATTAAATTTCCATGACCATTTCGCACATTTGCGGTTGTATGTGCTCGATAACTTCACGAATTCCATCTTTAAGGTCTTGAATCGATTGTGAAGCATTGACATAGACCTTATCTTTCACGTGGTCCCAAAAAAGAAAGTCTAAAAGTGTTAAATCACAAGATCTCTGTTGTGTCAGCCTCATTTTTAAAGTGAATTTGAACAATTTGAATGCGTTGTTGAAGCATGTATCGTACTATTTTTAGTAATGGCGTAGTTTTTACTTGTCAAATGTCAAAAGATGACAGCTTCAAAATTGACAGCTGCCCAAATAGCAGGGTATTCAAAATGAAGCTTCTTATTGGGTTACCTTATTTATAGTCTCGTGGTCTTATTTGAACTTGACTAAACTTTGGCCACTCCTTGATAAGCTGAGCTAATTGATCATGCAACAATTTTTTCTACGGGAGCCCAGTTTTCCACTACACGAACATTGCAGTTGATTAATTTTACAGACTGAATGACCGCCCACTTTCGTACATATTCCACAGAGGTACGGGAGATAAATTTTCCGAAGCATTTAAACGGTTCCAAAATCTTTATGGAATCTAAACATGCGTTTTTAGAGATAACAAGATTAACTTTTCTAGAGCGCAAGCAAGCTGAAGCATTTCCAATATCTGATGTTAACAGAAGATTTTCACATTGTGAACTGCGCTGCGCAGCCACTAATAATACAAAATGACATATTGTACCACCATCATCACTCTCCTTAAGTGAAGATATCGTACTCTATATTTTGCAGGTGAGAAAATTGAAGTTGGAAGTTTTCTCGCCACACTGCACCTTCTGCAAAACGTGAGAACGAAAAAGTTATACCACTAGCACCGATCCTTGAAAGATGATAACATTTTTGAAAATTACATTAAATTTTCCAGCTCAACATTTAATGCACAATTACAAAATTAATTAAGTCAAAATAATTTTTCCACCACATTTCTTTAATCTATTCGTTTCGTTCTTTTTCCAAACGATTTTATGGTCTTCTACCACCAAAAGATTGTTGTGATGAGAAAGTAACTACACTAAAAACAAAATCAAAATCACTTCGAAACACACCAAATTTACATATCAATAATACGCTGAGAAAAATCCTTAAAGAATGTTATATTCGTTGGCGCATATATTAAAATGGTATATGTTTGAAGTTCTGACAAGAAGTAATGAAACAGAAACATCTCGTAAATATTGTTAATATATTCAAATTAATGAAAAATCTGTTTGCCAAATTTTTTTGTTTTGCTTTTGGTTTCAGCTCAATCTCTTTACCATAATATATATCAGTATCGTCGTCAAACATTTGTTTTTTGTGTCATTGTCTCCAATTTTGTACTGTGTTCATACGCGAAAAGCTGAGAAACGAACGGAAATCACATTTTCTTTACATTTTTTTGTGCTTTTAACTTTTCTTCTTATCTAATTTATTCATAAAAGAAATTGAAACTAATTTTCTGTCTTATATGTATAAAGCTCTCTCTCTCTGTATACTTAAACATATTTAAATTTTCATCTTTAAAAATTCTAAACCAAAAAAAAAGAAAAATGAAAATTAGAAACAAAATTTTCATTTTGACTAATTTCTCGATTTTCTTACTTTGGTGTTGTTGTCGAAGAAAATTTACATTACATTAATTTTCATCTTACTGTGTTGATGATATAAATTGTGATTATTATTGATGTGGATGTTGATGTTGTTGGTGTAATTTTTTTTTTTTTGTGTGAATATGGTACATAGATGAAAATTTTAGAAAAATGTGGTATATGATAATTTTCCATCTCCCAAAATTATGTTTTTTGTTTTTATTTTGTTTTACCAACATTAAGAATGTTAAATGGTTTAAAACATATATAATTTATGATATATTCAGTGAATTTAATATTTAAATTATTTCTTGGAAATTATAATTTTCTTTTTTTTTGTAATAATATGACGACGCTAATTAAATTTATCACTTTTGAAATATTAGATATATCGTTACATTATGATTAATTGTGAATTAATCAAATATTTTTTTTTGTCTTATGGTGTTAATTTAATTAAAATTAATTAGTTATTTAAAAAGCTATAAGTACAATTGTAGGCTGGGAAAATAATTATACGTTTTAACATTTTTTGATTACCGATAAACTAAGTGTTAACCACCAGCCAAAAAGTCATGTCTTAGGGTTACACTATTATATTTTATATGTATTTTGTTGTATTCATGATAATGTTGCCCGATGTACAGTTTCGCTTGTTGATGTTGTAATTTAACGATATTGTAATATTGTAAATTTTATGGTGAAATTACTAAATGGAAGGGACTTATTGGGTCATTCGACAATCACGTTCATAACAATTCGAAACTTTACAAAATTTACAATATTTAAAGCACTCGGTAAAGGGTATTGTTTCAAAGATTTTAACAATTTGAAATTTGTGGCAGCCACTTATGTGTATTTGATGTATATACTAAGCTTAATTCAGACACAAAAGTGAGATAAAGAGAAGAAGCACCTCGCAATGCGCTTCCTTTGGTCGAGAATTTGGTCGAGCAGCTTTGGTCGAGAATTATTGACAGTCACAGCTCGAGTATTCTTGATTTACGATCCTAACTGAATTTTTTGGACTTGTTTTTTGGTCATGCAAAACTCGAAATTATTTAATTATTTAAGTTTGCGAGAACCATTCCAAACTTCTCTTCTTTCCATTGAGTGACTACTGATTTTTTTCATGTTCTGAAAATCTCCACTCCACTAGCTCCTTAGTCTTATAGCCAACATAATCTACCATTCCAGAACCACTAAACAAATATATTCTGTTACAAACCATCTGTTGTGCTGATTTGATGATCATGATGTCACTATACTAGCATGATAAACAAAAACTAATATCGAGAAAAGACATTATCTTTCATATATCTTTAAGGTGATATAACCTCATAATACGTTCCTTTTCATTGTGTTTACGTTCCTTACCAGCTTGGTTTTGGGCCTATTACAGCTGCCTGATTTATTTCGATTTTGACCTCCTGGTATATTTTATTTAGATATTCAGGTTTTTCGCCACTGTAAATGTGATTTCCGCCCAATCTAGAAGATAGAGGGCTGCAATACATCGAGTGAATACACTGAGCAGTGCAAAATTTCATGCTGACAAAATACAAGGAAATCCGTAGATATTGAGCTATGTCAAGAAGGCAGTTGCGTAAGGCATGTTTTATGGCTGACATATCTAAGTCCCAGACACGATTATCTCATTTGAGTTAAGCTTTCAAAGACGCCAACATAGTGCGGTTAACCCGTTTGGAAGCGTTTTGTTGTGGGAATATTTCGCCGTAAACCCAATCATGCTGGATTCCATATTATTCGTATAAATTTTGGAAGGAAAGATCTTTAAACTGCCTGCCATTGTCATAATCAATAAAAAGTCATTCTTTTTGGCACCCCACATATAAGAAATATTTCTGTTTCTGGAAACCTACCCACCCCCTCAGCTTTGTCGAACTGGTTTGGTAATAACAAACTTAGAATAATTGTCTAAGGCTATCAAAATGCCGGTGTACGCATTTTTTGGTGCGGGGCTAAGGTCCTAGATAATCGAGATTCATCCTGTCTGAAATTTGCAGCCATTACAAGAATTAACAACCTGCGTTACATCTGCGACAACATTAGGCCAATAATAGTATCGCTGGGTGAGCTCGGAAGATTTGAAAATTCCCAGACGAGCAGCAGTAGGAGGACTGTGAGCGGATGTAAGCGTAAAAATGTTAACATTTGTGTTGAATTGTTGTAGAAAAAGACCTAGGTGGTGGTTTGAAGAATCAAGGAATGCAGGAGAAATTTGGTCAACATACAAAGGACAGTTTGGTAACCGGTGTTGAATGATATCTAAAGACTCTCCAGTAACGAATAAGAATTTTGGTATGTTTTAGTGTGACTAACGTTTGTCTATACATTTATCGAGATCCACAGTCATGACGTATCGGTGGAAAGGAAATCGTAATAGGATTTGCTGAAGACATTGCTGTATCTGTGGTCAAATTAACAGTTTTTGGTTTATTGTTTGGCCTGTTTTGGTTTTAGCTGGGCCATCAGAGCTACGATCAACGGATTGAAACGGTTTCGTGGCAAACGATTTAAATTCTCGAAACTAACTTTGTTGGAACTAAGCGAAAATTGGACGATCTCTATTATTTCTCTACTATTTAGGATTCTCGGTGATAATAGGATATCATAACCCAACGGTGCATCATCAGAATCAAATAGTAGGGTCACAATATTATATAGGTTGCTAGAGACTTGTTAACAATTGGTCAAAAAGTTATTGTCGCAATAAATTTCTTGCAGATTTTGCAGGGTAATAAGTTAAGGATTTCCTCAATTTCTCAAATTCTAGTAAACGATAGATTTATATTGATAGAGGATGTATACAAGTTTGTTATCTTCGATCATTTATTGTGCCTGATATGATCGATCATAAAATTGGTTTTTCGTGCTATCAGTTTAGTGTTATTAGCTTTGATATATGGCATTAGAGAATCAATGGCAATTACTGGTCACATCCAATCAGCGTATCGATTTCTTCAGGCTGGTTGCACGTTGGATTTTCAAGCTCTTTAGTTTTTTAAATTCTTTCCAAATATATATACTGGTCTATTGTTACATATGGTTGCTGCTAAATGATTGGTGTTAAAAAAAATCCTTACAACGTAAAAGTTATTTTTGTTCGAGTTCTCGAAAACAACTTCCCTCTAGTGATGCCCACCTTGGCTGATGATAAATTTTTTTTAAATATTCGGTAGTTTTTGTAACTGAGCTCTAACTTATGGACGCAAGTTTCGGTGACAAACGAAGCAAAACTACCGGAACCCAAAAATGATTTAAAAAATTATTGAAAGATTGCCAAGTGGAAGATTCCACATTGCATATTTCTTTCGTCCGGCGCTGTCAGGTGTCCTCATTCAACCTAGCTAGCTCGATACAAACTAGCCATGGGTTTTGACCTTCTGTGACACTTCCTATAGCTTTTATTCCTCGAATGACGTTATCAAATTTGTCGCACACTTGGCGGAAGTGTTTAGCTAAATCGTTTGGTACGTTTAGTTGACTCACGAACGTTCTAGTATATGAAGTAACGGTGAATCTTTGTTTACTGTATCGTTTCACCAATTTTTGGTAGCTTCGATTAAATTATTCTCAGTATAATAGCAAGATGTCTTAACGATGCACTAGCCTCACCCAATACTCCTTTTAGATATTGAATGTTTTGTTCGCCAGATAAACTTAAACTTTCATGTACGCTTAGTAGTTTCCATCGTTACCACGTTAGCCTGGGTAATCGAGTTTTATATTGCGGTTGATTCGTATTGTCAAAAGTAGTGTCATTGTTCATTCCTAGTAAAATACTTATGTTTTTTTGGTAAGTGCACTACTCAACTCTAAGAAAAGTGTCATTGATTTATAATGTTGCACGGGTTTACATTTTGATGCTTGGGTTACTCTTCCCAAATGAAATTGTATGGTCCTAATAATGGTCTTCCACAAATTGCCAAAATGTGCAGAACTTCGAAGATTGAACAGAAAT
This sequence comes from Tipula confusa, assembly GCA_963556175.1. Taxonomy (NCBI): domain Eukaryota; kingdom Metazoa; phylum Arthropoda; class Insecta; order Diptera; family Tipulidae; genus Tipula; species Tipula confusa. The sequence continues at coordinate 45,776,318 of OY744476.1, forward strand.
TCAAAGTTTTTCTGCAAGTAAAATTGGGAAAATTCTCTATTGATGAATTATTTGTTAACATGGTTGTTTTAGTTCTGTATTGACTCCGACGTAATTTGACCCATTGTCACCTCAAATGTGGGTTGAACTCTTTGGTAGAATAATTGGAAATTTCATTGAAAATTTCAATTGGTAATTGACTTGTAGGCGACCACTTTTGAAGGTCTAATGATGAGCATATAATTTCGAATTACTCATGCAAATACTGATTTGGTACTAATCGGATTATCATGGTTTCAGCAGTTTAAGTAATACCCAGCTTTTAAGCAAAATAGTTATCAACAAGCACGGAATATGCCGAGAAGCGTTTGTCAACAATTTAGCAGATTACTGATTAATAGATGAAAACTTTTTCACCTTCAATATCTCAGAAAAATAATTGGAACTAACTAATTGTTTAAAACCAGAATTTGTTAGAATATTCAATTGACTTAAATGGCTGTCCACAACGACGTTTACGTTTTAAATCCTACTTCAATTTCTTGATTAACAAAATTAGGTTAGAAAGATCAATTGGTCTCAGCATTTTATAAATATCAAAACCAAAAAGGCCGTTTTAAAGCAATAGTCGATTCATAGCAACCAATTTTAGAAAATTGAAAATCTGAAGCAAAGATCAGGAATGTGAGGGGCATTTTATAACTATCAAAAATCATCACACAAATTGAGAAGTTTGTTGCTGATGCTTTACCGGCGATTCAAAAAATTGGAAGGTAAACTATAGCAAGCAATAATTTTATGAGATTCAAATGCGCTAAACAAATGAAAGAGTAAATTGAATTGGGACACATGGCAGAGATGAAAGAACACCTATAAAAATGATGCGATGAAGAAACATTTTATCTACCTCACCATGTTGTTGGGAAGGAGTTCAGTAATACAACCAAAATGCGATTAAAATCGTCAAGTGTTCTGGTAAACGCCGGTTCAATTCCCACAGCTTTTCACACATGACCTCATGATCATTACGGCACAATTCAATTCTTTTTTGTGGTGTTGAGAAAGGAAAGGTATGTCAGTAATAACAGAATTGATCCGAATTCCCGGTGAACAATTATATTCTGCAAAAAATTCCCTAAAAAAAAAATCTATTAATGGGGTAATTTCTTCAACAAAACATTTGTTTGACACAAAACTTTAAAATTAATACAAATTAGATTTTAAAATAGTCGATTAAACATTACAAATCAATTGAATTAACCGTTTATGACTAATATGTCATGTAATCGCCGAAAAATTTAATTTATATACACTTTATTTGACAACAAATTTAAAATTAATACAAGTTGGATTTTAAAAAAATCGTTTAAACATTACAAATCAATTAAATTAACTGTATTATGACCAATACATGATGTAATCGTCGAAAATCTAATTTATATACACTTTATTTTACACAAAACTTTAAAATTAATATTAATTAGATTTAAAAAAAAAATTTATTAAAAATTAGAAATCAATTTTTTTTACCCGTTTTATTACCAATACCAGATGGAAGACTTGTCAATGAGTATTTAAATTTTGTTGAGACACAATTCAGCAATTTGCATCATTTTACTATTGAGATTGGAATGTAATATCACTACAAATGAGTCACAATGATTCACAAATTCATATCTCAGTTCAAATCAAAATTTACAAAGTACAATTTTTTTCAACATTATCTTAATCCCATAATATATTAAACAGATTTTCGTAAATCTGTCATAAAACTGAAAAGTTTATTCATCTAATCACAAAATCTTAAAAACAATACAGTTTTAATTCGGTTTTCTGTATAGTAAGTTACTTTGAAACTATATGTAGTCATACAATTGAGTATATTTTGTTGCCATGTACTCAAAATATTTTTAAAAGGCAAATATCAGATGAAAAATAATAAATAAAAAATGGAAATAAAAAGAAAAATCTCCGAGATAAAATTAATTTGAACTTTTTGAAATTTTAAAATATACATAGTTTTGATTACATAGGCTTGAGTCAAAATACCATTCGTATGTCTATACAAGAGTTTTCAACATTGGCTAAATCTTGTATACTACAATTCACAAATCAAAATCTTTTATAAAATTATTATCTCAACATACTTGTTTTTGGTTCGAGTCATGATACAAGTAAAACATTTTCATTACATACGTACATACATAAAAACTTAAAACGAAGAACAGACACATAAACTAGAGTAGACGACAAAAATCAGACAATTTTAATTACATAAAAATCTAGGAAATTTTAAAGCAGTATAGCAGCATCACCACCACCATAGATTTTAATTTTATTTTTTTTAAAGTTTATAGTGATAATCAAAAAGAGATTAAGACTTATAATTTTATTATAAAAACTGCACGTAAAACTAACAAAAAAAAAAAATAAAAATATATAGTGGAGCACAAAAATAAAAGTTGTAGTTTTTAAGAAAAGCTTTTCCTTTTTTTTCTAAAGAATTAAAAAAAAATCAAACGAAAAGTTTGGTCGGAAAATTTATTAATTTTCTTGGTGCCGTTTTATTTGGTTATATGGTGTGTAAATAAACGGGTTACCCCAACTGTTATAAAGTAATCATCAACCGTACCACACCATATAATAATGTAGTTGATCTGTCGAGTTTTATATATTGTGTGAACACCATAATTGTGTTTTATGGTTCACCCAGTGGCATTTGGATAGTGTGTAGACAAGAAAATTTTCATAACTAAAAACTATGGATACAACTTTTGGGGTTTACTTCGCGGCATGATGTTCATTTTTTGGCCAAAAGTTTTACGATTGTTTTTGCATAAATCGAAAATATTTTTGGAAAATTAATGATAAGAATTTTATTTTGTTAGTTCCTGTGACAGAAAATATATGGAAAATAATTTAATTTTTTCGATTGGTATATATGAGATGAATCTACATGTAATAGTTTTTAGTTTTGTAATACGTTATGTAATTAGATTAAAATCAAATATATGGATGGTGGTTTTACTCTAAGTTTATAGTTAAAACGTGATATTGGGTGAAATGGGTGGATTCAAAATAGGAAATATTGAAATTTTCCAATTGTTTGATTGAACCATTCGACGAGTCATTTCCCTGCCCCCTTCACCCAAAATTGTTGTAAAACTATTACCAGATGAGCCTGTGGATCAGCATAGGGGTTCGTTTAAAGGTTTGTTAAAAAAAATTCAGTCATTTGCCAACCTGCACAAGTTATTGATCATCTTTAAATAGGCTGTATGATGTAAAAAACATCATACTGCATTATTTGTGTAACACGAGATCTAGCATAAATTACAGTAAGTTACCAACGATATCTTGATGGTTTGATATACACTTCAGGTAAACACAAAATATACGTTTGCAGCGGTTGATGCTTCTGAAAATTCGTGACGATGAATACACTCGATTTTGATGAACATTTTTTCCGTGGTAACGGCTGGACCCATTCAATTTTTATTATCCATAAATGTTCCATGAAGATCTTTGCCAACACCATAATTGGAGCTACCAATCCCAATGGATTGAACATTGTCGACATATCTGATAAAACTTTTCGCTTTGTTAGTTCATGGTTGCTTAATCAACCTACTTACTAAATCATGGGTGCATAATCAAAACATCTTTTTACCAAGCTCCCAGGAGAGGTTTAAAGCATTTACGCAGTATTGTCATCAATTTGGATACTTGTTTATCGACTATCTTTTGGGGTTTACTCCAATAAATGAACGTCGTTTGAAGACCACTTGCAAAGTTCAAATCATTCGGCTTTCAAGAAGTTCATAACTCCACGTTGAAGCCATAACCCATCTTCTATTGCAATTTACTCTTTAAAGCATATCATCGATGTAAAATCCTTCCGAATGAATTTTGATCTTGACGGAACATGTGCCTCACTTTCGTTGGCAGCTGATGGAATAACAAGGATTGAAATGGCCGTCGTTCTATAAGCACCAGTTTTTAAATGAAATACATCGAGTTAATTGGTTAGATTAGTTAGTTAGTTAGTTTTAGGGGGCCGCCCAACAAAAGAACTGAACATAGACACATATGGTCCTTAGCCTTACCACGGAAATTGCTTCTCCGCACTACCCTACTGTAACCAATTTGAGCTTCTCCCGCAGAAGATATCTCTAATGCTCAATTTACTGAGAACCGTTAGATTGCACAGAAGGTGAGCTACCAAAAACTTGAGTCTGTTTTGAAACAGACTAGGACAGGTGCATAACAAGTAAAGTATTGTTTCCTCCTCTTCTTCGTCGTTACAGCTTCAACAGTAATCATTAAAGAAAACACCAAGTCTGCTGGCATGTTTCCAATAAGACAGTGTCCACCCATATAATATGGATATTGAACCGTTCAGCCACCTCGTTACGAGATAAGACCACTCCGGGCTAGCTTTGACGTGATAAAGCCTGATTGTAAAACTTTAATAGCAGCCTGACTGTCAATAAAAATGCCAATATTTCTTACAGAGATTACATGATACTCCATCCAGTCTATGGCTTCCTTTATTGCTATAAGCGCTGCCTGGAAAATACTGCAATTCACCCAGACCTCTCTGAAAGAAATATCAGTTATAAATTTAACTTCGAGGTATGATGTTGAGATGGTGTAGTCGATAGATTTATGGATTTCTTTGTTCGTTAGAATAGAGAAGTGTCCAATAATGTTACATGACCACAGAGAAATAGATTTAAGCTTTATGGCTGTACTAGCAGCCACTTGCTTAGCCAGGATATCCAAAGGGATAAAATGAAAGAGTATCTCCAATGCTTGAGCAGAAGAGCTTCTAAATGCACCACTTATACACAAGGTAGCAGTTCTTTGCACTTTCATCAGCAAATTTTGGTTCGCCACTGTATTTAAAAAGCGGGCCACCAAACTGTAAATCCATACATTAGAACTGGTCTAACTACAGACGCATAAAGCCGATAAACAATGTGGGGCTTAAGCCTCCATCCTTTCCAATGGCAGTTCTACAGGAGTAGAGTGTTATCGTACCCTTTTTTACTCTTTCCAGAATATTTAGCTTCCAACTTAGTTTACTATCCAAAATAAGACACAAAAATTTCACTTTGTCTGCGATGTTCAAAACAACTCCATTGAGAGCTGGAGGGCCAAAGCGAGGAAGTTTGACCTTCCTAGAAAAAAGAACCAACTCAGTCTTTAGTGGGTTAACACTAAGACCACAACTATTGGTCCATTGAGTTAGCATGCCAAGAGCATTCTGCATAACATCTCTGAGGATACAAGAATATTTACCAAAGTGCCAATAGCAATATCATCTACATAAACCACCACTTTAAAGCCGGCCCCTTCCAGGTTTAGTAACGGGTCATTTATGACCAAATTCCAAAGAAAGGATTTACCCTTCACCTTGCGGTGTACCTTTACTTACAAATATACGGAAGGATGATACTCCTAGATTCACCGTTATGACCCTGCCTTTGAGCATTTGATCAAACCAGCTTCTAAGTGCCACATCCACTCCCAAATTTGAAAGTGCTTGCGTGATCGTCTCTGGTTTGACATTATTAAAGGCACCCTCAGTATCACAAGAGGTCACAAAAGAGAATTCCTTATTTTCTAAGGGACTTCTTTATAGGACATAAGAGGGAATGCAGAGCAGTTTCCACCGATTTTCTCTTACTATATGCATGCTGAGACGTTAACAGTTTTGCAGGCTCGATTAAGTTTTTGAGGTTAGCCTCTATCGGCCTTTCTAGAATAAGAAGATAAGCCTATGGTCTTTAAGATTGCAATGAGAGCGTTTTCCCGCCTTTCGTATAAAAATTAAATTTACTTCAGTTCATTTCTTTGGAATGTGACATAGTTCGAGGCTACTTTTGAAAATCACCTCAAATCAGGGAGAAATTAAATCAGTCGTTTTCTGAATGTAGGCAGGAATAATGCCACCAAGGACTGCAGACTTGAAAGGCTTGAAACTGGTTACTGCCAACAAGAAAGTTCTCCTATTGAAAATTTTCCCCGCGAGGCCAGTAGCCTTATTAGCATTTGGCAAAATAGGAGAATTGGAACAACCCGGAAAATGAGTTACCAGAAGAATCTCCAAGGATTCCCTAATTGTTGTAGTTCATTGTCCATCTGGTCATTGGAGATAACTTGGAATGATAGGACAAGTGGATAATATATTACGTAGCCTAGCTGTCTCAGAGGACTCCAGTTTTTTCAAATCATCGCCAAAGATGAAAAACTTGGACGATGTGCTATCGGACATAAAAACACTTCATCACTGTACACTTTATCACAGAAAGTAATTACATTTAAACCATACATTTTGTGCTTTTTGCCATCTTTGACTTTCCGCATGTGTTTTAACAAGTCGTACTCTCTCACACATTCCCGTATTACTGCCATAATTTGAAATAGAGTGCCAGTTCTCTTTGCATGTTTTGCAAAAACATGGTTCTAGTAATCTAATAGCTATTTTATTATGTATTTAGGTCCCCTTTAAATGTCAGCTTAAAAATAAAACAACTTGAACAACTTGTATTACGCACGGAACTTTGAATAAAATGGCTCCCACACTTTTGTTTTTCCATGGTGCGACCATTTTGTCGCTATTGTAGCTTTTTAGTTGACCAAAATATTTCTATTTTTAATAGCACAAGCTCACTGCCTCTTTTGGAGTTTAAGAATCTACGGTAGTTGACATACCATATTTACAAGAGATGACGTTCTTATGAAAATTAAGCAAATTTTGCATAAGTTTTACGTGGTTGGAACCAAATAACTTAAATAACACCTATTTATAGACTTCGGGGTCAGCTATGGCTATATATTAGCTGAAAATTTGCAGGATTCAATAAACAAAGCATTTGGTTTAATTGTCTTTGGAAGTACCAATCAGAGAAATATGTGTCTGGCAAATCATGTCACAAATAGGGAAAAACAGAAATTGGATGGAACACTGGGAAATTAAAGAGCTGCCCACAACTAAGCAGTAAAATCGAAGACAAAATAACAATTGAAAAAAATTTTGTAAACAAGATGGGGAGGTTTGTGGTGAAGCTTCCGTTCAAGTCTATTCTGGGTGGGTGAGTTAGCAAACTCAAATCATTGAAGCGACAAAAAATTGTATGCTTTAGAGAAAAACTTGAATTCTAATAGCGAATTGAAAAGAGACTAAGGAGGTTATTACCTCAATAACTTGTGAAAAGAGGTTTACTTCCCTCATCATGCAGTACTAAAATCGAACAGCACTATACTCTCAAGGTTCGTATTGTATTTGACGGCCCATGTAAGAGTCCGTTAGGAATAACGATAAATTATATGACAATGGTGACACCAACTCATAGTCCTTCTGGAATATTCTATTAAAGTTAGGAACCACATAATACACAATTTTAAAATAAATATGTGGGATTCGACTTGAGGAAATGGTCTTGTAACTCTGGTTTGTGAAAGAAATCAATATGCATTGGTCTCCACGATCCAATTATTTCTCATTTAAGGTGCGAGACATAGCAGTTAGCTTAACGACGAAGTGAAGCCTCTTATCTTACGCCTCAAAGATATTTGATCATTTATGCTGTCTTTTAAATGGATCAAGTTCACGCATTTGTTGAAGTAAGCGCCCGGACTTATTATGCAACAAAGCTATGTAGAACTGTTAAAGATGATATCAAGGTAATAGTATGCCAAACCGAATGATCAAATGATGTGCCATACGAAGTATTGATTCCCAGTCTCATTTTGGTTAGTAAACCCATCACAAGTTTACAAAAGCTTTATACAGAAGATGGACCAGCCACTCTTTGAAAAATGTTGGTGATAATACGTTCGTTTACTTTTTTTGAATTTTTAATATGAGCGTTTAGTTTTTTTTGAACAAATTCACTTTTAAATATTTCAGTATTTTGGATCAGAGGAACAAATGACAAAGAGTGACAAAAAACTTAAAAATTAAGGAACAATACTTTCCACACCGTTGTTTTGTGTGTATAGCAATACCGATCATGACATTTTTGACATAACATCATTGATGGCTCGTTAGTCACATATTAACGAATATAAAACGCTTTATATTAAATGTCTGCAAAAAAGTCATCGAGATCGGTTATGTAAACCTGGATACTGTAGAAATGCGGCCAGCGTCACCATACACTACTACAATTTAAAACCAGTTCGCCAGTGGAAATTTCATTGAAAACAGAGGAGCTTTGATCGTCCACAGAGTATTCAACAAGATATTTAAGATACCACCCCATTATTTACATTGTTTTATATTTGAATCTATTCAAGTTTCTGTAATTTTAGAATCTGCCGAGAGGTAAATGGTCGTTATAATATAGTGGTGGTATCATTAGAAGTAGCTTATTACTTGATTCGGCATCGAAGCTTAGCTTTATAAGCAAGATTCTGGTAGATATTCTAGGGGAGTGGCCAGACCTAGCGGTCAATGGTTTTTACAAAATCACAAAGTTTTCGTTAGACTCGAGTTTCGGATCAGTTCATACAAGACGTACTTGGGAATGTTCATAGCAATTATGTTCATAATTGCAGGTTTATGCAATTATGTAATAATTCGGGATTCCGAATCATTTCCGATTATTTCTCGCCTCGTAGCACATTGGAAAATTTATTTATTCCCAGCAGCATTTCAATCTTAGCTTCTAGACTTTGTGAAATGTAGGATCATCCAAGATCTTTCATCATGATCAATTGAAATTTACGGTAGTCTCAACTGCAGTTTTCACAAATTGAATGATTTACCCTTAATCATTGTCATTACATCGTTGTAATGACTTGAAACGATTTCAACGTTACATATTGCCTCCTTTTTGACGCCTGATAACGCTAATCTAGACATAAAGACTTGTGCATATCTTCTGGCTAACTGCATTTTGTTAAACAAATTTTTATTTATAAAGAAAGCTCTAGGTCGTTTTTTCAAAAGTATTGCTTTACCCTTTTTTGCTCTAGACAGTATTTTATCTTGATTTTGGCTCTTGGTAAGACAGCTTGCATATTATTTACCTTTGTCATTCAGTTCAAACTAAATTTGTCATTTAAAAATGTTATATTTTACCCTTTCCTGGTAATTTCGATTGTTTAAGGAATAAAATAAAATTTTCAACCTTAGGAACTTGCATATTGCTAGATTTTAATGCCTGTGCTTTTTTTGTTTCTGTTTTGCATTTTTGAGTTGTTGCTTAAGTGCCTGGTGCCGCTAAACCTCTAAGTACCTCGCCACGAGTATCATACATTTTTCTATTTTCCTTGGAACTTCCAAGTATGCGTGGTTGCAGTTGGAACTGAAAAACCAAATTTACCATATGTTTTTCAGAAAGTTGCTTTGAAATTATTTTTGCAATGTCACCAACTTGATCAAACAGTAAGCACCAGCAATAGCTTCAAATTATAAATTATTATATTTAATAATATTTAATCCTATCAAGCCATTCTCCTAAATCGATACCGTATTTTTCTGTTTTCCAAAAATGATTTACTATTCCACCCAACTTAAAAACAAAAAGCACATCCCAGAAAATATTAAAATTTACAAAACTTTATAATTTCTCACCTTTACACATTTAAGAGGGGGCACAGCTTAAATGTATAAAAAAAAGTGACAAAAATTTATAAATCGTTAAAAGTTTTTTTTTAAGTTTATTTTTAAATTGTATAGAGTTACACTAGTATTTGTGCCAAATCGAAAGTACAAAACATAAATTTTACGTCATTTCCACATCATTATTTTTTAAAAGTTGAAGATTTTTGCCAAATTTTTCACACTCTAAAAATGAATATTTATCGTTTATTATTTCAACCCGAAAAATAAACTTTTGTCGACATAAAATTGGTATTTTGTAATAAAGTAATGTGTGTGACCATATTTAAAATATAGTCTTTATTTAGAAAACTAAAAAGGTCAAACTAATTTTTAACTGCGTTTCATATAAAAACAAAATAATCCGAGTTTTTGAGCCTAGATACCTAAAACGTAGCACATCAGCATACACCTGCAGTTGGAAGAAGTTAATCTATCTGGTGCCTTTTGGGAACTTTGGTTAGTGAAGGCAAAAAAAAGAAGGTTTGCAAGAATGGACAGCAAGGCAAACGACGCAACTTACAAACAACGCAACTTTATACCCATCATAATTGCACATGTAAACGTGGCTTCTATTAAGTTAATGTCATGTATTTGTTAAAGTGACTAACATCACTCTGCAAAGTGCCATAATTTTAAATTATTAGAGTTAAATTCAACAAAGGACTTTATCATCGTTTTTCCTCGTGACCTTCAATAAGTTCTTATGTAAATTTTGTAACAGGTAACATCATACATTATTGCAAAGTAACGTGGCTATTAAGTGGCAAGCAAAAGGGTACATTCCAGAAAGTGATGTTCACTCAATAGTACTCTAGTAGATAAAATCTCAAATTTTTTAGGGTCAATAATTCTTTCGGCGCTCTATTAAAGAAATTTTCAGCGTTTACTTATACTCCAAACTACAAATTCTAAAAACGCTGCAAAAACTGCTTTGCCTTATTTGGTACCACCAGCCTTAGTTTAACTTTATCCCATTTGAAACACTTACTATATGCAATTCGCATTTTAAGACTGCAGTTAGAGTATAATTTTTCTATTTAGGCAAGTTCACTGCAAAGTCATTTGACTGCACTCGGTGATCTCACCGACAGTTATAAAAAGTTGGTGAAATTTCCAATACAGTTCAAAGAGAAAGATAAACCGCAATTAATTTGGTATGACACAAAGGAGTGTGATAAAGGAAAAGAAGAGTTTAAAAAGCATCCTTTTCGTATATAAGTAAAAAGATAAAAAATCTTACCTTATAGAGCTGAGCTTGCCACGGCTTTGAAACCTGAAAAAGATAAAAAAAATATTTAGATATTATTTGGATATTATACGAGTATAATAAGTTAAATGTATATCAAATCCGTAATTGCCGACTATATCCATTAGTGATTTAACATCTATCACTAAGCTATCAATAGATGTAGGAAAAATTGGTAAAATATCACATAGCCCAATAATATAACAAAAAGCGCAAACTAACGAGACTATTAAAGATCCGCCTACAGAAAACAGAAAAACCGCCACCAATATATCAATATACGGCAGTAATGAATATACGCCAGTAAACATCCTGATGGTAAAGCACATTGAGGTACAGCTGTATCGATTAAAAGAAGACAAACATTTTGAACTTGAGAAATATGATAAAGGTCATATCCAAGCGACAAATATCTGCCTGGAGGAGTGTTCTCGAAGCATTTTTAGATTATTTCTATCCAACATATTGGCCTATGGATAAAAAGAAAATTCCTGACCTGATAAACTTCTATATAACTAAAGGCATTGCACGTACAATATTTGCTTTGGCAATAGATTGTTACGATTTATAACCGTGAGAACTGAAGCCCTAAAGGCTGAAACAATGAAACGTCTGACAAATAATAAAACTAAATGGGACCAATACAGTAAAGACAAATTGAAGAAAAAAACCAACTGGATATTCCTCTTAACACCAGTAAATATTGATGCAGTAGACGCATACCTCAGAGATCTACAAAAAGCAAAACTTAACATCTGTATTTTTTAAAAAGTTAAAAAAATCCAAAAATTGATACAAGTAAAGCGAACAATTTTATGGAAGTGGTAGCAGCAAAGATCCTAAAGAAAATATAACGAATTCGAACGTTACAACTATAACCGAATCGGAGCGAGCTATAATTACACTTGAGACAACGTCTGTTACACCAGTCTAGTTACTACTTCTACTACACCGACGTCAAGTATACAAACCATTTCAGAAAACATACAAATTTTTGAATCAAAAAAAAATTTGAACCAATTACAACTTTTGTCCAGATCACTATACCGACCACAATGCCAACGACTACTTTTAAAGAAACGACTTCCACATAAACAATTTTTTATAGAAAAAAGATCAAATACAGTAATTGCAAGCCACTCATTTCCATTGTTCGTTGAACTATCAAAGCAACGAAAATATCAGACATTTTTCTACCATAACACGGATATCAGCACTCGATTTAAATGTTTGATATCACATTTTAAAAATAATCCGAAAATTCTATAAAAAACTGGTACAGCATCAAAAAGCACGATACAGCGTAAATATTTTCTACTATATTATACTTTAGAACCCACACTCAATACTACCATTACGCAAACAAATCTTGTTTGTTGGAAAAGAATAGAAAATACTGAGAACATGTTTAAGAAAGCTTTCTTCAAAGTAAAATTGAATCTTGTTTTGTTTTCCATTTATTTTCCATATCAGTCTGTGTATACAAAATCAAACCGTTAACACCAATCAAAACAAAAAGGCAAAGTTTTGTATTACATGTCTTATACTGTATAGTATACTATAACGAATATGTTAAGGAAAATGGAAAACTGGTAATACATTTTAATACAAATTGTTATGCCATCATTTCAACAAACAGATTTTATTTTATAACTTATTTACGTTAAAGTACGAACGTCGTCTACATATTATCGAAAAGTCATGTAAAATTGAATTTGTTTATCGAACTAGATACATAATAATGTAACTGGATGAAATTTGTGTGCTACAGCATTAGGAAAATATAGAGATAGAAATTCTTTAAATTTTGTTCTATAAAATATTTAAATTTTTTGAGTTTTTTAAATGAATTTTTTAACATAAGCTAGAATAATGTCATGTATTTTTTTTACAAAGGTTTGGCCATTTTAATTCTTTCCTGCATTTTCTGCGTCTGAAATTTTTGTTTGTTTGTTTGTTTCTGAACTCTGCCATCTATTCTGGGGCCGAAGCTCTCCCAACTCTTTCGCGGTTAATTTTTAACGTCCTACCTTATGCCGTCACCAGTCAAATCAAGGACGCATGAATACACGTTCGATTTTAAATCCATTTGCACATTGCATTGCTCCAGCCAGCCTGTACTTACTTGGACGATGGTTCATCCTATGGATTCTGCGCTCCAACAGGGGTCATAGTTCTGTTCATCGTCATCACCGATCGTAATAAGGTGATGAAAACTCCTTTTTGCAACCCTCCCCCATTGGGATTAGAACCCGGTACCTCCCGTCCCAAACACCACAGCTTTAACCACTGCGCCAATTGCTCGGTGAAACATCATTTATCGATAGCACATTTTTGAATGCTGGGTCACAGTTAAATTTCATGACCACAGCACCATACCTACACGTCTTGGATTACAATTAAAAAGCAAGTCCATTATCTTCTCCAGTGTATCACAGCGCAACAGTTACCATAAAATCGCGAACTAGCGATTTTTTTTACATACATCAATTGCCAGATTTCGCCTAAAATCCCAAGCATACCAATCAGTCTGTATGGATATTAACGATCAAATTGAAGTGTATTGTCCTTTTATGAATGAATATCGTGCTCTCAACCATATGAAGAATGTTACGTCATTTACTCCATGCAATCTGTTATGGGACCAAAGCTTTCCCAACTCTTTCGCAACGTCCTACTTTAAGCCAAAATTAAACCAACAAACTATGCTTCACTGCGTCACTGTGTGTTAAAACCCAAAAATTCTGAACCACCAAATTGCGCCTTTTAATGTGGCAACTAAATCATCAAATGAAAATTCGTTCGTTGGGCCTTTAGTGTAAACCGATTTCTTTTGTATTATTAGTCATTTCTAGAAACGAGGCTATAGAAACATATGAATTGAAGCGTGTTAAATCCGGTGCGTTTCTTGCGACGAGATATCTGCTTCAACTGGCATTGGACAATCTGTTGTCGGGTGCAAGTTCAATTAAAATTCCTTAGAGAACTTAAAAAATATCCACTCAAACAGTTTTTTTTGCACCGGTGAAAGCTTAAACGGTTGTCTTTCTTGGAGATGGACCATATGTATTTAAGATTTTTGGACAATTAGTTTATAAAACAAGCCATCTATAACCAGTATACATTCAATACCTGCAATAAGCTCAATTTTACATTATTGCCAGCACACAGGCTACGATTTTCCATTGGCATACCATCACTTACTGCATATTTCGTGAAGTGGAAGCTAAAGCGATGAAATAAGCTCACGGTGCAGATATTGCTAAGAAATTCGGCCAACACGCAACAACCGTTCATTAAAATGAATATTGCCACCCCACATTTAGATCAATTGTCGTTTCCACAATTGAATTAACAAAAACGCGGATTACCTAACGCGCATATACGTTACAAGCAGAGGATATATATTCATGAGCCCAGAGCGTTTCGACCAAAATATGTCGGTGGGGATTGCATAAAATCGTCATAAGATGCATGGACTATGTAGAATATCGAAACGCTGCGCACCTTGCATGGAAATTGAAAAAGGACTTTCTAAAGTTTTGTGTTAGTAATACCAATCTTAAGAAACTAATATCCGGACAAGAAACTAATCTTGTTCACAAACCTTATTTCACAAAACACACATCCACACCAGAGTTTTCTAAAAAGCTGTAAATTTACTTGATTGGTGTACTTTAATAGCTCTAGCAGTTTTTTTTTGTCAGTAACCGCTTTTTAATTTAATTCTTAATGAAATTCAGAATCATAAAGTCTTGTGGTACTTTTATTACTGTTATATTAGAATCTTTGTTACCGATAACTCTTCGTTGCATTTTTGAAATTTTCAAAGATCTGCAGTTCTCTAAGGAGTTGTCCACTGCTTTACTGTTGTATTTGAAAATGTGATGCTCGTCTAAATTACATTTTTCAAGATAAATACCCGTTAGAATGGAAGAGTTATAAATTATAAAATGACGCAAAGGTGACATTCAAAATCTTACCAATAGCTATTAATAGCTATAGAAAATTTTTCCAAAAAAGACACATAAAATTAAGAAAAATGTATGAAATCTTTATTTGAATCAATAGTACGGTCCATATAATTTAATGTTTGAAGATTATTTCATGCAAATGTTGACCGCGGCTGCGCCTCAAATGGTTCATCCACTTAGTCCAATTTTGGCATACACTTTCCAACATTTCGGCCGGTATCTCACGAATAAATGCTTCAATGCTGTCTTCCAATGCGTCAATCGAAGCGGGCTTGTCAGTTTAGACATGAGACTTAACATAGCCCCACAAAAAATAATCTAAAGGCGTTAAATCGCACGATCTAGGCGGCCAATTGACCGGTCCAAATGTGAAATAAAGTGTTCACCAGATTTGCCTCTCAATTGGTTCATTGTTTCGCGTGCTGTGTGGCATGTGGCACCGTGTTGATGAAACCACATGTCATGCAAGTCAAGCTCTTCCATTTTGGACAAAAAAAAGTTGGATATCATCTCACGATAGAGCTCACCATTCACAGTTACGTTGCGATTCGCATCATCTTTAAAGAAGTGCGGTCCAATGATGCCACCAGCCCGTAATCTGCACCAAACAGTAACTCTTTTTGGATGCATTGTTAGCTCTTGCAATGTTCCTGGCTGATCTTCACTCCAAAATTGACAATTCTGCTTATTTACGAATCCATTCAGCCAAAAATGAGCTTCGTCGCTGAACACAATTTTTCGATAAAAAAATGCTTCTTCCACCAACTTTTCAAGAGCCCTTCACCAAAAATTATGCGTTGTGGTAGGTCGTTCGACTTCAATTCTTGCACCAGCTGTATTTTGTAAGGCTTCACACTTAAATCCTTCCGCAAAATTTTCCACGTTGTTGAGTAACAGAGGCCCAATTGCTGCGAACGGAGCCGAATCGATAATTTATGGTCATCACTAACACTGGCCGATACAGCTGCGATATTTTTTCAGTTCGCACTGTACGTAAGCGTGTTGGTGATTTAATGTCTAACAATGTAAATTTGGTGCAAAATTTAGTCACAATAGACCGAATAGCCACTTCAGTGGGTCGATTAAACTGACCATAAAATGGAAGAAGCGCGCGATGAACTTTCTTAACAGAGCACGCATTTTGATAATAAAATTCAATGATTTGCAAACGTTGTTCGTTTGTAAGATGATTCATGGTTAAATTATAGACCAAACTGAGTATGTTTGACAGTGACACAAAACACGAAACATACGTGACCTGTCAAAATCAGTGTTGCCAAAAAGAAAATAGTTAAAAAATCACTCTTATATGCAAAAAACATAGTAAGAACCAACTTAGAAATTTTCTTTACATTATGGCAAATATTGATCGAATGCACAACATCGTTCAACTTAAAATCTAAATAATATTAAATCTGTTGAACTCTAACCCTCATTAACATTTATAATTTGTTATATCTTGCACAGTCTAAGTTAAAATTACGTAGGTATATATATATATATATATATATATATATATATATATATATATATATACACGTTGGGAACACTTTTCATCGTTTATATTTTTTCAACAATTTTCTAAGGAAAACGTTAATTTAATTTATTTAAAAATAAAAATTCAACAAAAGTTACAAATATATGTTATACATAATACAGATTCATACAGTATATTATAAGAATATCAATTTGAATCTTATCTCAGCGCATATATATATATATATATATATATATATATATATATATATATATATATATATATATATATATATATATAATATTATATATATAATACTGTCTAATCAAACAATATTTTTTTGCTTTCTTCGTTTAAAAATAAATATTAAAAGTACATAATTTATTCATAAAAAAGTTAGGTTTATAAAGAAAAGCAAAAACAACTTGAGATTCTGATCGCATCGTACGTATTTTGTAATATATAAATGATAAACTGATGTTTCAAACATTTCAAGATGTTGATGAATAAAATGATGAAGGTAACGAACAAATAAAATGTATATAGTATGTACCTATAGAGACGAATAACTAGAAAATACCTTAAAAATGTGATACAGGGATGATGCTAATGTAAATAAATGTCTACTTCCTCGTGTAACGATTCTTTATCGATACACTTGTACGATTTACACTCAGTGAAATCGATTTTTATTTTACTGCCATATCTTCATTATGATACGTTTTTTTTTTCAATTTATAAATTTCAAGTTGAAAAGTAATCCTATGTAAATATTTTATGTAGATAGATTTATAATAATAAAAATATAAAGAAATCAATAAATAAATATTTGATATTTAATTATTGAATGATTTAATTAATTATGTTTAGTAATGAAACATCTAACCATAATTATGTGGTAGATTGTTGAATTGATGTAGAGAATGTGTGACATTACATTAACATCTGATGAGGGTACATGTGGGTACGATTATATATTAATTGATTTTACATTCCAAATAGTTTCGATTTGTGGCATACATTTCACAGTTTCGATGGGCTATATGATCCGATTGGGTTGATTGATACCATTGAATTTGGATTATTGATTGGTGAAATATTTTTACTACACTTGTCATAATTTAACTAACATTTGAACGTAGGTATCTCCTGTGGCTGAGAGGCACTCCCATTACATTGTTAAAATTTTTTAAACTGGCATGTTATGCTTTGATCTCTTTAGCTTGTCGTAGAAGGTGACTAAACAAAGGTTGAATCGCTGTGCTGACTAACCGCATCCTTAAAAAAACTTTATTGTTAAAAAGGTCAACTAAAAAAAAAATGGGTATCGTCAAAATTTAACCCAACAACTGCTTATTTTAACGGACACGCACTATAAAATAATTGGTAATTGGAACGTGCAGTCTCTATAAACACCAAGCGCGACACTATACCAGCAATGAAAAATTATCGATTGGAATTCAGTGCTCTCCAAGAAATTAGATGCGGTCAAAAAGAAGAGACCTTGTGTCCCAAAGCAACAATGGTTACTACAAAGCTAAGATGGCAATTTTTGTGCAAGTCAGACATAGCAGGAAATCAAAACTTACGTTTCATCTGTAAAGGTCTGATAAACACAGATAAGAAAACACAATATTATAATCTTATTAGCAGTATCATTATGGAAACCAACCATCTGTCTAATGATGTGAATGCTCTATGGGAGGGATTGAACATTTCAATTCGATTTTCAATTAGAAATTTCTGCAATGATTACAGTTCTAGTAAATTCTTTAAAAAAGTCACTGAACTATACCTTACCTTCAGGCCTAGTTTTTTTGCTATTCAAGACTACAAAAAAAAAACAGTATTAACACCGATGCAGTGCACGACACTTTAAAAAAGTATTTTTCTGATTTACTCAACCAGCGTCAAATGCACATACATAATACAACTGCATAAATTGCATACGATTCCACGTTTTAAAGTGAACTTTTGAACGTCCCACTGCACTGTGTTACCCTGCAACATTACTCCATTCTATTTTTAAAAATCTTCAACCCACCCTAAAAAAAAAAAAAATAAAGTATACTAAATTAACTTAAGCTAAAAAGTTTTAATAAATATATATATATATATATATATATATATATATATATATATATATATATATATATATATATATATATATATATATAATTATATATATTTATTTTGTTTCTTTTTTTTTTCACTTGAGATGATAACTCACTAGTACAGTAACATTGGATGTTATGTCTGGATTTCGAAGCGAATGCAGCTAGTACTGCCTTATGTAAATATTTAATAATTTTACACTAATTAACGCCGAATTGTGATAGTAAAGCTATTTGATTAAATGCATATCTTCATATTGTTTATTAAGGGCTGTACTCAAAATTTCATGTTTTTTTGCTTACATCACGTTTAATATTTGTGTTTGGATGATATTTGCTTGTATTCCACAAAAAAAAAAAGCGCCACAAAGTAAGTCAAACCCGCTTTTCACTGTCCCACTGCAACCACTACAGACGGTATAAAATGGTAGGGACTGGAAAACCATCAATTTCATTTAAAACAATGTTTAAACACCAATCAGCCACAAATTAATTATTTTTAAATTTCTTTATTAAGTGAATTTACTGAACACGTTTTTTTTCAATATATATATATATATATATATATATATATATATATATATATATATAGCTATATATATATATATATATATATATATATTTATATATATATATATATATATATATATATATATATATATATATATATATATATATATATATATATATATATATATATATATATTTATATATATATATATATATATATATATATATATATATATATATATATTTATATATTTATATATATATATATATATATATATATATATATATATATATATATATATATATATATATATATATATATATTTATATATATATTTATATATATATATATATATATATATATATATATATATATATATATATATATATATATATTTATATATATATATATATATATATATTATATATATAAATATATATATTTATATATATATATATATATATATATATATATAAATATATATATATAATTATATATATATATATATATATATATATATATATATATATATATATATATTTATATATATATATATATATATATATATATATATATATATATATATATATATACATATATATATATATATACATATATATATATATATATATATATATATATATATATATATATATATATATATATATATATATATATATATATATATATATATATATATATATATATATATATATATATATATATATATATATATATATATATATATATATATATATATATATATATATATATATATATATATATATATATATATATATATATATATATATATATATATATATATATATATATATATATTAGGGTGGCCCATATTCCTATGTGATAATCTATAATTTTGTTGCTCTTCACAAGCATTATTTTGTTCTATAGACCAAACGGAGTGAATATATCTAAAATTGGCCCATTTGAACTATATAAAAAGGTCGCTATGATATGATATGATTTGTTTTGTAGAATTTTTTCATATGCATTTGCAAAAAAGCAAAAAATGCTGTTAACGCTGAATAAAAGTCTATATAAAAAGGGATATCCCCTTAATTTCGTATAGGATATATATTTCAACGAGAAATTTATCATTTGTGTCTTTTGTTTCAATGAGTAAAGTTGTTTGCAGAACAAGTAAATAATACTTTTTTAAATCATTATATATTTTATTTTAATTTGAGTGTGCAGTGTAATTTGTAATTAAAATAATCATTTACTGTGAATAGTTAAATTATAATTGAAGTTTAAAGGATTGAAAATGGCGTCCACTAACACGTCGAAATCTACAAGAACCTCAGCTGGAGTTTAGCTAAATGGGAAGTCAACAGAAAGTTTATCCTATGCAAGACTTCCAACAAAGGGGGAAGTTCTTAAAATATTCTATTATCACCATTTTGAACAAAAAATGACTGTTAAGCAAAGTATTCGGAATGCGGTAGTTGGAGTGATGAAAATTTGGGAAAAAGCCAGAATTCCTTCCCAAAGGATTGACTCAGTCAAAAGGAAATTAAACAAACTTGTTGGTGAATATTTTCTTCTAAAAATGAATCCGATCTCGAAAGTTGTCGAAAGAATGAAAACATATTTACAGCAGATTTGGTTGAAATATTTGACATAGCAGTTAAGGACGAATTAACTATAATGAAAAATAAAGAGGAAAAACATTTCTTATCATGTCAAAAAAAAAAAGACAACATGAACTGCAGGATCGCAGGAGTAGACAATTATTTAAAAAATAAAGAAAACCGAAAACGAAAGAGAGACGCGGAAGCTGAAACCAGGCGACTACTAAATATCCAAAAACAAAAAACAAACCAATAAGTTGTTGATACTTCTTCTGAAAACAGCTCCAACACATCATCATGTGTTGAGTATCAGGCTCCTTCAACCTCGACTTGCAAGGCAAAGGCCAAACCTTCCTTGCAAAAATCTGTTTTTTCGTCAAAAAGGTAGTAGAATCGGATCAAGCTTCATTTATTTCACAATGTCCACTTATCTTACACTGGGATGGCAAATTATTAAGCGATATTATTGGTGGAGTACAAAAAATGGATACAGTTGCGATTATCATCAGTGGAGGTGGATTAGAAAAACTGATAGGAGTTCCGGAGATCATGTATGCATGAACCACAAGACAACGCATGCTTGCAACTTCTTGACGATTGGTGATCACATTTTAGAAGTAATGCTTTCTAATGTTTTTGAAGAAGTTTTTGGATCATTCGGAGGGCCAGATGTACAATTATTTACACGTTTTCAGAAACAATGGTCGAAAATAGATAAAAAAAAAATTTATAGTGGGAGATGGATCGTTATTTAGTACCAATAATTTGATAGAACTTCTTCAAGAAATGCAAAATTACTATGCCGACGCTATAAAAAGTCAACAGCCTAGAGACGATTACCTCAAACTATTGACCCTGTGCCAAACATTTCTAGGATGTTCAGAAAAAACAGATTAAGATCCGTGCACCGTGCACCCTGCGCCTTACATCAAGCTCGTTGGATGGCAAAAGCAATTTATTGTCTAAAAATATACTTGTTTCAAAACCAGTTCGTCCTTACTGCAGCAGAGAAAAAAGGAGTCACTGATATAAGTGTATAAGTGTATTTGATATAAGTGTATTAGTCTAATATATGGCCGTTATTGGAATGAAGCCCCCATAGCCGAGAAAGCCCCTTTAAATAACGCCAATCTAGTTCAACTTATTGACAGCTATCCTAATAAAAATATTCGTACAGCGGCATCGGAAACATTTCGTCGTCATCTCTATTTTTCAGAATATCTCATTGGACTAGCTTTTTTCGATTCTCGAGTAACAGTTGAATCTAAAAGAGAAATGGTTAAAAATCTCATGTTACCACCAAAAGCTAAAGCGTTAAAATGACTTAACGGTAAAATTTTCAATCATCAGAGCCCAATTAAGTCCTTTGTTACCCAACGCACAACCATTTTCTTTGACTTGTTAAAGGACAAGAAAAGGCTGCGTCATTTCTTTCAAAGGACCCCACGGAATGGAAGGGCGATGTAATTTTTATTGAAATAAGGGAAAAGGACACCAGTTAAAAGTGGTAAACGACTGTGTAGAGCAAGGTTTTGTATTAATTCAAAAATAGCATTACCAAAAATAAACAGCAAGAACAATATTTGCTTCGGTTAGTCGATCTACATAGAAAGAAATTTCCCACCGCTTAGCGAGTAACACTTTCAATTTTTGAGTCTTTTAATTTAATTCAATAATTTTGGATTTTTTTGTATTATGTTAAAAAATAACTTTTGTAAAAACTTGAATTGTGTATCATTTAAACATTTACTCTAAAAATGATCAATTATAGCGACCTCTAAATATTGTCCTAGTTAGCTGAAATTTTGCAAAGTCATTAGTTAGCATGTTTGGAATAAAAGTAACCTTGTGGAAAACCTAATTTTAATATTTCAGATAAATAGACCACCCTAATATATATATATATATATATATATATATATATATATATATATATATATATATATATATATATATATATATATATATATATATATATATACACATATATATATATATATATATATATATATATATATATATATATATATATATATATATATATATATATATATATATATATATATATATATATATATATATATATATATATATATATATATATATATATATATATATATATATATATATATATATATATATATATATATATATATATATATATATATTATATATAATATAATATAAACATATGAATTTGTAATCGTCACACTGCAAAACCTGTGCGGATGGTAGCGTAAAAACTAGCGTTAGGTAACTTTGATTAGCAAATAACTTTTATCTTAAACAAACTAAATAATTAGACTCCTCATAACGCAAAGTTAATAAAAAACTCGTAAACTACACAATAAAACAAAACAAAAAAAAAAAAAAAACAAGAATTATGATCAAATTTACTAAAATCCGGGAAATTGCTTAAATGCCTTTCCCGGGATTTTTATGAATTCCTTGGGAATTGAAGTTGTTTCCAATTAGCAAATGATTGATTAGCTATCAGCTAGTTAAATAAATCTTTTTGACAAATCTGAATAAATAGCAACTGGTTTCTGACTTCAAAAATTGGTAGGAATACTAAAAACTGCAAACATTGCTGGGAACATTACAATTATTATATTTACAATTATTTGGATTGCACCGTCGTCAGGAAGCGAAACTTCAATTATTTAGAGTTGATCTATACAATTTGAAATTAGAAAACTAACCACTACTGGACCAATGGTCGCCGAATTTTTTAAATTTGTAGAACCGTGCATAGATATGATGCAAAACAGATAAGAGCAGCAACAATAGTTTCAATTGCTTGAATGGAAGATACCTTATGCATGCATGAAGATTTAAAGCTAGATGCAAACAATGTCAAAGAAAGCTTTACAGAAAGAGGTTAACCACTGAATCAAATATGATGGATGTACCAAGTGGTTAGGAGATAGGCGAACGGAATAATTCAACAAAAACCCTACACGATAAAGCTCATATGCCATCAAAGTATACTCCCAATGTCGTTGATGAAAATAAGAAATAGTAACGGTCTTTGGCGGGCTTATTGAGCTTTTTTGAATTAAGTTTCACAGGTTTCATTTGTATCCTAGGCCTGCATCAACAAATCTGGTAAAAGAGCATGAAAAAGTTAGAGTGAAAACCGTTAAGGGTTTCACCGAACTAATAATTGCATCGAAAAATCAAAAGGTGCCTTTGCAGACTTAATTACTGAAAATTCCAAAGATGTCTAGCGCCATAAATAAATTCAACTTATAGGATGTCGGTTGTAGAATGATAAATAAATTGCAGCTGGATGATCTAACAAGTATGAAGCCTGGTCAAATTGACGTGCTTCTAGTGGTGATATATTTTTTATGGCATTAGGATATGAGTGTTGGAAGTTACAAAGTGGCCTAATAGCGGTTCGAATAATTGTTGGGGGGAAATTTACCAAGAGAATTGCGTAAAGTTACCCAAGCAATATTGACAGCGTAACCGACATTTTTAAGATCCTACTGGATATCGACTTATCTTTGCGGGAGTTTTGGGAAGTAAAAAAGCCCCTAAAAATATTAGGAGAACTTGAGAAGAGCAGTTGTCTAAGGATTTAATCAAAATGACAGCAAGGCGTCTAGTCGATTAATTCGTTAGCATAATTTTGTATTGTGTGACATAGAAAAGATGTCCTCGCAGTAGTGGCTGACAGCAAAGATCAACAATATCAAAACCTTATATATGAAAAACTATAGCGGATACCATCAAACAACCATGTCCTATTAGATAGCTGATGCATGGCACCACTCCCACAGCGTTTTTGGCAAATCGTAATTTAAAGAGTATTGAAATAGAAATTCAGTCTAGCTATCCAGATTCAGCGTCTCATACGGTGACCGGTGCTTATTCTGTAGAACACGTTAAGGTATTAATAAAAATATTATCCATTGCATTGACCAATCACGGCTTTAAGGTGCTCAAATTTCTAACCAACAGTGGAGAACTTCAATCGTGTTTACATCAATACTGAAAATAAAGCTAAATATTTCTAAGAGTCGGTGGATAAACCAAGAGTATTGGTTTTACAATCAAGCTATCGGAAAGCGATAAAACAGAAACATTCACGTTAGTATATGCCAGTCATACTTTTGATCCACTTGGTTGGATATCCCTCTTTAATAGTCCATATAAGCTTAATCGTGTTGAACAATCTTAGAAACGATATAATTTTTACAGCTTTAACTAAATTAATGACATGGAAAGAAATGCAGGTGCAAATAACCAGCTTAGAGAATTATTTTAGCTCATATAGACCTAAGCCAAAAGATACGGCGTCAGCGCTTTTGCAATTTTTGAAATAGAGTTGAAGTTTATCCCACCGGGAGCACCTCATATGGGTGAAATATGGAAGGCAGCAGTGAATCAAGCAAAAATACAACCAAGTAGAGTTGATAGTAAGGCCATTCTTTCCTTAAACTAGTTTTCCACATTACTAACAAAGATAGAGTAAATCATAAATTCTAGACCACTAGCAGTAGGCCAGACTGAAGATATCGGTTGTATAACTTTGGTGATATTTTTAATCGATCGTACATTTATATACTTGGCAGATTTTGCCGAATAGCTCAAAGCGAATTATGAACTAATTGAATGGATGAAGCCATAGATGATGGAGCTGAAAGAAGGCAAGTTATTTATTACCACAAGGAGCCACCGTCACCGACTATGATCTCTGCGCCTACCAGGTGGCTCTCTTTTTAGAGTTCGCAGGTCCATCCGTTTAGGATCAGGGTCCAACTCCTCCATCAAGGGTCCATCTCCTTCACAAAATTTGAGTGTTTTGAGACTAACGGAAGCCGAGTAGTTCCTTGACATCCAGTAGTTCCTTGACATCTTTGCCATTCAGCTCAATTACACAGATATCATGTGCATATGCCAGAACCTCGTTGGAATGACGGTACAAAACCTTATCTTGGGGTGTTTTAGTTTAACGAAAGAAAAATTCTAACATGAGATTAAAAAGTATCGGGGACAGAGAATCTCCTTACCGTACACCTGAGTTAATTGCAAAATTTTCTGATAGCATAAAATTTAGTTTTAAAACAAGTGAAAAAACTTGATCAATGACTGACCGATTTTCGAAACAATCAACACTAGGGAATCGGTTTTGTTTTAATCTCTGCATAGCCAGTGTAAATTTTTCATAGGATAGTGCATATCTCTACAGTCTGTATTTGGCAACTTACAGTCTCTACAGTCTGTATTTGCCAAATACAACATTTAACACTTGTTGAACATTGATTAAATCAGAAAAATGCTCCTTCCAGGAGTCAAGCACTGCATTGATGTCCACACGGAAATTCCTATCTTGGTTCCGAATGGCGATATCCAACTCCTTTGAAATTGCTTCAAAAATTACAATCTCCGACTGTCACTACGCTGAAATTTGAAAAAACTTCATATAGTGCCTTCAGTTTTTTGATCTAGTTTACTTTGCCTTTTTGCTACTAGAAAATCGTTTCTAGTAGCAATCGTTGGTCAAAGATGTTTTATTTTATTATTTCTCTTGCGTTTATATTATTTTAATTTAAATTTAAGAATATTTTATGAGATCACAACTTAACAACTTGTCCACGAATTTGTTAAATTTTTTGTCGTTAATTGCACTTTCGTAGCCATTACGACATATCACATTTAAAGTGATGCATCCATATAGAAAAAAGGAAATAAATTCCCATTATAGTAATTATCTGTCTGTATAGAAATTCTTATGCCTTTCTCCAAAAAGCACATTAAGCTCGTTGATGTATTTTTATTCGTCTTCAAAAATTAAATTCATTTTCTACTAAACATTTTATGTCTTAAAATGTAAAAAAATTATGTGAAAAAACCCTAAGTACAGTTCTTTTTTGCATCTTCTCCTCTTTATGTTGTCTGGTTTTGTAAAATTTATGATTTTTGTTTTTATATCCTTCCCAGCTATCATCCTGAGGAAATCAAAGTAATAAATAATAATAACAATAATATACGGAGTAGTCGTAGCAGAAGTAGTGTTGTAGTTATAATAACAATAAGAACGATAACAAAAGATTTTATAGTATCGCAATGGTGAACTATCTGTAAATAAAATCATGAATTTATTATCGCAGCAGGGATAAGTCGTTAGCAATATTCGTTGTTCAGAAATATGTAGCCATAACTAGGTTGGAACATAGCCTAAATTCAGATTTTACCTAATCCTACACAATTAGCTTGGATAATTTGATCTACTTTCTCGAAATTAACACGCGAACAATGTAAAAGATGGAAAGGTTTAACCTTTCGACTTTATAAAAATTTAATGGTTCATCCATAACTGATTAAATTAAAAATCGAATTAATGAATTTTTAATTTTACCTTTCAAACGTCTTAATAATTTGCACTTAAATTATGTATTTATACGTCAATGGATTTTTTTTTTGTTGAATTTTTACCTGCAGGTCTAAAAAATTTATAACGAATTCTGTTTACAATGAATAATTCAACCGTCTAAAAATTTCAACAGAACAACGAAATTATACGAAATTTGTTAGCTTAAAAACGTTGTTGTCGGTTACAACACTGGTTGGTTATATGCTTGTGCATGAATAACTCTGTTGGTACTAATTTTCATAAAGAAGTATTGAAAGATCCAACCATCGCCTTCATGTAAAAAAAGACGATGGGTGGTTCTGAACTTCGATTTATAACGCCACACATGTCACTTTTAGTCTAACAACTAAATGCAAAAAGGAGTGGTTTGAAGAGTGCCGTTTAGTTTCAAACAACTGAGTTTAACCTTTGAAGAAGCATCAATATGTTTTACAGTGGCACCCAATATTATAACGGTTCTTGCTAAAATAAATTTTTTTTGCTTAACAAATTTGTAGATGATAAAAGCGTAAATGCTGGATGATTGATGTTTCAATGGAACCATTACTCAACGAGTTAATATAGATGGTAACATTAGTTGAAAAATGTTCAAATAAAGTTAAAACTATGATGAGTTGGCGATAGCATAAGTACATCATAAAAGCAGACACACAGAGAAAATATTTCGGCAGATTTGGATAAACAGAAAAAGACAGCAATGAATTGTAAGGGGAAACTCAACTTTAAACAAAATTCAAGAGTATCAACTAAAGATGGTTACTAATAGAACCACTACTGCCATCGCTTATCTTGAAGTAAAAACTTTACAGCAGCTAGCAGAACACGAGAGAGAATTTTCCAAAGGTTTGTAAATGTCACAAGCAGACATAAATGTCGATTATCTAATGGCAGACTTCGACACATCAAAGAAGTGTTAAGTTGTTAACTCTTTAAAATCAATTAACTGAACTACTTCAAAGAGGTGGTTTCAACTTAAAAAAATGGACCGTATATTCTAATGTCATAGTTCAACAGTGGCTAAAGTTCAAATACAAATGAAAATTTTTCAGTGACCTTAAAATTCCGAAATGAGCAAATACTCCATCCGAATCACAAACTGAGGTTCACGACTTCAATGATGCTTCAAAATATGCATACGATGCCTCCGTTTATCTAAACGTAACAAACAACGGTTGTGAGGTTAACAACCCCTTATATATAGCAACCTTATAAATGGCTCAAAACTAAGCATGGCCACTGGTTTGATAGACAAAGCTGATTTTAACTAGAGGGTCTAGGAAAAATGGAAACAAAAAATATCAACCTAATTATCACTAAATGAAAGGACGATGACAATATAGGTTTGAATGTAGCGGATTCGAATCCCAAAAAAGGAGGGATATTAAAAAGATTTTCATTGAACTCCCCCTTTGATTCGCATGAAAGAAATATTGGATCATAAGAAGGAAACTAAAACTAAATCAATAATCTCAAAATGCGTTGCGTATCACAGGTTCAAAATTAACCTCGGGAATGGTCAATATTATGGGAAGTCTAACTTCAGCAAGAGTTAGGCCATCAAGCCCATCTACTCCGGGTAGATTATGCAAGCTCTGTGCAAATAAAACAACCTACGGAAGAGGATGCCCAAATTCTATATGTCTGGAATGGTGTCATTAGAAACAACAGCGATGTACAACATGTCAAGCTTCACATTACATCTAGGTATCTACTTCTAAAAAATTAGCGAGCAGGTGAACGAATATTCTCATCACTTGATATGCAAAGCGAATATTGGACAGGTGGAAGTTGCAAATGAGGATAAAGAAAGGCATCGTTCAATGCAGCCAATGAGTTATGCAAATGTAATGTCATGCCCTTTGGCTTATGTAGCGCACCTCGACTTTCGAACTGTTAATGCGATGTGAACTATGGAACACGTTCCTAGTGTATCTGGATGGCATTACAGTAATGGGAAAAGGCTTTAATGGGTACCTGAGGAATTTAGGGGAAATATTCGAGAGGATTCAACTAGCCGGGCTAAAATAAGAGTTCGAGGAAGTAAAAAATATTCCGTGACGAGGTAAAATATTTGAAGCACAAAGTAACTTCACGTAAGCCATATACACGAATGAAAATAAGGTTTCAGCAGTAACGGACTGATCCAGATCAAATAATCTACACAATTAAGGAGTATTTTTAATTTTGCACCTATTATCGGCGATTAGTAACGAAATTTGCTGATATTGCCAGGAGTTGGCATAATTTGACCAGAAATGACAAGACATTCACGTGGACTAAAGAGCAGTAAATAGCATTCAAAGAATTAGAAAGAAGGTTATGTACGGCTCCAGTATTAGCATACCCAGTACCCAACAAAACGTTTATTGTGCAACACCGATGCAAGCAATAGTGGATTGGGAGGTGCTTACAGGAATTCGAAGGGCACAAGCGGGAGATAGATTCCATACTACTCCAAAGTATTGTCGAAGCCGGAACGAAATTATTAAGTAATTCAAAAATAATAGTAGGCCATAGTAGAATACGTCAATTATTTCATAAATATCTTTATGGCCAATTATTAATTTATGGCCATTTGAGATGGTTATTGCAATTTTAAAATCTCGAACGATAAATAGCGAGTTGCATCGAGCGATTTTAAAGCTAAGATTTTTAGATTAAAGATCGTACGGAAACTGCTCACGGGAACGCCGATGCCTTATCAAACCGACCATGCAAAGTAGATGCTAGTTGGTATGGATTGAAATTGCAGACAAAATTGCACTAGCAAAAATATATTGGATTCAATGGGACAGTTACTTTGAAGAAAAACCAGCGCATCTGGAATTGGACGAATCTCCTGTTTCTAACGACACTTTGATCGGTGGTCCACGATACAACTGGAATTACACCAGCAATTTATATTTTTGTTAGTTATTTGCACCTGTCAGGAGACTTAAAGTTTGGAACAGTTCCAAGTGCAGCTTTATGTGATCAGGAGTCTATGGACAATATAAAAGAAGAATTAAATGAAGTACATCAGTTTGTAGGAGAGAAGATATGACTTTTCAGTGATTATTCAAAGCTCAATTTGACGTATAAGCTAATTGCAGAGTATTTGAAGATGGCTAGTTGGTATGGCTTCACAACTCTCAACAAAAGAAGGCTTTATCGCCACAGTTGCAGCCCAGATGGAAACAACCCTACAAGATTTTAACGAGATTCAATGATATAATATACCGAATTAAAATAGAGTAACGAGGTAAACCTAAAGTGGGGCATTTAGAGCGATTGGTGCACTACCGAGGAAGCACATTGGAACAATCTTAGGTGGATGGTAATGTTACAATTTCTCTAAAGTTAAACCTAGAGACATCTATAAAGTAGCAGTATTATTTCAAAAATAGGACAAAAATTATGTTCTATAGAATAGCGTATAGTGACATTTCGAAAAAGTACAGTGAAATAATAGAAAAACAAAATAGTTGAGATAGTTGCGTATTTTTGATATGTAAGCGACGTGCTGTGTGGGTTGAGATGATAGAAATTATTGCGTGAATTATTGACATTGAAAATAAAAAGTATTGCGTTTATTTATTTGTGAAGTTTTTTGGTTTTATTTGTGGACCATTAAAATTAGTGGGATTTATTCGTAATCCAGTGATATGAACCTTCTTTAAGCTTAAAATGTAACAAATTGATAGTGAGGTGGTTAGGAAGTTAAAAACACTAAACCCGAAAATAGATATAAGTGGTACTTAAAAATATCCTACCCTTTTAGCTGTAGGGCAAAACCGTTGTTGGGCCATAAGTCACTGAACATTTTATATTTGATATAATTTTTTATTTTATTTTTTTCTCTTTTTATTTTTCAGTATTAGAAACAACCTTTGGGAGCTTCAGTAGCCTTGTATACGATGGAGGAACGAGCAAAAATTGTTGAGTTTTATTTTGCTAGTCAAAATTTAATAATTCAAACCCAAAGAAAATTTCGAAAGTTTTTTAACATCAGAAATGCACCATCATGAAATCAAGTACGCAATTTAGTCGGTCGTTTTCAGTCAACGGGATCTCTTAGTGACTTATCTTGGAGTGGCAGACCGCTTGAAGCACGAAGCCAAGATAATATCAAACGAGTTCGGCAGAGCGTAAATGGGAACCCTGAAAAATCGACTCAGCTCAGCTTCAAATGTCCAGAACTTCACTGCAGTGAGTAATGAAAAAAGACTATGCAACCCGCTTAAGATTTTGTTCAAAATTGACCGAATTTTGAACGGATGATCTTGATTTTATGAAAAAAATTATAATGACCGATGAAGACTTCTTCCAAGACGGAGATTGCAATGCATTGACTATAAATGATGAGCGTTACAGGGCTATGTTAAAAATTTTTTGTTTCCTGAACTTCTTAATACTCAAGAAATGTGGTTTCAACAAGATGTAGCTATGTCCCATACTGCAAGGGAAACAATGAATTTACTAATACGAATGGGTTTTGGTACCTATCGTTACACGATTTGGAGATGTTAATTGGCCATGACTGCAACAATTAAAAGACAACATAATAAATGAAATTATTGCGATTGATCAACCAGTTTTGGCTTCAGTTATGGACCAGGTACAGCAAAGAGCAGCATCTTGCGAAGAGGCTGATGGCAGGCATCTAAAAGATATTATTTTTAAAATTAAATTTTTTTAAAAATTCTTCATGATTAAAACTAGCTTTTGTAATCAAATTCAATAAAAAATAAAAAAATTATATCAAAAATACAATGTTTAGTGACTTATGGCCTACCCGTATATATATATATATATATATATATATATATATATATATATATATATATATATATATATATATATATATATATATATAATGCTATTTAATAATTTAAAAGTCAAAGCAATCGTATTTTTATGTTCTAGTTAGATAAAAAAAAAGAATTGGGTATGAATTTCAGTTTTAAATAGTTTTCTTCCTACATCACAACCACACATCACAACAGGAAACTAATTTGCCCTCCCTGCGAGCGCCCAGCAATAACATTATTCCAAAATATATACGTATATAGTAAAAAAAAAGGAAAATACCATAAATTTTTTATAAAAATTTTTATCTTTCAATTTAAAAACTAAAATTGAATACAAAATATATATAAACCACCCACTGTAACAAATAACAGAACATTTTATAGTTTTTCCAAATAAATTCCCCCGATTTGACGACAAATATAAAATATACACACACACACACACACATAGTGGTACATATCTAGAAAAACTACCAAATAGAATACAAATAATATTAATAAAAATAAAAATGAAAATTGTATATTTTATTCAAATTGTTTGTCGTTCAAATTTTCATAAATAAATACATGCACACACCGAAATTCAGAACCCACCCAAAAAAACAAGTTCCGAAATAACAATAAATAATTTATCAGCAGCATAGAAAAGCGTGAATTTGTTATATGGAAATATAGAAATTTTTAGTTCCAATAAAGATGCGAGATAGTTTCAATTTATGTATATGCTTCATATATATTGCTTTAACTGCTCGTTGGGGCAAAAGCTTTGATGGTTTATTTTTCTCAAGATCTAACGAACATAAGAACAAAATATCTTCATAATATATTCCTTTCGATAAGGCAACATAAATACATCGTGGAATAGAAAATCAAATCTTTAGACTAATTTTCGTCTTTATCGTTTTGGTGTTATCGAAAATGTTTAGTTTACAGCCAAAAACAACACTACAGAGTACAGTGGCAAAACATTGAGTGTGTGTGATAATTTGAAAAGGCAATTTGTGAAAAAGATATCAACAAAAAAAAACGTTTATTTTTTATTATACTGTGAATCTTTGACAGACGAAATGGCGTAACATTATTGATAGGGGTGGTTAAGTTGTCTGTCGATAGTTTTCTTAACCAATGAAAAAATTGTTTTTAGGTTAAAAATCTATTATTTAGTGTTTATTCTAATCAATCGGCAATTTTAGCTGTGCGACAATGAAGTCTTCTATATTTGATGCAAAAGGAATTTTTTTTATGTTCCTTTTAATATCTTGGTTAATTTTAGTTAACTTTAAAAATTGAATTGAACTTGCTGAGAAAACTTTCAGTTCTTTTTATGAAAGATATCCTTCAAATAAGGAGCTTCTCTTTTTACACGGTATTATAAATTGTGGTATATAGACTTAGATATTCTAGTGCAATAACTTTAACTAGCGGCAACCACCCATTTAAATCATTGGCCATATACTCGTTATACAGAGAGTACGGGTCACTCCTTTTTTCAGTTTCGTCAGCATCAGTTAAGTGTTAAAAAACTACAAACTGTCCGGAAAATATCAACAAATAAAAAATGAAACAAGAATTAAAATTACAGAAACACTTTATGTCTCGAGAAAATATTTAGAAATCCTCGAACGAAGACTTTACGAATGAGGAGACCAATAAATCCATTGTTGGAGCAACTTGTTTGAATTTTCGACTGAAAATTATGTGCTAGACAGGAGACTGTGATAGGAATTTATAGATAGAACAGTTATAGATAGGAAAACAACATGCTGACACTTAACCCAAAAATTAAGATATTAGCGTGAGATAAATACAGAACATTGATTAGTTTAGTAAACAACCTGACACCAACTGATACTACTGTGAAGGTGGAAATTGTTTGAGTAAGAATTTTAATTAAAAATTACGAACATTTTAACAAACTTTACAAGAAGCGAAAACACTCAAATCAAAGCGAACCGGTCGAAAAAGTAAAATAAACATGATCCAAAAACAGTTTGAAGCCTATCACCTTTAAGGGTGCCGCCAGAATGGTCTTTTCGAAAACAAACCGACATTTTCAGTAGATACATTTTTATACGAGCTCTATCGACACCAACCACTACCAGACCAAAATGGCCAATAGAACCGGTATTCAAACAGTGACAGTCACCAACGAGATCTGGGAAGACTATCTGACTAACCTCACTCTATCACTCCTAGCAGTAAACCAAACCACACATATGCGACTGTCGGCCCACACCACACCGAAACAGAATCAGTGTAAAAACCGGACACAGCAACTCGGGAGTGTCACCTGAAAAGCTACATGCAGCAATTGGAAAAACTAGCAAGTTCACTACCACGAACCATCTCTAACAGATCCAAGTCACAATTCCTGGGATTCCGGTCATCAAGGGCATCACACCAAAACCAAATCAAGATAGTCAATGTCAATTCAAAAGGTGGCCATGAATTGTGCTCCACGCCCACACCTCACCACCACGACTCCTTGACGATTCACATGTAAACCACCACCATTTCCTAAAAGAGGAATTCCAAAGCCCTACTCCAGCCTAGCACCCATACTCTCCGAAATTCATACCACCATCACCCACTTCACTAGACTACCCCAGAAATATTGCGGCCGCTCCCCATCCCTACAACTAAAAGCCACCTCTACAGCCGTCTACAACAAACTCCTCAGATCCCAGCCGGAGTCCCCCACTGTCCCGCCGCTGACTGTAGCCAAAAACACCAGAAACTGCAACCAACTCCGACCGGTCAAACCACACCGAAAAACCCAACACCCCACTCCTCACAACAATACCCCAAATCTATAGCCAACCCTCTCCCCAAACGCAATTCCAACAACACCATCTCCGAAATACAAATGGACCGATCCCTCTCTATCTACCACAACTTAGTCAGGATCCAAAGTCATATCTTAACCCTGAATCCACAAATACCAACACAGACAAACAGCCCCAACACAAGATCTCCCCCCCCCCCCACAGAGCAGTCAATAGCTGCCCTCCAATCGGCAACCTCCACAAACTGCAAGCACCTAAGAATATAAAAATAGAAATCCACAACACATAAAAATTAAAAACAATATAACAGTGTCATTTTGAGTATTATGACCACCAACAGTACAACATACATTCACAAATCATCCTATACTCACCGATAGGCACCTCAACACAGACAAACTTTACAGCAAACCAAATTACAGATTTACAGTTTTTCAAATAAAAGGAAATTTCAAGCTGGGGCCGATTACAAAAGGAAGCGGCGGGACTGTGGGGGACTCCAGCTGGGATCTGAGGAGTATGTTGTAGACGGTTGTGGAGGTGGCTTTTAGTAGTAGGGATGGGGAGCCACCCACTCTATCATTCCTACAAGTGAACTCCTGACACGATTGTCGGCTTACACCACTCCGATACAGAATCAGTGAAAAATCGGTCACAGCACCCCGCGAGCGTCCTCAGAAAACCACAAGCAGCAAGTGCAAAATTAGCAAGTTCACTGCTAAGAAACATCCCTACCAAATCAAAATCACAATACCTGGGAAACAGGCCAATCCCGGTCATCAAAGACATCACACTAAAACAAAACAAAATATTCAAAGTAATGCAAGTCAACTCAGGAGGTGGCCATGAACTTCGCCACGCTCCACACGTCACCACCACTACTCCCTGACGATCTACATTAAAACCATCTACTATTCCCAAAAAGAGGAACCCAAAAGCCCTACTCCATCCCAGTAACCATGCTCTCCAAAATAAGGTCTATATAAGACCACAATCCCGCTTCATTCCACCACGACACTCACAGACACGACAATCACCAAACAATCAGAACGCCAGCCACACAACCCAAATTCCAAGACTTCAGTCATCCACAACACTACCCAACAAACCGTTGGGAAAAAATGAAACCTATAATCAAATTTATTAATGTGAGTATTAAAAAATATATATACATATTTATACCTATTCACCCAATTTACACTTGGTCTCATGAATTTATACTTGGACCCGCTCCTCCCCTCCTCACCTATAACACCAGTTTCGTCGAAACCGGTTTTATAGGTAAAGGTGAAAAGAATGAAAAATGAATCCGGTATCAAAAACCAAGTGTACACACTTGGTTAATTTGATCATTAATGATCATGAGAAAAAATAAACTGCAAAATATAAATGGTATCATTTGCAAATTGCACAACTAACTACCCAGTATACCCACACTGCTTTTATTTTAGCTAAGGTAAGGTAAAAATGAAATGAATCTGGTATTGAGTCAAATACAGACTCAATACTAGTTACGTTTCTAATAACAAATAAACCAACATTCACATATTCTCCATGTACATTAACCTGCCATAAATCATATGGAGGGGAAAACCAACAAGAAAACAAATAAAGAAATTTATAAAAAACAAAATTTCTTCGTTTCTGTCGTTTACTTTCGTTCTCCTTTGTAATGAAAATATTATGTACCAAGTA